>OY755191.1:8954086-9693410 GCA_963576735.1 Bedellia somnulentella | reverse complement strand
GGCCACTTGTCTTATTAAAGGAAAGAAAAATTTCTTTCCTTTAATAACATCTTTTATTTATGAGTAATAATCCCCCCATGAGGAATTCATGTCAAAAAACATTAAATTATGTGATAGTTAGGCGTTTCCAACATTTGCATTCTATCTGAAAAGGTAGACAAGTGGCCGTCCGAATTAGTTAAAATTCGGAGGTAGGAAACGCAAACACTACTTGAACGTGTAAAAAAGAAACAAAGGGTAGAGAAATTTCGCGCTGGATGCCAACTGACACTGTAGCTCAGTTGGCAGAGCGACGGGGGCGTATACCCGAAGGTCGAGGGTTCGAACCCCGCCAGTGTCGAAATTTTTCTTTCCTTTAATAACATCTTTTATTTATGAGTAATAATCCCCACGTGAGGAATTCATGTCAAAAAACATTAAATTATACTGATGTTTTATTAAGACTAAAAAAATCTCCCGATTTCTCCCGATTTTTAACTGGAAAATTACCCGATTTTTTAACTTTCGCTTTTGCAACACTGTTCGTTAGTTTGAAATTGTATCTTCGCAACGACGGACGTACGGTTTTAAGAGCTATGGCTGATTTGTGTTTTATATGTGATACGAGTAAGTCACTTTCAGAGGGTGTTTCTGTGAATGTTGTACGTGGTTTACAAACTTTAAAAACTGCAAGTATTGAAAGAAATGATGGACATATAGACTATTTAAATACTTTAAGTTCTGTGAATGTGCATTCCGAGTGTCGAAAAGTGTACACTAGTAAAAATGCTATTGTTGCATCGAAACGACGCACAGAAGAGGGTGAACCTTCAACGCCAAGTGCACCTCGTAAAAAAAGAAACGAAGTGTTTGATTTCAAGAAATTGTGCTTATTTTGTGGCCAAGAAGCTAATGAAGTAGCGGAAAGGAAAAAAAGGGAGAAGTACAGACGGACAATAAGTAATGTAAGCACTCTAGCGTTTAAAGAGAACGTAATTAAAAGAGCAGAAGAACGCAACGATTTCTTAGGAGAATTAGTAAAGGAACGTATACTTTACGAGTATGATTTGATCGCTGCTGAAGCAAAGTATCATACTATTTGCTATACCAACTTTTTAACTCGAGTACCATCTGCTGATAAGAAGCCGCGCCAAGATGATCAAGTCACTCAAGCAATGAAGGAGATTTTTTGTTATATAGAAAATAATGAAGATTCTCAATTTACGTTGAAAGAACTTAAAGATGTCCTTACGGAGTACATACCCGACGATAAGACGATTATTACAAAACTACAACAAAAGTATTTAACTGACATAATAATTACAAAAAAAATAGGAGCATTTACAATTATATCTTTCCGTGATACACAGGTTAATGTACTATCAAAAGCTTGGAGATGAATATGACCGATAATGAGGATGATGACAATGAATTGAACGTTTTCGAGCGACAACAAGAAGAAGACGACGAAGAAGATGAAAATAACTAGCTTCTATTCACAATTTTATTATAATTAAAACCAATAAAAATTCTTATGATATTTAAACTGACATTTCAACAAATGTATAGTATGGCATATTTAATGATAAATAAAGATATGCATAAAATATATCCCCTTATTGTCTTTTTAACTGAAAATATATATTCCAGAATTAATAATGTACTATAGTTGAATAGTTAAATATAAATAATTAAGTTACTGATTTTAATAAAATATCAACAATTAAAAATTAGTACATAAATAATGGCCATTGTTTAATAATTATAATAATTTAATAAATAATAGACTTGATAGTACGTACTGATAACCGTAACTCACGCTTGACCTTGCATAGGACCATATATGACTGTGCGCTGCGCACTCTTCACGCTCTAACTCAGAAACGGTTGACCGTATTAAAAAAAACATGAAACGAAAATTGTAGAAAATTTTATTCTCTACAACTTTTATAATAAGTACAAATATCATTTAAGCCATAGAAAGCGAGATATTCACGAAAAACCCATTTTTATGACCTTTGACCTTCAATATCTTAAGACGCGGACACGGTATCATTTGTGACTTTTGAGACAACATTTAGAATGACAAAACAAAGGTCTATACCAATTTGTAGCTTATTATCTTTCATTCCGAGGTTGACCCCTTTTTTTACCTAATATGACTGGGCTAATTGTGCGTGTCGATCTATACTCTCTGTCTACCCCAATGGGAATAACGGGCGTGAGTATGTGTCTTTTTTTTTCAATGAAGTTGCTTGTGTTCATGTTTCTATTTTATGTTTTAGTTGTAGTTTGCTCTTTCTGTACATCGAATAAATGTATTTCTTTCTTTTTTTCTTTCATTCATTCCAATACTCTTTTACTTTCGTGCCGAATGGGCTTTGTGCCGTCGATCCTTTATTTTACATTCTTTACCCAATCAACTCTCAAAAGTGGCTGAGGAATTTTCCCTGAGTATAGGGAGATAAGTGAGTTAAATTTAATTTTTATTTTAATTTATTAATAGACAGATTATCTGCTTGTACTTATATATATTCAACTTTTATACTTAACGTAGTCATTTAGATATCCCGTATTCAAAATGGCAGAAAGTCCTCACAAATAAATTATTTCTTTTGACATAGACGCTCAATTCCATCGCCCTTTGGACTGAATAATATATTAAACGTTGAAATTTTGATTCGTTGTAGTACATTGGCTTTATAAACTTTAAATTATTATATTGAGTTTTTCATTCTGAAAGGAGTATTGTTAGTGTCTAATTGATATTTATTTATATCAACTACCAAATGTGACTGAGGAGTTTCTAAGTCTGAAGCTCTGGCTACCCCTTTTTGGGATTTATGGCCGTGCGTATATGTATGCATGTATCTATGTATACACCAGTGAACATATTGATAAGGCTAATGTAAAAATTAATGTAAAACGTTTTTAAGGTATAGCCGAACGAAAAAAATCGGAACATTCATGCTTGACTTCTCTCATCTTTTCATATGGTGTATTCTATAAACCGATTTAGTATTTTGAATGTTTTCGACATGAAAACCTCATGTGGGGATTATTACTTATAAAAAAAGATGAATAAAAGAAAGAAGAAGGAAGCCATTGACACTGTAGCTCAATTGGCAGAGCGACGGGGGCCGGTGGTATACCCGAGGTGGCGGGTTTGAACACCGCCGGTGTCGAAATTTATCTTTCCTTTATTCATCTTTCGAATTAATATTCTTAAACAAAATATAGTAACAGAATCTTAGGTTTTGATAGTAATACAAATTTAAGTCGTTTATTTAAGAGTTATGATACGACTGAGTAGTGTACTTTTACAAACTTTTTCCCGAGCCTGACGGTTTTTTTACTCCTTAGTTCTGGCTACCCATTTATTGAATTCATAGCCGTCGCAGCATATACGAGTTAATAAGATTCAAAATGGCGTAACGTATGAATTCAGACACAAAGTTCACTGACCTCGTAGATAAAAATTCAATAACCTTTACTAAGCAAACATGTGATATCGAATGTGTCCAACGTTTGATCGGATCGGACAAGTTGGCTTTTCCAGTTTCTATTTAATTTACCTATCTGTGGACATATTTGTTTAACCACGCTTTTTTATCATTATATAATATCAGCCGATAGAGTGTTTTAAGTGTTGAGGATCCCGCACCCGTCGCTTTTCCAGACCCAAGTCTTTGCCTCGTGATCTTCGTGTGCAATGTGGCCAATTATGGAAGTTTACTATTTAATTTTTGAATCTTTCCAGAAACCTAATATCAGATTAAGACTTTTAAGACAAGAGCGGAGTAACAGAAAAACAAACAACTAATAAACCATCATATATAAATAACTTCCACTCAACTTCCAAAAGTGGCTGAGGAATTTCTAATTCCCTAGCTCTGGCTACCCCTTCTAGGGATTTATAGCTGTGACTATATGTAAGTATATAAAAAAACACTAAGCTATACATATCGAGTCGGAACACACAAAGAATATTCATGCGAGTAGCAGGAAGCAGGTGCTAGTGATTTGCATAGCAACAGCCTTAGGCCTTGGCAAAATATTTGCACAAGAAAAAGCCTTTATTCTACCATTCGCCTTCTTATTCATGCTTGAGTTTTATTTAATAAATAAGAAAGGGTATGGGTCTTGATAGTACTTTCCTATATTTTGCCACGCCCGTTTCCCGTTTCTCTTGAATTTCGTTAAAATTTAAGTGAGCTTAGTTTTCCGATTATAGACTTCGACCGAAAATAACAGCCGTGAACATATTTGCGTAATGAAACAAAATATATATACTCACGGCTATAAATCTTTTGAAGGAGTAGCCAAAGCTTCAGAATGAAAAATTCCTCAGCCATTTTTGAAAGTTTATTGCGGAAAAGTTGTAGAATAAAGGGTCTCCGTTACTTCACGCCCAAAAATTACTTGAAGAGACCCAATACCCTTAGTCACCTCTTACAAACACTCAGAGGAATGAATGGGGTAGTGCTTATCTAAGACGATACTACAACGTATTTAAAACATCGTGTATATTAAAGTTGGTAGATATTTGCAATAATAGATTAGGTGTGTTCTAAATAACGTTCCTGTATACACTAACGTATTACCAAGGAAAAATTTGCATAGGTTCGTTTTGAGGAAGTAATCTCACTTCCTTCCTAGCCAAACAATGGAGTCAGCCTTTCAGAAGGCCGCTGGCAGATATATGGGTGTAAGGATGTTCGTGGGTTGGGGTTAAATATTATTATTTTTTAGCTATGATAATTTTAAAAAAATTACTTTCTTATGGATTTTTTTTCAATATTTTATGTAAGTAAAATATTTGCCCCGACGTTTTCGTCATATCATACTACTTACCGTTCCAGATAAGATTAGTAACAAATTATGTTTCATGCATTTGTAAATTAGTAAGAGAAACCTAATATGTAATATTCGTGAGTGTAAAACTGTTTTATATTTCGAAGTTTAATTCTATTTTAGTGTAATATGTACACGCGTTTATTCACGCGAAATTTCTACAGACTGACAAATATCAAAATTCACCTTAAACCAACAAAACACTCACAATCTGCAATCATCGCCTATAGCTCAAACGTCACAAACACTTATTAACTCAAAAGCAGACGATTCAAAAATACCAAACCTGCACCTGCTATTAAAAAAAACTCGAATAACACTGATTTATGTGACATTGTGGACCAGTCAAACTGCAGCTGAAGCTGCCCGAACGTTTTAATAGCAATATGTTGATTGGTTTCGTGAATTTTCGTTAGTTCCGATCTAGTTCCTAGCACGAGCGCTATTTTATCGTCAAAATATCGGTCACCTGATTATTATTTAATAAATCAGCGACATCTTCATACATCATACATCTTCAGCGACCGTCGATTGTATCGCAAGTTGCAAGATTATCGACAGTCAATCTCAAAAAAATGTATGCAATTTGACATGACAGCGACAATATTGCAACTTACGACACAATCGACGGTTGCTAAAGAAACGTAATTAGGGTGCGGTTAGAATGAGATGACAGTATCCGAAACTAAGTGAGTACGAAAGAGATGGCTGTTTTATACCACGTGATATCTAGTTAAAAGGTCACTCGTACTAGCTATGCTGGCGTTGTTATTGGCAAACGTCACAGGTATCAGGATAGTGGTCATAAGCGTTTTATTGCGGCGTTTTGTCGTGATGTTTGCCAGGGACTTTATTTTCACGACGCTCTTACTTCGGATTTGTTTGTGTGCTCCGTTGATTGGGATCAGAATGTTTCTGTTTGTTTAAAGTAATATGTAAGAGTCTAAAGATGATTTATATATAGTAAGATAGTTTAAGTACTGTGCAAGGAAAACAATAGGTTTTACTGTTGCTTTACCACTGTTAAAAGTGTAAGTAACTGACGGATTACCTATTGCTAATATTATGAACTAAGGCGTACATACAGGGAAACTTAGCTACTGTGGCGACCTCTAGACGGCAAACTTACTCGCACTATAACAGCGTCATAAAAAATACTACATCGCGGTATCAGAAATTTTTTTCTCGCTAAGTATAACTACAAGTTATACGTTGGTACACTTTGCTGTCCCCACACAACTATTGAGTGTCATACAAAAGATCACGACTGTTTAAATATTAAAAAACAAACAGTTTAATTCCATTTAATAAAATCAAAAGAACACAAAGCCCAATTCAACTTTCCCGACCCAGGATTCGAATCACTGATCTTTTAATTAAATTAAGCTGAAATACGCTATCAATAATATTCCCATTTACAAATTTAATTCGAGAGTTAAATATCGATTGCGCATATTCCTTTGTATCAGGTTATAATTAAAATGATAAAGAATATTTAAATAGAGTTGTAAGCCATCCGACCGTATGACTGCACCAATCAAATTGATGTCATTTAATTTGATTGATGATGGTCTGATGTGTTTGGGTAATCACCATGTATGTTATGTATGGAATGTTGGTCAGTTTTGTAGACACATATGTATTATTTATGGCTTATTTTACCAACTTTGTCCCACTTAATTTCCAAAAGTAGCTGATGAATTTCTAATTCCTTAGCTCTGGCTACCCCTACCAGATATTTACTGCCGTGAGTATATGTATAAAAAAGGCATTAAATCCAAATAAGGGTAAGCCAGAGTTTCTCATTTTTCTTTTGTAGGATTTGGTTTAATGTACAGCACAAAATGATTACTTTTTAGAAACCGGTGATTACTTAAGTAATCAACGGAACTAATATCTTTATGAGTTTTTTTGCGAGCCTTCTCGTCTTGTATCATATTTGGTAGGTAACTTAGACACTTTAAGATCCAGTTAAACTTATATGGCTTCATACATACATACATACATACATATACTCACGCCATTAGTTCCCATTGGGGTAGGCAGAGACTATTGATCGCCACTTCGCACGATCCTGACAAATGGCTTCATATCCCTATATATATTTTTTTTGTAAAATGTAACATATCTCACAATTATGTTTTACAAAATACTTACATCTTTTAAGAAAAGAAGCACTTCAAATGCTGTGTAGTGCCGGCTTAGAATAGCACTACCCCATTTCTTCCCACGAGTGTAGGTAAGAGGCGACTTAGAGTATTGGGGAATTTTAAGTGCTTTTTGGGCGATGCGGTTGGAGACCCATCACCAATAACATTTATTATACAATCTTTTCCCCATTTAACTTCCAAGAGTGGCTGAAGAATTTCTGATTCTGAAGCTCCGGCTACACCTTTTAGGGATGTATAGCCGTGAGTATATGCATGCATGTATTATATGCAAGCACTTTAAAATTAATTTTAGTACATTTTTAATGAACTTCTGACAGATGCATGGTTAAAAAATCTATCCTTTTTTACTTAAATATACAACAGAAGGAACCCAATTCAACCATATCCGTCTAAAAGGCATTAAAAAACCAAAATGGATCAAAATAAAAAGCGATGACGAATAAAATTACATGTTTTGTTGCATCGAAACCTTTTTCTCCACGCTTGATTTGTCTGTTCTCCGTCTCTTTCTTTCTATTGTTGTGCGAAAGAGACGTATGGTCCAGCTGCGGTCAAAGCAGGGCGGTGAAAAAATTTGGGCCAGATTTTAAAATGCTGAATCATTTCTTAGTTTTTTATTTATACTTTAAATATGGTCATTGCTGGACAGAGCTCTTCAAGATAATAAATCATAAGGTTTGCTGATATAGTTCAGAACATTTGCCCACTACTGCTTCACGACGTTATCCAGAAAAGCGGTAAGATCTTCAGAATAGGGAAGATGTGATAAAATTTAGGAAACACATTGCCTGTAGTTAACTTCAAAAAACATTTCACTTATGAGTTCCATGGTAAGAGATATTAAAAAAGTCTTAAACTTATGAGTTTCATGGTAAAATATAGTACCGTTTTACATTTTCATAAAAAAAATAACGTTTCGAAGCGCGTTTGAATAGCATACAACTTTTTTCAAGCTTATAATCGACAGATTAAAAACATAGCAGCATGCCTGCTTACATTAATTCCAACATAATCTGCAAAATAAGTGTTACAATCTCGGTAACGAGTCGCCATTATTTTAAATCTCCAACGATAAAGTGTCAGATACAAATTTACTTCGCCGAAAAAATTACACTCTTGAGCTTACTGTGCAAAAAATAATCTCCAAGCGTTCAAAACGAAGCTGTTTCGACCATCTGCTTATTTTACCCTTAGATAATCTATTCTGTCAAGACAAAATGGCCGACTTTACCCACCTATTGAGTAAGAAGATATAATATACCAGGCTGCGAACACCTGTTGTCTCAATACGTTCGATTTTCGTACTTGACATTCGATAGTGCAGAGAAAAATAAGACGGAGTGCTTTTGCATAAGATTTATTATTGTTCGACATATTTCTAAGCCTGAAATGATTAGTTGGTGTTGCATTCGATCCCTTCCACTGGTTGAAAGATTTATTTAAGTAATACAAAGAAAAAAGTTTTATAATTCACAAAAAATGCAGGATTGTAATAATAATATAACAACTCTAAAATAAGTATGTGTTGCACTTTCATTGACAAGTAAACGAAGAATGGATGCTAGGATGCTTAAATTAGCATTGTAAAACTCACTCTTTCAAAATTACTTTAAGTTTCACAATGCTTAGCTAAGGTCTTCGATGAAATATAATAAAATAAAGACATCAACTACATTAAATGTCAATTCAGTAAACTTGTTCCTCTACTTTGCTATAATTCCCAATGTAAATAAACCACTGCGTCGCATCGCAGCACTACATCACACATAGAGAAATTTTATTCATACCAACATTTCTTACATCACCTTACACTCTCTTACAAACATAAAGCACTATATAAATTCTAAGAGAATATAAACCGAATCAAAAGAAAATCTCGGTTTGCCGCGAAATATAAACGTTCAAACACGGCTCAGGACGCAACACGGTTTGAGCCCGCAACCGCAGGACAAATATTGAATTCACACAAAACAGAAATGAGGTTCGCTTTCCGCGTTCTAATGCTCAACCTCTTTCAGTTTTGCAACGTCTAGAACCAAAGGGATTTTATATATGTCGTTATATACGTTATAGATCGTATTGTGCACCATATTTGCACATCAATCACTGTCTTGTCGTTCCCAGGAGACTAGATGATTTAGATGTTAGTAATAATACAACAGTACTTCGGTAAATAGTATACAGCTAATTCCGCTATTTTTGTCCTTTATCATAGTACTATTGAGATTATCAGTTGAATCTCTGGTTGAAGAGCTCTAGCATACTCAAATATTTTTGGTTATTTCTGAGGTTTATTTTTTCTATATAATAGGCAAGTACATTGAAAAAGCTATGAGCAGGCTTGTATTGCATTTCCTTTTTTAAAGTTATTATTTTTACACTTAAAAACCTAATAAAAACCATCCACTCCTTCAAGACAAAGTCGTAACGATACAAGTAATGATAAGTAGAGGGCCATAATTCACGGCAACCGCATGCCATATAGTTAATATGAAATACGAGCTTCTGAGAGCAAGTTTTATTGCTTTTTTTATTTTGTAGACAGGTAATCTTCTTCCTACCACCTTTATGCAGATGATCTTCAGATTTACACACAGGCTAATTTTGACCAAATAAATATGTCTATAAGCTTAATTAATAATGATTTAATGCAAATTTTGAAATGGAGTGAAGCATATGGATTGAAAGTTAATCCGAATAAAACGCAAATAATTATAGTTGGTAGCTCACGAATTGTTTCCAGGATTGACTATAAATCACTACCGCCTGTTTTATTTGATGGCACATCCATTCCTTTCAGCGCTGCTGTAAAAAACCTTGGTGTGATGATAGATAGCACCTTATCTTGGGTACCGCAACTGGAATTAGTAAGCCGGAGGCTGTTTGCGTCAGCAGGGTCCCTCAGGAGGCTACGTAACTTTCTCCCTACTGCTACCAAAACTGCGTTAGCCCAATCTCTTCTACTACCTATTCTTGATTATGCTGACACCTGCTATCTCGATCTAACTGAAGATCAACTGAACAAACTTGAGCGCTTACAAAACTTATGTATTAGATTTATTTTCGGACTGCGTAAATATGACCATGTCTCTGCGTATCGCAATAAACTTCAGTGGCTTCCAATTCGTCTCCGCCGGAATGCACATACTCTGTCTCTCCTGTACTCTATCTTGTTTAATCCTGCCACCCCCTCCTACCTTAAAGAGCGTTTCCAATTCCTTCACTCTTCACATGACCTCAATCTGCGTTCTTACCACAATCTTTTGTTGAGTACCCCTTCCCATTCCACCAATTTTTACAGTTCCTCCTTTACCGTCCAGGCTGTACAACTATGGAACGGTCTTCCTGTAGAGGTGCGATTAGCCAAGTCTCTCCCTATTTTCAAGAAAATGGTAAAAAAACACTTCCTCTCCGAAACATTATAATATTATTTGTGTTGCATACAAAAGTTTATATATTCTATTATATATTATGTCGTAAAATGTATATATGTATTTTATTTAAAAATCTTTATATATATTGCATATGTATTGTATTTATTGAATATTATTTATTTTATGGAATACTATCTGTATCTGTAAGTGTATTAGAACTTAATAAATATTTAGTAATACTTAAAATAGATAGATAATAGTTTGATGAATAATTTTAGTTTTTAAGCAAATCAGTTTAATTTATTGGACATCTACCGAACATGTTTTTAATCCAGCAAATCTTTCCATTAATGGGTTGTCTGGAAGAGATCGCTCTTAGTGATAAGACCGCCAGTTGTACTTTGGCTTTTATACCGATCTTTTTTGTAATTGTTGTTTTTATTTTGTAATGTGCAATAAAGAGTTTTATTATTATTATTATTTTTCGGAATACCTTTAGTTCCTCGCCTCTCCCATGGCCGAAACAGAAAATTAAAATTTTAAATGGGAGAGGCGGTACTCCCCGACAAGAGCACAGTCGGTCGGGGTCAGGGAGTCAGGTTCAAGAACCGACGGACGATCCGAGCCGTATCGAGCAGCACCGCTTTCTGCATCTGTGCTGGAACCGACACGCCACAGAAATCCAACCGCCTCAAGTTGGTCGCGAGGCTGGTTGGAATTAACCCGTTCGCGGACAAAACAATTGGGATTATTTCTGTCGAAGTCACACCCCACATGTCGGTGATCTCGTGAGCCAGATCGAGATATTTCCGACGCTTCTCGGTGTCGGCTTTCACGAGACCCTCGTCATGAGGGATAGTGACATCCACTAGAAATACCCTCGACTGCGACCGATCCCATACCACGATATCAGGCTTATTCGCTAGAATAGTCCTGTCCGTGATAACGGATCGGTCCCAATAGATTTTGGCACGGTCGTTTTCTAGGATTGGCTCCGGCAGATACTTGTAATACGGCAGCCTCTGTTGCAAGAGTCCGTATTTTAGAGCGAGCTCCTGATGCAGGATTTTGGCTGCTTGGTTGTGTCTGTGCAAGTACTCAGTGTTAGCAAGAGCCGAACAACCGGAAATAACATGCCTAAGTGACTCTCCGGGACGGCCACATGCTCGACAAACGTCTGTGGTACCGTCCTTTAGGATGTATTTCCGATAGTTCCGCGTCTTGATAACCTGGTCTTGTATTGCACAGACAAAACCTTCGGTTTCCCCAAAGAGGTCCCCGAAACGCAGCCAATGCAGGGAGGCTTTACGGTCCACGAAAGGTTCGTGAAGTACCTTGTAAAACCTCCCGTGCAGCTCCTTCTCTTTCCATACGGACTCCCGATCAGAGGTGCTAAGTACCTCCGGGGTTCGCCAATCCTGTGAGGCCAACGATAAGGGAGTCAGTCCTTTATCACTAGCGACCACCTCCCCCCGAATACTATCATCCGTCATCGTCAAAAAATAGTTTCTGAGGTTGCATACCTCGCGGTTGTGCATGGTTTTGGCACTCAAGAGGCCTCGACCACCACACTTCCGCGGGATATACAATCTCATAACCGACGACCTCGGATGATGCATTCGATGAGAGGTCATCATCGTGCGGACTCGTCTGTCCAGAGCGTCGAGTTCGGTCTGAGTCCATCTAAGCACGCCAAATGTGTACATCAGTACAGGCATGACCCAGGAGTTAATGGCTCGGATCTTATTAACGCCCGACAAGTAGCTATTAAGCACACTTTTCAGGCGTTCATAAAACTCCTCGCAAACACCCTGTTTCATGTCTGCCACCTTCACACCGATGGTTTGTGACATGCCCAGATACCGGTATGTTTCAGCCTCGGAGAGTGCCCTCAAATGATTGGTGCCGACATCGACACCATCAGAGTGCACGACATGCCCCTTCTCAACATGAATGACCGCACACTTATCGACCCCGAGCTCCATCTTGACGGAACCACTGAAATCGTTAGTGATCGTCAGTAGCTCCGCCAATCTGTCAGCCGTGGGGGCGTAAAGCTTCAGGTCATCCATGTAAAGGAGATGAGGCAAGCGTGGTCCGCCTCTCCGAAACTGAAAGCCTGTCCCCGAATTCTCCAAGAGTGTACTTAGAGGATTCAGGGCCAAGCAAAACCAAACTGGACTCAGGCAATCGCCCTGGAAAATCCCTCGCCTTATATCAATTTGGTCATCCGCGTCCGTCATCCGCTGACCGTCTAAACTCAGGATCGTTCTCCAGCACCCCATACATTGCCCGAGGAAGTGTCGAACTGCACTATCAATTTTGTACAGCTCGAGGACCCTCATGAGCCATGAATGAGGTACCGAATCGAACGCCTTCCTGTAGTCTATCCAGCCAGCGGAAAAGTTCCGACGGTTGCGTTTGACCAGTTGGCCTACGACCGCATCGATGAGGAGCAGCTCCTTGCTACCGCGACTACCGCCCCTACACCCGTTCTGAGCTCCAGAGATCACATTGTTATCAACAATGTGTTGAGTAATCTTGGAGCTCAAAACGGATGTCAAGGTCTTGTAAATTGTACAAAGACAAGTAATGGGGCGGTATTGTGATGGATCCGCGGTAGCATCGCTCTTTGGAGCTAAATGAGTGACCCCAGTAGTTAAGAAGTTCTAATTATATATAAGTAAGTTATTATTATTATTATTAATCTTGATGCGTCAGGTGATGCAACCATGATGGAATGCAGAAGGAACATATGGGTTGGAATTTTTTACTTAGCTCCAGATTTGACTCACCTGCGATCTATAATCTTGGGTATGTGGTGGCGAAGTTGGATTAATAGTCACAACACGGTGATTAAAATATATTTTACACTACACACACACTAAAGAGTTGTGTGGAATCCAATGTTACAGTTTTATACGAAAAACACTGTAACACATTGTTTTTAGACTCAAGAGTCAAGCGTTCACGCCGTATAAACCCGAAGGGGTTGGCAGAGGTACTTATACTTCTGAACATCACGTTACGTCGTCACCTGGTGTTCAGAATACCCATGTTTTGCTTTTTAGCTTTGCTATTTACTGGTACAGGCTACAGTTTGTAGCTTAAGTAATTTTAGTTTATTTAGTTTATAAAAATAGTGGAAGACAAATTCATTCCAAACCTAGGACTAACCCTTTCAGAGAATTATAGTCGTGAGTATAGTGAGATACATCGGTACCTATGGTACTTCTTAACAAACACCTGAGTCATATTATTTCAAAACAAATAAAACAAACGATACATATATACTCACGGCCATAAATCCCAAAAAAGGGTAGCCAGAGCTCGGATATAGAAACTACTCAGCCACATTTGAGGTTGATAGAGGACAAGATGGTAGAAATAAAGTATCTTGGGTGGGTCTTGGAGTAAGGGAAAAATCACTTAAAAAGCCCCATACCCTAAGTCGCCTCTTACGACACCCTTGGGTAGAAGGTAGTGACATTCTAAGCCGGCACTACACGCGAAAACATTATACTAATATGGCACAATTTATTTTTCACACAATTCAAGTTTTAAACCTGTGTTCTAGACTTAGCTTAGACGTAACACATAACTATCGAATCTCTCAAACCGAATATCCGATTATTTATTCACAACGCCATCTGAGCTGTGTCATTTCGGAACAGGGTGTAGTTTTTATGTATCGTAAATAAATTTATGACCTCGCCTAGTTCCTAGGGAAGCCTACCTGGGTTGATATTACTGGATTCGTTTGCATAAACTTTTATGTGTGAACTAGCGATATGTATTGAATATTACATTTTTTATGCGAGAAAGACAACGACTAAAATATGTGTTATATCTTGGTCGGGTAAAATGAGCTTTTTTGCCTTAGTGTGTGCATTTTAATTATTCGGCTTTATATTAATCGGAATAAATTACTTAGTTTTCATTCATTAATTTCAAATTAAATAGTTAAAGTAAAAAGAATAAAAGGTAATTCATGAGAATACTGGTGTCGTCATTATCAATTTTGATATTTTACTTTACAAGTGAGTAATATTAATTAAGTTAATTAAAAAAATTCTCTGGCAAAATTATACCCGTTCCGAGAATCATTTTTGAATGCAATTATTAACGTTCAGGCATAATTAAAACTTTGTATTTAACATTTAAGATATTAATAAACCCAATCTAAATATAAATCAGCTAAAACTTCATTCATATCTACAAAACTTGTAAGTACTCTAAGTAAATAATGTAATATTCCTAAGAATACACACCAAATAGTATGTTAAAAGGAGTTCGTATAGACGTGGGCAGTAGCCAAAGAGGTTTCTGTCAATATTTGTACGATCGTACCTGGCAACACCGTAAATGGCGGAAAACTTATTGGTTGCTTTTATCACCGGCTGCCACATTCCATATTTGAATCACCCACGCTGAATTTACACATGTACATTAACGTACATTATGTACTGTTTAATTTGTGTGGTTAGTATCGAAGTAATATATTCTGTGCTCACTTATTTATCTTAACCTTTTATCCCCCTATTGAAGGTAGGCTCGAATCCTCCTCTGAGAATTTATGGGCTGTGACGATGATGATTGTGCTGTCTTCGTAGTTAAGATAAAAATGGCACAAGACTATGTCATGTTGTGTGTCGTACACTACTCTTTTTAATTAGTAAGAGATGCGGTTTTGTTAAGCATCACATAACAATAATCTTTAGCATAATATATGCCTTGTCTAGTTATATAGGTATTTAAGTGGGTGTTTATCTTCTTCGTGATTGATTAATACAATGTATTTCTATTAGATCTTAAGTTTCAAGTTTATGCTAAGTTTACATTAGCTGAAGCATCACCAACATCATCGTACACAAATTATGTCGCTGCTAGAAATAGGTATATTGATCAAGACAAGTCACAAAATGTAAGGTAATATGAGAAACGATTACCAAGCGTTTACTAAAACGTTTATCACCTTGATTTTACATAAATATTAGCAAATTGTCAAAGCACATGTCTTTTTAGAGCCACCAAACAACTACGTGAAAAATGTATGAAAAATGTCCGAGACAAAGGTTGGTTGCGTTCAATTTAGCTCATTTGCGCTGTTATCACGACAGGGCGGGTTTTATTAAATTCCTTGTATAGCTTTTGGGTGAATAGAATACTTTTAGCGGTGACTAACTTTCATATTGGAAGGTACCATAAAGGGCTAGAAACTTTTTGCTCCCCTTTTTTTTATTTTGGATGTTGTTGTTTTCGCTGCTCATGTTTCTCAAAGAGCTTTCGTAGACAGTGAAGCGACAGTTTAAATAGAAAAAAAAGTACCTATTGGTATAGTTTATGAGGAACATTGTGAACCAAATAGAATATCGTTTAACTTGTGAGTATCTGATTTTAGACCCATGTTTGATCCTTAAGGTGGTAAACATACTGTTTCCATAGAAATTTTACACCTTTTTAATAAATTTTCGAATAGTTTGTTTCCTTATAAAATATTTTTTGTTTATACAGTCCCAAATGCTCACCCACTCACAAAAAAGAAACTTATCTCTGAACGCTATATAGGAGAAGAGGCCTTGCTGTAGTTCTATTTACATTTACCACCACATGCTAGTCCGCTTTCCACGAAGCTCTAACAACCTAATACATAATTAAAGCAAATTTTCATAAATACCAGGACACTCCCACAAAAAGCAAATCGTAATAAATCCTCGTTAGAATAACGCGACACAAATCGCAGATTATGCTAAACACCCTGTATCACGTGACGTCACAGCTGATCGCCCAATCATTACCGAGCTTTGTGATTAATGGTAATTACGAGCTATTTTCATTATTAATTTCAGGTGTTTTGATTTAATTTGTGAGAACTTAATAAAATATGTTACTCAGCTAGCATTAGTTTTGTTTATTAATATGTTGTTCGTTAGACAGATGATATAGTGCAATTTTATTTAACATTATTTACTGTTTTAGTATTTTTTCTGGTTTGGCCATTGCTTTCAAACTTTTTATTATACATTTTGTAAAAAAAAACTCAATTTCTACAGTATCAGACTATACGGTTACATAAACCAGTTCGTGTAACATAATAAAGAGCAAAATATAATTTATTTAATAAAAAACAATAACCGAACCATTGTGGCTTTAACCGAAGTCTTGAAGAACAATTTCCACAATTTGAAGCACCTATGCAAGTTATTGATATTTAACACAAGGGTCGGAAGTCTCGGAAATCGAGCTTAATCTTACAACTCTGCAACCAGAGGTGTATTCTAGGTATTAAAGAGCAAAATGTCACTTAGTTTACTCACGCCCATTATTCTTATTGGGGTACGCAGAGAGTATCGATCGCCACTTTGCACGAACTTCACAAATTTACATATAAACATAAACGTAAACGTTCACGCCGTTTATCCCCGAAGGGGTTGGCAGAGGTACCAATACTTCTGAACTCACATGGTAGCACCATCTAGTGTCCAGAGAAGGTACCCACGTTTTGCTTAGACAGTGTACTCACGTGATAGGGGGCAGGCCTATCGCCGTTTTGTACGAATACACTGTCACATGACCAAGTACAACTCAGCCATGTGGGTTTCCTCACGATGTTTTCCCTCACCGTTAACAACCATGATAAATTAACCACACATATGACTTTAGAAAAGACAAATTGGTGTAGGCCCGACCCAGGATTGGAACTCACGCCCTTCTGTTTTCGGGCGGGTGTTCTACCCACTGGACTATCATGTTCACAAATTTATCTTTTCAAAAAGTAGCACACATCGCATACAATGTATTTGGTAGAGGGTTGTATAAATATCCTGTATAATATTTTTCTAAGTCTAGTTTGCTCTGAAGTGTTGACTGAGAATAGACTAACCCATTTCTTCATCTGGGTGTCGAAGGAGACTACTAATGGTATTGGGGCTATTGTTGGGCGATGTCGCTGAGGACACATAACTAACTATCCTTTACTTTTCAAGTTTCCCATTTCACTTTTACGACACTTCAGTGACAGAAAGATTTCTTTAATTCTGAAGCTCTGTCTACACTACCTATATCTACCATTTCACGAAATATAACAGTGAGTATAGTCTAAATCAACCAAACACGAAGAAAACTCCAACTATCTATATTAGTCTCGCCATCCAGAAGAACAGGTGTATCTGAGTCCGCCCCAGTCCCCAGAACAAATAGTCGGAGCGATCAGAGCGGTTGTTAACAAGTATTGTCTACCAATAGTTTACAATTGAAATGTTTCATTACTGCCACTGCGCTCTACTCGCTTCTGACGGAAATTAAATGAACAGAAATATTATCTTTTGCCGAGTATTTAATAGTTTACTTTAGAATTTGTGCAGGGAAATTTTGTATTTTAAACTTAATTATTTTTCTGAATATTCACTGAGATAAACGCATTTTCAGTTATGGTGTTTGGTGAGTCGGTTATTCTTAGCATTTACATATTTAATTTAGTAGTAATATATACTTCATAGTTACACAATGATAAAGTAAAAAATAAAGATATAGACCCACTACTCCCCTCTATAGACGCCATCATTACAATCTTCGATATAAGTATATAAAGTAACTTATACTGTAAAAGATTCATGGATGTAAACGAAGCTAGAGAGGTTTGTCAGGATCGTACGAAGTGGCGATCAATAGTCTCTGCCTACCCCAATGGGAACTAATGGCGTGAGTATATGTATATATGTATGTATACTGTACATCCATCCTTTTTGCCCTAGAAAAAAATCCTATATCAGGACATGACTACAACTACCATTTTCTCCACGCATAAATACATGATGCCGCAGGATGCATAGATCATCTAAAAACCACTCCAACTTGACTACACATATCAATTTCATCTCAAGTGCATTCGTATAGTTAAAGTAGTTACTAAATGGAATGCAAGTTGTCCGTGGAACTAATAGAGGCATTGCGCGCTAGCAGGAGCGACCGTTTAACTAGATGACGCGTGGTATAAAACAGCCATCTCTTTCACACTTACAAACATACATACATATAGTCACGGCCATTAATCCCAAAAAAAGGTATCCAGAGCGTCAGAGCTAGAAACTCCTCAGCCACATTTAGAAGTTGATAGGGAAAAGATGGTAGGAATAAAGTATCGTTCGTGATTGGTCAACCGCATCGCCCAAAAACCACTTAAAAAAACCCCATACCCTTAGTTGCCTCCTACGACATCCGTGGGTAGAAAGGGGTAGTGAAATTCTAAGCCGGTACTACACGGAACTTACAAAGTAGCGTTTATTTCTGTCTCATTCTAACCGATATAGTAACGATAAGTAACGCTCATGCTAGACTACCTGTTAACGGTACACTTTATGCTACGAGTATTTTATCTGTGACAGTAAGCTTAAGTGCGGTCGTGGGGCCTCAAATCTGTATGAGTGTTTGATTTTAGTATTTAGTAGTTTAGTTATTGACATTTATTGAGGACTGTACTAGAATTTTATTTAATGCAGAGTATTTTTTAGCATGACTTAGACTTTTGTCATTAGTTTCTAAGATATTTTTAGGTTCATAAAGCCAATAATTTAATAAGTCATGAGTGACATCCTGTAATGGGGATCGAGTCTTATTAAGATAGTATTAATAGAAATGCGGGCTCTAACTTACTATTACGGAGCGTAACGCCTTGAGTCTTAAATAACTGGTATAGAAATAAATAATTATTTATTTATTTATTTATTTATTTATTTATTTACGGAAAACAAACAGCTTTAACACAACAATTAGCAAAAAAACAATAAAAATTAAAACATAGCCAAAAAAAGTTTTCACATATTGGTAACGAACATGCGCTTAATTAAGTATTACTGTAAATTAACTAATAATATAAGAACTAGGAAAGATAGTAGATTAACAAATTTGACAATCAAGAAAGAAATTGTGGTTTTAATAATGAACTGGATAGAAATAGAAAGATTTGTGATCATCCTAAAAGAATAAATTTGCCATATTTTTTTTAAACAGTGAGGTATTGGTATTAAAAAAGTCTAAATCACCTTGACTACTCAGTGAATTAAAGCTTCGAGCCGCTCGAGTCATAAAAGTATTTCTGCGATAGTTCGTACGAGCAAGCGGAACAGCAAGAGTTTGTTGGTCCCGTGAAGTTGAGCGCGGTACCCTTAAGTGGATAGAGGACAATAAATCAGTGCAATCAATCATACCATTTGCGATTTTCATCAGAAAGTCTACATCTGCTATTTGCCTCCTAAATTCTAGTGGAATAAAATGGTATCTCTTACATCGCTCTATATAGTTGGTGTCTAAAGTTCCTGATTTGTATTCTAAATATCTCAGGAATCTTTTCTGTAAGGATTCCAACCTAGATATATAGCATTTATATCCGGGGTTCCAAACTGGAGATGCATACTCTAAGATGCTGCGCACATATGAGCAGTAAATAATTTTTATAGCTTTTATGTCATTGAAATATTTGCATGACCTGATTAAAAACCCCATCATTTTTGATGAATTATAGATAATGTTAGTACACTCAACTCTTGAACGAACGAAAATTTATAAAAATGGAATCACAACACCTTTTTATGTTGTATAGTGTTTCTTAGACCAAAATTATTTTTCAATCTCTCAAATATAGTAACAAAGACATGCCTGAATTCCCAATAACCTTGTGAAATTGCTAAATAACTACAACATGACATCCATACAGTTAAAAACAAATTGTAAATTTAAATTTCTCTCTAAGTGCAAACGCAAATACAATTTGCCAAATAGTTTATACAGCGAAACTAGATGATTGATGGCATGCATACAGTCACGGCACGGTCTGATAAGCGAAATTGAACCTTAATACCATTTACATAAGTGTCAACCGGAAAGCTCGCATCATTCATGATGCACTTAACTGTATTGCCTCGTGTCAAAACGGTGTTTTATTTTCTGTTTCGCTATTTTGCTGCGCCTAATTGTTTTAATACAAATGAAGGTAAATTGATGGGTTACCATTTTGTTCTTGACAAGCTTAACAGCAGTTTAATACGGCTATATGTCCCAAATTGGGTAGTAGTAGCACTATAGCATTCAGATTTTACCAATTAAAGATAAAGTCTAATAATATACACAGTTAATTTTGGAAGGTGTTAATTGGAAAGATTGGTAAATAAAGGTTGTTGGTGATGTTGTCCAACCAGATTGCCTTAAGCCGCCTCGTACAACACCCATGAGAGCAAATGGCGTTGTGCTATTTTAAGCCGAAACAACACAGTCAGTTGTTTATTTTATTCAGCAAAATATAGTAAAGTAGTTTATTATTATATTTTTTCTGAGTTTGCGAGGAAAAAACTAAAGGATCAGTATTTAAGCATGACCCTGGAAAAGTCAGGGTTAACCAATAATTTTAAAAGATTGTGATTATTTTAACAGCTTTTGTACGTCATAATTCTGGTAACAAATAATTTAATTAGGATTATTTTTAATATTAAAAAGAAAACGCCCTTCCTTCCAAGTTGATCACGCAACGACATCAATTACAACTTTGAATACAAAATGATTAAATCAGATTAACATTAGCATATCCCACCAACACTTTAATAATAAAATTTGCTGTATTTTATTATGTTTTACATACATACAAATACTCACGCCATTATTTCCCATTGGGGTAGGCAGAGACTATTGATCGCCACTTTGTACGATCCTGGCAAACCTCTCTGGCTAACCGATGTAGCTCGCCACTCATCACGCCATGGTTTCTCACGGGGCGAAAAGTGGACTGGAGAGACCCGTTGCTACATACATGTTTTAACAATATGTAAAAAAAAATAAGTGATAATTATAACTGAACCAATATGTTATTCGCTTAAATTTGGTTTTGTTTGTAGTACTTAAAACTTTTAGAAACTGATAATACAATGATTATACCAATACCCTTACGACTATGAATCCTAAAACGGTGTAGCCAAGGCTTCGGCGGAATTCAAAAGCCATTTTTGGTAGCTAAGTAGGAAATAGATGGTAAAATGAAAGATGCATAGATGGTTGCCCAGCCAAGTACCAGTACTACGAGTATAATAACTTAAAAAACGCCCCTACGAAAGAAACATGCTAGTGCTTTACTGTACCGACACTTGGCAGTTAACATAAATGCTACCAATTATCTAATAACAAACAAAGAAAATCGAAAAGCAGCCCTATTAATAACCATTTAATAACCCGAAGAACTATGAAATGGAGGGTGAGAGCTTTTAGAGATTAATTAATATAGGATATTAGTTGATTACATCGCCTCGCTACAAAATGGACATGGTTCGAATCACGACAAACTGCCATTAATCATTTCTGTGACAGTTTGGAGTATCATTTTGGATGGTAATTACGTTATGTCCTGACATATGTCCAATACTTATTAGTAACGCTTTAAAGCATATTTTAATACGAAGATACACTTATATGCTGTATATGGTGGGTATGGAATAGTAACATCAAACATATTCTCATGCCGTTAGTTCCCATTGGGGTAGGCAGAGACTATCGATCGCCACTTTGTACGATCCTGGCAAACCTCTCTAGCTTCATTCACATCCATCAATCTTTTCATACATGCTCTTTTATTCTTCGTGCTTCGGACACCTGCCTTTTTGAGCGCATTTTCACATAGTAAAAACATACATATACTCACGGCCATAAATCCCAAAGAGGGGTAGCAAGAGCTTCAGAGCTAGATAGAGCTTCATAGACAGAAGATAGAATTAAAGTATCGTTGGTGATGGATCTCCAACCCCATAGCCCAAAAACCACTTAAAAAGCCTTAGTCGCCTCTTACGACATCGATAGGTAGAAAGGGATAGTAATATTCTAAGTCGTAAAATATACACTAAAATATATACATTAACCTTACATTACTTACTAACCTTACATTACAAACTTTTCTGAGGGACCTCATCTCTGCTGCATTCACTCTACTCTATATAGGTATATATGAGTGAGAGTGAATGCAGTAGAGATGAGGTCCCTCAGAAAAGTTTGTAATGTAAGGTTATGTGATCGTGTGAGAAATGACGTGATTCGTGAAAGGTGCAGCGTTAAATATGTTATTATAAATAAAAAAGATAGAAATAGGAATGTTGAGATGGTTTGGTCACATAGAGAGGATGAATGACAGTAAATTGGTGAAAGAGATCTATAGAGCCATTGTGGAAGGTAATGTAAGTAGAGGACGACAATGAAGGACACACCTGGACCAAATAGAGTGTGTGCTCAAAAAGGCCGGCGTCCGAAGTATGAAGAATAAAAGAGCATGTATGAAAATATTGATGGATGTAAACGAAGTTCGAGAGGTTTGCCAGGATCGTACAAAGTAGCGAGCGATCAATAGCCTCTGCCTACCCCAATGGAAAATAATGGCGTGAGTATATGTATGTATGTACAACAAAAATTCCACAAGAGGATCTAGCTTCAAAATCTACAATTAGATTTGTCATTTTTGTAATCAGAGACAGAGGTAAAATATGGTATAATAGTAATCAAAAATAAAAAATATTTTTTAACAAAAAGAAAACCGACTTCATAGTTTATTTTTAACTCTTATATTTATTAAATCTAAGTTTAGACTAACATAATTTAAGTATCTCGATGTTACTAACTTACTAACTTTACTATGGATTTACTTTATGATCCCAAATAATGTTTTTATAATTATATTATAAAAGCTACAAAGAGGAGTATAAATCTATATAGAATATTGAAAGAACTGTTTCCTAACTCCTATTGATTGAGGACCCACACCTTCAATCATCAGCTCAGCAGCATAACAATATGATTTTCAGTAGCATTATGTAAAACGTACAATATGTAAAACGCGGTACATTTGCCTATAAAATTTGAGGGTTCCCCTCGATTTCTCCAGGATCACATCATCAGACCCTGATATCCTCATCATGGTACCAATCCGGGAGTATCTTCTTTCGAATAAAAAAATAATAATCAAAATCGGTTCATAAATGGCGAAGTAATCGGCGAACAAACATAAAAAAAACGTACGGTCGAATTGAGAACACTCCTTTTTTTGAAGTCGGTTAAAAATGAGCTTGTTAGCCGCATTCTACAACTATTACAATATAAAACTTTATTCATAACCACAAGAAAAACTTACAGAATGTGATAGTATAGTGCTATACTTTGCCATCACCATATGACAAAACATTAATAAATTCCATCCATTATCAACTTCAAAATGTGGCTGAGTAGTGTCTAGCTCTAAAGCTCTGGCTACCCCTTTTTGGGATTTATGGCCGTGAGTATATGTATGTATTAATAAATTCTCAATAAAATCCGTGCAATGAAAAAGAAAGCAATTTATTGCGGCAACCTTACAATTCAGTGACTGCTTCGCTCGTAAGAAAACTGCCATGAACCGTGCTTATGCAATTTCGCGGTGTATTTGTTATAAAACGAATATAAAGTTCATCTAGGTGGTAGTCATAAGGCTTTATAGGTGGAAAATAATTTTAATATAGTGCCAGGAATATAATGCTAACGTATATTGATTTACCAACCCGCTTGTTTCTGGTTAGTCGCCGCATTTTGGTTTCACAGAATAATGTATTCTCTCTATTGTATTAAGAAATATGTGGCTTTTCAAAAGGTATTATAAACTGACTTAGATAAATCAGAATCTCTTTCTTAACTTTTCCTCTTTGAAGGAGTTTATCTTTACAAGGTGATTAAATAAATAAATACATACGGACACATTATACACAGATCAAGTTAGCCCCAAACTAAGTTAAACTTGTATTATGGAGTACTTACTCAACGATATCTCTAATATTTTATAACATATATAAATAACATCCAAGACTAAGAATCAGTCATTTATGCTCATCACATAAATGTTGCTCTTAGCGGGGATCGAACCCGTAACCTCCGGACCGAGAAACTAATCACTTATCCAATCGGCAACAAACGCTGGGAAACAATTAAGAAATACAATTTTACATACGACGCTACTCTCTTTACAAGTATACAAATAAATAGCATTATCTAAAACCAAGCAGCACCATTTATAAAATGAAGTAAATACTTTTTAAATATGGTTTATTCAGAGGCCAGTACTCGAGACATAAATAGCAGCACAAATATAAAGTTGTAATCTCCAGTGAGTCGTGAGTCAGTTACAAAATTATGAAACCAATGAAACGTATATTATCCGAAAAACCTCAACAGCATTCGCTCCGTATAAATATTAGGTATAAATAAAACAAATTCTAACCACACGAAGCCAACTCCAGCCGTTTTAGTTGTAAATCTCCTCTTTTTATCGCCTTCGTTTATCTTAATGGAATATTCCCGTACGGTTACATTGTTTAGTAGAAATACTTTCACTTCATTATTATACTATTCTCGATATATTTTATAACTTTGGCTCAATGGGAAAAGCACTGGTTAAGATGCTAAGAGACATTGATTGAGTCGTGAATTTAAACAATGCTTACAATGTTAAAGGTGGTTTCTTGTTCATTGACAAAAAAATATACAAAGTATGTTAATTCAATAGCCAATGTTTGTACTCTTTAGTGCAAAGTAATTAATATTCAACTGTTACGAAATTAAATTATAATTATGATGTGTGATTATATAGTAAGCTGTGTAGCGCCGGCTTGGAATAGCGCAACCCCATTTCTACCGGTGGGTGTACGTAAGAGGCGACTAACGGTATTGGGGTTTTGAGGGAACATTGGGCGATGCGGTTGGAGACCCATCACCAACAACCTTTATTACACCATCTTTTCCCCACTCAACTTTCCAAAAGTGGCTGAGGAATTTCTTATTCCTTAGCTCTGGCTACCCCTTCTAGGGAATTATAGCCGTGAGTATATGTATGTATGTATGATGTGTGAGAAGAAAAATGAATACAAGGGAAGCATGAGATGTTTGCTTTTATACCCCTCACTTGTACATACATACTTAGAAATAAAGTTCGTCCCTGCAAACCTCTCTAGCTTCGTTTTCATATATTGAGCCATAATCCAGAGACGTAAGTCATATGACGTATTTTTGATGTGAAACCATCAAAACCCACGGGGTTATCAATGTGAACATGACATCTGTAATTTGTAGGATAAATACGTTAGGGTCGTACCCTATTTTTTTACTGAATTACACAATATACCCTAAGACTAACGAAGGAAACAAATAGTGACAGGAGTGCAATTTTATATAGACATTCACATCTGTGTGCATTTGACAGGTTAGAAAAGTTTAGAAGCATAAAATAATGAATTTAATTATAGCCCAAACTGTAGTTTTGTAGGATTTCGTTTTTTTATTCGGAATAGTAAAATATGAAGAAGGTTTAGAAAGTCGGCTTTGAACTCATATTCGTGAGTATAGGCATATTAGGAAACAATTGTTGGGTAGCGGCTTAGAATGTCACTACCCCTTACTATCCACGGGCGATGATGTTAAAGAATCATAACAAACGATACTTTTATTTCTATCATCTTGTCCCCCTATCAACATCCAAATGTGGCTGAGGAGTTTCGAGCTCTGAAGTTCTGGCTACCCCTTTTTGGGATTTATGGCCGTGAGTATATGTATGCAGGAAACAATGCTGCTATAATATATGGGGGTATAGATATCCCCAATTTAGTGATAAAATTAATAAATATATGTTTTTAAATGGGTCGCATCGGAAATGAGTTTGGGCTGTTAGTTGATGCGCGGTTTTTCGGACGTAACGCTCCAAGAAAAGTAAATCTACATAACGACCACAGAATTGTATGTGGAAACATTATTGCATCCAAATTACTATTCTCCTCTACAACCAACTAAATTAGACTAATTTTTATGTTTTCATGACTTTGTATGTTGAATTTAAAACATAATCTCTTATACGCGGGTAGACCACTTATTTATGATCGAACTACTCTGGAACGTCAAGACCGATTTTACGCAAATTTGGCTCAGTGATCAAGTAGTCATTGCTAATTTTCGTAAGGTATCGCATGTCGTGGACGAGCTTACTATTGAAAAAAAAACATATTTATTGGAATAATACAATAATTTGGATCAAATAGAAAATGTGCTCAAAAAAGCAGGTGTCCGCAGTATGAAGAATAAAAGAGCATGTATGAAAAGATTGATGGATGTAAACGAAGCCAGAGAGGTTTGCCAGGATCGTACAAAGTGGCGATCGATAGTCTCTGCCTACCCCAATGGGAACTAACGGCGTGAGAATATGTATGTATGTATGTATGTAATACAATAGTTTATAACCAAATGCGCACGAATACCACTGCATTAGTTAGAAAACTGTGTCGCAGCAGTAAACGCCGTCCTCCAAATACACTGGTAAGTGGTACTACTATCTATTCCAATTACAAAAGTTTCCTTAAATTTATTTTTATTGAGGAATGATCATCGAAAAACTACTTTCCCATTAAAGTCGATAGAAAAATTTAAGGGTGTCTTATTAAGAACATGGCTAAAAACTTAAGACCGACTGCACAGATAGTAAGAACACTGAGGTTTGCCTAACTCACTCAGCTCAATTCATTTCAATCGCAATTTGCATTGTTGTCGAAATATGATGGACTAAATAATCTAAAAAAAAGTTTTTGTCGACGCAGTGGCAAAGATTTCTAAAAGCAATTCAGAAATAATTATCATGTCAAATCGAAGTAAAATGTACTGGTAAATATAAATTAAATATATATCAATATAGGGAAACAAATTAAATGAATATAAATCGATACCCACACATTCTCATTACGAAAATTAAATTTATTGAAATACTCATAACTTTCTAACCGCATCAATCGTCTAACTTTGTATGTAAGCCATAAATTGCAAATCTAAATTACATTTTAAATCACCAAATAGAGCACTCAATATTTATGAGCCGCACTCTCATTATTGGCAAATGAATCGAATATTTGCTTCCCCAGACTTTTATGGTTAATAAATCGAGAGAGGGAAAGAGGGTAGTTAGCACGCCCTTAGAGGAATGGCCCTTTTCGATTGATTGAACCTGGCTACTGTAGTTTCCGTTGATAAATCTCTCGGGTTCCTAAACTGTGATTGCCATAAAAAAGAATTTTATAAGGCGTCATTTTTATAGCTTAATCAAATGTGGCTCATTTTATTCTACGTAAAGGTTTAGTCCTAATTATACGTAAGGCAATTAAGGGGTGTAATAGCAATTTAAAGGATGACTGAATAAGAATAAATATTAATACCGCTAATTGCACTTTTGCTATTGTTAAACTGTATTTATGCAAAAAAAACTTTTTTGACGTGCGATAGTGTTTTCTATTGTATTTATTTATAAGAAACAACTATTTATCAAAGTATAAAAGTCCATATTTAGGAAATTTAATGCGTAATAATTAAATTTATACAAAAAATAAATCAAACGCAATTATTTTTCAAAAAAGGTATACACATATGTTTCCATATAATGTGTGTAATATACTATATATAGGTAGTTGTCGAAACGCTTATATTAATGTTCATGTGAGTCCAGCGGCGGACTATATACATGTATGTATTGTATATATAGTTGACGAATAGGCAAACAAGTTTATTTCCAATTATATTAAAAAATAATAAAACGTCAGTTAGTTTGAGAACCGTTGCAGTTGATAATGCGTAACAAAAAAACTAATATCTAGGGCTCCGCACATCTCAGTGTAATCAAACGGAAAGTTTGGGAGCCAGTGAAAGATAGCAGCATTGTTTCTTATAATAAATATAACTTGATACATTAGCTGTCTCAGTAAACTATTATTCTTTAGTTTTTGTGATACTAATAACATTTATTTGTAGAGGCGACTAACGCCCAATTTCTGAATTGAGTATTCAAGCTGAGAACGACTTAAGTATCGTTTTGTCTCATTCAGTTGTTAAGATTTCAATGCGACAAAACGATACTTAAGTTGTTCTCAGCTGGAATACTCAATTCAGAAATCGGTCGTAAGGGTATAGGGCATTTTTGGGCGACGCGATTGGAGACCCATCACCAACGATACATTATTTCTACCATCTTCCAAATGGCTGAGGAGTTTCCAGCTCTTAAGCTCTGGCTACCCCTTTTTGGGATTTATGGCCGTGAGTATATGTAGGTATGTAATACCATTTATTTGCAGGCTTCTCTTACGTTTATGTTTAAATATTTCCTTTACATATTTTTTTGCCGTGTAGTGCCGGCTTTGAATGTCGCTACCCCTCTCTACCCACGGGTGTCGTAAGAGGCGACTAAGGGTATTGGGGCTTTTTATTGGTTTTTGGGCGATGCGGTTGGAGACCCATCACCAGAAACCTTTATTTCTACCATCTTTTCCCCACTCAACTTCCAAAAGTGGCTGAGGAATTTATAATTCCTTAGCTCTGGCTACCCCTTCTAGGGAAATATAGCCGTGAGTATATGTATATGTATGTTTATTTTTTTGTCATAAAAACTTTCCCTACACAACAAAAACCATATCCAATGATATATTCATACGATTCCGTCATTGAGTTGTTTTGTATCGAAGAAGAGCCTACTACAAGATCATACCATTGGAATAGTCGTACAAAATTTACGATTGAAATTGCGTTAAAGTCAACACTCACTTGAAGTATTTTTTTAAATGGGTTCTGTTCGACGAAAAGCCTTTAGAAATAAACATGAGAATTATGTTCTCATACATACATACATACATACATATACTCACGCCATTAGTTCCCATTGGGGTAGGCAGAGACTATTGATCGCCACTTCGCACGATTCTGACAAACCTCTCTAGCTTCGTTTACATCCATCAATCTTTTCATACATGCTCTTTTATTCTTCATACTTCGGACGCCAGCCTTTTTGAGCACACTCTCAATTTGGTCCAAGTGTGTTCTCCGTGGTCGTCCTCTACTAACATTACCATCCACACTAGCTCTATAGATCCCTTTTACCAATTTTCTATCATCCATCCTCTCTATGTGCCCAAACCACCTCAACATTCCTTTTTCTATCTTTCTTACAATATCATCTTTCACACCACACTTTTCACGAATAACACTATTTCTCACTCGGTCACATAATCTAACATTACAAATTTTTCTGAGGGACCTTATGATTATGATTATGATTATGTTCTCATTGATCCGAAATCTAGCTGTTTATTTAAGAAATCACATACATACATACATACATATACTCACGGCTATATTTCCCTAGAAGGGGTAGCCAGAGCTAAGAAATTATAAATTCCTCAGCCACTTTTGGAAGTTGAGTGGGGAAAAGATGGTAAAAATAAAGGATTTTGGTGATGGGTCTCCAACCGCATCGCCCAAAAATCCAATAAAAAGCCCCAATACCCTTAGTCGCCTCTTACATCACCCGTGGGTAGAAAAGGGTAGCGACATTCTAAGCCGGCACTACACGGCATAGAAAATGAAGAATAAGAAATCAGTTTAAAATTAAACCAGAACAAAAGACAGTTCAGCATCAGTAGTTCAAATAAACCACTGGTGCTATTCTCAATATCCTACTGATAATAAAAGTATAATAGATCCTTCAATTGTGGGTCGAAATCAGACCCATATAATATGTATTTATGCCCGATTAGTGAATTCTTCATTATGTAAGAAATCTTCATTAAAGATGGAGATCTACGGTTTCAACGAAGCAGTCTCTATTTATATTTATATCAGATAAGCCAACTATCCATTGATAGATGAAACATCACGTGCGTACATATTATTTGTATTACGAGTCACGTGGCCTCGCATTTTGGCAATAACAATGGAGTGGGACGATCGAAAACGATTTGAGCTCAAATAAAAATTGGCGTTGCTGTTATTCGGACTCTTTCATAGAACTTTGAGTTGGCCTTTTGAATATTAAGCAGTGATGTGAATGGTTTGAATTTTGAGCATAAATTCAATGTGTAATCATGGCTGGTGGACAAGGAAGTTGGAGTAAATTTTGTGCCTATATTAATGTAACAAACATTCTGAACGTTGGATAGTTAATAGTTTAGATTAAGAAAGTAAAAGTGACTAAGATCATGAGCATGAAGGTGTATTCATCATTTTGTTAAACCCGCAGATAGATGTCCTTGCCTGAACATAGTTTTTCCCCAATATTGTGTAACTGGAATTTACAAACAATTTATTTACGCACTGTTCAAACTCCGACTCGTATCAAAGCAAAAATCATTACCTGTAACACAAAAAACAAATGTTATAAAACCTTCGCTTCAAAAAACAAACAAACTAAATCCAAAAACAACGCTGAACTAATCAGATAAGCATAAAGTAAGCTTGCGTCTAATAAGAGGGTAGTTTTAAAATATTCGAAAGCGGACACGAACTGATGTTATCGTCAGTCGGTATCAACCTTTCCATGAATACGGTTGTCCTCAATGTTAACATTGCATTCAGCTGATATAACACGATCTCCTAGTTAGGATCTTTAGCACCCCACTTCACTACTTTGCATTGTTAAGGACTGGATAACAATCTTGGCTTCAATTTACTACTGTTTGAATAAATAGGTTGGAGGAAAAGTCTTTTCGAAAGCAACGTTCCTAAGAGCTTTTACCTGCTTAACTGAAATGTATTTAAGCACTCAATCACTTACAAACATTAGATAAAAGAAATAGATAAGTCCTAAAAATATGAATGTTGTTTTAAAATAAAAATAAAATACTTAGTGATTTATTTTACTCCAACTTATTTTAACCCATAACCAACTTTTAAACATTAACGATGACTCTAAAAAATATTGGATGATTTAGTTAATTTTATACATTTGTATGTACGGGCCATTTCTAGTACTCCAATGGCTTTTTTAATAGTAGTATTAGTAGTTAAAAAAATACTTCATCACAATAAATCAATACTTATACAAACACATAACATAACATAAAAATAAACGTTCACGCCGAATATCCCCGAAGGGGTTGGCGGAGGTACTAATACTTCTGAACATCACGTGACTTTGTCACCTGTTGTACAGAGTACCCACGTTTTGCATGGACAGTGTAGTCACGTGAAAGGGGCAGGCCTATCGCCGTTTTGTACGCATACACTTTTACATGACTAAGTACAACTCAGCCATGTGGGTTTCCTCACGATGTTTTCCCTCACCGTTAACAACCATGATTAATTAACCACACATATGTCCTTAAAAAAGAAAAATTGGTGTAGGCCCCACCCGGGATTTGAACAACAGTCGTTTGCACTATAACCGGTGTTCTACCTATTGAGCTATCACGGTTGTACTCCAAACACAGCCAACAAAAGGCAAGCTAAAACGTAAAGAGTCCTTTCTCATTATCATCCAAAGGTCACAAATATTCGCTTACATTTCACACAGAATGTATAATACCGTTACGCAATGGATCCTAATATTTCAAACATCATTTATCAAAATATTCCATTTCTACGAGACGCCTTTTCAAATAATTCCCTTTCTCATTCAACTTGGCACTCTAGAGAAATCACTAGATGAAGAGACATTTTTAAGGATTATTTTAATCTAGGCCATTAGGCGAGAGTGCTTTTAGTTTTTTTTTAGTTTTTTATAAGTCTCAGACTACCTGAGAAAATCTATAAGCAAAATTATGAATTTTGTCTTGACTTACTTTTTATTAGTAGAACTATATTTGGAGAAATAGCATCCCGGATTTATATCGCACTTATTATACCATAATATGTATCGTTAGAGAATGTGCTTAAAAAGGAATATCCACACCATATATATCAATAATTAAGAATGCCACATTCAAAAGTATCTTTACTTTTCTCGACGGATTTCCGCGGTATCCTGGCTCAACTAAGCTGCCTAAAGTCAACCACGACAAGGGTAATAATAAAATAATAATTCATTCATAAATTTAATGATACATTCATAGCCTGTAACAACTATTATTATAAAAAATATAGAACGAGAAAGGCACAGCTGCCGAAATAAAAGTATACTATCAAAAGGCATCCCCCATACAATTTTATTGAATAAACTTCGTTGAACAAATAATCGCTCGCGACGATTAGCCGCGCATATTGAATGTAGGCGAAATATGGTGTAGTGTTTATTTTTAGTGTTATTCGTATAAAAGTATGTGGTTGGGGTGTGATAAGCTGCGTGGTATTGCCATGTCACTCAAACATTACTATTGCAACTAGAAAGGAAAACATATAAACTAAACATACACGATTTTAAATATAATGAGGACATAGAGACATACAAGAAATAAGAGACAATATGGCCATCATTCTAAATTAGAGATAATATGACAGTTATAGCAACGGAAAGTTTTTTTTTGTTCGTTGAATTCCACAGAATATAGATATAAAAGAAATTTAATATATAATTTCACTGTCACAGTGTGTTTCACCAAAGTCTTCCGAAACAACTGAACCGATTTAAATAAAATTATGCATACACGTTCGTTAGGTTTGACAATAGGTTTGTAACTATGTTTTATACTCCTGAGTGATAAGGGTTGTCCAACCCAATCATTATTTTTCTTTTTTAGACTTGAAATAATTGATATGGCAAAATAACGTTTGCCGATTCAGCTAGTATTGATATAAAATACTAGACCAACAAACAAACTTTAACATACATACATACATACATATACTCACGGCTATAAATCCCTTAAAGGGGTAGCCAGAGCTTTGAAATGAGAAATTCCTCAGCCACTTTTGGAAGTTGATTGGGGAAAAGATGGTAATAATAAATGTTTTTGGTGACGGGTCTCCAACCACATCGCCCAAAAATCACTCATACCCTTTGTAGCCTCTTACGATCACCCACGGGTAGAAATGGGGTAGTGTTATTCTAAGCCGGCACTACACGGCAAACTTTAACCTATCAATAAAAAAAACAGTAGTACAATAATTTCAACGCTAAGCTATATTATATATCGCTTCTGAGTACCCCCAATGTATATATAAGCTATATCAATAAGCTATATCCGCATTATCCACGCCTAAACTTTTTACGAGACCGTCTAAAAATAAAAAATAAAGTCCGTTTAATCTCATGAAAGGGAGCAGTGATGAAAATTTATGATGTAGGAGTTAACTTTTATTCAATTTAGATAATGCATATTGCATTTATGGATTGAGGAAAATATTAGAATATTGCTTGGGTATATTTCTACTATTATACATACATACATACATATTCTCACGCCGTTAGTTCCCATTGGGGTAGGCAGAGACTATCGATCGCCACTTTGTGCGATCCTGGCAAACCTCTCTGGCTTCGTTTACATCCATCAATCTTTTCATATATGCTCTTTTATTCTTCATACTGCGGATACCTGCCTTATATACATGTGTTCAAAAAATTTGATCTATTTTAGTTATAATCGGTTTAGAAAAAGATAACTTCATTGCATTTCATCCCGTGAAGCTTTTAAACGATTTGAGGGCAATGACTTTTCTGCGATCAACTTTCAAGCCGAAGGGACAATAGATTTGAAAACTCTGAAGCCTTTTCAGGAAAATTCAGTCATAATTATTAAATGATAAACATATGTGGCATCTTGCTAAGCTAGGGACCAATTTGATGCAAAGGGCAATGTTATGATGAGTTATTTTTAGATTGGGAAATACTCTTTATTTTTATATTATTTTATTTTTCTTTATCGCATTTGCTTGGTGCTCGATATAAAACATCATACATAAATATACTCACGGCTATAAATCCCTAAAATAGGTAGCCAAAGCTGAGAAATTAGAAATTCCTCAGCCACTTTTGGAAGTTGAATGGGGAAAAGATGGTAGAATAAAGGTTGTTGGTGATGGGTCTCTAACCTCATTGCCCAAAGATCCCTTAAAAAGCCCCAATACCGTTATTCGCCTCTTACGTACACCTACCGGTAGAAATGGAGTAGTGCTATTCCAAGCCGACACTACACAGCCTAAAACTATTTTTCTTTATTTCTTTAATAGCCCACAGTATAGACAAGAAGATATGTAATTAACACGACAAAGAGACGCAATCCAAATTTCTTGTTCTATTCTATTTATGAGGTTCACAATACACGAGTCCAAAACACAGAAAACTCGGCTTTCAGTTGTCAAGTCTCATAGCAGCGGATTTCCTTTGTCGAGTCGTAAATTTCATGGTTTTGACAACAAGTTACGTTGCTGTGCCGGTAATTAATCATGGAGTAATTGATATTGCGGACTGGTCCGGTTTTAACTAGTAATTTAGTTTTGTTTTGAGAACTAGTTTATGTAGTGCCGGCTTAGAATGCCACTACTCCTTTCTATCCACGACCCGACGGAGTTCTATGGAGACCCAACACTAACCATCCTTAGTTATACAATACTTTCTAAAGTTAACTTTCAGTATGCCTTTGTGGGATTTAGGTGTGTGTATAACTGTGAATGTATGTTGTGAGGGACGACTAACCAGATTACAATATTCGTTAAAAATCACATAAATCTATTTTATATACAGATATTAAAAGTGTGCCGTGTAAGGTTGGCTTAGAATAACACTACCCCATTTCTACCCGTGGGTGATCGTAAGAGGCGACTACCCTTAGGGGCTTTTTGAGTGATTTTTGGGCGATGTGGTTTGAGACCCGTCACCAAAAATGTTTATTATTATCATCTTTTCCCCAATCAACTTCCAAAAGTGGCTGAGGAATTTATCATTCCAAAGCTCTGGCTACCCTGTTAAGGGATTTTTAGACGTGAGTATATGTATTGTATGTATGTATGTTAAAAGTATAAATATATGCAAATATTAAGTAATAAAATAAACGAAAAAAATAATTCTAATTCGCGATTCCGGATCATTACTTTACTATTAAAAGTTCCACTTAATATACCAGTAAAATAGCACCTACTTATTCCGCAAATGGTTTAATTAGAAACACGGAGCCGGCACACTGACACCTGACTGACAATTAGGGTCCTGGGTTCGATAGAATGCTTTTATTTAGGTTCGAACCGGACTGAATTCATTTACATACATACATCTATTTAATCCGTGTGATAATTGTAAATTTTAGACGAACTGTAATTTTGGAAAAAGAAAATGTTGGTTTGTAAGGAAATTTCAGTATTTATGACTGTGTTTACGACATTAGAACCCAAGTGTTATAAATAAAGGAGCATTGTATGAAAAGATAAATAAATGGTATTTTTTACATTGATCCATCTTTTCATGAATCTCATTAAAAAATATATTACGAGTAGCTTACACATATGAAAAAAATGCAGTAAGTTCTAATGATATACCAATTAAAATCAATATAATAAATAACAAAATAATAAATAATTTCGCGCTATACATTACAATAATACGAGTAAGTCCTCTAACATTGAACTTAAGCCATTAAATCCAATTAATTTCCAATACAAAATTACTGCCCTAACGTGAAGTACAGAAATTAGTCTTATTTCGACATAGCTTCTAAAATGTATGGGGCGTATCGAAAGCAACAGAAATTAAATTCCATATTTAATAAATGTCCGCGGACTTCTAACATATTTCATGTAAGACCCCTAATAAATCCAATTTCGGAAACGCAATATAAAATAAAAGTAGGGAGATTTTGGCACCCCCTGTGGTCTAATCAAATAGTTGTTGTTATGTAGCTGTTTATGTAAAATGGACAGACTGTAGATTGATGTGGTGCTATTGGCACCCTCACAGTAGAGGGTAGCACCCTAAAACGAAGATACAGCTAATAAGAATTTGATAAGATATAGAGCTGAATATGTTTAGATAGAACTTTATTTGTATTTTAGCAATGAAAATGTGAATTAACATTTCTGATAAAAACTAAACAAAAGCTAAAACTTTTCCAAAATATTCCAGTTACTAATACTAAATTAATTAGACGAAAATGTTAAAGACATAATTAAAAGCACATCTTCAAACTTCCCGCGTCCTAAATCCCGCCAAAACAAAGTACTCAAAGAGTTTCTTTAGCAAAAAGTATCTACTACAGAACCGCTGACTCAAAAACGAAGGACACTTAAAAGAATTTAATTTCAACAATGTCGGTGACAACATTCGGAGTGAAGTCACGTGCTGAAGATACTTCGGGTGTCGGTAAAACTCAGCTAGATGCACTGATTGCCAAAGCGCTGCTGGACAAAAATGGAAGAGAGCGTTTGACTTGCAATAAAATGCAGTTAAGGTTTAGCCGGGATTTGCTGACTGGAATATATGTGGAGAATGACCATTATTTAAGTCAATCGTAAGACGCTACGTGTGTAGCACAGTGGTTTCATTGTGACGAAATCACATGACCCATACTGTAATATCTGGATATTATGTCACATGACTGGCTTTTCACCCACAACTTCGTTGGCGTAGACTATTTATGGTAATATAAGTTATGGTTGGACATCTCAAACAATAACTTATTTTACCATTATTTGAATTCCCTCTATATAATGTGTTTTATGTATTTCTATCAGTTTCTGTTTAGGACCTATTTTGTTTCAATTAAATCTACAATTTTGTCCTTTGTTATTATTCGGCACTCTTTGTATTCTTTTTCAATTTACTTCATCATCACCACATAAAACAATTACTCCAGTCCAATCTATAAACTACCAGGGCTACATAGGGTCTCAGTAACATACAGTAATTTTGTGATAAAACGAACGAGTTGTACAACATGAGGTCAGGTCTCACCGATGCTATATTGTATATATGTAGTATACAGAGTATTTTTAGTTTTTACTTCATAATCATATACAGTGTTCCAGGATTATAAAAAGGAGCAATCGATAGTCTCTGCCTATCGAATGGATACTAGCGGCGTGAGGAACATCACAAAAAAAATACAAGTCCCAATCTAAAAAGTACCAGGGCTACATAGGTTCGTAGTGACCAACAGTAATCTCGTGATAAAACGAACGAGGTGCACGACATGAGGCCAGGGTTCCGTAGTTCTAGCTCCTCATTAATCAGGGGTCAGCATCGACCGATGGGGCGAGCTTGACATATTGCGTCGTTTTTAAACGAACATGTAATCAAGGAATACACAAGAATTAGGTTGATTACTGTAATTAAATGATTTTAATTATTCGTCCGGAGGGATTATAAATATTTCATATAAAAGATAGAATAAATGGAGTGTATCTCATTTGATATTTTTTTAACTATGTAAAATATTGACACTTGTTTTGGCGGCTGTCACCGTATGTGTTGTGTAGTGTCAAATTTTAATTATTGTCATTTTGTAAACAATTTCATATTTAATAATTTATGATAAAATAATATTTAAGTGGAATAATAGCTTTATGTGTTGTTTCTCTTTCAGGTAAGTTAATTTGTTGTAATGAGCATGTAAAGTTAATTAGATAGGAATATTTTTAATAAAAGTTTTCAATCTCTTTCAGAGCAACAACAATCTTTTATTTCACTAGAAATAATACGTTATAAAACAACACATCTACAGCTATTGCTGAAACTAAAAATGGAAAAAATAAGGTTTGAATTTATAATTAAAGCAAGCGAAGATAAAAAAAGTAATATAATGTGCGTTACATCATTAATGGATAAAGATAATAATAATACGTTTTTATTACCAGAAATATTACAAAACACATCATTTAATGAAGAAAATGTAATAACAATTCCTGGCTATACGGGTAAAAAAGAAATATTACAAAACAATTCATTTAATGAAGAAAATATACTAACAATTCCTGGCTATACAGGTAAAAGAGAAAATAAAGTTTATGATGAAACTAAAAACAAATATTACACTGAAAATAAAAATGAGATAAACTTTAATGAGCACGTTAACGTTGATAATTTTAATATTACAGTAAACCACCTTAGCTATATGGAACGGTCCGAAATAGATAAACTGATTAACAAATATAAGTCACTTTTTGCAAAAGATAAGTATGATATTGGGATGGTAAACGGTTATGAAGCTCATATTGATTTATTAGTTGACAGATATTGTGCTAAAAGACCCTATAGATGCACTATTCAAGATAAACAGGAAATAGAACATCAGATATCAAAATTATTAGAAAAAGGTTTGATCGAAGAGTCTTATAGTCCTTTTGCTGCCCCAGTAACCCTAGCTAATAAAAAGGAAGAAGGAAAAAAAACTAGATTGTGTATTGATTTCCGCGAATTAAATAAAATAGTAGTTCCTCAGTCGCAACCATTTCCATTGATAGAAGACTTGATGGTGAAAACAAGAAACTGTAAATTTTATACAAAACTAGACATCAATTCTGCTTTTTGGGCTATCCCCTTAAGGCTCACAGACAGACCGAAAACAGCTTTCGTTACCCAAGAAGGGCATTACCAGTGGGCCTGTTTACCGTTCGGGTTAAAGACATCCCCGGCCATTTTCCAAAGAGTACTTAGTAGTATAATCAGAAAACAAATTAACAGACTTTACAGTAAATTTCATTGACGATATTTTGATTTATTCAAAGACATTTACAGAGCATATAAAACATGTATCACTACTCCTAGAGGCCATTTCAAAAGAAGGATTTAGATTAAAATTTACAAAATGCGAATTCGCACAAGATTCAGTTAAATATTTAGGTCACATAATTAAAGATAATACGATTACTCCACTCAATGATAATTTGGTTGCCATTAAAGATTTTCCAGTCCCAAAAACACAAAAAAATGTACGTCAATTTTTAGGTAAAATAAACTTCTATGGAAAATATATACAAAATATATCAATAATATTAGATCCTTTACATAATCTTTTGCGTAAGGAAAAACCTTTCATTTGGACAGAAGAATGCCAAGATTCCTTTAATAAAATAAAACAACTTTTATGTTCAAAACCAATATTGGCCATTTTCAATCCAGAATTACCAATATATATTTACACAGATGCTAGTATTCTCGGTATAGGCGCTGTACTTAAACAAACTCAAGTTAATGGTGAAGAAAAACCATGTGCATACTTTTCTAGGAAATTAAATGACACTCAAAAGAAAAAAAAGGCTATATATCTTGAATGTTTAGCTATAAAAGAAGCGGTGAAATATTGGGAACATTGGCTTATAGGTATGAAATTCACAGTTTTCTCGGATCATAAACCTCTTGAAAAAATGAACATTAAATCAAGACCAGGCGAAGAGTTAGGAGATCTCACTTATTACTTATCTCAGTTTAATTTTGAAGTAGTTTATTCTCCAGGAAAATATAACATAGAAGCTGATACTTTAAGTAGGAATCCAGTATTAGAACCTAGTGATAATCTAATTCAAGGACGAAAACTAATAAATATTATAAATCTAAAAGATATTAAATCCGATCAAGAAAAAAATAAAAATATCGAAAAAAATAAAGACCGATTAGTATTAAAAAATAATATTTATTTTAAGAAAATACGAAAAAAAGAAAAAATTATACTAACAGAAGACTTTAGTAAAAAAATGATAAAAAACATACATTACTATTTTTGTCATTTAGGAACAGGACAAATGATAAAAAAAATACAACCATATTATACAGCAAAAAACTTAAAACAAAATATAAAGAAAATCTGCGATTCTTGTGAAATATGTACAAAAAATAAGTCGAGAAATAAAGACAAATTTGGTCTGATGTCTCACTTAGGACCGGCTACCGAACCGTTTGAAATAATGTCCATAGATACTATAGGAGGATTTGGCGGCTCACGTTCCACAAAAACGTACTTGCATCTTTTGGTTGACCATTTTACAAGATTCGCTTATATATTGACTTCAAAAACTCAAAACGCAAATGATTTCATTAAACTTATACAAAAAGTATCTTTAGATCATAAAATAGGTATGATCCTAACGGATCAATACCCGGGAATTAATTCTAAAGAATTCAAAAACTTTCTATATAAACAAAATATACCGATTGTTTTCACTGCAGTTAATGCGCCATTTTCAAACGGATTAAACGAGCGGTTAAACCAAACACTTGTTAATAAAATTCGATGTAGGTTAAATGAAAGGAAAAATAAAATTGCATGGACTACCGTTGCGCATGAGTGCACTGCACGATATAATGAAACAGAACACACAGTCACCGGATTCGCCCCTAAATATTTAATGGAAGGGAACATAATTAATTCATTGCCTATTGAATTAAAGGATTATAATGCGAACAATACGCTAATACAGGATAGGAAAATAGCTTTAGAAAACAGCATAAAATCACACGACTATAATAAAAAAAAAATTGATAAAAAAAGAATATATAGAGATTTTAATGTTGGAGATTTGGTTTATGTTGAGAACGGAAATAAATTAAATCGGAAGAAACTAGATGAGATAAAAATAGGTCCATATGAGATAATAGAAAAAATATCAAATTCAATTTATAAACTAAATACAGGTCATAAAAAAAGTGAATCTAATATTTTTCATATAACGAAATTGTTACCATTTTTTGATCAAGTGTAAACTAATAACAATATCTGATAAAAATATTTAAAATATATAATTCGTAGGTCCCTACTCGGTTAGGGGGGGAGATGTAAAATATTGACACTTGGTTTGGCGGCTGTCACCGTATGTGTTGTGTAGTGTCAAATTTTAATTATTGTCATTTTGTAAACAATTTCATATTTAATAATTTATGATAAAATAATATTTAAGTGGAATAATAGCTTTATGTGTTGTTTCTCTTTCAGGTAAGTTAATTTGTTGTAATGAGCATGTAAAGTTAATTAGATAGGAATATTTTTAATAAAAGTTTTCAATCTCTTTCAGAGCAACAACAATCTTTTATTTCACTAGAAATAATACGTTATAACTATACTAGGTATCGAAATACTAGTATTATACAAATGGAAGGAATATTTTATATAATTAGCTGTTATACTCGTACATTCACGACAATATAAACTAATTAATTAAGGGTTTCGTATCACCCTATAAAACTTTTTATGATACAGGGCGATGTAATTTTGATGTAAGAGCAAGGCTTCATACTTATAAATGGGTACTAACATTTGTATAAATATTTTAGTTAAAGGTGTAGTGTCAACATAATGCTTCACACTTCGTCAGACACCTAAAAAACTATAACTTAAATTGTAATAACTCCCTTTAAAAAAATATAACAATCTGTACTAAAAGGTGTAAAGACGAAACCGTTTTAATTTGCAATAGTGTTATTAAAACACCCGGCGCCCCTTCCTGTTTTCACGGCCCATTACCACGAGGGGCCAATAGGCTCGAATCAAAAGCGTGACGTCATTAAACAGCATATGCCCATTACTAGCCCCCTGAACAAAGCCATCGCCTTGGGACATCTTCAAATTACAAAATAAGCCGATTTTATTTGGTGATTATTATAGCTTAAAACAAATCGGATAAGTGTATATGAAATATTAATATTTCCATTCGAATTTTTGAGAAGCTTTTTCTTTTATTTATTTTTGAGGCTTTTAAGTATGCTGTGTAGTGTCGGCTTAGAATAGCACTACCCCATTTTTTCCGGTGGGTGTACGTAAGAGGCGACTAACGGTATTGGGGCTATTAAGGGATTTTTGGGCGATGCGGTTGGAGACCCATCATCAACAACCTTTATTTCACCATCTTTACCCCACTCAACTTTCCAAAAGTGGCTGGGGAATTTCTAATTCCTTAGCTCTGGCTACCCCTTTTAGGGATTTATAGCCGTGAGTATATGTATGTATGTATGTAAGTATTTTAAGACCCAACACTAAACCTCTTTTATTTTACAATCTTTTCCCCCAATCGATCTCCTAATGTGGCTAAGATATTTTTAAATCTTAAGCTCTAAATGGGGATATTTAGGGGATTTATAGCTGTGAGTATATGTACATATGTATGCTATTATTCTAATAAACCGAAAAAAAAAATATGGTGTCAGTGTTTTTGAAATAAATAAAATATTCAAACCATTGAATTTAAGTAAGTGATACATTCGCAAGTTCTAAATTCTACCCACACCGGCATCAGAGGTAGGATTAACGTATGTAGTTTGAAAATCCGTAAAGTTGACAAAAATCTGAAGGCTTTCATTTTACGTAACATAACGTATGACCGGATTATTTTTGGATTAATTCACGAAGGCGAAGGCTCAAGTCAAAAGTTTGCCGAATATATACCGGCATTTTACGTTATTACCGACGAGCCAAAATAACTTTGTCGAAAGTTTCGCTGAAGCATGTTTTACCGATCAGTTTCAGCTTCAGATTTACCTGAAAAAGAAAAGGTTGTTTATAATACTATTGATTGATATTGGCTATTGTCTCGGTTAGTTTTCCATAAGTAGTCTTTAATAATAATAAAGTATTGAGAAGGAATACATTTGAAACTATTATTACAAATATTCATATGATTACTAAAGATTATAATTCCCAAATGGGGATGTGAATACTTCAGATTAAAAATCACCTTAATATTCCCAATACCCTTAGCCGCCTCATACGATACAGACGTGAAGAAAAGGACAAGTGCTATTTATAGCCAAAGGAGCGCTATACAATTTATTAGAAAATAAATTAATAAACACATGAAACCAATAAAATAATGTAACTGTATTTGAACTTTTCTATTTACGGTCAATAACCTTCGAGTTCCTTCGAAAAACAGAAACGAATCATTAAGCTGTTGGCATCAAAGAGTTAACCTAATGTAAACAAGCATAGCAGTTTTGAACTCGATTTATCAAAGCAATAGCTCCAACTCCATTTTTGTTACTTTCTAACCTTTGTTAATCTAATGTTTATAAAACTTCGTTAAACCGTATTTCCCAGTAACAAAATTCTCGGTATTCCCGTTTAAAAAGTTGAGACAAACAAAAATGCATAGTTTACATAAACAATCTCGAAAATTGTACTCGAAATAAGGGGAAAATATTTCCCAACCTACTTTAGAGCTTTTATTAATACCTAGTTTATGATAGCGTAAGTTTATACGGCTTATGAAACAAGTAGAGCCGTGCACTCGTTCGTTTAGCATGCAACCTATTTTCAGCAATTTGCACACAAATTCTTCGTCCAATTGGAGCATGTTTGACAGTTGAGCCAGTAAATGTCGTGTCTAAATTCAAGTTCATAGCGTGATACTCTTTGAATATTGGCCGCTTTGGCCAACTCAGCGCTTTGGCGCGAAACCTCGCCATCCGTGTGACATGCCATGTCAATCGAGATAATCGAATCTGGTTCGGCGGGAAATCGATAAATCATTTTGTTTTCTTTGCATAATAGAAAAATCATGTAAGCCGTTCAAATTTTAGTATGGAATGCATCTTTTACAATAGTAATCATATGATTTCATACAGAACCATAGCCAAACTATATGATACATTTATTATACTGTGGTATAAACATTATAAATAAATTAAATTATATATATTAAGTATATAAAATAAAAATATGTATCATAATATTTATATGTATTATAAGTTTTAATTTATTGTATCATAGTATTTATATGTTTGTTAATAGTTTATTATCTTGTAACTAGATTTAAGTATGACTGGATTGTTGTATTGTTTGTGTAGATTAGTTGTTGTACATCTATCTCACATGACTCTAATTTATTGACCTCTCCATTCAAAGGTTATCTGGAAGAGATCGCTTTTAGTGATAAGACCGCCAATTGTACTTTTGTTAATTCATTCTGTGTATTTGTAATTGTTTTTCCATATTTGATGTACAATAAAGAGTTTTCTATTCTATTCTATTCTAAATATATATTACATATTATTTAATTTAGTCAGTAGTACTCATAACGTAACCACTATTCTTGTATTAATTAGTTAGAATATAATGTACTTATGTAACTTTTATAAACTCTAATAAAAAGGTTCGGTAAATTTTACAAATGCTTAATAACCAAGTTGGGTAGAACAAAACGCCTATTAGGTACCTTAATTAGCTAGTCACTGCCTTTCGGCTTACGAATTATGAATTCAGAATAGTGTAATAAGCCTTTAAGGACCGGCTTGAAGTATGATTTCAATCCGCCGAAAAGCCTGGAATATAGCCAGCCGTGAGCCAGCCAAAAGTAGAACCCAATTTAATCATGAAATAAATCTGTATAAAACACAGTCTCGTAAATGTTACCATTTATATTGATACACTTAGCTAAGTGGTACCTGCTTTTATTGGATTCTAAGGATTTTGGTAGTAACACAGTTTTTAAACGACTACGGCATTTAAGTTTTGATAGTGTTGACTGACCTTGAATTACCTTTGCTAGAAACAATACTTCTACGACGATTATGCTTCTGTATTCAAGTCGTTTTGAAAGAAAGTAAATTAGTTCTTTTTTAATTATTTATTATATTTAGAGTTAGAAAATTAGATATTGATTAATTATAGTAGATTTATTTATAGTCAAAACATGCAGGATACAAAAACTAAATTTTGAAACAGTGCCCCATATTTCACCATAAAACTACTAAAAATAACGCAATGTACAAATTGTCTATTTGTCTTACAAATTACGTCGAATCTGCATGGTTTCCTTTATAAAAGCAATTAACAAGTTACCTTTCCCGTTAAAATAATGTTTGCTCGCCAATTAGCCTTTGCATCCCAACTTGGCGTTAATCGATGCATATTTTATAGCAGTCTCTATTTTGGAATAGATTCTTCTAATAATGAATAGATCTACTCGTATGTGAGGTTTGGAATGAATTTTCGGGAGGTTTGTGGTTATCAAATTCATTAAGAAATAATACCACGTTAAGGTCCGATGGTATACTTCGATCAATTACGGTAGATACATAGTGCTGTACCAAATATTGTTGTTATTTCGATTTTAATTGGTTATTACGTAAAAAAAATATACAAAAAATATCAGGGAAAATACTTAAAGTGCTACTCATATGTATATTGCCGATTTATATGGTTTCTACCTTGTTTTTGCTGCCCAACTTTTCATACAATGAATGTGTATCTACTTAGAATACATGATCTAAGTAGGCATAGAGAACTAAGCAAAGTAAGTAACTTTAAAACAGTTGAACGCAACCCGCCAAAACATCAATTTGTAAAACATGAAATAATTCAAATTTGTACGAGTAACGAAAGAACCGCTTCAGTTCCACCCTGATTGGCGGAAAGACAGGATGGCGGTTAGCGGTAAAACAGAGACAATAAACCGACCACAGAGCAACTTGATACACCGTGATTTGTTCGACTCCACATCTTTACAGACGGTTTACTAGATGCTTTATAGCGTTGTTTATGTGAAGACGGATTGTTCTAGAAAGATTTTATTTCAGATAGTTGGTTCTGAGTGCGCCCGGAGTAAATAGTTTTGTTTTTTGATGAAATGCGCTGCTCTTCGCTGTTCGCTTCGTGTGCTTGTAATTTGATGTACTTAGATTTATTGTTGGATGTTCTTTGAGTTTCTAGTTGCTGGATTATCAAAGAGCTCTGTGGTTTCAAAGGCTTTATTATCATAAGATTATGAAATCAAATATGAAGTACGGATAAGCGGAGCTGTATAGTGGTTTAGAACAGGACTAACCCATTCTTTTCCGCGGATATTGTTAGATGCGACTACGTGTTTCTAGGGCTTTTTAAGAGATTATTGGGCGATGTGGCTTGAGGCCCATACCCATCCATTCTTTTGTTTATCATCTTTTCTCCACTCATTTTGCGAAGTGGCTGAGGAAATTTCTAATAATGTATGGCTGATATGTGTATGTATTTGTAAGCGGTAGAGCAAGTATAGTAATGTATGAAACTAGCCTTACAGACTTAGTCTATAGGCATGCTTACTATGTAAGATGTATGGAGAGGTAATCCAATTGCCCTCGGTATAGCATTATGTTACAAATCGATGGCAAATGGCACTGTTATTTCAATACAAAAGATATGACGAATATTTTATTAGGTAATATAATATATTCAATCATATGAATGCGTAGTATTTAATAACTACTAGCAAACACATTAATATTATCCAATTCCTTCAAATATTGACTATTGGATCAATATAATCCTGTTCCATTCAGAGCGAGATATTAAAATACGAGGTTTTCCTCTATATTGGCGACGGGAGAAAAATCTAGTTTCGACACATTAAGACCAGTATAAATGGAACTATCGTTTGTTCAAAATAAATAAGAGATGTGGGTCTACGTAAATTGGATATTGTTGTGTTAGATTTTCGGCGTTTAACTAACACGTAGAGCGCTTTAGTTTTAAACTGTTGTATATTTATTTATACTTCAAATTGGAAAACCTATACAATTTCATTTTACAATGTTGGAACGTCAAATGAATGAACCAAAGGCTTTGTATGAAATCGATATGTTTTTAATGTGTGTTACATATTTTGATCGTACGTGTTTACTTTAAATCTGTTTTAGGGTTGACATATCTTAAAAGCTTCCTGTGTACAGATACAGAAATATTTATAGAAGTAAGTAACAAAATCACAAAAGACTTAACAATATATCCAAGTTTTGAAAAACACTTCACACACCAACACAAATTCTAAAAGCAATATTATTAAACCTTTTCAGGTGTTAAAACGTCGTGTCGACAGCCCTACCTAGGCAAGCCCTCAGGCGACTAAATAATATTGTGTAGCGGTCTCGCCTAACTGTACCAGCCGCTATTATTTTGTGTTCATTATATTTTAAGTCTTCGTATTCATTTTATTTTTGTATTGTCTTAGCTTTGGCTTGGAATATCATATTTCTTTCTATCATCACGGTCGGATTAAAACGAGGACATTGTGTTCTAAGTGATAATTTAGAATAACACTACCCGATCCATTTGTATCTATGCATACGTACATATACATATACATATATATATAGTGAAAGGTGTGGTATAAAAGATGATATTGTAAGTAAGATAGAAAAAGGAATGTTGAGATGGTTTGGGCACATCGAGAGGATGGATGATAGGAAATTGGTAAAAGGTATCTATAGAGCTAATGTGGAAGGTAATGTTAGTAGAGGACGGCCACGTAAGACACACTTGGACCAAATTGAAAGTGTGCTCAAAAAGGCAGGCGTCCGAAGTATGAAGAATAAAAGAGCATGTATGAAAAGATTGATGGATGTAGACGAAGCAAGAGAGGTTTGCCAGGATCGTACAAAGTGGCGATCGATAGTCTCTGCCTACCCCAATGGGAATTAGCGGCGTGAGTATATGTATGTATGTATGTATGTACATATACTCACGGCTAAAAATCCCTTAAAGGAGTAGCTAGAGCTAGGGAATTAGAAATTCCTCAGCCACTTTTGGAAGTTGCGTGGGGAAAAGATGGTGAAATGAAGGTTGTTGGTGATGGGTCTCCAACCGCATCGCCAAAAAATCCCTTAAAAGCCCCAATACCGTTAGTCGCCTGCTATTCTAAGCCGACACTACACAGCTAACTAGGGTATCTTAAATACCAAAGGATAAAACTAACCGCGACATTTAGTGTTGGCTTAGACAAGAATTTACTCACAGTTCTTCTCATCTTGGTTTCTAGAGCGAGTAAAGTTAAATACGAAAAGAAACTCAAAATGGTTAAATGGCGACAATATGAACACAAAAATGAAATAATATTTATAGATTAAAGTCAAATTAATACATACATACATACATATTCTCACGCCGTTAGTTCCCATTGGGGTAGGCAGAGACTATCGATCGCCACTTTGTACGATCCTGGCAAACCTCTCTAGCTTCATTCACATCCATCAATCTTTTCATACATGCTCTTTTATTCTTCATACTTCATACACCTGCCTTTTCTATTTGATCTAAATGTGTCCTCCGAGGTCGTCCTCTACTAACATTACCTTCAACATTGGCTCTATATATCTCTTTCACCAATTTACTGTCATCCATCCTCTCTATGTGCCCAAACCATCTCAACATTCCTTTTTCACACCACAAATATCATCTTTCACACCACACCTTTCACGAATCACATCATTCCTCACACGATCACATAACCTCACATTACAAACTTTCAAATTAATCTTTAGTAATATTTGTCAAGACAGCTTTTGTGACTTCAGAAAAGGTTTATTCAATGTAGAAGTCAATGAATAGCTTTTTAAATATTGACTAAACATTCCAATATATTCTAAATTCTTACAATGAGTATGTTCCAACCATCTAATCATTGTGAATTATTTGGTCTTTTATGAAATCTATGAAAGAAGTAGCCGTTTTATTGTACGTGGCTCGTTTTGGATCCACTTGAGATTTTCTTTGACCTTAAACTAGCTGGAAAAATGGGTAATGATTTCAGTTTCTTTGAATAATTTATAATATTCTGGTATCTACTTTTGTATACGGAATATTTCCAAGACTTGAATATTTCCATGAACTTATTACAAATTAAGATGTTTGTTGTCGCATAATTTTAATATTAAAAATATTGTATATTTTTACATGAAATATGTCAGAATATTTCTCGTTATTGTGAACTTAGTTTCTCGAGTTAATGTAAACGCTAACATCAAGCATAGAATTCAATAACCCAAATTTTCATGTCATTCGTATTATGCGAGGTACAATTAATATGTCTTTACCATTAATTATTCCTTTATGATAAAAAGGGGTTTCGGTTATGTTACAGACTAACACAGTCCATATAATCAAATTTCCATCAAGGGGCACGAGCCCATCTTGATTGTGATAAGTTCGCCTGACTCCATGCCCCAGTCAGCACGGATTGGATGACTTTGATTGATCACTACTTTCATGCGCATTTTTAGGAGCATGGAGTCATCTTTATTTTCTGATAAAAGCTGGAGCCTACAATACCCTACTAAACTCCAAAATTGATTTTTGTGACTTTACCCCCCCGACAATCGAACCCGAGACATCGTGATCATGAGCCTAACGCTCTGCCGCTAGACCATAGAAGCGATCACTTAGTGATATCAGATATTAAAAAAACAGCATTTCAGTGATTCGTTCAGTTCATGCATCTACAGTATGATGCAATTTCATGACATATTCCAAGTTCGATAACCCGAGAAAATGGCGTATCGAATTCATAAGATTACAGTTGTCATACGATCGATAAGTGCAGCTTTCACCTAACTGAGTTATGGGCATTTAGCCGAGTTCAATTCCTCGTGAATTGATACTTCCTATATGAAATTCAATGAGATCAATTGTTACTGGGAAATGTGCTGCTTTTATTTTAGTAGTTCGGGCGGATTCATATTGGTGTGGGATGGTGTTCGTCTGTCTAGAAATGAGTGTCTAGATCTGTTTTAGTAAAATAAAAATACCTTGTTACTAGTCGTTTTTGGAGTAGAAAATATGAATCCTGAATTTCCTCAAACACTGGTATGTATTAAATGTAATCTTTACTAATATTCACAAGAGGTCAACTTTGTATATCTTAAGGGGGAAATGACTACATCTACTAAACAGATCTATTTTTGTTCTTCAATATTAAGTAAGATTTATTTAAAGACGAAGTTACAAAGGTATAATGTAATAACATTAAATAATGAAGTACAGATGAATGACTTGTGATATGTGATACCAACTCAGTCATATAAATCAGTCAGTCACATCAAAGACTAAATAATAATCATTTATATTCATCATAAAAATCTGCAGGATTTAAACCTGCAACACATCCGTAAAACCAAATGGTAAAATATAAACATTACCTGTCGAACCAAAGGTAGTTGAATGTAAGCAAAGCAAATGCAAAAAAATGCCTGCCCTATCCTATCTTGTTTCTATCAATCGTTATTACTACTTAACCGTGTGTACGAAATATTTGTAACTTTCTCACTATAAAATGTACAAGAAATACCATTGTCACGTCAATAAAAACAAAACGTGATTTTTCCGTCAACACTCAGCGTGTTCCTTCAAATTAAACTTCTGTATTTCTACTATTAAGCTTTTTATGTTTTACGTGTTACTTAAGAACGTTAAGAAGTTTGGGAGGAATAAGGAAGAATATTTCTTAAACCATCAAAGTTTTTTGTAAGAAATGTCAAAGGAATTCATACTCTATTAAAATCGTATTAAGGTTTGACTTTGACTGAGCCTGCTCTAGTTTTCCCACTAATACTACACGATAATAGGTCCTTTATTTCTGTAATAAGGGTGTTTCACATTTGTTTATACAAAAGAAAGAGACACACTGAGGACGAATGAACTCTATCGGGTCAGTTCGGGTATGTTCGGAAGGCTTATCAAGGATCCTGCGCAGGCTCGACACAACCCTTGCTTATTTAGTTTTTTTTGTTTGCTTCACGCTTTTTAGACGCTATTTTTATTACTTCCGAAGAAACCGGTTTATCTGGTAGTTTGTAAGAGGCTAAAATTTAAATCACTCTGCTCCTCATGGCAGAGACTAGAGCGACGAAAATTGATGTAGCTTTGTTAAATTAATTAGCTTTAATTAATAGCGTGTATGTAAATTGAATTGTAGATCTATAAACTAAAATGGAAGGTAATGTTAGTAGAGGACGACTGCGGAGGACACATTTAATCCAAATAGAGAGTGTGCTCAAAAAGGCAGGCGTCCGAAATATGAAGAATAAAAGAGCATGTATGAAAAAAAATATGGATGTTGATGAAATTAGACAGGTTTGCCAGGATCGTACAAAGTGGCGATCGATAGTCTCTGCCTACCCCAATGGTAAATAAAGGCGTAAGAATATAAAAAATATATTATTTCCTGAGAAATAAAAAATAACCATCCCATCTCCTCATTCTTACTAAGTGGATCCGAAAAAAGGGTAGCTGAAGTTATGAAATTTGAAATAAGTAGTAAAAATCTGGGTGCGCATATTTCATTTAACTTTTTAAGTCCTATTATCGGAGGTTCGAAACAGAATAGAGTAAATTTTATTATGTGAGCCAATATGGATCCGGAAAATCTATTTAAACTCGTGAAACCTTGATATTGGATTTTGAACACCGTCGTTTTTTTAATCATTTATACTCTTATTTTTACTCTAGTCTAACGTTTTGGGATAGAGTAGTTCAATATCAGAAACTCAGCAGATTCATACGAATAACATAAATAATATTCAACTAATAAAATCGTTATTCACCATAAATTTAAGTAATGAAATTTCGTCTCATTCAAAAAAGGATATACCAATTATCATATAAAAATTAAAAATACGTTCATATTTAAATAAAAGTACTCTACATACATACTAGTTTAATAAAGACTAATTTTGATAATTCCCGCCACAATAAGCGGTGTCAATGACTGTTCAACCATGACGAGTGACGTCAGCGTGTCATTAAAAAGGAACACCCTGTTAACATTCCTAGGCGTCACTTTGTTAAGGTTATCTCGGAACAAATGCGTTACTTATCTCACCTTTTTAGATCGCAGGCGACTTAAACGATTGTTTGGCCTTTTTAAATTTAAGTTGTTAGTCCAGTTAAAGTCAATTTCGTTTAGGCTTTTACATACTTTAATGCGGTGTTATATTTTAAAAGTTAGTTGCTTGTGGTACACAGCTCTCCGATAAAAAAATGTCGGCTACCTTTATGGGTTGAAAAGACTAAAGAAGGCAAATAACAGCCCATATTATACTTAGTTTGGTGACAATGTGTCAAACGTACAAAGCCTCCAAGAATCAAAAGTTAGGTAATGTGGAAATACATACTGCAAAAATCGTATGTCAAACAAGGAATTTAGTGGAAATCTTTTACCACGATTTTCTATCCATATCAATTAACACTGTAAGAAACACAAAAGCAAAACCAAATAGTCTAGCCACGACATTATAAAGCTAAGCGCATACACGTCACGATTCGCATGTCATAACCGCCACGACAAAAAAGTCAGCGACTTTATAACACGACCTCAACGTGCACGACAACCATAAATTTCACTATCTCCTCATCTCTAGAATATAACCATTATGTATTAATGTCTTGTGATATCTATATTTTCTTTGTGCTTCAACTTGAGCGTACTAAACCCTTCATTTTATTAGACATGTACCGAGTGTTCTGACATTAAACGTTTGTAACGCTTTATATTATTCATGCTAATAGGATTTTCTGTACTTGGAATAATATGAGGAAATTATTTGTTAATTAATTTTACTGTTTTATTTATTGTTGGTAAGATTATTATGTCAAGAGAAGAGAAATTAACGATATTTATATATCAGTGGGTTCAAATCATGAGTCAGGAAAACAAATATGCGTTTTTTTTAAAATCATATTACATACATAATACTCAAGCCGTTAGTTCCCGTTGGGGTAGGCCGAGACTATCGATCGCCACTTTGTACGATCTAGCTTCGTTCACATCCATAAATATTTTCATACATGCTCTTTTATTCTTGATACTCCGGACACCTGCCTTTTTATTTAAATAATAAGGATGTTTAATTAATCAAGGTTGTTAACATTGAGAAACCATCACGAAGAAGCCTGGATTGCGGAGTTGGTTTAATCATGTACAAAACGGCGATAGGTCTGACTAAGGGGATGCACTACTCAAGCAAAACACGGGTACTGTGAATACCAGGTGACAATAGGTCACATGATGTTCAGAAGTAAAAGTATTTTTGCCGTCTATTCAGGGATTTACGGCGTGAACCCTGATTTTGAATTTCGAAAAGTAATTAATACCAATCATTGAAACGAACTCAATATCCAAATTTTGATGCTGTTTGTCTATTTGTCCAGATTTGACTCTAAAATGCTTCATTAAACTACTAACTCAAACAATTGTATTACATTATTTTGTTAGTCAACAGTGTTGCGCTGAATACTCAAACGCAATTAGTTAGTTCAAACCGCGTAAATTATAAATTTTGGCTGAAACAAGAGGAAAAACATTGGAACTAAAATAATTTACCTAATTTTTTATTAGGTATAAAACATCAGTGATGATGATCACAGCCAATATCATATCAGAGGCTTTGGCTATAGACAAACAGTTCAACCACGTAAGTCTAGTACGACAGCAGACAATTTGTATGTACAACAAATTAAAACCAAAAAAACTTGGTGACTTTTACAACTAGAAACAAAACAATTTCGTTTCACCTTACCAGCAAAACCTTACTCTAAAATGGCAAGGATGAAGTCTAAAGACACACATTTGTTTCGTACAATAGAATAATCGGATTTATCAAGACAGCTCAGTTGAGAAATGAAAAGCGCAAACCGTGAAATCTCAATGCAGTTCTTCGTGAAAGTATCTTCGTAGACGCAAACGTCTGTGAAGGCACGTACACTAGTATTTCACTGCCGTAGTCGCTAGGTCCCAGGCACGTAAAGACAGCGCGCGTTTTTTATTAACAGTGTGCACTAGCCTTAATTAAGTATTACACGGAGTGTGAGAGATAACCGCGCGTATAATGAAACTATTTTAAATTGAATAGATTAATTAGCTTATATAAAAGATGTATTTTAAAAAAAACTTTTGCGCTATTCTATTTCAATGTATTAAGAAAATAATAAGAGACTGTATAGAACCTCAACTTCTACCTATATTGTAGAAAATTATTATTGTAAACGTCGACTAAGGGGATTTCTTTTTAGATTTTTGGACAATGTGGCGGACGGGAGGCCCACCACCAACCATCCTTTATTTTACAATCTTTCACTCAATTTAGAAATGTAGCTGACAAATATATAACAAGCAAGCACGAGCCGTGTTTAAACTAGTTATTGCGTGGGATAAAGCAGCCATCTCTTACGCACTAACTTAGTACCGTACACTGACATCTAATTCTAACTGTTATCGAGTCGATAAAGTAGCGCTCGTGCTTGCTCTTCTGAAATCTAGCTACTTCTTTTGTCTCTATTTTAAAAAAAACATAGCTGTGAGTGCATGTATGAACTTCATAACTGCCATAACTCAATACCTATAAAACACGTCTCGATTTACGAGACATTTTTCTTGCCACAAAAGCCTCTATATTTCATGGTGACGTGTTTTATTTTGTGTGCACAGTGATGCGCGTATTTCGTGTTGTAAATCAATTCGACGTAGCCAATTTTACTTGGCGAGAGAGATGCAAGTGCGATGACAATGTGTGAAATATAAGTTTGTTCCCGAAGGAATACATGTTTCTATGTTATGCATATGTTACGTCTATATTTGGACCTTCGCATTTGTACTGCTACCTTTAAGTGATAAAATAAATAATTTTGGTAGTAGTCGAGACTGTGTTGGTGAGTGTAGATTTTTTAGTTCCTACGCCATTCATTTTAATTATTTACTTGCAATAACATAAAATAATTATTCTGTGCGAGTGTTTATGAAGGTATTTTATAGAATTTTATAGGTGGCTTTGTTGTAGCTAAGCAATTTTCTATTTTTAAACCTTTTTACCATACATTCTTTTCATTTAATAAGAATGTCTCTTGTTCATGAAAACCTCATGCAGGGATTATTTTTAATAATATATAAATCTACTAATATATTATCTATAATATTTTTTTCATACCTTCTATTCTATACTGTAATTATTATAAAAAAGAATTACCAAAACCAGAGTTTATTTAAATTCTTACAACCAATTTCTTTCAGTGGCAAAAGAAAAGGACATTTTCCTACGAAGCATAATGGCGGGAACTATTTTCATTGGTTCAGTCTCGCCTGTGTTTTGTTTTCCAATTTCGATTCTCGATTGGCCGTTGGCCTGTCCATATTTGTTTTGGTGAGCGATTCGCAAACTTTAGTTATTTTCACCAACGTCTAAATGAGGATATTGATTTGGTACGTGTTTTGGATAGAACAGAATGATGGTTAAGGAATGGTATTATTCACTATCGCGATAGAAATTGTTAGAATCATTTTTTAATTTTTGCGCCGAGGTTTCATATATTGCTCACAAATATATGCTCTTCTTTCAAAAACATTATAATAGTATAAAAATATGTATTTATGAAAAGATTTCAGTAATAATAATTAAAAGAATAATTTTAGATATCAAATAACAGCAATATTATATTGTGTTATTTCATTGCCAATCAATAAAAAGTATATCTACAAGTGTTGATAAGTCGCTCTTTTAAAAAAAACACAGTTTGTTGAAGAATCTACAATCAAGATATACTCGTCAGTTTATCAAACTAAATAGCAAACTATTAAACCCATGTTTAAAGTTAAACTATGTTTAAAATCACTAACAGCTATGCAGGCATCTGTTTATAATCATTTTCGCAACACATTTTCCGGACCCGATTTATTTTCGCCCAAAATAATAAATAACGCTATCAACAAATCTTTAAAGATAACATACGAATTAGATAGGCCGTGGGCAGACAACCATTTTCCTGTTTCAGCTTTACCTTTCCAGCCAAACTTCACCGAAAAACAGCTACCCATCTCACTCTAATGCCATCTGACAGAGAGAGATAGACTGCGTCTAAGTCGGTATTTTTATATAGATGATTGTTTACCTGCAACAAAAAGATTTATTACTTAGAATGATATAGTAGATCAGGGAAGCTGTACGATATTTCCGAAACAAATATATCACACAAACAAATATCTTTGAAACAAGATTTATTTACCTAGTAAAAACGGGATATGAAAAATATTATGTTTTATGTGTTTCGATGTTCGGCTTCATTGGCTGATTTACGATTTGAATTTTTGTGTGTTTTATTATCTTCAGAAAAGACAACATGTAAAATTTGTGATACTTAGTTTAATTCAGAAACTGCATGAACTACTAGCACAGTGTTGTGTTACAGTCAGTACAAATTATATTTCTATAGATCGCGGTTTAGAATAGCCAGCAGAAGTGCAAGCACGAGCGCTATTTTATCGACACGATAACGGTTAGAATGAGATAGCAGTATACGATACTAAGTAAGTGAGTTGGAGATGGCTGCTTTATCTCACGCGATAACTAGTTTAAACACCGCTCGTACTAGCCGGGCAGGAGTCGTTATGAGTTTTAGGGGTTATTAAGTAACTGTCGGGCGATTCGGTTAGAGATTCATCTCCAATTTTACAATCCTTTCATCCTAAACTTCCATAAGTCAATAAACGACCGATTTCTGAATTGAGTAATCCAGCGTATCGTTCTGTCGCATTGAAATCTTAACAACTAAATAAGACAAGACGATACTTAAGTCGTTCTCAGCTTAAATACTCAATTCAGAAATGGGGGAAAGAATGTCTAATTCTGAACCTCTAGCTACCCCTATATGTATGTGTGAACGTATGTAATACCAATGTAGGTGTATACACTTTGCCCGTATACTTGAGAATAATATACATCTTACAAATTTAGAACCTAAAATTAACGTGAATAGATTGTATCCAATCAGCAGCAATAAATACATTCAAACTATTATATTCTCAAAATTATTTTCATATTTTTTTTTCCGAAGTACGAAGAATAAAAGAGCATGTATAAAAAGATTGATGGATGTGAATGAAGCTAGAGAGGTTTGCAAGGATCGTACAAAGTGGCGATCGATAGTCTCTGCCTACCCTAATGGGAACTAACGGCGTGAGAATATGTATGTATGAATGTATTTTACTCTGTCCACTTCTTCACAAATCCAACCAAGTTATAAAATACAGTGAGGAGTCATTTTACAAGCCGCTCGCCACACTACGCATCGTAAGTCTTAAACTAATCAAATCTACTTAAGAAATTCCGCTTTGATTGAACGCTGTTCATAAAGCGAATGAAGATCGACATTCCGTAATGAAGTAGTAATCTCATTAACTTTGGGCTGGCTGGTGATCGCTGACGTATTAAAATCATGATGTAATAGATGGAACGAAGACGTATACATAACATACACTCACGGCCATGAATCCAAAAAAGAGGGAGCCAGACCTTTAGAGCTACTCTTCAGCCACATTTGGAAGTTGATATACATATACATATTCAAAGCTTTAGCAGAACAATACATATACTTAAGGCTATTAATCCTAAAAGGGGAAGCCAAAGCTTAAGAATTGGAAATTCATCAGCTTCTTTTTCTACTTTGGATGGACAAAGATTTTTAAATGAAAGCTGTTTACTGATGGGTCTCCCGCAATAACACAATAATCACACGTGTTTTAGCCCTTAAATCCTTAAGTCATCTCTTACAACAACCGTAAGAAAAATTTGGTTAGAATACTAAGCTGTGTAGTGTCGGCTTAGAATAACACTACCCCATTTCTGGCGGTGGGTGTTCGTAAGAGGCAACTAACGGTATTGGGGCTTTTAAGGGATTTTTGGGCGATGCGGTTCGAGACCCATCACCAACAACCTTCATTTTGCACTCTTTTCCCCACTCAACTTTCCAAAAGTGGCTGAGGAGCTTCAAGTTCCTTAGCTCTGGCTACCCCTTCTAGGGATTTATAGCCGTGAGTATAAGTATGTATGTATGTACTAAGCTGACAGTACACAGCTATTCTATTTAACTATTCTTTTCAAGATTATACTATCGTCTAGAATTAAATTGTAAATTTTTGACATCATCTCACCATATATTTATGTCATACATAGTCCATCTGCCTGTGTCCTTTAGCGTAAAGCACATTTACATCCCGAACACTAGCAAGAGAAACATTTTAATCAAGAACTGGGTTTAGCTCATGAAATATTAACTTCACACAAAAAATGTTTCAGTGTTTCATATCAAAATAATAGTAAGAAAAGAACAATATCAGTACAACAAAACTTTTCAGCTATCACAAATGAAAGCCTATTGTTTCGCGACTCATTTTTTGTAATAAATAAAGGCTGTCGCGAATATTGCCGTCTCGCGCAGATATTCAGTTGTCAACATTACTTCGGTACTAAAAGCTTTTTTGGTTTGCGTTGTAGTTTTGTAGAAACGCGATATTGAAATTGATTTAGACTATTCTGTCACGTGGATGAATAGGATTTTAGCGGAAAACGTGTTTTAAATAAAAAAAAGAGTAAAATTTCATATAAAATACCCTTAAAAACAATGTAATCGCTTTTTGTCCTACCAACTTCTACCCTAGAAACAAATCTAAAATTTTACTGGAACAACATGGAAACAAAATCATTAACAAAAGTTTACTCCGCTTACCCCAAAAGGAACTAATTGGGTCTGGGAGGAGGAGGAGGAACTAACTCACAAACATATTGTATAAACTACAAAATTAAATCTCAGCTATAAGTCATCATTCATCAGGCCTTCATCTCAACAAGTTGAACCAAGCTTAAGTACCTTAGAAGCTAATCTCCATAAGTTCCTATTGTATCAAGATCCGAGGAAGTTAAATCCTGTCCATTGTACAAGAGCAAGTGCCTACAACAATATATTCGGGATTAAATACTATCTACACATAAGGGTTTAGATATGAAAAGCATCACTTTTAAGCAATACCCTTTTTAAACCTAATGGATTCTCTATAAAATGATTGTAATACGTTTTTATTTTTGGCTTGACCTTTCGATATTTATGAACCGTTCTAGTTAGTTCTAGAAACTTTTATTGTGATAACAATCTTCTCCGAAGGTTTTTATTCTACTTAAATGGTTTAGGAATAAACATTGATTTACAATTGAAAGTTAAGAGATCATTCTATTCATGAAAATGTGTGGGTTTAAAAGCTTCGTAAATTTATAATTTTATTTCGTTTTCTGTCCAAGTAGGGTTATATTTTTAAGCGTTATATTTTTATTTTTTCTAATAAAAATAAGGTAGACATAATTTATATAGACAGCGATTGAATTCATATATCCACGCTCTCATAATAAGTGTAACATAAATGTTAATCCATAAGGTCTTCAAGTACTTTAAATAGGGGAAAGAGGAAGAGGGGTGACAGAAAAAGTAAGTATAGTCATTGATGGACTACATGGCGCCATGACTTCGTCATTAACATAAGAGTCCGTCTGATAGCTTCATACGTCAAAACTGTGGTACCTAGTCGTATTTTATCGGCAACATAGTTTAAAAACTTGTTAAGTTCTTGGTAATAACTAAAGAGATTATAGCTATAAACAAAGGATGTCTGTTGTGCGATCAGATATAAAAACTACCCCTTCTTGTTGTCGCTGAATTTTGCTACAACCACATTTTTTCGTATGATGGATTATATAAATGACATAACTTAAACACATACATACATACATATACTCAAGGCTATAAATCCCTTAACGGGGTAGCCAGAGCTTCGGAATGAAAAATTCCTCAGCCACTTTTGGAAGTTGATTGGGGAAAAGATGGTAATAATAAATGTTTTTGGTGACGGGTCTCCAACCACATCGCCCAAAAATCACTTAATAAGCCCCTATACCCTTAGTCGCCTTTTACGATCACCCATGGGTAGAAATGGGGTAGTGTTATTCTAAGCCGACACTACACGGCTTAAACTTAAACACTTCGGTAAATAATAACTTAATGAAATAACGAAACCCCTAGTATACGACAATCATGTATCATAGCACAAATAAATATATGAATAGTTTTGATGAGTGGTGCAACAAGAAGTATCTCATAATTGGGAACTGATATACGAGACAATATAATTTCTTTGCTGCACTTAAAAATTGTACAAGTTGGCAGCGGTTGCAAGGTGATAGGACCCAACAATATATGGACACGCTAAGTAAAAGAGAGCTTGACCAAACATTGTTCTGATGTTTGCTAGTCACGCAAAAGGTTTGATATAAGATATTGAGCACTTTACGTCCTGGGAAACGTGTATATGTCGCAGGAAAATCGTCAAACTCGTTAACTCGTGTAAGTTGACGGAAATCTGTCAAACAGCAAACGAATTTACATCTTACCTGATAGGTTTTAGGAAACTTGTAAAATAACGAACTCATCTCAGGAAAATTGTAAGTGGGGATCATTTTTGACAAGTTTCCGAGTTTAAAATTCTGTATTTTAGGAACTTTACAAGTTTCCTGAATCCCGCTAGGAAAGTTGTCAATGCAGCGCTGACGGCGCGGAGAGAGGGATGTTAGTCGATGCGGATTGGCTGGCGGCGGTCACGTGACGTGACGCATTCGCGCGTCTTATCAGCTCGACAATCGAAACTAATATTTTCCTTGCTTTACTAATGCTAATCTATTAATTTTCTATTATTTGATGTCACTGACATAAAATTAAAAAGTTTTAAGAGTATTTATTAAATATAAATTGTTTGAGTATATATCGTGATACTTTATTGTTATATAGTATGAATACCTTCTAGATCTTTTTTTAAAGAGCGTTTTTATACCGATAAATACATACCTATACTTGCGGCAATAAATTCCTAGAAAGGGTGGGTAGCCTGACTGTCGGAATAAGAAATTTCTTAGCTACTTTTGGAAGTTAAAGGGGAAAAGATTGTATTGTAATGTAAACATTATTGGTGATAGGTCTCCAACCGCATCGCCTCCAATGACATCCATTGTTATAGGTTACCGCCAGAAACATGTTAGTGCTATTCTTAACCGATGCTTGTAAGATTTTAAACTCTTGCAAATTTACTGCATTCATAATGTATTATCCCGCGGTTATCCTAAGAGGAAACCAAAGGCTTTTTAAGTGATTGTTAGATGAAGTTATCAAAACATTGTCATTACTTCAAATTCATTATTTTTTCTTTACTCAGCACATTTCTTAACCAAGCATCATAAGTAACTGGTACTATTAACAATTTCACTAGCAGCCATTAGGAGGCTTACAGATTTCCTAAATTATAAATTCAAAATTAGGAAACTTGTCAAAAATGATCCCCACTTACAAGTTTCCTGAGGTGAGTTCGTTATTTTACAAGTTTCCTAAAACCTATCAGGTAAGATGTAAATTCGCATGCTGTTTGACGGATTTCCGTTGACTTACAAGTTTCCTAGGAAACTTATAAGTTAACGAGTTTGACGATTTTCCTGCGACATATATATTCCAGTCATCTCAGCCAAATAACGTGCCAAGAATACATCGCCATTTATAATTTGTCTGTGTTTTAACAACTTTCAGTTAGAATATTAGAATAAAACGTTTCTTATGTCAGTCGAAAATGAGCATCTATAGGGCAACGGATGCTTAGTGATAGAATAGAAGATAAAAAAAACTAAATATGAGACGCTTTTGCGCCACAAATTATTTGAAATTAAGTGGTGCTATCAAAAGTTTACATTACAAATCCACCTCATAGCATACAACATATTGTTTTAATACATACATACATATAAGGGATCCCTTCTAGGGATTTACAGCCGTGAGTAAATCCCTAGAAGGGGTAGCCAGAGCTAAGGAATTAGAAATTCGTCAGCCACTTTAGGAAATGTGAGTGGGGAAAAAATGGTAAAAATAAAGGTTGTTAGTGATGGGTCTCCAACCGCATCGCCCAAAAATCCCTTAAAAGCCCCAATACCGTTAGTCGCCTCTTACGTAAACCCATCGGTAGAAACGGGGTAGTGCTATTCTAAGCCGACACTACACGGTGATGTTTTAAGAACGTTCGCATATCTAATAAATTTTTCACTAATCTACTTGCGGTGTCCAAAAGATGATTGGTCCAAGCCCAGCCCCGGTGTTTTATATAGAAATACTCATGTTGCAATAAAACTACTTCAAGAGGTGGAATGTCAGATATTTTTCAGTAACTTTATGAAAGCAAGGTGACTTCGAATACACTCGGAATAACAAGTTATATAGTTTCCAAGCTGAGAACAAAAATGACAATATATTCGTATGTAACTTTATATTCAAACACGACAATAATGGAACGTGAATACGCTCTTGAAAAGATGTTTTGGAAGGGTTAGTGAAAACTTCTAATGTATGAATTTATCCGCTGTGTTACATGATAACTATAGCGTTCGGTTTTGACTTTAAAAGCTGAGCTGAGCTATAATTAATTTGTTGCGACTTCCAAGGAAAAACTAGATGTGTGTTGGTTAAAAAAAAGCAACACCATTTCCAATTATTTCCTAAGGTTGTCTTGCAAGCAACTAAGGAGAGTCTATTTAAAAGCTCTGACTTATTTTATTATCATATCGTTACACCGTATAAAACGCTAACTAGCTATTTCATCTCAAAAGTATAAAAGTAAAGGTAAAAACGCGAAATTCACGCGAGAGTAGAATAATTCAATTTTAGCTCGTTAGGGCAGCCATTTAAGAATTACACATTTATTTGCTCAAAGAATTGAGAATATTCTATTTTATCTCTCACATATTACGAACATGCGACGAAATGGCGCTGTAGAATAAAATCAATAGTGTATTCTTATTATGAAACGTTTTATTTTTAGTAGTTCTATAACCATTATGGATTTTAATTCATTGGAACATTTACGCGCGTAGCATGGCCCATGAATTTGCGAAACATAAGTGACAGTGGATAGGCACCTAGTGATTTTAAAATCGGCTATAGTCTGGATAGAGTGTGGGCAGAGCTACAATAAGATAAACCAAAAAGTAAAGTCCTTGTAGTACTAAGATGATTAAGAATTAGGTCTTATTAATCATTACACTATGCTGTACTTTACAATAGATTAAAGTGGCTGACAATATATTAATTCTGAAATTTTGGTAGCACCTTTTTGGAACGTATGTGAGTGTACCTGTATACTATATGGCATTTTGTTTAGTATCAATTTGTATAGATCTCTGCTTACACCCCTCAGTTTCATTTTCGGCATGGCCAAAAATTCCACCAAATCACAGTCAAACTAAAGAAAGATTTGTTCCATTAAAATAGTATTATAAACACAGTACTGCACATAAAGTACTCCATCATTTATACGTGCATTCAGAAACCGAATAAAGAGTAGAGACCCGAAAAGTTTGCCAAGTTATGGGTAGAGGGAAATTACAATGATTTACTGAAAGTGCGCCGCCTTCAGAATCTAAATAGCGAGTGCTCCCTCCGTTGATGAAGGACACAAGACTTACGCAATTTACGTCCCTTCAGAGGTTTCCCTTAAAAGCTATCGTGAAATGGAAGCCATTGTTCCTACATTAAATTCGAGTATAATTATAGTACAACTACATTAGAAAAGTAGATTCATGGTTTTCGCTTAATTTTACAAAGCTACTAAAAGAGGCACTCTCAACTTAAACTCAAACGTTCACACCTGTATCCCCGAAGACGAGGCAGAGATGCTAAATTTTTGCTTGGACTGTGTACAGCTGTGGCAGATCTATCGCAGTTTTTGTAAGAATAAACTGTCGAAAGACTAAGTACAACTTAGACAAGAAATGGTAGCTGATGACACTTCACGGATCAACCAATTGCCAAACTATTTTATTACCTTCGATGCATTTAACCTAACTTTTTACTTAAGCACAATGTCCAAAAGAAAATTTAGTACCCTATATATTACCTAATAACGACATGATAGTCCAGTGGGTAGAACACCCGCCCGAAAACAGAAGGGCGTGAGTTCCAATCCTGGGTCGGGCCTACACCAATTTGTCTTTTCTACAGTCATATGTGTGGTTAATTTATCATGGTTGTTAACGGTGAGAGAAAACACATACATACATACATTTTCTCACGCCGTTAGTTCCCATTGGGGTAGGCAGAGACTATCGATCGCCACTTTGTACGATCCTGAGGGAAAACATCGTGAGGAAACCCACATGGCTGAGTTGTACTTAGTCATGTGACAGTGTATTCGTACAAAACGGCGATAGTCCTGCCCCCTATCACGTGAATACACTGTCTAAGCAAAACGTGGGTACCTTCTCTGGACACTAGATGGCGCTGCCATGTGAGTTCAGAAGTATTGGTACCTCTGCCAACCCCTTCGGGGATAAACGGCGTGAACGTTTATGGTTTATGGTTATATTACCTAATCGACACCATATATTGCATTAGTGTCGGCTTAGAATATGACTACCCCATTTCTTCCGGTGGGTGTACGTAAGAGGCGACTAACGGTATTGGGGCATTTAAGGGATTTTTGGGCGATGCGGTTGGAGACCCATCACCAACAACCTTTATTTCACCATCTTTTCCCCACGCAACTTCCAAAGGTGGCTGAGGAATGTCTCATTCCCTAGCTCTGGCTACCCCTTCATGGGATTTATAGCCGTGAGTATATGTATATAACTAAAAATAATCCTTAATATCCAAATATAATGTAAGAATACGCGGAATATTAGTCATAATAATGATAACTTGCGTTCATGCTACCAATGATTACAGACCATTACATATACAATAATCAGCATTTTCTCCGTGATAAATAAAAAGCCTTTTTGCTTAGCTAAAAGAAATAAATAATTGATAAGTGTCGACGAAATCAGTCGAGTAAGCGTACTCAGAAAACCTATCGTCTTTTTATTAAGGTTAGTTTAGTCTGAGACAGACAAGGGTTTTATTTGTACTACAATTCAGCATTACGGTCTAACCTTGTTTATTTTGCGTGAAATATAAATCAGTACAAATAAAAAAGACAACTAACTGATTTAATTTTGGCTGGTCTAATATAACCTGAAAGTTTCCGTTGTTTGTTCAGTTCTGTTTGGAGGTCTTAGAATAAAATGTCATACAGTGTAAGCTCACGGACCTAAATCTAAAACGGGGTAGCCAGAGCTAAGGGATCAGAAGTTCCTCAGCCACTCAAGGAAAGTTAAGTGGGTAAAAGATAGTAAAATAAAGGTCTTTCGTGATGGGTCCCCAACCGCATCGCCGAAAAATAAAATCCCCAATACCGTTAGTCTCCTCTTACATACCCACCGGAAGAAATGGGGTAGTGCTACTCTAAGCGGACACTGCTCAGCTATCACATTTTTATGAAACTTAAAATTCGTTTACGGTTCGGCTGTACTTTCAATACAGTGTACGGCTGTGTGTGGATACTCCTCAGCCACGTTTGGATAGGATGTGGTCGTATGGAAAATGATAGGGGACAAGATGGTAGAAATAAAGTATGGTTGGTAATGGGTCTCCAACCGCGTCGTCCAAATACCACTTAAAAAAGCCCCATACCCTTAGTCGACTTTAACGATACCCGTAGGTAGAAAGGGTTAGTGACATTCTAAGCCGACACTACACGGCAAATCTAAATCGAATATAACTACCCTATTTCATACCGCGGGTGTCGTACGAGGCGACTTACTGTTTTCGGGGTTCTCAAGATGTCATGTGGTCAGTCACCCATTGTTGATGATGAAACTCAAAATCCCAAGCCAAAAATCCCTTAAAAGCCCTAATACCGTTAGTCGCCTCTTACGTACACATACCGGAAGAAATGGGGTAGTGCTATTCTAAGCCGACACTACACAGCAAATATAAATAACTATAATTTATATTTTACGCCAGCGATTCAGAATTTTAATGCATTCCGTCACGTTTTGCATGTGAAAAATAAGTTAAGATGGTATTTCCCATGGGTATCGTACAAAACGAGTGTAAGTAAGCTTTTTAAGTGATTGGTGTACGCTATTTTTGGCAAGTCATCACTAATTCACATTTGTTTTCTTTTTACTACCAAATTATTATTTTTATATTAGCCATTTATGTCCCACTGCTTGGCAAAGGCCTCTCTCCCTTTCTTCCACTCCAGACGGTCTTGAGCGGTCTCCCACCATTACTACCAAAACTACCCCATTACTACCAAAAGCGGTTGGAAAATCGATGATGACCTTCTGTGCACTTTTAAGAGTAAAAGTCTTAAATATTTTGAAAGATGGCCGTTGTTTAGTGGCTAGGTGAGTCGCTTCTGGGTCTGTCGTCGTGGTTTCGATCCCCACTGAGAGCAATTAATTGTGCGATGATATTAGTCTTGGATGTCATTTAGGTGTATGTTTAATTAAATCGTTGAGATAGTATCTGCGACATACGTCCGTCCGTCTATATTTATTTTCTTTAGTCTTAACGGTAATAAAACCTGAATAGTACTTCAGAGCTAGTCCTATCATTTCTACCACAATAGCTATCGAACCAAATATATACGGTGCAATACAAAGAAGTCAAAGTACATACATACATACATATACTCACGGCTATAAATCCCTTGAAGGGGTAGCCAGAGCTAAGGAATCAGAAATTCCTTAGCCACTTTCGGAAGTTGCGGGGGAAAAGATGGTGTAAGGTTCTTGATGATAGGTCTACAACTGCATCGCCTAAAAATCCCTTAAAAGTCCCAATACCCTTACCTACAGTACCCTTACCCTACCTACCTTACTTACAGTACTCTTACGTACACTCACGGAGGAAATGGGGTAGTGCTATTCTAAGCCGACACTACACAGCTAAGTCAAAGTATTATAGAATAATTCGTACAAACGTATGTTTAATACAAACTTGGTCCAAGTAGATGTTCCGTGGTAACCTCTATTATATCAACACTGAAATATACGAATTGTGGTTTGTGAGCGGTTCGGATGCGGTTTTGGTGACAGGAGAGAGCGGAGGATACGAGTATCGGGTTGCGTTTTAGTGCTGGGCTTTTGAAGTTAAATAGTGAAAAAATAAGCGTGTTAAAGCGCAATAATACTTCTAAGGTTAGGAATGTTGCTTATAATATTGTCGAATCAATTAATGTAAATATTTTTGGCAAATATTGAAACATTTTATTCAATCGAGTTGACAGTAAAGTAAAAAAAGTGATGAGATCCAGGTTTGTTACCATGTTAACACTTTACACCAAAACCTGACAGAATTGTGTTATGACTCGACCGACAACGAAACACATTGTCGTTTCATGATATACAGATAGTGGTAAGTTTCCCACGCAGTGAATTTAGCTAGAAATGTAGCCGATTACTCATATAGTTTCAGGGACCAAGAATTTTACTAACACTCACACACTAATTCCAATTGCAGTAGACATAGACTAGCGATTGCCATTATGTACGTTCTTAGAATAACATTTCTCGCTTCCCTCACATTTGCAAATCTCTCAATCATCTCGCAATCTAATAAATCCCAAAAAAGGTTTGAGAAGTAGATTTTCTTCAGCCACTTTCTTGAGTTAAGTAGGGAAAAGTTAATGAAATAAAATATATTATACTTCTCTAATCCAATAAACTTAACTTTTGTAATCCAAATAAGTTAATACAAAAAATCGCCCCCGCTCCTCTCACCACCAAATCAGCAGTATGTTGTAAAGTTGGAACAGTTGGGTGTTTCGCAAATGAAACAATGCGTGCTACCGAAAGCGTTTCGGTTATTCAATATTTCACCAAGAACTTGAGTTATGTGGAACTCGACCGTATCAAGCTAGACATTTATACGTATTATGGATAAGTTAGGTTTTGGGATAACAACTTTAAAATGTTTTGTTTGGTACTTTAAAGATTTTCTAGCCTTGAGTACAGGTACAATGTAGTGTGGGCTAAGAATAGTAGAAACTAGTAACCCATCCGTTCTCGTGGGCGGTGTGCGAGGCAACTTAGTTCTTTCTTAACTTATAATTAGATGATAATCATCGTTTACCTGATTCTACGGCTTTAGCTACACCTTCTTGGGATTACAGACGTGAGTAAAGATATGTAGCAAAGGCAAGTAGACACTGTTTAAACACCAATACACTACAAGATAACATACATATACATAGATACATACATATACTCACGGCTATAAATCCCTAGAAGGGGTAGCCAGAGCTAACGAATTAGAAATTCCTCAGCAACTTTTGGAAGTTGCGTGGGGAAAAGATGGTAAAATAAAGATTGTTGGTGATGGGTCTCAAACCGCATCGCCCAAAAATCCCTTGAAAAGCCCCAATACTGTTAGTCGCCTCTTACGTACACCCACCGGAAGAAAAGGGGTAGTGCTATTCTAAGCCGACATTACACAGCAAAGCACTACAAGATCACCAAGCATAAAATAAGAACTCTTACATTATAAGATCAAAACATTACTTCAACCACAAACCCACCAAGGCTCTTATTCATGCTTAGAACACTATCACAGACTCATGCGATGAATTTCCAGCACAAGTAATACAATTGAATAATATGTTCTAAGGGCTATTAAGGCTCTCGCTTACAAGACATAGCTACATTGTTACTCTTGACATAGCATTTACATTGAGTATCCATTTCAATATGATCATATTACTTGGATGGATTTGCATAAAGGTATTTGAAATGGTATTGTAGTTACACTTCCATATACTTGTAGATGAAAGGGGTAATCAGAGATACTGTAAGATGTTGGATAGGGTGAAGTGTTTTTGGGTAGTTGATTTCATTTAACCAGTTTCGCACACAATCCTATTAATATTATAAATGCGAAAGTTTGTAAGTATGGATGTATGGATGTTGGTTACTCTTTCACCTAAAAACTACTGAATGGATTTGAATGAAACTTTACCACAATATAGCTTATACATCAGAATAACACATAGGCTATAGCTTATACATCAGAATAACACAAAGGCTACAATTTTTGAGGTTTTATTAAATTAATTAAAAAACGCCTTAAGTTTTGTCATAAGCAAATTTGACAGTACGAAGTCTGTCGGGTCAGCTAGTAAAAATATATTTTCCAAAGCCACATATCATTTATACTGTTTAATGTCAATTATTAATAACACATTCACTCTTATGGATCTATTTGAAGATATCTAGAGCGATGGGTCATGGGGTGAGGAGGCAATATAATAATAACTTGCTGAAAGAATTATTGAATCTTATCTCCGGCTACGCTGCTTTGATGACTGCTGATTTAAAGTACAAAGTAGTCAATATTTAGTTTGGTCTCATGGACAAAAAAAACATTTTATGTACCCAAAAATACAATTCAAATCAAAAAACCATTTTATTTGTCATTATACTTCACCTGTAAAATACTGACAAGAAGACATAAAAACCTGTATCGATTCCATAACCCAGAGCCCATTAGTATTCAATGTTTGGTCCCGATGGTCAGTCATCTCTGGGGTTTATCCCTATCCGTTGCACAATGCATGAACCTAAACCAATATGCGCACGTGGTCCGATATTCAAATTAATATCGCTCAACGATTCTATCGATTGTTGTGCCACATACAGTGAAGGGTTTTTTCTTGCTGTATTACTTCTCTGGGTTTTGTACGTAAAAAATAAGTGAATATAATTATAATGGCTATGCTAGGGACCCATAATAGCAAGCCTTTTTTTTAGTTATAATAAGAGGTTTCGTTTGGGAAGATACATGTCGAAAGGATTGCATATGTGTATTAAACAATAAAGTATATTTATTTTAAAACAATGAAGACCGCATTAAATAATTTTCTACTCAACCGAATCTAATAGTTAGATCACCAACAGAAAACTATATAATTATTAAGTGATATGATAAGCTACATTAAAAAACTACAGATATAATAATATACCCACTGTGGATGGCATTAGTAATGGTAGACATTCGGTTGGGTAGCTACAGTAACATAAAAGATAGGTCACACAGCCCCGAAGTGGTAGGTTTTATAACATAACATAAAAATAACATAACATAAACGTTCACGCCGAATATCCCTAAAGGGGTTGGCAGAGGTACTAATACTTCTGAACATCACGTGACTTTGTCACCTGGTGTTCAGAGTACCCACGTTTTGCATGGACAGTGTACTCACATGATAGGGGGCAGGCCTATCGCCGTTTTATAACAGTAAAGAAAAATCCATTTTCTCATACATGCATATATCATAACTTCCTTAAAACAAGGTATTCAACGCTAGCCCACCCGCTTTTATCACTTAATAAGAGAATAATGGTGATTTACTGACAACCAGTACTTAAACTCTTTTCATACTACATTTATAGGAAATACCATATTTCCTTATATTTTATATGCTTCACCTAGCGTAAAGTATAGTATTCGATATAAAAAACATATTTTTTATATCTATATTTTAGGATATTTATTTCTAAAACATATTTGTAACTCTTGTTAAAGGATAGGGTACTAGTACTAAAAACTGAGGAGGCGTGGGTGGGATCTCGTAAGAGAATATTACACGGACGTAGCACTTATTTCCTTGCCATAATATTTAAGCTGAAATTAATACTAAGAATTTCCCTACACAGGAAAATGTCGTGTTGGCTTTATTTGCGAGAGTCAAATTTTTAACATTCATGAATATGATAGTTTCTTTACATACATAAATACATACATACATATTCTCACGCCGTTAGTTCCCATTGGGGTAGGCAGAGACTATCGATCGCCACTTTGTACAATCCTGGCAAACATCTCTAGCTTCATTCACATTCATCAATCTTTTCATACATGCTCTTTTATTCTTCGTACTTCGGACACCTGCCTTTTTGAGCACATTTTCTACTACGTCTTAAAACATTGCAAAAGTACTTTAGTGGGGAGTCTATAAAAAAACATGTTGTCTTAAAAATACATACTATGATGCCGTAATTGTGATCAACCAATCACTTTCACCTCTTTCTCATATTTATATGCCAAAACTAAATTGTCAGTCATAAATAAAAGATGTTATTAAAGGATGTTATTATTTATGAGTAATAATCCCCACATGAGGAATTCATGTCAAAAAACATTAAATTATGTAAATTGTCAGTCGTTAATTCATATCATTTAATTTTATATCTCTGATTACCTCTATCATTATAAACTGACAGGATACTTTACAAAACAAACAAACCCTCAACTTTAAACAGATGTGTAAGATATTCACCGTCTGCGAATGTAACTATTCTAAAATTAACTCTAATCAATGAAATTAACACGACTGCCTGTATTATGCTAAGGCAGCTCGACACACGCAAAAGAACATGCTAAGACATCTACTGATGCGAAATATACCTGATTTGTTATTCATAGTGGCGTCTCATGTCTAACACATACCTCGACGTATTAGTTTACATATCCGCCTTAATATATACACAAATGTAGTCACCGAATCGGGTGAACATCGATAGCTAAATAACCTTGGTAGTGTAGTGGGAGAGACTTTAGATGCAGGTTCAAATCCTAAAACATATATAATATTGACTAACGGTATTGGGGCTTTTAAGGGATTTTTGGGCGATGCGGTTGGAGACCCATCACCAACAACCTTTATTGTACCAACTTTTCCCCACTTAACTTTCCAAAAGTGGCTTAGGAATTTCTGATTCCTTAATTCTGGCTATCCCTTCTAGGGATTTATAGCCGTGAGTATATGTATGTATGTATATATAATATCTGTGTTTTTGACAGGTGCTTAGAGCGACGGAACATCGAATGGAAACTCATCATGTTGCATATAATATTAAACCGTGCATGTGACAGTGTATCTTCGTGACACTAAGTGACATGTCACGTGATGTGCAAAATAATTTGTAACCATGCCATCCGTTCGGAGATAACAGGCGCAACTGCATGTAAGTTGGAAAGTCACCAAGACTCCTCATCCTGTACCATAATCTTGTCTTACATACATATACATATTTCAACTATCAAATATTTTGAATGCCGTGTAGAAGGTCACTACTCCTGTTCTACCTACGGAAGTCGTAAGAGGCGACTAACGGTATGGGGCTTTATAAGTGGTTTTGGGCAATGCTGTTGGAGACCCATCACCAATGATACTTTATATCTACCATCTTGTCCCCTATCAACTTCCAAATATGGCTGAGGAGTTTCTAGCTCTGAAGCTCTGGGACAACACCACCCTTTTGGGATTTATGGCCGTGAGTATATGTATGTATGTTCAAATATCACCCAAGTTCTAATTATAATACAGTCAGCTAAGCCGAACGTATCATAAATTCTGTGTCCAAGCCGAATGACGCATTCAGTATGCCTAACTAGCAATGTCTATATGAACATCATAGCATTCGTGCTATCCCCAATTAACGTGGCTCACTGCAACTCCACAAACTAATGTCAGGTGTGCTTAACACGACGGATTAAGGTTGATATTTGCGTGACAACTCAACGGTGATGCATTACGCGTCAGCCATTTTGTTTTGTTTGCGAATTTGCGAGGGAAATCTCGGTTTATACTTGGATCGCTTAATCGTCTTTGATTGAGTGTGGCCTGTTTCTGATGGCGTTGTGAGATGGTTGAGGAATATTATTTTATTAAGAAACAAAGGAATTTTTACTTGTTTTGTTGTTTGACTACAGAAATAAAGAGCGAGTATTAATTTCTTAAGTTAAATTAGAGTTTACACATGAATCAGTTTTCATTTGACATTTATTACTTTAAAAATGAAATAGGTATAACTTTCATTTGTATGAGAAGAATAATTATATTTAATGCGAGGAAACCATTAGAGATTTGTCAAGATCGTGCAAAGTGGGAAACGATAGTCTCTGCCTACCCCAATATGAATAATGGTTGTGATTGTGTGAGTATAAATAAGCTCCTCCTTTAATAATTCACAAAAAACTCAAATAATACATACATAATAATACCTAAGTAAAATTTTCAGAAGTAAAATTTTCCTTATCTTTCTTGGAAGTTTAAAGAGCGAAATTCCAAAATAAGACTGTTTTCAGTGTTTTTAATACTGTTCCAAAATTAGGATAAAGATCCTAATGCACGTGAACCAAGTTTTAAAACCTTTCAACACCAACTACATTAACAATGTATGATTTCTAATTCTAACTCTTACGGAACATTCAAACAAAACAGCAAACTCTTCAACTTCAAGCAAAACCAGTAGAGCTTCATCTACATTTATACCGGACCCGAACGGCAATCAACTTGGCATTCCGCAGTGAAATTACGTAAGCGACGGAACCCTTTTGGTTAATCCGATAAAAGTTTGCTTGGGCCGCCTAAGACTGGAATTCGATGGCCCGGGGCGCTATTAAGCGTGGTCCATTACAGAATACTTACAACTTTGATTGTGATTCTATATTCCTAATTCTTAACCATACTAAGTAAAGTCTTTAGACCAAGTCTGCAGGATATTTGATTGGCGCCTTTTTAAAGCCGACGTTGGCCTTCCTTTAAATATTATAAGAGTATATAAATAACAGCCGTGCAGTGTCGGCTTAGAATGTCACTACCCCTTTCTACGCATTGGTGTCGTAAGAGTTTTTAAACGATACTTTATTTCTACCATCCTCATTTTCTAGCTCTGATGCTCTGGCTACCTCTTTTTAGGATTTATGGCCGTGAGTATATTGTATAAATAACAAATAGACAGAACGCGGCATTAATTAATTATATTTAAAAGGAATAATTCTGGACCGTTTAATATCCAAATATCTGTTTTAATATTTTAAAATGTCCGATCCGATTATGCGCTCCGACAAAACTGTAAAGAAGAATATTCTTGAAATTTTCGTTCGTCGAAAGGGACTTTGTGAGAGAATCAATTATTTTTTTGCATGACCGCATTTCCATTGATCGAAATTAATCGTTGGTCCGTTTGTTTTTGCGGGTAGCAATAGCACAGTTACTTTTTATGATGGATTCGATACATTCACGGTTTAGACGAGTGGCCTCGAATAGTAATTAGTGATTGAGACGATAATGTTATAACAAATATACGCCTGATTTCTGAATTGAGTATTCAAGCTGAGAACGACTTAAGTATCGTTTTGTCTCATTCAGTTGTTAATATTTCAATGCGACAGAACGATACTTAAGTTGTTCTCAGCTGGAATACTCAATTCAGAAATCGGTCGAAAGTAACGGATATAAATACCAAAATGGAGAAGCTAGAATTAGTTAGAAATTCCTTGATAACTTTTGTAAGTTGAGTGGCGAAAATATTGTAAAACATATGGGTCTGCAGACACATCTCCAAACCTCTATGTAACTAACTACAACACAAGGGAAAGAAGCCTAGTCTTAGCAGACACTACACAACCGTACACTGTATTAATAGTACAGCCGAACCATAAACGAATTTTAAGTTTCATAAAAATGTGATAGCTTTTCAGTGTCCGCTTAGAGTAGCACTACCCCATTTCTTCCAGTGGGTGTATGTAAGAGGAGACTAACGGTATTGGGATTTTATTTTTCGGTGATGCGGTTGGGGACCCATCACGAAAAACCTTTATTTTACTATCTTTTACCCACTCAACTTTCCATGAGTGGCTGAGGAACTTCCGTGAGTATATGTATACATGTATGTAAAATGTAATGATCGGTGAGGTTTACCTAAAAACTTAATATATAAAAAATTACTTTATAATATCAGAAATATACAAAACTTCGTTAACCAAAAAGAACTAAAAATGAATAAATACCAACTCTGTACATTACATAAATGTATTTTATCCATTCGAACTTAACCCTCCGACGACTAGCAACAAAAAACATACGATATCGCATTATCGCGGTCCCACATGTCGCGAACACTGCACTTGTGACGTCATATATATTAGCCAACTTACAATGATACGTCGGAAATGGGATTACGAGGGGTGAACACACTGCGGTTCATTAAACAACAAAAAACGAGTAAACCTTTTAATTCGCGTATTATTATACAGTATCCTGTATTTAGACGGGACTATTTTGTGATCTTATTAATACTTTCATTGATGTTCGTTTTATTTGGCAAAATGTCTGTGCTTTTTTAGATAACATAACATAATAATAACATAATAACATAATCATAAACGTTCACGCCGAATATCCCCGAAGGGGTTGGCAGAGGTACTAATACTTCTGAACATCACGTGACTTTGTCACCTGGTGTTCAGAGTACCCACGTTTTGCATGGACAGTGTACTCACGTGATAGGGGGCAGGCCTATCGCCGTTTTGTACGAATACACTGTCACATGACTAAGTACAACTCAGTCATGTGGGTTTCCTCACGATGTTTTCCCTCACCGTTAACAGTAAAATAAAAAGATGGATTTAATTAATATTTATAAAGTTATTTCATTTGAATGAAATAATATACATCTGATATCATTCAAACTGATAAGTTCCATAAAATTTAACGAAAATCACATCACAGATGCCGTTATTTGATATTATAAAAGCATTAATTACGTTCATAAATAAATAAGAAAAAATATGATTGTACTTAAATTAAATGAATATATTTATATAATTTAAAATTACTTAAAAAATATCGGTTAAAATTTATGCAAATGACTTTTTTTAACAAAATCGATGTAAATTACTGTGATACGAATGCTTGTTCATGTTTAATTGTTATTTAGTTCGGAAAAGAGAGTCTTTTATAAATAAAAAAAAAATATTATATCATTACGCAGATATTTAACTGTTCCTAAAATGTTTTCAATAATATAATATGTTAAAAAGACGATTGCTCAAACATTTTTTTTTAAATTGTATACTGTTTTTAAAGAACGTGTTCTTTGTCAAAGATTGATAAGTTATTCTAGATATTTCTCTTAATTAAGTAATCTCTCTCTAGTACATTTTTTAGATAACTTCCTATTAATGGGTTATTAACGAAATTTCATACTTACTGGATCCATAATTTTTAGTTCTATAAAAAGTTGGGACGAACTAAAATAATATTATTAAATAACGTTTGAATAGCATTTTATGCCTGCGGGATTTAGCTGTTCAAATTTGCCAATTATAAAAGTGCCGAGACCAGATTCGTTCTCTGCAGTTATAACATTGAAATTGAATTTATTCCGATATGAGCTATCAATTCGTAATATAATATAGAATACAAGATCATTTTTTGAACAAATAGATACAATTGTCAACAATGTTTGATTGATTTTATCGTATCTCAAAAAAAATAATTAAAAAAATAAGTCGGATATTTAATTTCCTATTAAATTGCTTCAAGCAGAGTTAATTTTAATAGGCCTTGAGCAATAGAATCAATTCGATGAATTTCTAACATAGTCCCCTTGCCCCTAATTCGACCTTTGTCATGCAGATCACAGTTTCAACCCCACACTACGAGGCCAATAAATAATGAATAAAAATGCAAAGCGCCAAGTTCAAATACGCGGAAGAGTGACTTTGAAATCGTATGAATCGTCCGTAAATTGGTAACAGGTGCATCGGAGGGTTAACCGGTTCTAACACGACGACGTAGCAGATGTTTAGTGGACAGTATTGAGATAATTGGGTCTAAAGTGCCCAGTCGGATACTTGAACGTAACTAGATACGAGTCGATAGGGTTAATGAAACTTTTTGAACTACCCGCATGTTGGATTTTAGCTTTTTGTGAACACGATATTGTATTGTTAAATAATAAGCATATTTTGGTAGAAATTTATTTTGCTTTGGTCAATCAAAGGTCAATATAAGAAAGACATTCTTCGAAAAATAATTATATAAACAAAATAACAAATGTATTATAATAATACATGATAAGTAAACTAGAAATAAAACTTTTCGAAGGTTAAACCACTCACCTATTCTAGATTAACCTTTGTCTCTATCCTTCATTTTCTTTGCCACATCATTTGTTAGTTTTGTAGGGCTTAGGCTTAGATTAGACTCAACTGACCTTTCTTTTCCTGCAATTGTAGGGTGGTTTACATAAATAAATACCCCTTCTAAGATTAGAACTGTGATTATACGTATGTGAACCTTGCGTATACGGAATTTCTTGTTTGTCTGTCACTACTTGAGTTTCATTAAACTACAGTTTTGTATATACCAAATCTCTAAACAAATTACTCTTAACAGAGGCCGTAGTATGAAACTAAATAAGTTTACGATGAATCTTAGCCATTAAATGTATAGAATGACTAGTTACTGGAATTTAATGAGTCATCAAACTAATACAAAGCAAGCGAGTGAAGTATGTGTGCGCGAAACAATATATTGAAGAGGGTAAAAGAACGCCTTTGATTTTCCATTATATTAAAAACACTAGTTGACCAGGCAAAAGTTGTTTTGCCATATCAATTATTTCTAAGGATTCGCTAGTCTATAAAATAAGAATAAAATGTTCGGGGTTGACAACTCTTATCACTTAGGAGTATAACAAATAGTTACAAACTTACCGCATGTTTTTGCAAAATTTCATTGGAAGGAGTTTGGTGACACTGCGACACGTGAATTTTATATATTAGAATAATAACTAAACTCAACTTCAATTCAACGTTTACATTGTGAATTCTCGAATACATTGTCACATGACTTAGTACAACTAGGCCAAATGGGTATGCTTACGACTGTCAACAACCTTGATAAACTTAGCTAGAACTAGAAAGATCATCAGGTATAGTGCCCAGAGTTATCAGATTTTGTACGGTTTGATAGACTGAGTTCATTTGTATAGAAAGTATTTAAAAAGTTAAAGTGATAGTAAATACTATATGATTTATATTTGAAATAATGCGAACGTAAGACATTCCTTGTTAATTTTCAGCTTCTTATGAATTTATGTAACCTTCCTCCTTATTTTAGGCCTAAATTGACCGGACTATGTTACTTTTTCTCTTTATAAACATTTCGAAGCGACGGTAAAGTCATTTTATTAGTTACTTTATTTTCACAAATAAACCTGTTTTAATTGGATACAGCTGAAATTACCTGCAACAATAATATATCGCACTCTCAGAACGAAAGAGGCTTAAGTCAAAAATAGCGATATTGAGTTACAATTATAGAGAGACGGATAGAAAAATGTATGTTCTATCCGATGAATAGTAAAACAAAGGGACTTATTGTTAAGGGCCTCCCCGCATTTTGCAGCTATTGCGCTCACTCTTACGTCAAATTTACTGAGAGTGACAGGGACGGAAAAAACGCGCGCGCAGGATAAATGTAGTTTATTTAGTTTTATTGAATAACTATAATGTTTAAATGAAAAGTTAAACATCGAAGTTACAGATCTTAAAGCTACGCGTATATAGACACATAATGAGTTCACATGTATGTTATGCCAGTGGAGCCTATACGGTTTTTATGAAAACAAAGCATGTTCCAATTCAATTTTTTTCATCATATTTTTCAACAAATTATTAAAATGTTAAACATCAAATTTTAACACCATGAACTACTCACCAACATATATTTTATTCATGTCATATCAATATCATCAAATCAGACTTTATAGAATTTCCAAACAATCAATATCAACCTATTTTTCGGGGGACGCCCTTAAAAAAAGCGAATTTTCTGTCCCTATAACAATAAGTGCCTTTGTTTTAGAACATACTTTTTTATGCCTCTCTATGGTTGCTACTCAATATCACTATTTTTGACTTGAGCCTCTTACGTTCTGAGAGTGCGATATGTGTTAAAAGCCTTCTATAGAACTATTATTTTAATGCAGAAACGTTTCAAAGCGTTTTACACCTAAACACTATGAACACAAAGTGTATTTTCCCATAAGTGTAAAAAGTGGTGTCAAGGTTAACTGTTCTAGTACTGTAAGGGAATAACTATGCTGACATGCTAACATGACATTAACTTTAAATTAAATGGATACATACATGTATATGTATGTATACATATACTCACGGCCATAAAATCAAAAAAAGGGTAGTCTGAGCTTCAGAGCTAGAAACTCCTCAGCCACATTTGAAAGTTGATAGGGGGCAAGATGGAAGAGGTAAAATTAAATTTTCTCTTAAATTGTATAAATGATGTAATTTTATTGGCATTGGTATCAGTTACAATCAAAATATTTGGAATTAATCGATAGTTCGATGTCATTTTAATAAATTTCCTAATGGCAGTTAGCGTTACTGATAACAAGTGTGTGACAACAACAAATTATTGATAAAACTGTACCATTTCGTAAAATAGAAAATAATTTCCTGAAATATCCAATCCCATGAAGATACTTTTTTGGGATTACCTCACCTCAGATAATGTATATCCCAAAAACGGGTAGCCAGAAATGATTAATCGGAAATTTCTTAGCCACCTTTGGAAATTGAGTCGGGAAAAGTAGGTAACATAAAGGATGGTTTTTCATGGCTCACATTGCCCAGTAACCATTTAAAAAACCTCAACTCCCTATCTTAACGCGTGATCCATGGGAAGAAATGGGACAGCAGTTGTTCGGTGTTTTTAGTAATATGAACCTATATTGTATGCGAATTTACTGCAATTTATTGAAGAACATTGGTTGGAAATAAACTGAACTTAGTTTTATCTTGTGAACGTTATTTCAAAAATCGTAATATATTCATTCACGTGATACAACGACAAATGTATGCAAGTCTAATAAAAATGATCAAACCCAACAATACGACATTCTGGGCAATCAGTACTGGCCTCATAAAGCTTGTTTCACTCTGTCAGAAGTTAGAGGCGTGAAGAATCAATCAAACTTACGCTTGTATGATGAAGCATAAAAGTAAATATAACCAAAAACAATATAAACTTTCTTTCCCGCCAGAACTGTATCAAAAAAGTTTTGTTTTGAACGAACCTCTTTGTCTGGAAGACTATAATGCCAGTTAACAGTTAATTTATGATATTTCAACTCCATGGAGTTTACAACCCTTTTGGTAATTAATTATTTTAATGACTTCAGAATTTGTTTGCTCGTTTGAGTGTTATGATTTTGGAGACTAGTTTAAAGTTTGCTGCAATGGAATCTTTGTTTACTGGGAAACCGAAATTTTATTGATGTTATGGTATTACCATTACCTGATTTTAAGACAAATGAGGCATGATAGAAAATAACGTGGCTAAGGAAGTAAGATTTCGGCTACCGATTTGGATCCAGAGGTCCGAAAAATGATGATTGTTTTCTATATTGTTAAATATTTTAGCAAGTTAGCATCCCACATCACAAGTTATAATTGTACTTATTTTGAGCCTAGCTTGGTCGGCGTAATACATACATACATACAAACATATACTCACGGCTATATTTCCCTAGAAGGGGTAGCCAGAGCTAAGGAATTATTAATTCCTCAGCCACTTTTGGAAGTTGAGTGGGGAAAAGATGGTAAAAATAAAGGTTTTTGGTGATGGGTCTCCAACCGCATCGCCCAAAAATCCAATAAAAAGCCCCAATACCCTTAGTCGCCTCTTACGACACCCTTGGGTAGAAAGGGGTAGCGACATTCTAAGCCGGCACTACACGGCACTATATGGTCGGCGGTATATTTTGCTATAATGCATCATGATGTAATTTATTGAACAAACTCTCACTTCACGGAAGCAGCTTGCATTACCAAAACGAATGTTTTCTTTAAAATCAGTGATCGCATTACTCAGTGCACGCTTAACACAACAATATCCTTTGTTAATCCTACACAATAACCTACACACATGAAATGCGATATCCTTTATTTGGCTTCCCTGCGATTAGGCATGTTCCACCTATTTCTATTACACCATGAGTCAGCGGGTATGGAAATGAGCGGTGATGTAAGTTTGAAAGTGGGCTGCTCTGATATTTATACCACTTGAAAGAACTAAGAATGGTGGATTTCGATGTACTTCAAGACGTATGTAATATTTTTTACTTGGAATCTTTATTTCTTCTATTTAATAACATGATTCCTGGAATATGTTTTAATTTAAATGTGCAATAAAGAGATTTGTATTCTATTCTACTTCTCTCACAGCTTCTTCTTTATGCCACATGGTCCTCGTTATTAGAGGAATATTCGTGATTAGAATTTCGCTGTAAGCCAAATGTCCTTTGGTGAGTACATAGACTATTTCCGTCGTGTAGTGCCGGCTTAGAATGTCGCTACCCCTTTCTACCCACGGGTGTCGTTAGAGGCGACTAAGGGTATTGGGGCTTTTTATTGGATTTTTGGGCGATGCGGTTGGAGACCCATCACCAAAAACCTTTATTTTTACCATCTTTTCCCCACTCAACTTCCAAAAGTGGCTGAGGAATTTATAATTCCTTAGCTCTGGCTACCCCTTCTAGGGAAATATAGCCGTGAGTATATGTATGTATGTATGTATAGACTATTTCTATAAAACTTATTTATTGTACTACTTCGTACAAGTACAATAAATAAATTTTCTAGATGTAGTCTATGTATGACATACCTAAAACATTACTACAACTAAGAAACAAACATTCCCATTGATCGCATAAACTTTCTCAAACGACAATCCAACATACCATTTAATGTTTAAAACTGTAGCATTATTTGAACAAATATTTCTCGGAACAAATTGCCGTACATTCTGCTAACTGTCCATTGCAATGTTTTTATTGCAAGTTCTTTGTTAGCACTTTCCGTTGTTCGATACTTCTCATATTTGTTATGTTCTTGGAATCGCGTTATTTTGGTAAAAGGTTTGTTGAAGCGTTCTTTGATATATAACCATATAATCAAATGGATGTTCCCAAGGTGTACATATGTTATAGATTCATTTATTTAGTCTTTCATACAAAGGTTTTCGATTGGGGTTGCTTATGGATTTTGTTGTCTGAGGTTGAGGAGGAAAAGTGGGTCTAGACTCTAGACTAGGTTCTTAATATATAGGGCATTTCTCTAGAGTCTAGAGAAATGCCCTATATATTTAGAACCTAAGTCAATGGTTTCACTGTGATATCGAATGAGAACAGAACTACCTCCTCGCTTTCCGATAATCTTCTATCAGGTGATAAAATCTCAAAATTAAAGCCTTACCCATCTTAAGCATTTGTTTGTCGTACGGTTGACAAAATATATTTGAAATTGTTCTTTTTTTTGCCAATTTCGACAGTAGTAAAAAAAACATGCCAAAAGTAGATCAGAATTAAATTTAAAGTATTATAAACCCTTTAACGACCGATTTCTGAATTGAGTATTCCAACTAAGAACAACTTAAGTATCGTTCTGTCGCATTGAAATCTTAACAACTGAATGAGACATAACGATACTTAAGTCGTTCTCAGCTTGAATACTCAATTCAGAAATCGGGCGTAAGTGAATAAAATTGGAGATAAATTTCTGAGTCATTGTTTTCTATTCCACGAAGTTTTATTTTATCGTCACAATCAGAGCAGCGTAGAAATGCAATAACGAACACCCACTCTTCAAATTTGCTTAACAAACTAGTCTCACCCAGCACTATTACGACAATAAATCATTTATCACATGACCGAGTGTTTTATGACATAGTGACATTCCACACCATCTATCATTTCAACTCCAACTTACCTTTAAGTGACTACTATGACCTATATAAATCTCGATATTAAGACATTCCAAAACCCTTTTTGGACCTTATCACCAAAACTGTAGATTCAGATTGGAAGAAACGAATCAAATGATTCGGGCAGTTGCCTTATCGGTTCACAAAAGTAACACTTATTGTAATTTATGGACAATCTTAAATGTAGGTAAGTTCATTTGCCTTCTCGAGATGGCCTGTTTTAGCCAGTGGTTATCTGTTGAATGGGTTTTTGGGTTATTTATGGATAGCTGTGTTCGGTTCATGACCCAAATTATTTGATTCCCTACTTTCAAGTGGTTTGGCGTTTCCGAAGCACATTTCCGTTTGGCTTTTATGTTCCCAGATTACGAGCAAGTAGTAAAGAGTTTCAGATTTGTTTTATCAAGTTTACAGAGACATATAAAATCGTTTTCTATTGAAGCAGTGTTTATTGACTTCGTATTGTCTGATGGATCAAATAGAGAAAGTGCTTAAAAAGGCAGGTGTCCAAAGTATGGAGAATAAATGAGCATGTATAAAAAGGTTAATGTCTGGAAGGGTGTAGTCTCGGCCTACCCAAATGGGAACTTAAGTCGTATTGTCGGATAGCACTACTACAACTTTTTCCGTTAGAATATAATCTAAAGCGCTTCTCAAATTCTGGAATCAATATGTAGTAAGTTCATCTCGTTTTCCTTTCTCAACTTTCACTAGTGGCTGAGTATTTATGCTTTTGAAACTCAAGCAAGAATTACAGGACATGGTAAAAATATGTAAAGTAGCATGTCAACAGGTAGTAAGGTAAGCTAAGTGACTCTTAGTTCGCTTATCATCACACAACACGTTTACTATTATATTAAACCTTACCTTATACCTTACCATTAGTAAAACGTCGTGGAATAACCGCTTAAAGTACAATTAAAACGTGTTAGTCTTTAAGTTTAAGTCTCTAATTGACAAATTAAGGTGGGCTTTTTTAAAGTTATTATAATATGCGAGTTGGAGACCCAGCACCAAAACATTTACTTTACAATCTTCTCCCCACTCAACTACCAAAAGTGTCTGAGGTATTTCTTATTCCAAAGCTCTGGCTAGCCCTTCTAGTGACCGTGAGTATTAGATGTATGTGCGTTCATTTCCTACCTTACCCTTAGTATAACGTCGTGTAATAAACGCTCAAAGTAGACTTATAAAGGTGTTAGTATTTAAGTATATTTTTAATTATTTCTAATTGATGAATGCAGGTGACCTTTTTTAAAAGTAAGTATATATGTAGGCGGTAAGTAGGCGGAATCACAGGCTGAAGGCAATGTGAGTGCACCTTTTAATAACATGCAAGTTTTCCGAACGTCAGGTAAGAGAATATGACTTTATAAGATTCTCTATGTTACTGAGAAGGTGGCGAAACTTACATAGAATCAGCATTTGCTTTTTATGGAGGTAGAATCGAATAGAAAACAGTCTTTTTCAGGACATTCTGTATTCGATCTATTTACCTTTTAGTTAGCATATTATTTATTTAGTTATGTTTCAGAGCTACAGATTTTAATCTTAATTATTTAAAGGTCAAGACGCCGTCAATTGATTTTGAGAAAATATATTGCATAAATATGCACCTTATTCCTGTTTCACAAAACGTACCTTGGTCCCAGTTTTTACAAAGGCTGTACAGAGGCTGTATAAGCGAGTATAATTCCATAGTCTTTGTAACATTGAAGGTACCGACATTGATAATGACTTCACTCATTAACACGGCCTGTTTCTAAGCGGGCATCATTTTAAATTCATAATTGCCCTTTGTCAGGCCTAACAAAGACACTACGCTTAGTACTGAATTATTACCGACTCGGCGTTTGCTTATTGCGAATGTTACCAGCTCAATTGTGAATTTTCTAACGGAAGTCAGGTGTATTGAGTTGAGAAGTAAAGTTTTATTTGGTTTTTCATAGAGTTGTTTTGGTATGCTTGGTAATTTATCTATCTATACTTATAATAAATCTGTAGAGAGGTCAATTCTGTACATTAAATATATTTTCAAAATAACTATCAGGGGGTGATTAGTGATCGATACCGATGCCAAAAATGAAATCAGTAAAATTTTTGTCTGTCTGTCCGTCTGTCTATTTGTCTGTCTGTCGGTTTGTACGTTCCTTATGGAAACAAAAACTACTCGTCGGATTTTAACGAAACTTGGTAGAATTATGGCACGCCTTAGTTCTCACTGGGGTAAGCAAAGCAGAGCACTGGCAAATCTCTCGATCTTTATTTACTTTCATCAAAATTGTCGTACATGCTCTTTCTTCTTCACATTTTGGGCCTTTTTGGCCTTTTTCACATTTTCTATTTGATCCAAATGTACCTCAGTATATTTTGTCTATATATGACATAGACAAGCGTATGTCTCAGAAATAAATCATACTCGGCAAGTCTCCATTTACAGGATCATAATTACGCGAAACAAATCAACAGATGATGCTCCCATAGCGCCAGAACCCAACAAAAGAATAATTAGCAGTACACTCAAAGAGTTTCCACAATGTGCGCACAAACAAAGTGTACTCGAAATAAATAAAAGCCAAAAACTGCTCTTTTGTACTGAACGACATAGAAGCTAGTTCTCTGAAAAATGGATGAGATTGAATTATTAAAAAGTTGAGATTGTTTGTTTGGTAAGATATTTGTGTTTATATTTATTGAAGTAGTATAATTTAAATTAAAAGATAACGCTAAATGAGAGAGGCAATCGAAACAGTTTTAGGGACCTACTTAAACTTTTGTTTAGTAATTTATCCAATTAAATACGATTAGAATTTATTATTCCTCTCTTCAAAATCAAATAAAGTAAAATATACTTATATAATAGTCTTAGCTGTTAATATAAATATAGAATTTAGTTACCAAGGCTTCTCTTAGACGATTATTAGAACAGTTAAATGAGACGGAGCGAAAATAGGATTTTTCAAGGATATTTTTCTAGTGATGTTTGGCATTATAAAGTTCAGACTACTTTAAATGCAAATTCTAATAGTAAACTATCTCAAAGAAAACCCATTACTCTTTTAAAGTAGAGATTCTGATCTTTTATATTTCTGCAGTTCATCGTACATTTGAAAAACTGGAGCTACTTCGTGATAGTCTATCGTTGAAATTTCAATTACCTTCTTATTTTTATCTGATCTTAAGACCTATGATCACGAAAATCAGGAGATTCTATGGAATAACAAAACCTATATAACTAAATGCCTATAAATCATAAAAAGGGGGAAGCCAGAACTTTATAACCCGAAATCCTTATGCTCGTAAAGAGATGGAAAAATATCTTAATAAAATATTGTCAATGTTGAGTCTCCAGCCTCATCACCAAATCATTTAAATAATCCCAATACCCTAAGTCGCCTCAGGCAAACCCTTGGAAGAAATGGCTAAGTGCTGTTCTAACCCCACACTACACAGCTTAATATTCTTGGGAAATGGGAGATGTACCAATCTTAAATCTTATAATCACTGATTATCAAACCACTCATTAAATTTACAGGCTACAAATAAAACTAACGTGCCGAGTCAAGAATAGTATAAGTATTTATTTTGAGAACATCTCTTCGCCGCATGATTTATGACCTTGAAACTGATTATCTGTATTGATCAATCTCAAGCTCTGACTTGACATTGTAGAAAAGCATACATACATAACATACATATACTCAAGGCTACGAATTCCTAGAAAGGGTAGCCAGAGCTTCAGAATAAGAAATTCCTCAGCCCCTTGATGAAGGTGATGGGTATCCAACCGAATCGCCCAAAAATCCCTCGCAAAGTCCCTTAGTCGCCTCTTACGGTCATCCATGGGAAGAAATGGGGTAGTGCTATTCTAAGCCGACACTAACACCAAAAAGTTGTAGGAATAATCTTAAAAATAAGAATTTGCATGTTATTTAATGACAAATTCAAATAAATAAGAGTCACAACACATACGATAAAAAGAACATGATATTTTGAAATCTTTTTGGATCGCACATAAAATTAAATGACTGTATTAATCTTTGTGAATGTAATACCGTAAACCGTAATTTATGATTCATAATATAAGGTTGAATTAAAGGCGAATACGTTGTATTATTAAACAAACATGCTAAAGAAATTAATCTTGTCAAAACTGATCTTAACAAATTAAAGGAGAAAAACGTTTTATTTAATGACAAAGGTACCAATTCAATCTCTTGCAAGAAGACAAGCACATTATCAGACAAAGGATTTCGGACGTATTTTTGCCCGATGGATTTTATAAGACGTGGCAAATTCATTAAAAACTTAATAACCTTGATAGCTTAGACGGACTAGCACCGCCTTTTAGAGGTTCATATCCTACACCATTATACATTTTCCAAGGCCATTTGTGTGTCTATCAAAGTTGTTAAAACTGGGGAAAACGTTCAGTGGAAAACCACATGATGGCTGAGTTGTACGTAATCACCTTATTCAGACAAAACCTGGGTTGTTACAGGTACTCTTGACACCAAGTGATAGAATTTCTCGTGATGTTCGGTAGTATTAGTACATTTGCCAACCTTTCAGGGATAAAAGGCGTTAACAATGGGTTGATTTAAGAAATACATGAGTAGATATACACAACAGTTACCGGTCGAACAAGTTGCAATTTTGGGAATAAAAAAAACTAAATAACTTCTTTGATATCACTTAGCCCCGGAAGCGAACCTCACTAGTCAAAGAACAGCCAATAACTTCCACCCCGAAACATTTAATTATCTCAAGGTTATATCAGACTCAAAAAGAAATATTTGCCACTGAAAGCCGGTTGCAGCTCCAATTAACAGTGTATTAATTAAATCATAAATGAAACTGAAAATCTCTTTGAAGTTACCAACTCGAGAAAAGCGAGCTTCGCGAACCGAAATTCGGTAGGACATCATTTTCCTTTTCGGGGTAATTACTACAATTAACATTTAATAAAAGGAGTGCTCGATCTTGGATCGTTATTTATTAAAATAGGGTGTCTTAGAGAATTTCTTCTGAAGAATATGAGGCTTGAAAAAAGGCTTTGAGGGGACGGCAGGCTTTGCCGTTCGCGTCGGTTAAATAAGTGCCGACGAAATGGGAATGTAAATGAATTGAGTTATTAAATCATGGAGCTAAAATTTTATTTATCAGATCTTCAATGTACTTGTGACTATTTTCTGCTCGTCTTCTGCGAATCTAGTAATAAGGAAATGTTTTTCAGTAGTTCTAACTGTGATTAAAAAGAAGTTTCTTGGTATTCTTCATAAAAAATACAAAATGGATGTTCATTTCTTATCATTTATAGGAAAAGAAAAGGCTTACTATATTTTCTTTACTGTCTCTAACAGTTTTTATAATTCCACCTGAAAGCCTTTACAATCATTCCACTTCTAATATTAGTTCCGTGAACACTCAGAGCAGTTAGCAGAATTCAAAAATAAAATGGCTACTTTATAAACTTTTCAATATTTGATACAGCAGACCCGTTTTAAAGGTCTGTGCACTCAACTATAATGTTACTTTCACATGATCTAAACTAGAGATTAAAATACACAATAGACGATTTCCTTCGGCAACCTTTCCAAATGATCGATTAGTCATATTGTAGTCAGCCAGTTCTTTATTTATGTAGTCTAGGGTCGACGTAAGAAAGTTGTAATAGTAGTCTAGAAGAAAGTAGTTTGTAGTATCTACTAGGCATTGTACTATTCTACCTCATGGAGTTGACTAAGGGACTGTATTACCAATCACTATTAAACTTGATAGTAGTTTGGCTAAACAGATTTATAGAGCTAATGAGGATGGTAATGTTAGTAGAGGATAACCTCGGAGGACACATTTGGACCAAATAGCGAGTGTGCTCAAAAAGGCAGGTGTTCAAATTATAAAGAATAAATGAAAATTGATGGATCTTCGTTTACAAGTTGGAGAGGTTTGTCAGGATCGTACAAAGTAGCAATCGATAGTCTCTACCTACCCCGATGGGAACTAATGGCGTCACATACATACATCTATTCCTATGCCTCTTTTGGTAAGTTGAGTGGGGAAAAATGGCGAGATAAAGGTTTTTGGTGATAAGTCTCCAACCGCATCGCCCAAAAAACCTTTAAAAGCCCCAATACCATTAGTCGCCTCTTACGTACACCCCCCGGAAGAAATGGGGTAGTGTTATTCTAAGCCGACGCTACACAGCTAATGGGGTGAGTATATGTTATTTTTATAAACTTTCAAAAGTGACAGGTATTGTTGATGCAATTAGGAAATTTAGGCTTCCTGTCTTTTCGAATACATTTATAACTGGTATTACCAGTACCAATACTAAAGTACGTTGAAATAAACAGTTCGGTTGTGGCTCCAAGAACATATAATTTAGTAACGAATTACGAAGATTTTTCGTGTCATAAATTTGGGTCAATTTGTACACGTCGACCGAAGTTGGGTTCACTACCGCGACAACCTATGAGACTTCACTTCTTTATGTTCAGATCATTTTATTTGAGTCTTTAAATTGTTTCAATACAACATAGGCTTACTTACATACTCATGCCATTAGTTCCGATTGGGATAGGCAGAGGGTAAGGATCACCGCCACATTATTTGGCACTCATTTCTTATGTTATTTGTTTGTAAATTGTTTGTTGTATCATTATGAGGGGCTGAATAAAGTTTTTGTTTTTTTTCTTAGTACGATCCTGACTAACCTTACGAGTTTCATTTACATTCATAATATGTTTTTTCATTCATGCCTTCTTGTATTCGGACTTCGGACGCCTGCGTTTGGGTACATTCTTTATGAAATTAAACAAATGCTAGGCTCACTACTTTAAATCTCGAACTCAACATTTTTATCGGACGCAAACCCAATAAATTGGAACTAAAACCTTTCCGACATGGTCACACTTATCAGCGGATTAGTTGGCTGGGCGATGCAAACCGGTGAAGGCTCGGGTCAACGACCCACGGGTCAGGGTCCCTACACTGGCTTGGACTTTACTTGTGTGACGTCATCGAATTGTTATTTTTACTGGCTTCGAACAATGTGATGCAGTTTACTTTTTATGCGAAGATTCTTTGGGGCTGAGTCAAAAGTGGATTTCGGAATGGTTGTTTTTTTTTAGTTGCAACTAACTTGTGAGTAAAAGTAACTGCTTTGAAAAGTTGTTGCAAGCAAAAAAGCAAAATATAAATTTTAATATACTCGTATATATTCTTAGTTAAGCACACTTTGACAAACTTAAATTCAGCGTCTTTAGCTTCTGCGGTAAATTGTTGCCAAACAATGCTTCAGTTTCGTCGCTAAAGCTAAGCAAGTCATACCCTACACTTTGATGCTTTAAGCATATTTTAAAGATGAACAGATTCCTCAAAACTTGAAAAGAATCCTCTTCTCCAATGAGTAACATGGCTACTTTCACACTTTAACTCACGCATACAAACATATCCTTACAGCTATGAATATTAGAAGGGTAAGCTTGAGAAAAATAAGTTCCTTAGCCACTTTAGAAAGTTGAGTGGGAAAAGATTGTAAAACCAAGTTTCTTAGTGATGGTTCTTCAACCGCATCGCCAAAAAGCCTGATTACTCTAGGTCACCTCTTACGTTACGCGGGAAGTAATGAGTTAGTACTATTCTAAGCCGACACTACACAGCTATGGCATTCACACTTTACAAAATCTCAGTTAAAATAGATTGTATATTGAAACCGAGCAACTAGTTTACTAAACAGCTTAGCAAGGTACGGTCAGTATAAACCGGTTTTAGGTCCATTGGGCCGTTTTGCACGATTTCTCATACTTCCATGAGAAATTAAGTCGATAGAACAAGTTAAATATTGTAGTATTCCAAAATTCTTAAGTCCACAAAACTTAGAGTAGATTTAAGGTAACTTTGCATAGGTTCTGAGTATTATTTGATAAGATGTACCCTATAGAAATCCTTCATAAGTTATTCATTTCGGACCCCGACCCCGAGTTCCATAGATTAGCTCGTTCAAGAAAGTAAATTCAATAATATAATATTTGTAGTATATCTATAAATCCCTAGAAGGGGTAGCCAGAGCTAAGGAATTATAAATTCCTCAGCCACTTTTGGAAGTTGAGTGGGGAAAAGATGGTAAAATAAAGGTTTTTGGTGATGGGTCTCCAATCGCATCGCCCAAAAATCCAATAAAATCTATATATCTAGTTTCGATATAGGATTAGAACTTGTACCACCTCCATTTGGTACAGAGAGTTCAAATATAAGTTACTTTGGACTTTGTCTTAATGGAAACCTTTCTATTTCTATACTTGTGAAGGCAATGTTAGTCTTTTTTCTAGTTCTTCAAACTTACGACATGATTTAGCTCTTTCGTGTAGCAACTTATTCTGTAGATAAATTACCTGGAACAAAAAATATATTTTGGTATCAAATGTTACAAAGAATGTGTACGGAATAAACAATATTTAAAATAAACAAATATAACTTCCTATAAAAAACGATGAATAGTAAAAAAAGTAAAGTAGTTAAAAAAGAAAGAAAAATTACAGTTATGAAATTTTATGAAAACTGTAAAGGCCACAATAGACACTAGCACAAAACTTTCTAACTGTTAAACACATAAACTGTTCACGTCAGAACAAAGTTTTTTTAATTGCTTTACATATTGGTTTTCAATAAAAAATAAGATTCGAGAGTAAAAGTAGAAAAATTCCACTACGGGCCAGGTAACAAGCTGTAGAGTGTCGCGGCTCAGAATAACAAAAAAATGATTTTTTCCATGGGTGTCTCAGCGAGAGGCGACTGAGGGATTTAAACATTTAAGTAATAATTGTACGGTGTGGCTGGAAAGCCATCACCATGGTTGGTGTTTGTTTATCAATTTATTCCTTAGTCAATTTCTAAAATAGCAAAGTAATTTCTGTTTCTGGAGCTCCGACTACCCTTTTTGGGAATTTATAGCCGTAAGTATTTGTATATACTACAACTAACTACAGGTAACATCGACCCAATAAGGTAAATTCGATTCACCATTATCTAACATCGTGACTCACGGATTCACTACGTATGCGTATGATTCACCATTTGCAGTTATTCTGAGATTCAACCATAGCTTTGCAATCATACTATGAATCAAGTGAGACTGATTCACTTACATTGTGTAAATATAAGTAGCACTGTTCGTCATTAATTTATTGTAACATTAATACTGGATTTGGACACCTATTTATGTAACACCTAATGTTACAAGAACTAAAAGCTGACTGAACTTTGGTTCGAACATGAAACTTTAGATTATATGGATTAAACAAGGTGTAACACTTTGGATTATAACCGTAACATATCCGCACGCACGACTGTAATAATATAGTGTAATAGAAAAAAGTATTTTTAGTCGACTGCTATCAAAGACTAAAAAAAGATAGTACTGCATTTTTTGTTGTCTACCATTAATAGTTTAACAATAAAAGCCCACAGCCATGATGATTTTTAAGCAGACGTAAAGTAAGATTTCAAAGCTCCCCTACTTTACATTCATTAAAAATAAATCGAGCAACTAAAATCATTTAAAAATGACTGCCACTTTAGATTGCTTGATCAGCATATGAACATAAAGAATGCCACCGTTCCACTCTATCTTAGCCCAAGTAAGTAAAGGTGCGATAGAGACGGATTCTAAATCAAAGTTATGGTTTGAATTGAATGGAAGTCTGTTTCGGTTTAACTAGGTCGGTTTACGTTCCAATTTTAAATATAAATTATGTCTTGAGTACCTCAAGTGTGAGAACTTTTTGTATCAGGTCTAAAAATTTGGGCAAAATTAAACGAAAGTACGTCGTTTTAGTCTAGTTAGTAAACTGCGAGTGTGTTATAGGGAAAAGTAATGAATATAAATTAGTGTTCCATATTCTGTCTTCAAGGATCATATCATAAAACTATTTTAATTTCATCTCTATTATAGATTTCCAAACAGAGCATCCACGTCTTGTCCAAGTGACGATACCGAAAGATCTACAGAAGATTATTTTCAAAATTAAATTCTAAAATCAGTAATGGAGTTTCAGATTCAGAAATGAAAAAAAGGCGACAAAATTACTATTAGCAGTCCTAAACCACCCACCCATCAGTTAATTAGCCTGAGATACCATAGTTTCCTCAAACGAACAACAAAGAGATAGAAAATTGAAAAACACGAAAAGTATTCATTCATTACAAAAACAGTACATATCCGCAACACGATACAAAACCGAAAAAAACATTACGAAATATAGCAAAAATGCGTCATCGCCGTCTCATCTCACGTAAAAGGCATCAAGGTTTATGTCGCCGATAATACCACATGTATTCGACAGGCGAAAATTGGCGGAACCTAACAGCATTAACATAGCATTAGGTAGGCATGCTAACAAGATTACCAACCCCGCGCGGCTTAACTGGATTAGGTGCTATCCTTTTTACGACTACGGCGAGAGATAAGGACGACAAGCATGGTGTGACCCGTGAGGCCTGGTGTTGTAAACCATGAGGCTTTCGGCTTGAATTTCACGCGTTTTCCGTTAATAGAGAATGTGTAGTGAATATTTTGTTTATAATCTTGTTAAAAACTGGAGCTCGTCCGCCTTTTTGATTTCGGAAACGTTGGGATTTTATGTTTGATATTCTGATGGTGTAAAAAATATATATCCTTACATGTTTAATTTAATACCATTCTATGAACCGGGTGTTCCAAATATAAGTTTTTGTCCGACGTAATGTGAAAGTTCTACATCACAAACATACACAGAGGTATAGGATGAAATTCAGGTCTTGAACGCACCCAGTAAACTACATGCATACATATAATATGCTCACGGCCCTAAATCCATAAAAGGGTTGCCAGAGCTTTAGAATTAGAAAATTCTTCAGCCAGTTTTGGAAGTTAAGTGGGGAAAAGATTGTAAAATAAATGTGTATCATTGTTCCAGTAAACTACAAGGAGGATAATAAAAATAACCGTGCAGAAACCCTTACTATGATTGACGATACAGACAACGATTACACGAGTATATTATTGTATTAGACACCAAAACACTCACAGAAAGTGAGACAAGAAACATTGTTCGTAATTTGATAAGAACTGTTATGATATGTTTCGTGAGGCACGAGTGTATGACGTCACTGCGGTTTTGTAAAGCTTATAGAAGGAAATGAAAGGTCGTGACGTTTTTATAAGGGAAAAACACGTGTTTTTGGATTAGGAATTTTTAACTTTAAATGAAGAAAGATATCAGAAACTATTTAATAGTTTTGGACTCTTGTTTGTAAAAAGAACAAAGAGCTCTCCAAGCTTAGGGCTTTTTATAAAGTTACGGAATTATTCTTGAAAGGCGTAGTAAGCGACTAGGTTTTATTGTAAAATATATGTGATGGAAGAAAATACTTCTTAGTAACTAATTTATCATTTAATACTACTTATAGTTTAATTGTATAACTGAACAATTTTTATTTGTCATTTTTATAAGCTTTATTTGACCCTCCAATTTATTTTATTACCGTAACTTAAATAATTTTAATTATATAATAACTTTATGCCCCACATGCATTAATCAGCTCGCAGAAACTCTTTTTATCTCTTGACTCCTGTATTCTATTTTCTAAAACATTCTAGAAAATATTTTATGACTGAACCAGACATCAATAAAACAGCAAACGGCAATGGAAAATATCAACTACTCGAAAGAAAACGTTTTGAGCATTGTTTGCGAAATCATAATACAATGCTTGTTGGACAGCTTTTTTATTTGTTCTACACTTGTGGGCATTTTGGGGTGTGTACGCGATGTCGAAGGGATACAATATGAACTTTATTTGCTTTGGTATCACATTCAATTATGTACGGACTTCGTACTGTCATATTTGCTTATGACAAAACATTAGGCGTTTATCCGGTACTCTTAGTTCAATCAGGCGTGAATATTTTATAGGTAAAAAATTCCGGGATTAAAAGTATTATATTTGTTAATTTGGGTCATTATATAGCATTCTGCAAAATTTCATTCATATACATTATGTACTGGAGGAGCGTTTTCGCCTCAAACACATAAACATCCAAACATATAAACTTTCACATTTATAATATAAATAGGATTTAAAGAAAATTCAGACTACTTTTGTATGCACGCATTTATTTGTATTTCCACACGTCTTTTAATCAACTAGAAATAGACTTCCATCCTTGAAGTATTACATTCATTAAGAAGTTCTGTAATCTACACTGTAACCCTTTGCTTTTATCATAATTTCACATCATGCTCATACGTAGGAACTTTCTTTCTCCTCGTTAGTAATTCAGAGCCATTACCCTTACATACATATTATTCTCAGAATAAAATAAACATTCAAAACGACAACAGCATCGTTCCCACTCCACACGATTACCACAAAGAGCGTCATAACAACAAATTACACACAATCCTCTGATAAAATCCAAAGAGCAAACTTAAAAGGGTAATTCGGTTAAAATAACTCCAATTCAGTAATAACGCAAAAAGCAAAACAGCAGTATTAGCATAGAATTAATTTGTAATCTCTTCAAACAGCATTTGCTTACTTTTAAAAGGCTTTACATTAAGCTTTTAGGATACATTAAGCCAACAGCAAACAACTTGTATGTTTGATAAGAAACAAACTTTGTATTAATTAACTTAGCTTGCGAAGAAATTATTGTATTTGTTTTGATACAAGCTAATCAGTAATAACGTATTTTTCAACTTTTTCTTGAAGTATATCAGTATTTTTGACAACTTTAAATCATTGTTATTTGTTAGCACAAAATAAAGACTACATTGAATTTTGCAAAAGGTCATTACATTAATGTACTAGCTGGAATCAAGTTCAATCACACATTTTGAAAAATAGATAAAATGATACAATACGTATTTTAAAAGGCATACCACATTGATGTTGTAGACCAACCAAAATAAATTATTACTCTGAAAACCGCATTAAATTAATATAATGTTATGCTGAAACACGTAAACGCCAGGCGTAAAATTATAAGGCAATTTGGTTGTCCTTAAAAATTCACGCGACAATTAAATTCGAATCCGAGACCGTGATTAATTGGAGCCATCAAAAACGTCCACCATCATAATTATTTTATCAAAATATAATTTTAAATAGCCTGACTATAAATCAGTACTACATGGCAATTTTTAAAAACCCTGGCTATAATTTGTATACTTTTTTAGTGTTAGGTTTTTCATTAATAATTATGTTTGTGTATAATTTTAATTTGGAAATCAATGTAAATATCGAGAAGGCCACCCGCAATACAGGTTTTACCTAGGAGGTATGCACTAGTGCAGGGGCCATTGGAAAAACACTATGTAATTCAAAATGCGCAATAAACAATTTTTATTTTTTTATTTATATTTATAATTTAGCACTACATGTTTCATTGAAAAGAAATGTTTTTTTTCCGAACGAGCGAGTTGTATTTGTAATGTTAGTAGAGATTCACGGCAGATCATTTTATATCAAATAGAGAATGTGATCAAAAAGGCAGGTGTCCGAAGTCAGAAGTATAAAAGGGTGTGTTGAAAAGATTGGTGAATGTAAATGATGCTCCAGCGGTTTGCAAGGAACTTCCAAAATTTGCCAACTTCCAAAATAAATTCGCCGTGTAGTGTCGGCTTAGAATATCACTACCCCGTTTCTACCGATGAGTGTACGTAAGAGGCGACTAACGGTATTGGGGCTTTTAAGGGATTTTTGGGCGATGCGGTTGGAGACCCATCACCAACAACCTTTATTTTTACCATCTTTTCCCCACTCACATTTCCAAAAGTGGCTGAGGAATTTCTAATTCCTTAACTCAGGCTATCCCTTCTAGGGATTTACAGCCGTTAGTATATGTATGTATGTTCCAATATTTAGATGTATGTTATAAATTATAATTGATTGTCAAGCACAATCGCTGTTTTGTATCCAAAAAAATAGAAGGGGGTTGAGGGGCTTAAGGAAATATAGGAGTTACTAAATATATTAGTTATAGCACTATTTTTTTTATAATATAAAATCACTATACTTTAATTACACAATGAAAATGGAATTGAAATATGTACACTGACTAGTTTTGAATCGCTTTGCTAAATGTTACCAATTATGCAATGCATAACGTACCTCTTATGCCTTTAAGACTTAAGGGATTCATAGCTAAATAATAGGCATAGGGATTCACAGTCAAATGATAAAATGATTATTAACTCATCAAGGATTTTACGTTTATTTTCATCATCAAGAATCATTCACAAAAAAAACAATTATTGCCTTAATATATTTTTATTACTGATAAAACTTGGAATGGAGCATTTATCAATAAGCCACCAAAACACTGAATAGAACATAAAATAACTTCAAAGAAACAATAGTAGGGGTTTAAGAATAAAACTTCGTTGAATGGTACCAACCTCCTGACCTCTTGACAGCTTAAGCACGTAATAATAAAAGTGAAATAATAAAAAATTGAGAGCATTTGAACCCTTCGGAGTAATGATTATAACTTTGGTATAACGTCACGACTGGTTGTAAAAATGACTTATGGTTTAGTCAGCTTTTTATTTAAGCTATAATTAAATGGTACTATAATATTTGCAGACTGCACAACATTTAGAAGGGGTTTTGAGTAAATGAACACGGCTTTGCAGAGTTTATGACTTCAATGATCGTTGAAGTTCGCTTAAATAATTTTGTTCTCGTGAATTAACTATTTCCATTTTTTATTTTATTATTTGATACTATTGTTATTTAAAACGTGATACGTTGCCGTTCCATTGCCGCTTTGTACGAATACACAATCACATTACTGAGTATTACCTTGATGAATTAACCACACATACAACTCAAGAAAATACACATTGGCATACAGTCCTACACAGGATTTGAACTCACTCCTACACGAGAAGCCGTTCCCCCTGAGCTACGAAGGTAGAGCTCTAAGTAAATATTGCCACATCAGCAAATCTGAAGAAACGGGAACCCAACGTGTTTATTCCGCCACTTACCACAATCAGTCTGATCTGTATTCAATGAAGTTTAAGCCTAACCTTTTCGAGGGTGCTCCGCCATCTTTAAGAATACGATAAGAGAGGCAAATGGAGGACGAAGATCGGATAAAATGAGGCTTTTCCTATCATAATGGACTCTGATGACAAACAACTTGTATATTTTATGGGTATTTACATAGATTAAAAGGAAATTGACTGTTGTTTATAAAAAAGTATACGGAATTCCTATAATAATTAATTTTAGTTTAAAGCAATTTTTCGCTATTCTAATGAACACACAATACACATATATGCTCTATAATATATTGTAGTTTCATACTTACGAAATTGTGTCTTAATTGGTTATCGAGGAGTATTAGGGGGGTAAGTATTATCCTTCATTAACACTGAATATAAAATTCACTTTTAAATCAGGTTGATATACATTTTTAGTGCACGTTTAAAGATTCAAACTTTTTGAATCTATTCTATAATAGCTTAAAGGGTTCCCGACATAAACTGAGATAACAGGTCAGGTTAAAGTTAAGGAAAAGTTGTGACTGACCTTCTTGAATGGGCACAGATAAACCTGCTTTTACGTGCCTCATAAAAACGAATTATACTATTGAACTTTTCACTAAACGAAAGATACTTGGCTACTGAAAAGTAATTATATTTTTTATATTTGTTCTCTCTCTCTCACGGCTATATTTCCCCGGAAGGGGTAGCCAGAGCTAAGGAATTTTAAATAACTCAGCCACTTTTAGAAGTTGAGTGGGGAAAAGATGGTAAAAACAAAGGTTTTTGGTGATGGGTCTCCAACCGCATCGCCCGAAAATCCAATAAAAAGCCCCAACACCCTTAGTCGCCTCTTTGGACACCCGTATGGGTAGAAAGGGGTAGCGACATGCTAAGCCGGCACTACACGGCAATCTAATCTATTAATGTTGATATTTATCAATGGCAGTCCTCGCCAGTATCGTAAAATGCGTTTTTTTGCTAATTGCAGTGTAGACCCGTCACTTACCACCCTTTATTTTGTTTATTTTACTATTTTTTCCCACCCAACTTACAAATTTCAATTCATTAATTTGCATTCTTGTCATACAGGTTATATCTTAACAAATCATTATGTTCAATGTTATCAAAAGATGTTGGAAAAATTGGTAGGTATTTAGGTTGATCTGATAATTGATGATGTCATTAATTTCTAATAAATAAAGAATAAATAAAGGAAAGAAAAATTTCGACACAGGCGGGATTCGAACCCGCGACCTCGGGTATACGCCCCCGTCTCGCTCTTGCCAATTGTGTACCGTACCGGGTTCGAATCCCGCCTGGGTCGAAATTTTTCTTTCCTTTATTTGTTCTTTATTTATTAGTAACAATCCCAACATGAGGTTTTCATGATCAAAAAGATTTAAATTATGTCATTAATTTTTTTCAAGAGAAGTAAGTTTGAACGCCATATTACCTAAGTTATGGTCTATTCCACTTCAAAAACATAAGTAAGTTTGTTGCGGTTTCTTTCTCCAAACAAATCACCTTCCAGACTCGAAGTAAAAGTACATCAAATTTAATTATAACCTGAATATAATATTCAAAGTAGTCAGTCATGAACGACATGTTTTCAGAAATATTAAAAGAGTTTTAATATAGTAAATGAACGTGAGGTAATAATAGTGAGCCAACCTATAGTTATCCCTTAATGGCCGGAGCGTACTAAAGTAGGGTTATTTCACAGTAATTAAGACTGGAACTAAAAAATAGCGTGTATGTGCTGAATCCACGCAAATTCACTGACTACTGGGGTTGTCGACTCGGATATTAAGTATCGTGATTTTTGATTAATGTGTCGCATTTGAGTCATTTACGTTACTCAGAAACGGCTAGATGGATTTTTCTATATTGACCATAAAGAAGGCTCAGATTATAAGTATTTTGTAAAGATGTATTGACATACTGCTAACATGGTGCACAAAATCGTATATGATTTTACAAAAGACAAAACAATTATGAGACATTGGCTGCATTAAAGAGACTTCCAGCAACAGATTAAATTTGTCTTCATTGAAGGATAATACGCACATCAATAAAGAAAAACGTTAACCAATGCAAATTGGTAAAAAAATATATTTTCTATGGAAAGATTTTTTTTTCTGTAAATCCGTAGAAAGTATATATGATATGCTGCATCGGTAAGAAAAGGTAAAACTGCAGCGCACGTTTACGTACTAAACGTTTGGGTACGAATGTCTTTAGTATAGTCTCAGAGCTGAGTGGTCTTTAACACTGACACTGCAACAAGTCTAGAGGTTATGGGAATTAGTTTTTATCAAACAAACAATAGAAATGTGAAATCACACGTGAATTACAAATTACGACTGATTGTAGTAATGTATGGCAGCAATGCTAACTAGAACTATTTGTCGGTTTAATAACCGTATTAATCGTCACCTTTTGTATATAGGAAACAGAAACAAATAAAAAACATACTTATGCTCACGGCTTTTAACATCAAAAAGGTGTAGTCAGAGCTTTAGAATTTGAGAATCCTTAGCCATTTTTGATTAACCCACTAATTGAGAGAGACGTATGTTTTTAAAGAGACTGGTTGATGATGGATCTTTTAAGTCGTTGTTGGGCATCGTGGTAGCAGATCCAACGTATTAATCTAATGCTACTTCTTCGATAATTAATAAATAGTGTATGTCAATTGATTAAAACCGTTGTGTGAAAGTATGGAACGTAATATCCGCCCATCCTTCCACAAACATTTCAACCAAATAACTCAGTCGACGCCACCTTAATGGTATTGGAAACAAGCTAATTAAGTCGTTTCTGTTAATTTACAAGTTGCTTCTGACAAAGAAACAGCTATAATCAAAACAAATCGCTTTATAGACACGCAATGGATTATTGGAATGGGTTTAGCTTTGATTATGTTGCCTTTTGTGATTTGATGTTTTGGAATTTACTGTTGTGTTGTTGTAATGCTAACAAGGGGTTATCTGAGCTTTTGTAATAGACGTGATAGCTCAATGGGTAGAACACCGGTTAACGTGCAACCGACTAGTGTTCAAATCCCGGGTCGGGCCTACACCAATTTGTCTTTTCTAACGTATATGTGTGGTTAATTTATCATGGTTGTTAACGGTGAGGGAAAACATCGTGAGGAAACCCACATGACTGAGTTGTACTTAGTCATGTGACAGTGTATTCGTACAAAACGGCGATAGGCCTGCCCCCTATCACGTGAGTACACTGTCCATGCAAAACGTGGGTACTCTGAACACCAGGTGACAAAGTCACGTGATGTTCAGAAGTATTAGTACCTCTGCCAACCCTTCGGGAATATTCGGCGTGAACGTTTATGTTATGTTATGTTGTAATAGAATCGTCGAAGGCTTTTGGAAGTTGAGAGGGGGAAAAGGAGAACTTAATCTTAAATGAATCGCCGATTCTGAATGTTTTCTTGAAAAGTAAGGCATTTCAATCACTTGTTTCATGTTTTTTCACACTATGTTGAGCCTTAATGTCAATTAAGACTCACATAGAGTGCTCACATATTATTCAAACTCGATGCAAACTTAATATTTTCCATTGAGATGGGTCAATAATATCGATCACCTCTTTGTAAGATCCTGGCAAACCTCTAGAACTTCTTTGCTAAGAATATATCAAGGTTTCTCGTTCATACTTTAATAAAATATAACACAGAAACCTTGGGAGTACCTACAAAAACGTTATGAATCGAGTGATTCACACAAATATGCAATTGCAATATCGCTGACCGACTTAGCTGCAACTGAGTGAGCTCGTTTAAGTCAGGAGGATACCAATTCTAATTTAACATTAATTTGTCTTGTATCTTTTTAAGGTTTCTGTAATTTCCATGTATTGAAAAATAGAATAAGATATACAAAATAATTACTATGAATAAAATTATATACAATAAAGAAGAAAATTTCGTTCTTAAGTTTAAGCGCAAAAATATATATTAGGGGTCTCTTACGATGATAAAATAAACACATGATGAAGAGTACAAGCTATTTTAAAAATAAAAGAGTTATTTTACTAGGTACTCTGAATGCATTTTACATTAGAGTATAAATAAACATACATCTACTTGACCGCTTTAACAATAAAATCAAGGTTGGAACTACGATACCGTAAATGGTTGCCATTTGCCTCAACTATACAGGACACAAAGACTCGTGGCAGCATGTGGCATGCATAAATGTTACATTAAGTTGTAATAGTTTGCTCACTAGTATAATACGAGAGGAATAACATTTGTGACGTCACCCATTAACAGTTTAAGTGCAAGAGAGAACGTGACATACGCTGTTCCATTCACATATCTTATTGCATTGTCTGCCACGAGTTTTTGTCAACTCAAGACTCAAGCTTCCACGCTGTATATCCCCGAAGGAGTTGGCAGAGGTACTAACACTACTGAACATCACGTGACATCGTCACCTGGTGTACATAGTACCCACGTTTTGCTAAGACAGTGTACTCACGTGATAGGGGGCAGGCCTATCACGTGACCACAAGTACTACTTAGCCATGTGGGTTTCCTCAGGATGTTTTACCTCACCTTTAACAACCATGATAAATTAACCACAGATATGAATCTAGAAAAGACAAATTGGTGTAAGCCCGACCCGGGATTAGAACTCGCGCCTGTCTGTATTGACAGACGGTCGTTCAACACATTGTCCCATCACGGCTGTTAGTCTTTACATTGAGTATAATTAAAGTGGGATATGGTTAAACATATTAAAGTAGTAGCAGAATAGTACCGCAGCGATGATTAGATTGAAATAGGTACAGAACTGGTTGTTAGCGGGCACTGAAACGGCATATTAAATTATTTTAAAGCTCGCCTTAGATTGAACATTGATAAGTTAACGCTTCACAGATGTACCAAGTTTACAAGCTACAGAACACAAACGTAATCAATTTTTCTGATCGTATTTTGCTCCGTATTTCTTTAAAAGTTTCCGTGCCATTTCAAGAGAAATAATATAAATGTATATTATTAAAGAATGACAGAATTTCTCTTCGCTTTAGCAAATATAAGTCTGAAGTTGACACCCCTTGCCGCTGTTAGTAGCAATAGGTTTTTTAACTCTATACATTTTTTTATTATAAAGATGTCATAACCATCTATATAGACTCGATGTGGCTGATACTAACTTTCAAATTACGATCTTAGTGCAAAGTAGTCGAAAAAATTATAATGAGTCTATTTTCTAGAATACCTTTGAACTATACTCATGTATGAAGGATTTGAACATTTATAACACCTTTCTAGTAATATAGGCGTCGAAGCGTTTAAATTCAAAAGTTAATAGAATTTCTGGTACTTTTAATATTTCATGTCACTACCTCACGTCAGTAAAAGCAAGCAGCTTTTGAAAGTTTTCTTTTTAAATCACCTGCCTTCATTCAGGTGAGTGATTGATGAGTTGGTCCTACTACTAAATATCAGTAGTGCTGATACGGAATGGAAGTTTGTTCGAGATTTTAACTTGTTCACTTTAACGTTATGCATAAAGCTCAGTGCTAGGACTTATTTGAGGAAATTTTAAAAATAAATAAAATGTATAAATTGTTGATATATAAATGCGCAGTTTGCACAATGTCTATTGGAAAGATTCTCTTGTTAACAAAAATTACAAATATTCCTTTTTTGTTTTTTTTGTTTAAAGATTAACAGAAATTGAATTGCTTTTCTCATCACAAAAACAATAACCGTTCACCAATACTAATATAAGATAAATAGACTTAAAAGTGCTAAAACAGCATCTTTCAGCACTTTCCGAAGCAATAACAGTAATTTGAGAACAGTTAAACAGATGTCTGCGAAACGGACCAAATTCGCAGCGCTAAGCGCTAACTGCTAATAGTGCTATAACCTGGCTATAACCGGGAGTGCACTTGCAACTATATAAGAAATTAAGTGCTAAATTACGGACTCTACTTAGTAAGACACCAGCTGTAGTATTGCTGAACAATATGGGAGATTTATATCTATTGAGTCCATTTCATTTAGCGTGCTATAATGGGGTACTAATGTTTGATTACCGTTTGCAGGATATATCGTACAAAAATAATAAAGCAAGCTTAATGTGGAAAATAAATGCACTATGTCCCCTTTTTGTTAGTTAAGTTTTTAAATGAATTATGGCAGCTATCTCACTCTAATGACCAACCCGATCTCACAAGTTACCCACTCGATCTCACGTGCCCTCATGCTATGGATATAGAATATTCTTAATAAAACATCATAAAAATATGTCGCCTAAATTATCTTAATTCACTTCGGTTATTACTAAGATTAGAACACGGAAGCTTAAAGTCAAAACCTCAGTCACTTAATAAAAAATAATTAAAGAAATTTGAAACGTCCGCCCGCTTAGGTCGCGACCCGAAAATCTTTTCCTACCCGAATCATTTTTCGCAAATTAATTGACGGTGAGTGATATTAACTCGGAGGCACCACGGCAGGTTTTAGAGGTTATTTAATATCCCTAATTGACAGGGGAGACATTAGCGAGGTGTAAACGCCCCTAGAACAATATACTGAATGAGCCATTACGCCACATTGATGAGATTACACGTAGTTCAATTTTATTACTACGAATTTAATTAATGTTAATTCGGATTTTAGGATCGGCGCCGACGGTACACGCAAGCGATTAGTCGCCAAAGAATTCTGTGGTTTGTTGTTGCTAAGAAAGAAAAAATATAAAAATACTTGGATTTTTTATTTATTTCATGTCTATTAGTTAACTTTGATTAAAGTGTCCTCTGAAATGAAATGAAATCTATTGATAGAATAATAATGATAAAGCAGAAAACTTGAAAATATTGTAGCATCGATCATATGTAGCTTTGGCATAAAAGAACTGACTCATATTTACACGCGGTTTCCAAACTTTGAAATCTGCAGTTATATACACATAACAAATTAAAACCATATATATACACACAGAAAGTGCTGAAATATAGATTTTCCCAAACATAATACATCGCAATGACTTCTCACTATTCCGTATCAAATTACTAAGCTGGAAATGCGATCACCATTTCCGAAAATCGGCGGGTAGTCGCGAAAACTGCGATAACATTTTTGTTTTCCAGAACAGCTCGGAGCTTTCAGTAATCTGCGGTCTTCGGTTCAGTGAGCACGCGCAAATGCTCGGTACATAATTAAGGGTTTCTCTTTTTTGTGTATTCACACCGATGTTAAAAGCACTGATGAAAACATCAAGCAAACTCAAGTGGCGACGCTAAAGAACTCCGTTCATTTTCTGCGGCCATTCAGAGAAACTCCGGTTTTATTCAAGCTTTTATCGCATTTTTTTCATACAGATTGACGGACGCGTTTCGAGTGGCGTTTCCTCGTAAAATACTATGGTTTTATACTCACGATTAATATAAAAAGAGGTTTAAAGCGTACGGGTTTGAATAGCTTTTTAAGAGGTCAGTTACCTATTAGCGTTTCTTTCATTTAGCTTTCTTTACTCGAGTTTTGAGTTGGGGCAAAATATTGTTATGCTATTCATCTAGCGCAGTGCATGGTCACGAACGGGTCCTAGTATAAATATAAATATGTCTTATTACTACATAATGATAATAAAGAGAATTCAAGTTTACTTTAATCAATATTTTACGTTATTTTTTTTATCAAGGACAGTTTTAACATGGATTGTTATTAAGTTTTAAATTTTGTAGACTTATATTAAATGAATTACTTTCACCATGTTTTTATCAACATATCATTGTCCTTCTATTTAGACCATCATGTCAGTCGTAATTTCGATATGCAAAAACGATTTCCCTGATAATTTCTATACAAATACAGCAAAGAGTACTTACAGATTTCTCAACATAAACCAGCTCGTTTCACATACTAAATAAACTTTGTATCGATTTTCCTTGGAAGGCTACACTGGCCAAACCGAGATAATAGCAAAAGAAATAAAAAGTACGGCGATATTTTAAAACAAGTAAACAGTGTTCGTGACCGGGCGTGCAATGTACATTAAGATTTATGGGTTTAGAAAAATGTTAAGTGTAGTGCTTTCAATCTACGAAATAGTGACTTAATCCTAGAGTTGGGACGAATTTTGTTTGTTTAGGTGAGGGGTTTGGGTTCGATTCTTGGTTGTAGTAAAATATTAGTTTTTTGACAAATTTTGGCGTAAGTGTATATTTGATTTTTAATAAGCACTACATGTCCATTTAGGACCTAAGGGTTTATAGGTGATAAAATGGAATAGAATTCGATTTTTATTGAACATCGCAATGTTTGAATTACACCTCAATAGTAGTACAATTGGCGGTTTTATACCTAAATACGTCACAACTAATCTTCCACGCCGCTAGTTTTCGGCCTGTTTATTCCCTGCAGTAAGAGGAACGATATTATATTGACATTAAGAATGGTTAATGACAATAATATAAAGCGTTGAGCCCGCAACCTTCGTACCAAATAAGCTAATAACCCAAAGCAAAAGTATTGTGAAATTAATGTGAAGAGTATTTTGCACGCTCAGTGTATAATTTATATCATTCATTGTGTACTTCGGAATTATTTGATTTCATAGAATCCAATATTCTTAAGCCGCCTTTATTTTATCAGCAATATTGCGATTTGACTAATCCTTCTGTCAGAAAGTAATGAAAATGTTACCTCAGACGACTTCTAAGCAATAATTCACGAAAATCATCAATAATCTTTAGAAATTTGCTACGCGATTGTACTCGTAACGAATGTTTAGATGATAAATGTTGGACAAAATGGTTGCTGCAAGTATTGGATTATCCATGCTATTTATAAAGTCTGCGGAGTTTGCCATCATTTATCAAACTTTGTATGCATACATTTTTGTTCGTCTCACTTTGCAAGGATGTTTTGAGATTTACAGGGCACCATTAACAACACGGTTGTGTGTGTAAGATATTATTAAGTTAGGTTTTAAATCAACTATTGCAAATTCATATATTAGAGGGAGGACTTGCAATATCCATATTTAGAGTTTAATATTATGTTTTCTAGAATTTGAATAAAACTTCAAAGTCCCCGAACTCTTTGAATGAAATGCTTTACGAAGGGTTGTCAATGTTAATGTTTCTTCATTCCATACTCTAAATATTTATACACCACTAAATAAAAAGACCCCATCATTTCCTCCAACATAAATGGCATCCAAAAACCATACTTATAACCCATAAAAGCATACCGTTTCCCATGACAGTTCAAAACCAGTTTCGTCGCTTATAAACGCTACAGTCTAACTTTATATCCGTCATTTTGGGGTATGTCATTATAACAGCCACATAGGGCCTTGCACGAGCGCAATTTTATCGTCACGATATCGGTTAGAAAGATGACACGTATTCGATACAAAGTAAGTGCGAAAGAGATGGCTGTTTAACTGTAACTCGTACTAGCCATGCAGGTCGACGTAAGTCCCCATTACCCATGATGTTTAGTGGTAGTTAATGTTTTAGTGCAGGAGGCTTATGGGTTTTGATATTGTTCTCGGAAACCGGCACGGACGAGTGACACAGATCCGCAGGTTAAGTGTTACGCATTTACTGTACTCGCTGTATTGAATGGTACCGCTTTTTTAGTGTGCGAGTTTATTAGGAATAGAACGGAATTTAGTTTTAAAGTGGGTTAGGTGTTTAAAGTTGTGTGGTATTCTATAATAGCATAATACAAAGGAAAGGGATTTGTGTAGCAATTAATACGAATGTCAGGATAGGACGACCACAAAGGACATTTAGTTAAAATGTTAGTCGGGCATATGTAGTGTGCTAAATAAGGTAAATGAGTTGGCAAAGATTGTGCAATAGTCTCTGTCAATGACTTAACTTATTGGAGCTAATTCATTAGTATTACTGATATTAGAACAAAGGAAACTTATACGCATTTGGAGTGACTTTTCTCGTCATCAGTCAATTTCTCTTCGATAATCTGAACGCATTAGCACAAATATGAGAACGCACACATGACGTCATAGAGTACACTTACATAGGAAAGTCTTCAGTGAAAATATCATTAGCGCTTTGTTAAAACCATTTCCGCCATCCCATCCGTTCCTGGTGAGTGTCCAGTTAATTGGATTATCCTGTTGATCCAAATGTTGATCATATGATGTTTAACTATTCCCTTTCACTACATATACTAATGAATCATACGAGACTGTGATTACAGACCAAAGGTTACCTGCCCAGCTAGTACGAGCGGTGTTTAAACTAGTTATCGCGTGGGATAAAGCAGCCATCTCCTACGCACTTACTTAGTATCGTATACTGCCCTCTCATTCTAACCGTTATCGTGTCGATATAATAGTACTCGTGCTTGCCCTTCTGGAGGCCTAGTACGAGCGCTACTTAATCGTCACGATATCGGTTAGAACGAGATGACAGTATACGATACTCAGTAAGTGCGAAAGAGATAGCTGATTTATTCCACGCGATATCTAGTTAAAAGATCACTCGTACTAGCTATGCTGCGCCATGATATTGCTATTAGTGATAAGACCGCTTATGTTTAATTTTGTAATAGTACATTCATTTAATGTAATTTTATTTTGTGGTATGCTAAGTCTATTCTAGTATTTTTTAAGACTCACGATTGCATATTAGAATTAAAACAACTATTGACTTTCAGATATTTTAATCGCGTATTATTACGTGGTTTTATAAGTCTTTTCTACCCTATACGCAAAAAGGTTAAAGAAGTGCGCTTCTTTTTTCTCGCCACAAATATTTAAAACATACCTTATACATAAGACTATTCCAGTAATGTTCAAGTCAATATATTTATCAAAAACTTAAATTAGTAATACAGAATAAATCACAGTTAACTTAACACAACTGTTTGTTCGACTAACTAAATAAAATTAGGGTCATACGTACGATATATACACGAAATATATACCGAAAAAATATATTTGTCTGTCTGGTTCTTCCCGCTATTTTCTGAAGCACTTGATCTTATTTTGATGGGGCTTTCAGTTGAAAATCTACGCACTATGGTATTCTTAGTCTTTACCTGAAAGAACATACATACATACTGATATATACTGACGGCCATAAATCCTAAAAAGGGGTGGCCAGAGCTTCAGAGCTGGGACCTCCTCAGCCACATTTGGAAGTTGATAATGGACAAGATGTTAGAAATTAAGTATCGCTGGTTATAGGTTTCCAACAGCATTGCCTAAAAACTGCTTTAAAAAGCCCCGTATACCATTAGTCGCTTCTTACGACACCCTTGGGTAGAAAGGGGTAGTGACATTCTAAGCCACCACTACACAGCACAACAAAACTCATAAAACGACAGGGTAAATAAAAAGATCAAGAACGTTCAGTTTACGAGCCATAATAGGTGGTTTCTTTAGATTTCGTACCGATTGTTTCATAGCAATTTTCTAATTAATGGTGTAAAGATGGTATCGCCACAGTGAAATCTCGGAGTAAATCACAGTTTTTAACAAGTTGCCAGGCCAAATTGAGTGTAAGTTAAGTCGCGTGCAGCTAACGAACTATTGTGTTCACACAAAAGAAATTTATATAATTTCGTGTTGACAAAACAATTTGTTCAATCCGACCGTCAACGAGTTTTGGGGAACTGTTTATTTTATACTAGCTTTCCGCCCACGGCTTCGCCCGTGTGGAATTCGGTTATATTGCTAAAACTTCTCATTCCCACGATTTCCCTCAGGAATATCATTTTTTCCGTAATAAAAAGTATCCTATTATTTAATTCGGACTTCTAACTATACGCCCGCAAAATTTCAAAGCAATCGGTTTAGTAGTAACGGCGTGAAAGCGGAACAAATAAACAAACAAACAAGCTCACTTTCCCATTTATTATATAAGTAAGGATTAGTCATTAGAGATTATTAGAGCTTTGAGAGATACTATCCGGTTTTTCTCACGGTTATTATTGTAATAAGAGTGGGGAAAGTCCTGGGGAGTAGTAATGGTTAAAATGCGGAGATCTTCCAAATCTTGTTTTTTTTGTCTTTCAAATATCCTGAATCTAATGACATCTATAAAAGACCACGTGCAATCTATTCCCGATCGAAACTATACGGAAGCATTATGAGGGAACTTAGATTAAGATTTTATGAATAATTTCCTATCTTATTTGTCACATTGTTCGCCAACAAATCTAAGTTGCTTTTAAGGCTACAAATCTTCATTTATAAATTCGTAGAGATATTAATAACATGAAATCTGTTGGTGAGTTTCATCAATTTGGGTATTAATTAAATAACTACTGAAATACACGTTGTAATATTTCTCTAAAATTGATGCTTGGTGTATTTTTAAGAGTTGTCTCTCTAATATTAACGAGACTCATTAGTTCAAAGAAAATATGAAAATTTTATTCAATACCGCTGTTATTTTGAAATTATCTGCCTCAAAGAACTTTTAACAGCATGAGATTATTAAAATCTGAAAGCTTGCCTTCAATAGAGAAGAATATTCGCCGTTATTTTAAAAGGCAGTATGCAGAATTTTCGTCCTTCATAGTTTTAAAATATTACGTATTAATTAAATGAAAATACAAGAAGGTTTTTTCATTAAATAAAATTAAAACGAACAACTTATTAGCATACAAATGAAAGAAAACACATCCCGAGTCAGACCAGAATGTTGAAAGTGATATTTTCTAAAGCCACGACTTGAACAAAAACAGTCAGATTAATTGGATAAAAATAAGGAAAATGCCAGGAAAGAAATACACGCCGAGATTAAAGAAACGCTAGCGGTTGCGGAGAAATTGAGCTTAAAAATTAAACCAATCTTCTAATCTTTTCGTCAAAAACAACTGTTCATTTTTCATACACACAACGTATTATATTTAAGTCATTGCTTTGTGTTGGAATTTCAAGGAGAATACAGATTCATGCTATGTTTTAGCTTGATGGGTAGAGCTACAGTGTTTTTACCTATTATGTAGGTAGGCAATGTTTTATACCACGAATTGCCATTACTAAGTAACATGGCTTAGTTAATGTTTTTCTTTTAGAGTAACGTCAATCAAGAGAACACAATATTAACCTACTGTAACACTGCCTGTTCTCTTTACGATTCAGTTATTTCATAAAGATCGTGAAGTCTGAATGGATAATTCTTTAGTTTGACTTGCCCTGTATAAATAATGTTGTACTACGTCGTCTATATAAACATTCATGAAAAATTAAAAGGCCCGTAATATACCCTGAGTGTTTAAATTTTCATTTTGATAAATCGAAAAGATTACAGAATTAATCGCGTCAATTTATTCCAGCCGTAGTCTCAAACAAAAAAGGTTCGGAATTTTCGTATTTACCATTCGGATTCATTGTTTAATTTATGTAAAAATCGTTACCCGCAACATATGTACTGCGATGCCCTACCATGTTGCGAAAATTCATTACAATGTTCTAGCTTTAGGGTGTTTTACCAATAAAGCTGTGCTATGATGCATCGGTATCGGTATCAATGGTTTTGAATTCCATTAATTCTTATACAGCTTAGGGCCTTAGAAAACGGTGTTTTCAAAACGCATCGTCGACACTTTTTTGCTACAAAACTGAAAGGATTTGATCTGAATTGTGTGCGTATCGCGTTTCTATATCCTTAAACGAGAGTTGACGACACGCTTAGAAATGAGCTATGTTTTGATAGATCTAATGCAGGTTATTAATGAGTGCAGAGTAGAACAAGACTCAATCATTGATCTCCTCGAACATACAGACGGACACATACTCCTTTCAGGCTACTGTAGATGGACGACAAAGCAGACGGAAAAATAAAATGATTGTACTATCAGTTGTAGTTCAAATGTATACTTTGTAATCACTATTTCAAGCAGTTAATACTTTTTCATTTGTAAGAAAATCTGAATTTGAGATACAATAAAGCTTCGGTCTTTGGACCATCATCAAATCTTTTGTTATCCAATCTACCCTCAATTATTGATAAAATAAAACACAATAGTAAGACCTAGGATTTAAATAGCGCGAAACGTTCATTTAACGAACATGAGAGATTAATTAATCAGTTGCAAATGTCGCACGGAATTGCCAATGACGGGGCCGTATCATCTATTATCGCTACCGTTTCATTGCACCTGTCAAACTGACATTGACACATGTCATAACTCGACCAAACGTCAAATTAAAAAGTTCGAATATCATCCTCGATTATTTGATTTTTTCAGTCCTACGATTTTGAGGGAAAATATAATATCACTTAAGTTTTTCTTTACTACGGTATATAGGTTCTGAAACAAGTGAAAAACCTCACGATTGATCTAGTCCGTTCAATCTATAATTAAGTTATACTTATGTTGAAATAACATTATTCTATTCATATGTAATAGTTTACATTTAACTCCAAGTTATCATTAGATATCCATCAGCATCGTCTGATGTAGTCCAAGGTCCACGATTCATTCACATGAGTATTGATTCTTGGTACATGAGAAAAATCTAGTACAAAGTATAGTCACCGTACAATCTTTTATGTTATGCATGGAGCCCAGATTATGATCTAACTTGGCGTTAGCATAATATTATATTACATGTTATGTAAATGCTTAGTAATCTTATTGCAGATTTTATCTTTTGTCCAGTCTTATTAATGTGTCTTTATTACATTGATTCTGGTCTTAAATAATTGGGTTTTGTTTTAACTGGTTATCGGGGATGTTATCGCTAGATTTAAATACAAGGAACGGAGGAAGCTTTTAGGTTGAACTTTTTGTTTTATCATCAAATCTATAGATTAGAAATCTTCAATTTTTTGCCACCGTATCTAATCTAACTGTTTTAATTTTTTTATTTATATGAAAACTTAGTTCCTAATTTCACTAAGGCTATCCGGAAGCCGGAATTTAAGAAATCTTCTCAACTTAATTTCTAGTTTCATACTGTGTCCTTTCTGTTTAACAACCTAACCCGAATGCTAACTTCGCCCTTGAACCAGTCTTAATACGACAATGCTTTTTGCTGCAAAACATTTTACACAGCAAAAGTCTGTAAATTCACTTGCGAGAGCGAACTCGATATCAATCGCAGATAACCCATAAACAGCATGACAAATATCAAATGTCATTACGCTACAGACTCGTCACGATAAACACGGTGAATCATTCGAAATATTTAGAAAGTCACTACAACACAACTGGGGGCCGATTCTCTCTCGTTTACTGTATATTGAAAAGGGCATGAGGATGACTACAAACCTTCCACTACGGCTATCCGGAAGCCGGAATTTAAGAAATCTTCTCAACTTAATTTCTAGTTTCATACTGTGTCCTTTCTGTTTAACAACCTAACCCGAATGCTAACTTCGCCCTTGAACCAGTCTTAATACGACAATGCTTTTTGCTGCAAAACATTTTACACAGCAAAAGTCTGTACATTCACTTGCGAGAGCGAACTCGATATCAATCGCAGATAACCCATAAACAGCCATGACAAATATCAAATGTCATTACGCTACAGACTCGTCACGATAAACACGGTGAATCATTCGAAATATTTAGAAAGTCACTACAACACAACTGGGGACCGATTCTCTCTCGTTTACTGTACATTTAAAAGGGCATGAGGATGACTACAAACCTTAACAAGAACACACATATACTTATGGCCATCCTTAATAGGGATAGCTAGAGCTTTGGGATTAATAATTCCTCACTCACTTTTGAAACCTGTAAATTTTTGTAAATAGGTTCTTCTGAACATCAGTGCCAATATTCAGAGAACGAATAGTGAACTTACTTGATAGGTAGATTTCGCTGCTCTGAACGATTTTATTCACATGATGACTAAGTTTACTGAAAGCCATGTTTGCACCTTTGATTTGGTATTCAGCAAAAAAGAACTAGTTACTTCCCTATCATCACACGATTAGCCTGTATAAACTCAAGTTTCTCCTTTCATACACAAGCCATTTAAAGCAAAGGTTACTTTAAAAGACTTCTAATACACAACGTTTAAGTGAAACCATCAAACGTTGGGAAAAGGATCTTACCTTATTTTTTGTTGGTCTAACTTCACTACGACCTTTTGTTATTATTATTTTTTACAAAATACGTCTGGTGAATGGTTTTTTTATAACACCTTTTTTTCCAGCCTATCCCAGGATGCAAGGGGTATGTAATTGAATAAAATGAGCATTCGGATACACAGCCTTCCCAATAGATCTTCACGTTACCTTAACGTATAAGGTGCTTATTAAGTTTGTTTGTTAACAAAATTATTTGTTTCCTTTTTTATCTTTTTTTTTAAACAAGTGGCTTGTTTTAACTCGAATAAGCCTAGTTCTCATGATTTGATGAGAAAGTTGAAGTAGGTATAATATTTATACTAGAAAAAACGTAAATATCACATTAAATTGCGGTCAGATTTGTAGATGTAGTACGGTTAAATGAAATACTTAATCAAATGCCTTCGGTTTTTTCCCATGATTGTGCTTTGCATATTGTGTATGGTATCATTATAATTTGGCAACTTAAAGAAGTCCAAACATTTAACTCAATACAATGAAGTTCGAGCGCTATTTTGTGCTAAATTTGTATTGTATTAAATGGCGATAGATAAACTCTGCCTACTTGAAAGGGAATTAATGGCGTTAGTTTATGTGTGTATGCAATTTTTTTGTCAAATTTTATCTATAAGGCAGGAACAGAATTATTAATTTTACCGGAATTATGGTAAATTTAGTAAGGAGTAACTAACTGCAATTTCTTTTTTCTTTTCTTAAAGTTCTTTTAATACCTGTGTGAAACCGAGCCAGTCCGGTAGTATAAAACAAACTGCATAGATAAATCATACCACAAACTAGTTCACAATCGAGGTAAATTTTAAACGCATTGATATTCAAATAACAATAAGACACTGATTCGATTTGGACGCGAATCATATCACACAACGCTGGCAACCCAAGGAATCCGTGACGCCCATTCTAATGTCAGTTCACATTGAAATCCTCTTTGTTGAGAAACCTCTGGGCCCGACAGATTTTATCCAGACGCGTTTTTTTATCTTACGTAGCTTAGCATGTTTAAGAGCTAGTCAGTTTAAATGAAGAATGTTTTAACGCTTTTTGAATGCAGATCTTTCATAAATTTTTATTTCAATATACTATTTTGTGGGGTAACTTATTTATTCGAATGCAACGCGAATTTTGCTTTTGATTTGAAGTTTTTCTTGGCGTTTCTTTAAGTAGAAACTAGCATTAAACTTTATTGAGAAAACATAAAAAAGCTTGTATTATGACAAATTATTGTACCTTAATAAACAGTACTATTTAGTTTATAGTAGGTTAGTATGAGATATAAATAGTCAAAAAGTCTATACTTTTACAATAACAGCACTAAAGGTTTATCGAGTAAGGTTTACCAAAAAAACTCTTAGCAACAAAAACGTAACTTCCTAAGAATGTAGAATTTGAACATACCGAGGAAAAGAAAAAAAGCGAATAAAAGAAAAATACAAGTAATAAAACCGTTAGAATACGTTTGTTCTAATCAAATTGGCGGGAATGAAAGCGGCGGCGGCGGCGGCATTGAACTCGCAAAATCAAAAGGCTCCAAATCCGCGGGAAATCGAATCATCGAATTTTCTACACGTGTTGATTTGGAAACGACTAAGTATTCTAAGACATTACTTTACTTATTTGGCTTCTGGGCTTAATTTCAATTCGATGTAGACTGAGTCTGGCGTAAAATGTTTGTAGTGAGTATTTTATTTGAATTGAAGTACGTGACAAATGGAAAGTAAGGTATGATTAATGTATGGTCAATTTCGGTCCTATCGATCTGTGAGTTTTAGTCTTTTCTTAACGATACTTTATTTCTACCATCTTATCCTCAATGAACTTCCAAAGGAGTTTCTAACTCTGAGGCTCTGGCTCCCATTTTAGGGATGTATGGCCACGAGTATATATATATGTACATGTGTTTTTTCTTAAATGGTTGAAATATTTTTTATTCTTCAGATTTATCTTCCTTTCTCTGTTATCATAGCCAATAAACCAGCAAATCTATTTAGACCAATTTATCGAAAACTTTTTTTATTTTATTTTCATTTTCACTTTAATGAAGACATTAGCACACTTTTCCGCACCGTTATTTACTTCATTACATCCTAATTTCTACAACGAAAAATGCATTATAATTTAGTGTTTCTAACATACGTCTTTCAGCCAAATGTAACTTTAAATTTACATTTGCAACAATGCTAGTCAAGTACATATTAGCTTTAAATGATTGCCCGAAATTAGTTTCAGTGTGTTCCATCCAAATTCAACCCTATGGCTCTTAAAATAGGGGTTACACAATATATCGCATACAACAGTAATACTTCATTCTTATGTCAGGGGAGTAAAGTTCATTTTGTGAATTCGTTCGAAATGAGCTCGTGACTCATTGAAGTTTCGGCCAATGTACTTTTGATGGAGATTGTGAAATACCACGAGTGCCTACTTCTCATATTCTCAGAATTAAAGCGAGCGTTTTATTTCCTTTAACTTTGTTTAGCCAATTTCCGAAAGCAATGGCGCCGGTTTTACGAAAGAGGAACAAATTAAGATTTACTATTCTCGGATAATGTTGAATTGTTATCAGATTAATATGATTTAATGGATAGTATATAGTAGAGGAGTAGAGGAGAGGATAGCCATAGAGGACACATTTAGATTAAATAAGGAATGTACTCAAAAGAGCAGGCGTCGGCATTTTGAAGCATAAAAAGCCTTCAACAGGTTTGCCAGGATCGTACTAAGTGGCGATCAATAGTCTGCCTACCCCAATGGAACCTGCTGGCGTGAGTTTACGTATGTCAGTACGATTTTGTAGACAATTTTAATTGCTTTAACTGTCGGAGGTATTTTGAATGGAATAGGATACCGGAATTCTTGGTCACTGAAACTTAAAAGTCTTTTCTAAGCCTAACTCATTTAATTATGTTTATTTGTTGTTGCATGCATGCTTATTTTTACTGGGGAAAGGTGGTAGGCATGCTTTGTATTATATGCTATACAACATGAACGTGACTTAAAGTACCACGTTTTTGCAGATTTCTCAATTTTATTGTTATTCTACCTGTTCTACCTGGCTTTTCAAAAATCGTGGCAAAAAATTGTAGGGCTTAAATATTACAAAGTGAGTGTACAGTCGCCATCAGATATATCAGAGCGGCCGAGGTACTCAAATACTTCTGAGCAACAATAATTTCAATAAATTCTTTACGGTAAATAAGATCAATAAGATCTGAAAACCCAATTCGCCACAAATATATGAGCAGTGGGTTTTCAATTAAATCTGAACACACAACGAGACAATAATATCTGAAAGCACACGTCAAAGTTATCTGCTCAGACAGGGTGATCATAAATATCTAAACAATTAAGGAAAATATACCTTAAAGCCCTAGGTATACAGTTTAAAATTCTTAAATGTAATCGTACAGATGTAATGAATTTTCCTTTTACAAAATTAGTAGGTATACAAAATATAAATCTGCGAAAAGCAACTTTACAGTCTTGTTACAAGAGACACATTTGAATAAAATATTTGGCAATTCACAAAAATGGTACACATAACTGTCACTGCATGTATTTATCAAATATTCACAGATTTATTTTGCTATACTTACGTATATAGATGGGCAGTACAAAGATGATAGGCGAAACCAAAATAAGTACAACGGTGTGCGTAAATGAGTGTATGTGCGTGATATTAGTATAGCGGATTCCATAAAACCCCTTTTAAAATTGATAAAAATTCACGTATTTGTTATTGTAATGTAATTGTAATAATATGATGAAAGAAGATATTATTTATCATATATTTGCATTGAAAACTTTGAGATCTATAATAAAACATATACGACCGATTTCTGAATTGAGTATTTCAGCTGAGAACAACTTAAGTATCGTTCTCTCGCATTGAAATCTTAACAACTGAATGAGACAAAACGATACTTAAGTTGTTCTCAGCTTGAATACTCAATTCAGAAATCGGGCGATAGACTGGTGATTATTACGGTCTTAATTTGGACATAAATGGCAAAAAAATTATGTTTGCCAAATAATATGTATTTAATTTAGGTTCTGTGATGTTAAATATTAATAACTTTATCAAAAAATCACCAAAGCTAAGACTTAAATACCAGAATTAACGAAAATAATTAATTATTTTCTTTTATGTTTTATGCCAAAACCGTTTTAGGCTGTTATCGTGTCCGTGAGTAGTCCTGCCTTTTTCGACGTTAATGCTATGACGTTTGTCACTTACTGCCAATCTATGTGCTTCTATATCTATGGTAATATTAAAGCTGCCAAATTAAAATAGGTATGAATGCTTTGCAATATTTCATCCACCATTGTGTCAGTCACTATGGCCTAGCGGTTTAGTAATTAGAAATCATACATATAATTCGTTGCGTCACGTTCAATCAAATCCTCCTTTGTGTTTATTTTTTGTATTTTATTAAGAATTCATGTTCTTTTTTTTATTTTTATTTATTTACCATTAGATTTATTGTCCTCATTTACTAATAATACATATAAAGAGGAATAATACGTTAGAGAAAACTGCAGAAAGAAGTATAATTTTGTAAAATCTAGTTTATCCTTTTATTTTATTAAAGCTGCATTAATATTTATGCTACCCTGGTACTTACGATGTAAAAAAATTGCATACGGGTATTTCTTAATTTTTTAAAAAAATACTGTGATTCTAAAATTTCTAGCTGGTAGAAACTAAATTAAACGTTTACGCTTTTTGATATTAAAGTAGGTATAAAACATAATTCTTTTATGAATAGAAAGTTGAAAATTTTGTAAGAATTATATTTTATTTTAATTTTAATATAAATTAAAAGTTCCCTTCCGTGGATGTGATTACACAGGTTTTGTGAACAAAAATAAATGCTGTGTTTTTTTCTGCTGCTACGAAAGTATGACAACTAAGCCAATATTACGTTAAATACATTTCCTCCATAAATATGTAAACATAAGCTCATAAAGATGCAGCAATATATATATTTTTTTGAAATAAAATGTGTGATCAATTTTTTTGTCCCGTCCATGGATAAATGTCACACAAGTCCTACACGAAAAATAACACGCGCATTTCCGAACGTGACTGGCCATAGACAAGGCCCAAGACGCCATCTTTCATTCCCAGTTGTCAATATCCGTTGGCGGCGTTGTGTTTGTAAGAAAAGAAAAATCACATATTAATTCTCAAAAAGCGTCAAGCATAAGCAGTCACAACCGTGTTGGTCATCAAAGGTATGTACTTTACAATTATACAATTAGTTGGTGTGGTTTTTATGTGTTTTGGTGTGAAAATGTTATTGTTAATTGGAGCACGTTCATTCGTGTTTTTGAGGTTATGTTTCCGGAGCTTATATCGCCAAAAGTCACTTCCGTGGAGGTCACTTCCATGGTTCCATGGATAAAAATGTTGCCATGGAAGTGACTTGCGATACACGGAAGTGACAATATTTTACTGAGTATGGGGAAGGTTTGTGCTGGCTTTACAGAGGTGGTTGACATATGTATGTTGCTTGGCTTAATATGCTTTTACTTTATTTCAGATGGGGAAACCTAAATCTAAAAAGCGTCCTAAAACGGCGGAAGAAATTCGTCAGCAAAAACGTGAATGTGAGCAAAGGCGAAGGGCTCGCATAAAGGAAAATGCTGATTTATACGAAGCTGCTAAAGAAAAAGATAGAGCAAGAAAGAAGAATCAAGTAAAGCTGGTTGCTGAAATGTCACCAAGAGAACATCGCAAACAGAGAAAAGAGTGGAGAGACCGCAAATCAAGGAGTCGACTCAAACAAAAACGGGCTAAAACTCTGGTAAAGCACTTAAAAGAAAACACTCCAGAGACTACTGATGATGAGGGAATATTACCGATGCGACCAGAATCACCGTCCATTTTAGAAAGCGTTTCTAAGGTAGTAACTCGTCCACAGTCTAGTTGTGCCAGTGATAGTTCAACATGCTCAGACTTTATCAAATCGATTCCACAAAGTCCAAGCTCATCACAAAGTGGGTCAGTGAGTCGACAAAAGAAAAAAGGTGTACAAGCATCCAGAGTAAGACGGGAGTTGACAAATTTGATTATAAAAAAACAAAAGGAGACAATAGAAGCTATGAGAAAGAAAATACATTCATTGCAAGTCAAGATATTGAGAGGAACTAAGGAAAAGAGAAATATGGATAGAATTACTAAGAAAAGGAGCCCTATTAAGATAAAAACCGGACTATCAATGCCTAAAAAAATTCGAGCAGAAGTTATAAAATTTCTTGAAAGAGACGACAATAGCAAAATGTGTCCCGGCAAGAAAGATTGCATAACTAAAAATAAAATAAAAAAACAAAAGAGATACTTGTCTGACACCCTGCTCAACCTGCACAAAAAATTCCAAAATGAAAACATCTATAAAATTAGCTTTTCTTCTTTTTGCCGCCTACGACCTTTCTGGGTAATAGGAAGAAAAATTTCTGAAAGAGACACATGCCTTTGTGTGGTTCATGAAAATATGCAACTCATGTACGACAAATTAAAATACCTCAACATAATTTCCCACCTGAATTTAAGGGAGCTCTGTAAAACTATAGTATGTGACATCAATTCAGAAACGTGTATGTTACGTAAATGCACAATTTGTAAAGATAAAGTTCCAAATATAAATGATTTTGACGACTCGACTGAAACCACTTATAAATCATGGGCAATGATAAAGGAAAACAGAATCATAAAAGGCAAGGAAAAAGAAGTACGGAGAACAGTTAAGAAAGAAATTAAAATAACGAAGAAGACATTACTGTTGAAGTTTATTGAGGCTCTTGAAAATTTTCTGCGACACCAGTACACAATCACGCATCAGTATTTAGCTACTTCCCAGTTAAAGACTAATCTTTCTGTCAATGAGATATTCATGCAAGTAGACTTTGCAGAAAATTACTGCTGCAAGTATTCTGACGAAATTCAAGCTGTTCACTTCGGTGCTTCAAGGCTGCAAATAAGTTTACATACGGGCGTGTATTATTACAGATGCCCTGAGACTGGGGACTTGAAAAGTCAGTCTTTTTGTACAGCGTCGGATTGCTTGCGGCATGACGCTAGTGCGGTATTTGCTCATTTGCAAAAAATTCTAGACTTGATATATTTGTCACATCCTTTTAAAACTTTGCATATGTTGAGTGATGGCCCAACAGGGCAGTATAGAAATAAAAAGGCCTTTTTTTTGTTTACTCAATACATAACTCGGCGCTACGGAATACACATTGCTTCATGGAACTTCAGCGAAGCTGGACACGGCAAGGGACCGATGGACGGGGTCGGAGCTGTAGTCAAAAGGACTGCAGATCGAATAGTGGCTCAGGGCGAGGATATCCCTGATTTTATAGCCTTCATGAAATCCATTGAGGCAAATATAACCAACGTCACGATTGCTGTCGTTACTGAAGGTGACATGAGAGCTAAAGACCAAATTTTATCCAATCAAGGAAAAAGCATAAGCGGAACCTTAAAAAATCACCAGGTCACTTGGGTCGTCAACAATCCAGTAAGAATTTATTTGAGAAAACTCACATGTTTGTCTTGTGAACCTGGTAGCGTCTGCTCTCATTATTCTCTGTGCAAAGGCTTTATCGATTTTATCAGCATCCCAACGGCAACTGATGTTTCGCAATTGCAACATATATTGAGTTCCAAAGATGAGAATGCTATTTTGCCGCCTTTCGACAATAAAGACGATCATAGAGATAAAAAAACAAACGACGAAGAGAATTTACCAGTGGATAAAGGAGGTGAAAATTTGTCACCTATTTCAGCGATTAAAGGTAGAGAACTAAAAGATGGGATGTGGGTGATTGCAAAATTTTTGTTTAAAAATAAAAAGATTCAAGTAAAGCATTACGTCGGTCAAGTCATTGGATTTGATGGGGCTGAGCCCCGAATCAAATTTACAAAAAAAAAACATTACACCAAGGATCACGCCGTCTTTCATTGGATAGAACCTGAGGATGTTTTCCCTGTACCTCGTGATGACGTGATTTCAATTTTAAAAGAGCCTACACCCGGTAGACGGGGAGAACTACTTTTTGAAAAAGACGAACTTCAATTATACAAAAATATTGAATAAATACCATTGTTCAAGTAAATTAATGGACATTTATTCATATGATTATTCTTAACATTATTTTGTTCCTAATTGTCTAAGAGTTGATATAAATTTTGAGACTGATTACTAAGACTAAGCATATTACTGATTTAAAAGGGAAAGCCCAAAATTAGTTGATTATTTTTGTTTGAAAATTTAAAACAACATTTTTGTTGCCTTGTTACGTATTCTTTAAGATTAATAAAGATTTTGAATGAAAACCCTGATATTTCATTTTAAAAACATATATGTTTGGTTTTCCATGGACGATTTTGGTGCAACATTCGAAGATCCAAGGAAGTGACATTCTCTTCTTTTGTTTGAAATGTCACTTCCTTGGACCTGTAGTCACTTCCATGGAGGGCAATTTTTTTTCAACCCTTATATTTTAGCCCCTAAAAGACTGCGAGCTCAGCAACTATTTTTACCATGATAACCAAGATCAATTTTATCAAATCGTAACATTAATTTTATTAGAATATCATTTTTAAATTATTTATTTCATTTTCGTTCAAAATTAAGAAATACCCATACAATGTTTCAAAAATTCTAAGTTATTTTACCTCTTGATGTTTTTGTACCGGCGAAAATTATATAGCTACAAACCCATTTAAAAAAGAGTTGGTTAGTGGGGAACGATTTAGTACTTTTTTCTAATAATATATTAACCGTACAACTAGTTGTACCTCTCAGCAGAAAACTCTTTTTAGTTTTGACATTGATAAAACCAAATGTTGGTAGTGTAGAAAATGTATTTCAGCGTAGTTATTTAAAGAATTTTAAACTGTATGCCTAGTGCTTTAAGGTATATATTCCCTAAATGTTCAGATATTTATGATCACCCTGTCTGAGCAGATAACTTTGACGAGTTGTGCTTTCAGATATTATTGTCTCGTTGTGTGTTCAGATTTAATTGAAAACCCACTGCTCATATATTTGTGGCGAATAGGGTGGTCAGATTTTATTGATCTTATTTACCGTAAAGAATTTATTGAAATTGATTGTTGCTCAGAAATATTTGAGTACCTCGGCCGCTCCGATATATCTGATGGCGACTGTACAACTTATTTTCTGCATCACGTTTGTCTTGAATGGTGGGTGTCAGTATATGAACATGTCATAATAATAAAGAAAGATTCGAAGCTATAGAGATTTGCCAGGATCTTACAAAGTGGCGATCGATAGTCTCTACCTACCCCAATGGGAACTAACGGCGTCACTATATGTATGTGTATAAATTAAGATTTGGCATGACCTTCGCTTAGTAAAAATATCACCAAAAACTTTTTAGCACCCATAAAAAGTACCACAATTTCCAAACTATACGCAGCCCATCCACGTGGCAGTAAAGCACAAATAAATGTAATGGAAAATGAAACGAGACCAGAAGGTGGGTTTAAAACAGTTTAAAGCTAAACTGAAAATATTCCCTGTATCATAACATGCTCTTGACAGCTAATTTTCTGTACGAGTAGAACAGAATAGAATATTCGAGGATGCTCGGTGTGCGCCGCCAGTTTTACGTGTCGTCAGGTGCTTCGTAGGGGGTGGCAGATGTATAATATTTAATACATACATATATATATATATATATATATATATATATATATATATATATATATACTCAAGGTAAATTTCTTAAATGGGATAGCCAGGAGTCGAAATTAAATCTACTTTTGGAAGTTGAATGCAAATAAAACCACAGAAATAGATGAGTGCTATTGTAACTCGACACATAACATGTATTGTTAATGCTACGGATTATACATTCATTGCGAATCCCTTATTTCACCATATTTTAACTAGTCTATTACCAAAAACTGAGAATCTGTTTATTACCACTGCCTTATATTACACCTTCTTCGGATTTGAGTAGTGAATTTACTTTGAGTAAATGATTTAAATTATTTTTGTAAATATGTCTGTTTTAATGACTAAAAAACTTACATACATACATACATATACTCACGCCTATATTTCCCTAGAAGGGGTAACCAGAGCTAAGGAATTATAAATTCCTCAGCCACTTGGAAGTTGAGTGGGGAAAAGTTGGTAAAAATAAAGGTTTTTGGTAATGGGTCTCCAACCGCATCGCCCAAAAATCCAATAAAAAGCCCCAATACCCTTAGTCGCCTCTTACGACACCCGTGCGTAGAAAGGGGTAGCGACATTCTAAGCCGGCACTACACGGCACTAAAAAACTTATCTATTCTATTCTATACCAAAGCAGATTTAATATAGTTCTCCTCCGTGTCAAATTGTATTCATAAGCACAATAACGATGGGGCGTAGTCAGTTTATTAATTTTCTCGACACGAACAAAACGATGTATGTAAATAGGGTTGTCACCAGCATTCGTGTAATTAAAGAGTCGCATTTATCACACTTCTTATAATAGATCTGTTATAAGTAACTGTAACCAAGCTGTATGAAGGAGACAAATAGCTTAATTCATATTTCTAGTAATAAAGAATAAGCTATGCGCTAAATTTCTCATGTACCTGGGTATTTCACGGAAGAACTCAAATCATAGCTAGATCTTCAACCCTGAAGAGCAAATGCAAAATAAAGGCAAATCAGCGATATATTAGTGCTATAGTTTTAATTGCATCGCACTAAAAAACCTCTAAGACCCCTATCCAGCTTTAAAAAAACATATAGTTTGCAAGTGAATCTAAATCGAATAAACAAACGATGCAAAGTACCATATTAAGTGTATTTATTCCGTTTCCGACAGGAAAGGGCGTACGAAACATAGCGTATGAATAGGGGTGTCACAAACATTCGCTCAGCGGGATCCTAGAGATGTAGCTTGCAGTGATTCATTTGTAAATACTCGCTAATAACGTTGACGTACTCGAATATGGTATTTTAGCTTCATTTATTGTACTAGTATAGGTGACTTGTGGTTTTGATATTATATGTATGTATATATCCAGACACACAGCTTTGTGCAGTGTTGTGCGATACAAAGGCATGTGGATTTCCTTGCGATGTTTTTTTTACTGCAAACGACTGGGACTGTATATTTTTTTGCAATGATCTTAATTAATAATTTACTTTTGGATTAAAATGTTATTGAACAATGAAGAAAAGTTACCTAAATTACGTTAAAAATATGGCTAAGTCTTGTCAAAATTGCAAATGACGTTACGTCCAAATAAATATAAATATAAGTTCTCAAAAAATACATAATTCATAAATATTTGTTATATTTAATGTTATGTTTATAAGTTCCTTAGGTGACTTAAACCTGTAAAGACTCAGTCGAAGTAAAAAAAAACGATGTGACTAATTAACTAACAAGAAGAACATGTGTGTAACTCACTCAACAATTTTCTGGGCTAATTCGTTTTACTGTAAAAAACTTTGTCAATCACGATGCTGTCACCGATTTAAAAAGGGACGTCTCGTTAATTTCCGTTAAGCTCCATATGTATCGTTAATTAACCTGATAATTCTCGCGCGTGAAACGAAAACCTCGTTAAGTTGCGTTCACTGTTTTACACATGTTTGGATGTTTTTTTAATAGATTATTAATTTGACTACATTTTAATTAACACACATAAATTTCGTAGCGCGTTCCTGGAGAAACTATACGATATACTTACCTAATTAACTTAATTCTTCATCCTTTAATTGAAATAAAAATTTACCTGAAACAGAAACATACAAATATAAATATAATATTCTATCGGTGAGATGTATATCAGTGTATATAAACAATTAAATGCTCTTTTATTCTTCATACTTCGGACGTCTGACTTTTTGAGCACACTCAATTTGAAAGAGGAGAATAAAAGACATGCTCTTCATGAAAAGATTGATGGATGTAATGAAAGCTAGAGAGCTTTGCCAGGATAGTAAGAAGTGGCGATCGATAGTTTCTGCCTACCCCAATGGGAACTAATGGTTATTTTATGTTATAACAAATATTGCAACTTTTTCTCCGTCCTTCCGTACCTCCGTCCCTTCTACCCCTATAGAAAAACTATTCGCTCTTGGCACCCTTCAGAAATTAATACTGAATCCACCGTACCCTTTATCGCTTCGTGACACAAACGTTTAAAAAGCAATAGATATGCCACACACCATATCGATATACCGAACGAATAAATCTGTCACCCAGTTAACGTAATCGAAGTAAACATGTAACATTCCATACATATATTTAAACAAGTGTATGATACAAGAATCGATTATAACACACGTACATAGTACCGCGACTTGCATATCGAATACAACGAAAACGTTGTTGATTGAATTAGTAAGTAAATATTGCGGTGGCCATGAGTTAGTGAAAATTTATTATTTTCTATGTTTGGGTTCAAATGAAATCACGAAAAGAATTGAATGTTTTTTTAAAAATATATTTTCACGATATACAATTACGTCCAGTCATATACGCTCGGCTGTACATCCAAAAGAGGTAGGTAGAGTTTTAGAATTATAAATTCCCCAGCTATTCTCTTGACTTGTTATAAGCCCGACAATTATTATTTTGAGTTAACTAACATGCCCCAAAGCCCGGAGTCGCAATAGTTCATTTATTTTATATCTAACAAAAAATTGTAGCGCATCCAAATGAATGTAACTTTGGTATCACAATAGCTCTAATCTATTTATTTTATTAAGATCAAGTAGCAAATTTAGAAAGTCATCGAGCTAGTTATAGAATGACAATAATCGCACCATACGCAATAGATTCTTAACAAGTGATTGTCCACTATACGCATGTATCCTACATTTTGCCCACAAAACCGCAGGGGACCATCAATAGGCCTTGATTGGACATTCAACCATTGACACAAGGTCCCTGTCATAATTTCAATATTTCAATACAGCTGTGAGTTGAGCAACAATTTTAATTTGAATGTGAAAGTCAGAAGTAGCGAGCTCTATTGTTGAGGTTCAATTAATATGTTTGAAGTGAACACGCGTTAAACTATTAGTTTTTTAACAGGCAGGTTGATAAGTATTTGCGGTTAACGTAAACGGGAATTCGAACACATTGTGTGAAAACATGGTAATTCTTTTGTCTTGTCGAATTTCTTACACATTGAATCCGACACCTATTACTACCAAAAGTTATAGAAGGTATTTAAAGGAGTAAGAATACTATGACAGTATCCAAGGTGATATGAGAATAAGGAGTCGAGAAAATAATCTTACATGCCTTTGTGTCATTGTCGGTTCTTAATGCAAAACACTGTTTTTGTTTAATGTGTAGTTTAATGAGTCAGCATTAGTGAATGTAGACATCTGTGCAGATCTCTCTCTCAGTTTCCCAAAAAGGGCAAGAATTAGAAATACCTTTGGAAAGTGTATAAGGAAATGAATGAAAAATAGGTGATTCCAACCCCTAAGTCAACACGCCAGTGCTGTGCTAATCTGAACGCTGAGATATATGGGTGTTTCTCCGTAAAGTAGGCAACTTTTGGGCGAAAAGTGTCCCAGCCAATTTTTATTTAATTTTAAAGGCCTATCTACTCAATATAATAGTTTATTATGTATATAATACTATGCATTAACAGAACGCTTGAAGTTCTACTTATTTTAGGAAATATTAAACTTTTTCGAAAAAACTGACACAGGGGACTGTTGCCTACTACAGGGGACTGACTTTTTATAAATAATATGCACTGTTTAATCACAAAATCTACATATTTATTTATCTTTTCTTGAGTATTTCTGTTATGCATGTTATATTTTGACAACCTCTTAAAGAAATCTTAAAATTAGCTATGAGATCTCACCTTATAGGTAGGTAATAATGCACATTATTATAATAATAATAATAATAAAAGATTTTATTTGTCTTTAACACATACAACAAAAAAAAAATGGTGACATGACAACAAACAATAAGAAAGAAGTATTAACAAAGCGAACAATAGCATATAACAGCAAAATAAAAGACAAAATGGTACAGAGCTCGGTCTATCCACTACAAGCAGATAGCTCCGATTTTCAGCTCTGACCAAACCTTAAGACTACTTACACTTAAAACTAACTTAGAACTAATTTCTATACACATGCACTCGCACACACACACACACACACACACACACACACACACACATCCACACACAGACACCACGCGCATAGTCTTAGCCTAGAGCTAATTTATATACATTATTTAGATCTCTTCACATATTATAGAAGAATATAATATAAATATAAATAACAATCAATATAAATACCAATAATGAAAGCCACGTACATACTTTCATAACAATATAATGCAAAAATAGATAAATATATATATATATATATATATACATAGATACATGTTACTGTATATATAAATACCTTATTACTGGTTATTATTCGACATTAGAAGCACAGCCATAGGGAATAGCAAACTCGTTGCGCTGCAATACTATCAAATATTTAAGCAATTTGTTTCTAAATGAGGAAATAGACTGTGCATCTTTGATAGGCGGCGGTATAACGTTCCAGCATTTAGAAGCTGCTATTGTAAAGCAGCCCTTGGTCCTTGTAAGCTTGTGCTTCGGTAACAAAAGTACATTGAGGCGTTCGCGTTTCGAAAAGTTGAGTTTGTCATAAAGGTATTTTGGTGTTTTATATTTAATTACTTTATAGACAAAACATGAAAGTTTCAGTCTCCTTTTATGTCTCATGTTAAGCAAGTTCTTCTCAATCAAATATGGAGTAATGTGTTGCCGTCGTGGAATATTAAAACAGTACCGCATACAGGCATTTTGTACACGTTGTATTTGGTGTTCGGTCTTTTTTAGCAGACAAGGGCCATAGGCGATGTCGCAATAGCCTAACTGGGACAGAACTAAACCCTCGCATAACCTGAGTCGAACATCCTCACTTATAAATGACCTTATCTTGTATAAAGTACTAAGGCCAGCAAAGCACTTGGCAGTCTTTAGATCAACATGATTTTGAAATGTGAGCGACTGGTCCATGTGAAGACCAAGGTTCCGAATGCACACCTGAAAAGGCACCGCTACTCCATCAACCAAAACCGACGGTTGAAGTTCGGTTATCCTAGAGACCTGACTAGGTGTGCCGCAGATTAAAGCTATAGTCTTGTGTGGGTTGATCATAAGGTGATGGTTTTTAGACCATTCCACTATACACTCCAGATCTTTGTGGAAGCTCTGTAAACCCGCAGAGAACCCATCACTGTCCGAGGGAAGATGTGTATAAATTTGTGTATCGTCAGCATATAAGTGGTATTTTGAATTCTTTATGACCTTGGATATATTAGCAGTATAGACAGTAAACAATGTTGGACCAAGAATCGAGCCTTGGACCACACCACGTGTAATTGGAAGAGGTTCCGAAACTATAAGATTGCCATTGGCGTCAGTTGTTTTCACAGTTTGCATTCTGCCCGAAAAGTAGGAGGAAAACCACTTGCACGCTGACGACGAAAAACCTGCGGACCGAAGTTTAGAAATTAAAAGTGGGGGGAAGACACAATCAAAGGCGCGTGTATTGTCCAGGAGTAATAAGATAGAAGCGTCCCCTTTGTCTGAGGATAACAATATGTCATCAATGATACTAAGCAGGGCAGTGGTAGAGCTATGGCCGGATCTGAATTTATCTTATCAGTAGTTTAAATTCTTAGAAGGAACTTTGAGTTTCTGTTCAGTCCTATTTTTTAATTATCACAATCAACATATACTTAATAAACATTTAAAAAATATATAAAATTCACTTCAGCCTTCATATACTTTTAAAAGCAATTTTTTAAATTATAATTTTAAAGGCAAAACTGCAACAACATAATTTGGTATTATTTTTCAAAGACGTTGACAGGTAAATCAAACTTATAAAATACTCTATTGCCAATTAATAAAATATTTGGACTAGGCAACTTCTCCACCACTTGATCCAATGTTACATCTGCTACATCCTCTTCATTAAATTAAAATGTTTGACCTTTTTCATCATGTAGTTTCAGAAAAGTAACAGTAATTTCACCTTCTTCATCATCTATATCACGAATAGCACTTACATATCTCCACTCCACATTCTTGCCAGGCACTCTAACCAGCACATAATCACATAATTCTGGTTCTGAATCTGTATAAACGTCATCCACGTTTAGTCTCGGCAATAATTCATAACCCATTTTTCCGATGTTGAAATGGGCGCAACTTTCTTCACCACAGAAGCAGCTTAAACTCTTCATCACTAATACGACGTTACTTAATCTTAAACCTAGTGACGAATAGAAGATTCCTGTTACTTGGTGAGAAGTCCTGTTAAAACAATTTTGGCATTCTCTAGACAAACACAGCTCTTCAAGAAGCTTTGGGTGGCTGTTATAACTTAAAAGTTTTACGAGAATGAAGTGCTGTCAATTTCAAGTCCACATTTGCATCAAGCATTTGCAGACAAGTATCGCATTCTCCAAGTTAAGGAACAACCACCCAAAATGGGCGTAGTTTACAGAAGGTCTGATAAGGGATCTTAACACGTGAAGTCTGCTTGAACTTTTTATACAAACCAAGTAGCGAATCGAGCAAATATCTTTTTTGTTTCCGCAACTTTTTTCTCGTTATGAACTCCTTCTTCCCTGCTCCCAGTCTGTTATTTGAGTCATCTTGGTAGAAATTTGTGACCTCAGCAATCACTTTGTTTGAAAGTTTACGTTTTCTTGTTACAGATACTTTAGCTTTCATTATTCTTTTATAGTTTAAAACTCCAGCGTCTTTCATTCTCCATAGCTTATATTTATTCACCAACTTTCCTGACACTATTTTGGTAATCAAACGTTTCTCGGTCACAGTTTTAGTTTGAGATAAGTTTTCTTCCAATTGCTCCTTCAAGACTTCGCCTAACAAAGCTTTCTTAACTAATTCTTTTCTAAATTCTAGTGTATCAAGCATCTTTTGCAGTTTGGTACTTGGAGTTTCATTCTGACAATTTTTACCTTGCTTCTTCTTTTCTAGTCTTGATAAGCGTTTCTTATATTTCGATAGCTTTTACTTCAACCTCATAATTTCGACATTTTTATTTTTCATCATCATATACCGCATTTTTCTCGCTTTATCATTTTTCTTCTTGGGCATTATTTGAGGAGCAGGAGCAGATCACTGGGTCTCAGATGCAACGGAATCAGGTGTGTTTTCCTTCACAAACATTTGCGTGATGTTTCGTAAAGCCTTATTCTTTTTTCGATACTGCGTGCAGTGCTCTTTCCACTTATTCTATGTTTCTCTATGTTCTCTCGGAGTCATATCTTTGACAAGTTTTTTAGAACCCTTTTCCTTTTTTTTTCAAGTACTTTCATACCGTTTACGCTCATTATCTCTTTTTCTTTGTAATGTTTCTTCTCTTGTAAGTTTTTTCTTCCTTGGTGCTATATTTCAAGTCGATAGACGAACCTGAAATGAGTGTAAAGAATATAAAACAGTCCCCTGGAACAAAAAAACAGTCCCCTGATCTAATAAATAGCAGGGGACTGTTTCCAGGGGACTGTTTATTTTGATTTAAATACAAACTTGTATAGAAAATATGAAGTTTACATTCAAATTAAAACCGAAAAACACAATTAACTACAAAAATACACAACACATATAAATATTATTACAAAAATTTTAATATTGCCGGAAATATTACTTACCAGTGGACTGACGGGCGTTCCAGCACGTGTCGAGGTGACGAGAACTCGCCTGGCACTAAACAAAATAGCGTGGGTGTGCTTTTGGCGGAATCCTTGCTAACTTCCGATCATTTGCGTTTCGTTTCTACTGCTCAATCCCAAAATCAAACTTTGAATGAAATTTTAATAACGTTCTAAATATTTGACAGGGGACTGTTCACAAAACTTGGGGACAAACTTTGAAATAGGGTATTATTAAAAAAATATCTTTTATTTAATTTCCTGAAATATTTTTCATAAATATTAACTTTTTAGTAATATAACATGGAACACCAGTATTGATTTAGCAAAGTAATATTGAAAATAAGTTACCTAATAACATAGAATTTGATTTTGTGACCACCCAGGGGACTGTTTTTCGGGCCTAAAAACAGGTTTTTTTAAATGGAAATAGGTAATTGTACTATTTTGTTTTTATTGTGACAACTATATGACGTTTTCATTAAACACTTTTCATTCTCAAATATTTAATTAATTAACTACTTTATTTTTTATTGCTTGGTGACCATGAGTTGCCCAGTTTACGGAGAATCACCCATATATACAATTTAGCAATTCAATAAGTATTGGCCTGACCTTTAAATTTGTAGTGCACAAACAAAATAGTTGACTGTGTCGATTGAAGTTATTTTCATTGTTAGTCACTGCACGACAGTATCGCCCTAGAATGGTAACTCCATAACATCACGTACAGTTGGTGATAATGGATGAGTCACATTCTTCAACGTAAATATACAATACGATTTTATTGAGACAATATTTCATAACCTATATTGTTCATATACTTTGGAAATAACACACGTGCAAATTGGTCTGTATATTTTATACTCTGATGTATAATAATAAAAAGTTGAGTAGTAGTATTAATATTTAGTGAAGTGCGTATCATTATAAGATACATATAATAAGACTTTCAACAAATCAATTACAATTTACTTCGAAATATAGAAATGTGCAAATTTTTCATAATACAGGGGCATCTCTTTTATGGAATATGTCAGTTCAACGATGCAACGAAGATTTAAAAGCCAATTAACGTCTTTAAAATTATCGAGAAAATAATGTTGAGAAGCGGGATACACAAATAACAAAATAAATGATATCATAATTCGGGAAAAGGTTGCATAAAAGCTTCGACGGAACGGGATGAAGAAAGGCAATTCATCATTTAATTCACATATTGATTGGAAAGATTTTTCTAATTAATTTATTTAACAGAAGTTATATTTAGATGTGTCATCATTTTAAGTAAACTGAAGAGTTTTCCAACATTACTAAACTACTTTTCCCCATTACTGCACGTGGGTTTTCGTAAGAGGTGACTAAGGGTATTGGGGCTTTTTAAGTGATTTTTGGGCAATGCGGTTGGTGAGCATATGCATTTCTAACAAAATAAGTCTTGATAAAATAGAAACAAAACTATTGCAATCAACAACAATCAAGCATTGATACAAAACAGATGCTTGCATCAAAAAGAGCATTTCTCTCACAAAGTGTGCCGTATATTTTTAAACTCAAATCAAAAGTGATTACTCTATCGAACGCTATGATGCAATCGGAAGTAGTCGGGCTCTTCAGATCCAACTTGAAACTACTGGATGCTATTTCTCAGTCTCAATCGAATTGCTTTCAAGAAATCAAATGCTTAGAATGTTCCAAGTAAGAAATAGAGAGATATATTTGTGCGAAACAGCATTGTACGCGTATATCTACGTCGCCGTTAAAGCCGATGGATTTATGGAACAATGGGAAATAATTCTGAGACATAATATGCCTTTGTTGAGATTGAATGCTGTTAGCTGTTGCATTATTGAGACCATCGAATAACAGGACTGTAGGTGTTACCGATTTCATACATTCTTAGCCTTATTCCTATTGTGCGTTGGAATCTCAGGTCTTCAATTATTATGTTTGATAAAAGTAAAGAACGTCAGTTATTGTTGGATAGTTTTTTGGAACTAAAATGAAGAAGTATAAAGAAGTATAAAAAAGAAGAATAAAGAAGTGTAACAATAATTTTGTGCTTTTATGACGACTGAAATACTTAGCCTAAAATAAGTTTTTAGAAATATTTCTTAGTGATAATTTTCTTGTTTTCTAAAAAAACCGTTAATAACGAGGCAATGAGAAAAACTACTATTCAGTTCATTTATACAAAGAACGTAACGTTACATTATTTTATGGCAAAAAAACGTAACAACTTATACGCACTAAGAAAAAGTCATATGTGTGGACTCTAAGATGAATGGACGTGTGTTCATACGAAAATAATTAAAATTAATTTCCAAACAATTGAAGACATAATAAAATTTATAATCCAAAAGAATTCCCTTTCAAAAACTTTTGACGTCAGACATTTTCCAACGCGGAAAAGCCGAGTCCCATAAGACTTGTTTCCATTTCAACTAAAAGTAATCTCATTATTGTCGGAGATAAATCAGTCGATTGGTGACACTCCAATTTATGTGTCATGATCCCATATGATTATATCCCATTTAACATTCCACCGAAAGTTAACAATACCAGCACCTGGGAAGTCAATTACCGAATACAAGTATCACTTAAGTGCCTCAAATATTTGGAGTTTATTTTTAAACCTTCCCGGATTCTGGGACTGTAGTATTCTCGTGATCATATCTTACCTTCGTAAGAAAGAGATAGAGATATACAACACTTTGGAAGTGTGAAAGAGATAGTAGTTTTAAATCCAACATTTGTAGTTAAAAGGACAATCATGCTACCAGTTTTCGGTCGGCGAATGTTCCCCAAAGGGGAATACATGGCCGGATTTCACTTATAGGAATTTCATCCCAATATTTTTTAAGGAAAATCCGGATCTTTGAGTTTCTATTACGAGCCTTTTGACGCAGATGTTCAATTATTTTTTTCGCCGATTTGTCATCAAACATTTCGTCTTTTTTACTTTATCAATGAACCTTTTCGACGCACTAATAGATTTTCAATAAGTACATAAATTCAGTTTTTTAGGTGCTGAGATTACTGAACTGATATTTAAAGTCGATCTTAACGGAGAGAGGATCTTAGCCGCGTTTCCTATCTGAAATTCATTATAGCAAGCAAGTATACATAAAAAGAAAATTTTTAAAGCAGTTCACTAGAAGCATCTAAATTGGATCCTTGGTCTGCAACGCAATACGCTTAGAAAGGTTCAAACAATACAGAAGTCTATAAAGTGTCCTTTCTTCCGTTCAACCGAATGAGATATGTTTCACCAATACTAACCGGACGAGAAAAAAGTATAGAAAATGACGCTTTGAACAGTTCCTTTCTATTGCGATTGCACAATAATCTTCCAGCCATTTTAATAACCTAAAGAGTTCTATTTTCTACTGTAAATAACTATTTGTTTCTGAGATAACTTTTCCGTCTTCTAGATAACGTCAACGTTTTTGGTTGCGATTCTAAATGATTTTGTTTTTGAGGTTTGTAATAGCTTAATGGAAAATGATATTACACTTGTTTTATTCTAACTTGAAGACAGACTTGAACCAAAGTCTTTAAAAATGTATTAACTTCATATAACTGTATTCATTAATCACGCCGAAATACTGAAACGATGCAGATTTACCATATTTCCCTATGATGCCGACATATATCATCTTTAAGAAATAACCAAATTATCTGCCGCACTTGCATTTGTATGTAGGAAAAATAATCATGCATGTATTGAAAGTTCTTCCAAGGACGTCTCAAAACAAAATACCAACTTCAAAATATAGCAACCCAAAGTTTAAACAAAAACCTCATTAAAATAATGACAAGACATGTTCTTAACTCCATAGCGGCGAGACGAAGTTTGGTCTTAGGTTATTGCGGTCCACAAGACCCCCAAGGGAAACATTCCACCAATGTAGCACTAATAGCAATCTATTGTGCTACCCAGCAGTTTAATTACTTCACCGTTCATTTAGAACGATGTACACTTACTACCGGTAATGTTTACTGAAGAGCCATGCTTACAAATAGTCCTCATCAAACTTGTAAGAAGCGGTTTGGGACCAATGTCTTATTGCCCCTTTGAGGGTTAAACAGGTAATCTATAAGGGTAATGGAACTTATTATTGGTGATGGCTGAAGGCTCGAAAAATTTCGCTCAATTATTCAGACAAAACACAAAGGCCGTTTAGTGCCAGCTTAGAGTGTCACTACCCCTTTCTACGCACGGGCACAGGCACGGGTGTCGTAAGAGGCGATTTAGGGTATGGGGCTTTTTAGGCGATGCTGTTGGAGACCCATCATCAACGATACTTAATTTCTACCATCTTTTCCTCTATATCTACTTCAAAATGCGGCTAAGGAGTTTCTAGCTCTGAAGCTCTGGCAACCCTTTTTGGGATTTGTGGCCGTAAGTATATAAACTAAGTATGAATATACGTAACACAAAAACCCGGTTGTTTCTTTTTTGTTTCATAGGGGACTTTTAAGGTATTTTTACATTTTTTCATAATATAATTAGATAAATCACAGACTGACCACTACGCTAATAGTGTTAATAACGTAGGAGTATCAATATAAATAACTTGAACTTACTGTCAGTCATTTTTAAATTAAATGCTGAAACGCCAAAAACGGAACCCTAAATAAACATGGTTATTTAGAGATGCACATAAAACTTTTGAATAGTTGAAGTAAAGTTGGATCGAATACCGCATACGAATTACGAAGAAATCTGCCGAAGGAGTGGTCCTAAAGTTTATCAGCTGGCCTACTTAGCTAACTTTATCTACTATTCGAATTGAACCTCGCACATTCGAATGCGAGAAATGTATTCGTTCAGCTTTTTTTTAATTTTAAAAGGCAACATGGAATAAGTTTTTGCAATCCAACGGATTAAAGTAAGATTTTCTTGTTTCTGTATCGCAGTGTACTCTGGTAACGATCCCTGGAGCACTAAAAAGTAATTGGCAATTGAGGAAATACGATTATATTCCGTCGATGTAATGTTAAGTAGAGTGTGTGTCGTATTTTTAACGCCAATGCGTCGACACTGGAATTCAATTTGTTATTTATAGCAACATGTTAACTTAAATAGCATCGGCTGAAAATAGCACTACCCTTTATTTTTCATTTAGTTCGTACTATGGTTACGGGATTAAACGATTGCTGGGCCACGCATTTGGAAATCTATCACCAACGATTCCAAAAGTAAATACCTATCACTAGAGCATAAGGCGTGTCGAAGCAACTACGCCACCGTATGCCTAAGCCCTTCCAAAATACACACATGTATACTCAAGCCTTTAGTTTCCATTGGGGTAGGCAGAGACCATCAATGGCCACTTGCACCATTCTGGCAAACCTCTGGAACTTCTTCTACAATTATTAATGTTTCCATACATACTCTTTCATTCTTTACGTTTGCTCTGGGAACACATTCTCTGATTCATCTAATGTTCGTCCGCTACCGACGAGAAAAAGGAAGAAATGGTTTTTATTTGTTGCCGACTCCAACTATATCATATATATATATGAAATCTTGGAATAACATTAAAAAAAGCAAAACACATTGTATGTTTTTTAGTTCTAAATAGATAAAACGCTAAAATAAAGAGTGTTTTCAATCCCTTATACATCCTTTCAAGATACAAGGCGTAAATTTTATGACGATAGTTAAAATTCCGCATACTTAACCAGGTTGGAAGCATTCGAAGTGTGCCGCATCACATAGTACTGGGCGCTTCGTCACCGTAAATCTTGAAGCTATGTCAGCGCAGTAATTACATAACATCGAGAATGTTGGCGAGGCACATAGTAGAACAAGTTTAGGGAGAACAGGATGCATCACGACTTGGTGAAGACTTTAATATAGATGAAACCGTGATGGGGTGGTCTCGGTAAGAGCCAGTTTTTTACGGGATTTTAGTTGGGATTATTTATTTCAGTGAATATAGTACTGCCCATCTCATTCTGGTTTCCTTATTGTGATATAACATACATTCATATACTCACGCCATTAGTTCCGATTTGGGTAGGCAGAGACAATTGTTCGTCACATTGTCCTGACAATCCTACAAAATAAATGCTCTTTTATTTATTCTTCATACTTAGGTCGGATGCCTGCCTCTTTCAGAACACTCGCTATTTGGTCCAAATGTGTCCTCCGAGGTCGTCCTTTACTAACATTACCTTCCACATTGGCTCTATAGATCTTTTTTACCAAGTTTCTATTATCCATCCTCCAACTATATAATAAAATTGAAAATATTTATCTATGCTTCTGTATCTGTAATGTCGTATAAATTAATCTGTATTTAAAAAAAGTACTCTGATTAAAAAAAAAGATCTCTCAAACTCCGGATTCTTTCCGTTTTTCCGACCGACGAGCTCTTCAAAATACTCTCGTATAAAAGCCATTGCAATAATGAAATTTAAAATGAAGTCTTTAACAAGGTTTCAATGAAAAACTAAGAAAACAGTAATCCGACAGTCACTCGCAAACCCAAGTCCAGACAGTGTCAGATTAAAGACCTTTCAGGAATTTAATGAAGTTTCCGCCAATGCAAGGAAAACCAGTCTACAACTTTTCTTAGAGCTCGCCCGTTTCTTGAGAAATACCTAGTTCGGTTTGATATGTTCTTAATATCACTTTATTACTGGTTTTGTGATGTCTTTTTACATTTCATAAAAATATCAATTTTCTATGCAGTAGAAATGAGATCCCTCAGAAAAGTATGCAATGTAAGTTTATTTGATCGTGTGAGGAATGAACTGATTCGTGAAAGATGTGGTGTAAAAGATGATATTGTAAGAAAGATAGAAAAAGGAATGTTGAGATGGTTTGGGCACATAGAGAGGATGGATGACAGTAAATTGTTGAAAGAGATATTTAAAGCCAATGTGGAAGGTAACGTTAGTAGAGGACGACCTCGGAGGACACATTTGGATCAAATAGAAAATGTGCTCAAAAAGGCAGGTGTCCGCAGTATGAAGAATAAAAGAGCATGTATGAAAAGATTGATGGATGTAAACGAAGCCAGAGAGGTGTGCCAGGATCGTACAAAGTGGCGATCGATAGTCTCTGCCTGCCCCAATGGGAACTAACGGCGTGAGAATATGTATGTATGTATATGTATCAATTTTCTTTCCGACAGCGTTATTATGCTATTATGATTAAGTATCACAATGTTCATGCGAAAATGGTGATAGTTTATGCACATACTATCGACTAAAGACGACGTCCGTGGCCTAATAGATAGATGACTAGCTTCTCGGTCCGCAAGTTGTGGGTTCGAATCTCGCTGATGGATTTAAATGATGAAGATGTAAAATGATTTATAGTAAAATGATTGATTTATAGATTAGAGCCGCATAAAACTACGTTAGCAACTACCTCATATGAAATATAAATCCCTGCTTTCATTTTCGCGTTTTATCAGTTAATAACTAAAAAAACATACAATGTGTTTTGCTTCTTTTAATGTTATTCCAAGAATTCACTTAATTTAGAAATAACACAGCTCCGTACTCTAGTTGCGGCAACAAGATAAAATGCTAATGATAAAATAACTTACATATTTATAAACAAAGAATATTCTGTATTCATATTTCTTATTCTGTTATACTCCTACCGTCCGATGTACATATTTTTATTTGAGACCGCCAAGTCTATATAAGAAATTTAATGTAGGAAAATGTTATTTTTGTTCGACGTAAATGTTTTCTGGTCATCCTCATTTGTGTGGGTTTTTTTTCTTCGGGGGCTTTAGTGATGGCAATATCGAATTAAATTATATTCCTTCTTTTAAAAAATAAAAAAATGGCAGTAAAGTATTAAAGATCAAATTATTATTGCAGTGGCAAAGAAAAAGGTGGAATGGATTTAATCTTAAGCAAATGTGCAGTAACAATACATACATGCTTATACATCAATTTAATGCCGTTTATTTCCGTTGGAGTGGGCAGCGATTATCGAGTACTAATTTCTACATAAAATTAATAAAAAGCAAAATCACCATAAATTCATTAACATTTATTACTCAAGTAACTTAGCCTCATTGTTGAAATCATACAAAATTATAACTACAAACCAAATTCATTCTTCAGAAAAGCACAAGTGAATATCACAAAGTTTGCCATCGTTTAGTTTTCCACACTTACTGCGACAAGGTTCTTTCATAAACGTGCACTCCGCATCGCTAGCAACTATGTCAACTTACAACGCGCAAATATTTTCAATATTCCGTCTTGAAAATATAATTCTACCCTCATGAACGTACTTAAAGGTAACACCGATTTTCCATTAGATGCCTACTTAGCTTGACAGGGTGGCATGATCATGTTACCCACCTTGTCAATATCGACATGTGAAGGGAATGAGGTCAGTAAATGTTACGTTTTTGAGAATGTGGGTATCATAAGAACGGTTTTGGCACTGAACTTATTAGTTCATTCACCTACTGATACCCTCTGTTGTAATATGGGATATGAGGTAGCCTGGGCTGGAAAAAGTATATGTTTGTTGGTGATGGGTTGTCAATCAAATGCTGAAATCAGCGTTTCCTTAGTCGCCTCAAAGGATTTTTACGGAAAGTTCTATTAAACCCAAATTACACGAGATAATATAATAATATTTTTTACATCCTACATATGAGATCATGTGAATGGATGTAAACGAAGCTAGAGGGTTTTGCTAGGATCGTAAAAAGTGGCGACTGATAGTTTCTCCCTACCCAAAAAGTAAATAAAGGCGTGAGTGTATGTAAGTTGCTAGCCCCTAGAAGAGTAACTATTGGTGGAGACATTGTTAGAATCAATTAGGTCAGTTCTTGGTGTTATCGCTGTTAATACGAAGTTATTGATATTAAGTACTGTTTGCATTAGGTTATCTTTATTTGTTACTTACACATAACAGTACTTCACGCTGTAATATAAAATTATTGTTGTTACTAACACATTTGACGACGCCCGTGGCCTATTTGAAAGGCTTGTAAATCTTGAAGCCGGTGGTTCGATTTCCGGACGGGAAAAGTCAATTTTTATTTCTTAGTCTTGGGTGTAATGTACATGTGTACTATAAAATTATTTAATATATTGTCGAGTTAGTATCCCTTATCTTCGGTACCGGTCGTTTATAAATATCTTTCTAGGGACTTACTTGATATGTGTAATATGTCCGTATATATTAACTTCGCCGTGTAAAGTCGGCTTCGCCGTGTAGTGTAGGCTTAGAATAGCACTACCCCGTTTATACATATGAGTGTACGGAAGAGTTATACGCGACTAACGGTATTGGGGCTTTTAAGGGATTTTTGGGCGATGCGGTTGGAGACCCATCACTAACAACCTTTATTTTAACATCTTTTCCCCACTCACATTTCCAAAAGTGGCTGAGGAATTTCTAATTCCTTAGCTCTGGCTACCCCTTCTAGGGATTGACAGTCGTGAGTATATGTATGTATGTATATTAACTACATATTTACATACTTAATATTTTTTATATTAAAAGCAAAATTCAGTAAATGTTTTTCGGACAAAACACATGACAAATTGGAAATATTCAATTAGATTATACATTAGTTTTACTAGTTCAAAGTACAAGAAAATGTTTAAAGTAGATTTCGCTTCCAATATAAATGCTTTAAAAAGCTCTCAATAAGGTCAGTAACTTATTTATAAAGTAAATATGACGTCACAGCCTAGGCAGTCACCCTATGTCGTATCGAAGAAGCCACTCAACTTCCCATACTCCACATAAATGAGTCAGCAATCACCACATAATACAATGCCGCTTCTGTACTTAACCCTTTTAAGTAGCTCGGGCATCAAGCAGAAATGCATAAAGGGACACGACAAATTATCGTTCAGTTTGTGCCGAGGTAGGGATGTTCGAATAAATTAAGGTTAATGAATGGCTCCGAGGGACAGGATATTGTTATAGGCATTTCTTAAGTGGCCGAATACGAAGAGATCCCACTCAAGTCTCAGCTTTTTGTAGTCGGAATATTAAGTGGGTTTTTTGTTGAATTGGTTGCGCTTTGAAATGCAACGGAATTTGAAATATCCGTGGATTTACTTTAAATTTAGCGCATCGTGGGTTTTTTGGATTATATATCTGAATGCGTTTCTTTCTTATTGCATTGCTTACTTATTAATCATGCACAATATCGTGTATATTGACTCATATTTCTCATGATATTCACTCTTTTATAACCAGAATTCAAAAAACTTTACTAGAACATTTTATTTGACAGATTTTAACACTGAGTTTCAGTCTAAGCCCAACACGTCTTTGAAGACAAAAACAGCAAAAGAAACCGATAAATGATTAACCAATGATCATGTAAACACCACTGAATGGATAATGCAAAATCGTTGTAGTTTTTACTAAATTAATTTCTACAATAGCAAATCTGACTGCAATTCACTGTTAATTGACTTGATGAATTTTAATTACGTTTATTAATTCAATTAGCCATCACAATGATATTCAAGTTTCATGACAGGGGGCGAGCGCCACTTCAAATAATTAAGTATTCGCTTACATATTTTTATTGTTTATGGTTTTATTTGCCATGTTGATTAGCTTTGAGTAGCACTACCCTGTTAATTTTCAATAGCGGTGGCAAGAGTTCCGACAGTCGGCACGAGTTGCAATGACGGTTCCGCATGTGTACTGAACGACAATTTTTAATACAGTTGCGAAAAAATTAGGCAATTTAATAAAATAATAAATCACCACAAACAACTAAAATTGCAAAGAAAATTTCTGGAAAATGGCGGCAACCATAGACAATAGAGAAAGTAGACTTTAAGCAGAGTTTTTTTTTCACCCATTCTGGTGGATACCGTAGAATCTTTTTATTAATATGAAATGAAAAAGAAATTAAGTGACATGAAATGAAACTAACCTAACTAATTCAATCAAATCATTAAATCTGATATTGAAACAAATTAGTAGCTTCTTTTTAGAAATATATCTACGTATTTGCATGAAACATAAAAACTACTTTGTTTCTTTTTTAAAAACTTCATGGTTGGTTTTTCTTTATAATATACATTATTTTGACAGTTGGGAAAGAAAACGCACTAGTGCGGGAATGGCAAAAAAAAGCACGAGTGTGTAATAGCCCACGTCCCGAACGATATACGTCCCTGCAATACGCCACTTTTTGAGCAACTGTATTAAAAAGTATTATTTTTTTTTGCTTGTAGCATCATTATATCCACTGAACGGGCTACGCTACACATGTACTTTTTGCTCAGTACGGTTTTCAAACGTCAAGAAGCGTATATAGACGCCATACACACTCAAGTATACATTTTTGTCAAATAGTGCGTGCCCTTAAAAGACTAGGTGTGCATGGCTCTAAGCCTTACATTATTTCTACTAATTTAGCTAAAAACATTTTGCGTTCTAGCCCCAGTATTAAATGCTTTGGTTAGCAAACTTTGAGAGGGCAAGAACTTCATACCTTCGCCAATCTTGCAAACCGCAGAATGAGTTAACTTTGAAGTTTCAGTACTGAAACTTTTAGAGCGTTTGATGGGATACCTGATAAATTGATATAACTAATGAAAACTAGACTAGGTATATGTTCTAAGACCGTTTGAGCCATTCCGTTAATGGATTTTAATCAGAATTTCCTTTGCAATTCATCTGGACTTCATTTAATTAAATTGAAATACCGTCTTTCTTGCGTTAGTGTTGTCAATGAAGATGGTATCAAAGTATATACAATATGACAACTGTGATAGCTCAGTGGGTAGAACGCCGCTAATCGTGGAGACGATAAGGGTTCATATTCCGAGTCGGGCCTACACCAATTTGTCTTTTCTAAAGTCACAAGAGTGATTAATTTATCATGGTTGTTAAATTTATATGGTTAACGGTGAGGGAAATCATCGTGATGTAATAGTGTGACTATGTCACGTGATGTTCTGAAGTATTAGTGCTTCTGCCAACCCCTTCGGAGATATATCGCGTGAACGTTTGAGTTTGGCAGTATAGTGACTTGAGTCGGCATAAATAAATAAATAACACATTTCTTACGAAGCACGAGGCGACTAAGGGTATTAGAGATTTTTAAATGATTGTGGAGGCTGTGTCTGATGACCAAACACCATTACTAATAGTGGCTATGGTATATTTCTAATTCTGAACCTCTTTTGGGATTCATAGCCGTGAGTAAATGTATTGTACGTAAATATGTACATACATACATATAATCACGCCATTAGTTCCCATTGGAATAGGCAGTGACTATGGTCCTACTATTGTGCGATCCTGAAATACCTCTCTAGTTTCGGTCTAGGTTAGTTTCTAGTTAATGCAATTTCGTGACTTCAATTATCATGAATAGATAAAGCTTGTTTGCTTACAGGTTGTATCTCCGATGTTTTAAATTGTATTGGAAATATTTTTCCTGAATACTATTGGAAAAAATCCGTTAAATTTACGAGTTGCTTGCCTAGCCACATTTTGGAAGGCAGTTCCCTGTTATACTTAAGTCAGTTAGACAAACTTTATGTCTCCTTTGATTAATTAATGCTCATACGTCCTTGTCCTTTACGTGGGGGTTGGTAGGTGTCATAATTAAGCTTTAAGAGAATTGTACAATGTACCAAATATGTATTTGTCTGAGGCGTAGTTTTTCAATACTTCATCTATAATGTATTAAATGAAATAGTTTCTCTTAATTACATCCATTACATTATGTAAAAGGTGGTTACTTTGGTACTAATAAGTGGCAGTGAAGTATAGGCTAAGAATAGCACTTACCCATTTCTTCCCGTAAGTGTTCGTAAGAGACGACTAAGGGCATTGGGACAAGTGATAACTATGAGAGCGATACTTCCAATAGTGCCTGAGGATTTTTATAGTATATTGTATGTAATTTTATTTATATGTATGGATAATTCTGATTTTAAAAAGGTTCGGGGTCGTGGAGAGCGCGGGCGTGCAGGTTTTTAACCGCCAACCGCTTTTAGAGTAGTTTGCATAAACAGGCCTTTATAGTGACATTATTGCAATGCCTGTCTTATAAAGCAATATCCAGACGCTATTTTCATGTACATGATATATAAGAAAAAAAAAGAAGCTTTTCTGTAGCTACATCCCTGTAGGAAAGGTCTACTTAGTGGGTAAGTCTTTGAGTGGGTTTCCCATTATGTTACGTATTTTTAAAGCGTTTTAAAGGTTTGCTGTGTAGTGTCGGCTTAGAATAGCACTACCCCAGTTCTTCCGGTGGGTGTACGTAAAAGGCGACTAACGGTATTGGGGCTTTTAAGGGATTTTGGGGCGATGCGGTTGGAGACCCATCACCAAGAACCTTTATTTCACCATCTATTCCCCATGCACCTTCCAAAAGTGGCTGATGAATTTCTAATTCCTTAGCTCTGGCTACCCCTTTCTAGGGATTTATTGCCGTGAGTATATGTATGTATGTACGTTGAAATTTAGCCACTCGCCCGGTCCATGAACAAAATTTCCAGTATATATAAGAAGAAATTTATGCTAAGTTTTTTTTTCGGAGTAGTCTGATACCTTAAAAGATAATTTAATGATCACTTATTTACTTCTTCGATGTTTTAAAATGATTGGTTGAAACCCTTAATAAGGCTTCTTTGGGACAATATTATGAGAGAAACGAATCCTGAATTTGCGATATTACGTTTCGCTTCTCAAAATTGAGCTACTATCCCGCTAAATACATTGGTATGATGACAGCCATGGCGAATAATATTTAAATAACATTAACCACTTGTTTATTCAGACTCGATTGTTAGTCAGACATTCATGTCATAAGAATGCAGTAGATAATTCACTTGGTCGGACACAAATAGTATTATCATACCAATCTATCAATCACGTAATATTTTATTGATAAGACTAAAGACAGCCAAAGGAAGTTATTACTCATAAATTTTGCCCTACCCCACCCACTAATGACATTGTCTCAATATTCTTCGTTTCTCGAATGAGATTCTTCGATGTTGTTTGTTATGTGAGAAACTTAGGACTTTTATAAGCATCTTGCCTTTGCTACTAGAGTATTGTAGTAGACACTGTAGGAGTTGCGTTTCAGTTTAAGGAACAGACTTTTGATATAATAACAGGTATGCAAGCTTCGTCCACGCCCAGTCCCATAATAAAATGTAGTTTTCTGTAGATCTCAGCTAGTTAGTTGGTTCCAGCAGAGTGCACAAAAGGAAGTCGGAACAAAGGCGTCAGACAGGCCATTGCGTTGAACGTGCTGTTGGCATGACACCGCATGGGCAGGTAAAGCGACCGTTTTATATTACCTTTCGTGTACTGCGCTGACGCTGCTAGCACGCCGAGCAGTAGCGCAAGGAGGCTCCCCGCACCCCCGCGCCACAACATGGTACCGATTCTTCGACTTTTATTACAATTCCAACTCACGTCTCAATAAAAACTTGTCACAAGCTACAACCACGCACTTGAGACGCTCGGTAATCACACAACACGCACACTGACACACAATTCGAACACACATCCATTTGAAAAATGTCCGTTCATCCGATAAGGTAACCGCTTCGCACGACGTTCGTGGGTCGAGGCATGCAGGTAAAACGAGTAAGCCTATTAAGTTACGGTAACTTAAACTACTAAATTAACTTGTTATTGTGTCTACTATTCACTAAGCACTAAATCTATCACGGAAGTTCTGCACACCCGAATGTTTGATAACTTTACATTACTTCGTAGAAGAATTTCGAAGTTCGGAGTAAAGTCGGGCGAAGCGCGACATACGTCCACCCGTCGCATCGTTCGGAGAAAACTGGTGTGAACTAGTGTGAAGTGAGGGAACAATCAACAAGTTGCGGTGACGGATCGGAGCGCGGGAGGGGGCGTTGGTGAAAGGCGGTCAACCAATGGGACCGCGGGATTCCACGGTGCATCGTTCGAGCATGCGCATTTCGCTTCTATGTTCAGACTAGTCTATTCGCCGGCCGGCAGAACCGTTGCGGGGCGAAGGGGATTTCGAGTTTAGCAAAACTTTTGAACCGGTTTTTGTTTTCGCGCAAAAAACCACAAGCGAGCCACATCACTCCTCGAGACTGGATTTCTTATTATTCCTGTTGCATAGACTGGTTCCCGCTAGTGATTGCTAACCTTGATTATTTCTAGCCAACAACACATTACACCACCTACTATTGAAGCGACATTTTATTTTAAGTACTAGCACCAGTTATTTTCTGTTATTATGATAGCAAAAAAAACCAAGACTACTGATCGGCATTTATTAATTCTAGGATTAATCAACATCTTCATTTACGCTACATTCTTTAATCTCCATATTTTGTAGTTCATCTTGACAGTTATTTTCTTGTAAATTTGTTTCACTCTCCTCCTGAAATAAAAAGGAAAACAAAATTCAACTTATCTCTCGACTATACTTTGTTTACTGCTACTGTCATTTCGTCAATGAGAGTTTGTAGGGAGGGAGGAAATCCAAAATTGTGATGATAGAGTCACTTATACTATGAACATCAGATTCTGACCTATGATACATATTTTTTAATTATCCAAAATTCAGATTCAGAGCTTTCGTTTTTTTGCATAGATTTTGAATTAACGTGAATGGGGCGAACACTTTCACAGGACTAACTACAACTCTACTTTTATGTGGATTTTCGACTTTGGCTAGACGCCTTTTTTTATTATTACCAACTATCTTATCTTTTCACCGGATTATGACAGCTTTTATTTACATGTCTCTGTACCTTTACGAGTTTTTTTTAAAAAGACTGGTTTAGCTTATAATGATATCTAGCTCATTGGCTTAAAGGGCGGTTAAAAAGGATTGCAAAAATCACAATGCACAATGAATAGTCAGTCAGGATAATCCCTCAGCCAAACATTTGTGGAAATAGTATTTAAAAAAAAATTGACTTTATGAATTGTAATTGTTTAAAAGGAACATTGCCGTTTTTAACAAAATATCAATTGTACAGAAAACAGTGTGAAAGTAAATATATTATTATTAATATTTACTAATAAATTGCTGTGTAGTGTTGACTTAGAATAGCACTACCCCATTTCATTGGGTGTTCGTAGAGGCGGCTAAGGGTAGTGAGGGCCTTTTAATTGAATGTTGGGGGATGCGGTGTGAAACCCATCAACAAAACATTGACTTTACGATCTCCGCTCAATTTCCTAAAGTGAAAGAGAAATTTTGTTCCAAAGCCTTTTAGGGATTCATAACCGTGAGTATTTCTGTATACATACTTTTTATAAAAGTATGGTTTTGATTTTAGATTTCTGTCCACCAGTAATCAGTATCTATCATAGGGTAAAATGAGATTCCGAATTAGTTAAAAATTCAGAGGTAGGAAACGCAAACACTACTTAAACGTGTAAAAGAAATAAAGGATAGAAGAATTTCGCACTGGCAGCCAATTGACACGGTGGCTCAGTTGGCAGAGCGTCGGGGCGTATACCCGAGGTCGCGGGTTCGATTCCCGCCTGTGTCGAAATTTTTCTTTCCTTTATTTATTCTTTATTTATTAAAATGAGAACTTTGAGAATACAATTAAGTTTTTACGCAAGTACTTAGGCATGTGTCACGCACGTCATATTTTTGTTTTATACGTTCTCATCTTAATTTTGAATTACAAAGCAGAAGGAGAGATTTTTCATTCAATACCGATGGGAAAAAACCGAAAACTACATCTTAGTATATTAGAAAGTTTCATGTTATTTTTGCTATCGAAAACTCGAAAACTGCTAGATCGATTCGATTAATTCGTTTTGTAAAGTGTTAAAAAAGGTTCTTAGCTACGGAAAAGTGGAAAAGTTGTGACGATAATATTAAATGCATAGTTTTTCTTACGACAGAAACCCTCAACGGGCCAGCCAAATATGTCAATTTCATGGCATCCACCATCTGAATGTCAATAATTTTTTTTCAATACTTTGATATACTTTCTGGTTAGCTAGTTATATATAAAACTTACAACAGATAACCCGCGCACTCTGACTGCAAATCCGGAGGTACCCGGGTAAGCTACACACGGGGACCTCGCCACTTCACAGGGTTGGCAGGCTTGGTCAGGGTTGTCTTCAGCTTTTAGAACTTTATTTGATATTGTAAGACAAGCTTTGCCATGTCACCTATTCTTTTATTTATATATAAACATCCTATTAATATTATAAATGTGAAAGTTTAGATGTTTGTGTGTTTGAAGCAAAAAGGCTCTTCAAGTACATAATGTATATGAATAAAATTTAGCAGAATGCTGGATAATGACCCAAATTATAACATAGGATACTTTTCGTCCCGGATTTTTTTACCAATACCGGAAAAAACGCTTTCATCTTTGTCATTTATAAGCAAATTTAACAAAACGAATTCTGTCAGGTCAGCTAGTATAAAATAAAAAAACGAAACATTTAATGATTAAACTAGAACTACGAGTATATAAAACTTACAACAGATAACCCGCGAACCCTGACGGCAAATCCGGAGGTACCCTGGTAGGCCACACACGGCGACCACGGCGCCCACGCCACCCCACACTGGTCGGGGTTGTCTTCATCTTTCAGAACTTCCCTGAGGAAAGAACAAAATTTAAGAATATGGGTAACATTTCGGTAATCTGTTGATTGCTGTGTAGTATCGGCTTAGAATAGCACTAACACATTTCTTTGGGTGGGTGTTCGTAAGAGGCATCTAACGGTAATGGGGATTTTAAAGGATTTTTGGGCGACTCGGTTGGAGACCTATCACCAACTACTTTTATTTCACCATCTTTTCCCCACTCGACTTTCCAAAAGTAGCCGAGGAACTTCTTATTCCTTAGATCTGGCTACCCCTTCTAGGGATTTGTAGACGTGAGTATGAGTATGAGTGTGTGTGTTGTGTGCCTATTTGAGAGAGTAATAGATAAACAACTTCATCCCATATACGAAACTTGTTTTTTCATTTCCAAAAAGCCCTGTACGTAAAACATACATAAGCCATTATTTCCACTTGCGGTAGGTAGAGACTATCGACTTTGTACAATCCTGGCTCACTTCCGAGCTTCATTTAGGCATCAAGCTTTTCTTTTATGGGATTTATGGCCGTGTGTATATGTAGCAACCGTGATAGCCCAGTGGGTAGAACACTCGGTTATCGTGCAAACGACTAGTGTTCAAATCTTGGGTCGGGCCTACACCAATTTGTCTTTTCTAAAGACATATGTGTGGTTAATTTATCATGGTTGTTAACGGTGAGGGAAAACATCGTGAGGAAACCCACATGGCTGAGTTGTACTTAGTCATGTGACAGTGTATTCGTTCAAAACGGCGATAGGCCTGCCCCCTATCACGTGAGTACACTGTCCATGCAAAACGTGGGTACTCTGAACACCAGGTGACAAATCACGTGATGTTCAGAAGTATTATTACCTCTGCCAACCCCTTCGGGGATATTCGGCGTAAACGTTTGTGTTATGTTATGTTATGTTTATATGTATATGTATGTAGCTCTGCTATGCCTCGTTTTTCGGCTATAATAAGACATATAGTGCACTCATGTGATAGGAGGCAGACCTGTAGCCGTTTTCATACAAATACAATATCATATGTACAACTTAGCCATGTATACTTTCTCACCGTTAACCACCATGATGAATTAACCACACAAATGACTTCGGCTATTCCCAGTAGTCTTACTCGATAGTCTTACCAGTAGGACTATTGGGATTTTTTGTCCCAATAGACTTACTAGTAAGACTATTGGGAAAATAATTCCCAGTAGTCTTACTAACCAATCAAAACTTTTTGGTTCCTCTAAATGTTCCAACTTTTATGTAGACCAAATAAGATTAATAGACATACCTCCTTAGTGAAATTTAATGTATGATTTAAAATCGAATATTTTTTTTGGCTTATTTCCTGTCACATTATATTTATTGAGGTGTATTTGCCATGAACTAAATAATTTTCAATATACATTGGAATGGGTTTGTGGTTGTAATATATTTTCCGCCAAAATACAGTCCTCAAAAGGTAAAATAACTCTGTATTTATAGTATATTTTTTGTTATTTTTTGTATTTAAAGTACCAGGGTAGCATAAACATAAAAGCAGCATAAATAAAAAAGCTTATTCGTTTTATACAAAATTATCATTTGGATAATTTAAACCTTTTTGATCATGAAAACCTCATGTGGGGATTATTACTAATAAATAAAGAATAAATAAAGGAAAGAAAAATTTCGACACAGGCGGGGATCGAACCCGCGACCTCGGGTAAACGCCCCGACGTTCGATCGACGCCTGTGTCGAAATTTTTCTTTCCTTTATTTATTCTTTATTTATTATCATTTGGAGTTTATCAAAATCAGAATTAGAGAATAATCAGACAGAAGAATCAACCAAAAGAAGTCCACAGGTGGAGAAAGGATCTTCCGAAAGATCTCCATAAAAATCGGTTCTGTGCTGCCCAAAAATTTTATCACGACGAAGTCGTCGGTCAACCTTATGGGAAAACCACGCAAACAAACAAACAGACCACATCAACCCTATTAATAACTTGATTCCTGAAAAATATCACGTCGACCTCTAGACATAGAGACAGCAGACACAAAAATAGGTAGGATAAATTAAGCATCGGAAAAATATTTGTACAGATTTTCAAGTTTATTAGTCATAACAACTTGTAGTTTATGCGTTCCTGGTACTTCAGTTGAAAGTTAAATTTACGTACATTTTTATAGCTGCTTAAGTTATAATTTCCAAAAAACTTTATAAACGTTATAGCTTCTCATTTATCAAAATATTAGAAAAATATCGTGTCTAAAATGTACATTCCTTAGTAATAAATCAGCAAAACTGAAAATTACAAGCAAGTGTTGTATGCGTTGTTTGTGTTAAATATATTAATAAGGTACTGTCTATGTCTAATAGTTACGAGGCCTATGTTTCTAAAACAAATGTCAAGTAAGACTAATGGGAAAAATACGCCATAGACAATGTCCTACTTTCGGTAAGACTATTGGGAATAAAAATCCCATTAGTCCTACTGGTAAGACTATCCAGTAAGACTACTGGGAATAGCCGAAATGACTTTGGGAAAGACAGATTGGTAAAGGCCTTAATCAAGATTTGCATCTCTGCTTGAGAGGCGGCGGTGCTCCCCACTGAGCTATCACGGCTTTATTTACATTAATACAGCCAAAACTAAGAAGTAATTCGTCATATTCATCATATAAATGTTTCAGTCAGCGAGATTTTGCCTTGTAGTGGCGGCTTGGAATGTCACTACTCCTTTTTGGGATTTGTGGCCGTGAGTATGTGTATGAATGTATTCGAAACCAAACTTCAGAACAAACAAACCACAAAATCATTTATGTTGTAACTTGTAACAAAGATAATAAACACTTACATTTCCTCGTAGGCAACATTTTCTCCGTAATTTGTTTCTTCTACTGAAAAAAACAACTTCAAGCTAATAGTTTGACTAAACAGTTCCATGACAAATTTTCAAACTAAAACTCAAATGTTCACACCGTGTATCCACGAAGGGATTGGTAGAGGTACTATTACTTCTGAACATCATGTGACATTGTTACCTGGTGTTCAGAGGGTGGGTTGTTTCGCTCACGTAAAAGGGGGCAGGCCTATCGCCGTTTTGTACGAATACACTGTCACATGACAAAGTATAACTCAGACATGTGAGTTTTCTCACGATGTGTTTCCCTCACCCATAACAACCATGATAAATTAACCACACATATGACTGCGTTCTACCCACTGAGCTTTCAAGGATTGCTGAAGACATAATTTATGAAACTTAAAGGATACATGGTAAAATAAGTGGGAGTGGCAGACAGAATAATATGTCTATATGTGTATAGGAGAATTTCAAATTTTAATTATTTTCATTGCGAACATGTGTACAGGGCCTTGGGTAGAGTCGCTGCAACCAGACTTAAGAACTAACATATATTGAATCATATATTTCATATTAATCTCATGATCGGTTTAGAATATTTTACTCCATAATTAAATGTAATAGTAAAAAAGTCTCCCAGCACAATTATCGGCGCTATCAACGCAAAGAGTGGGTAAAGAAGACTACAGGTAACAAGATGTCTCGTGTGCAGAATATATAACGCCAATTATTACACTACTATTTTAGACAGAATATGTATGTATTGTATGTATGTATTTTAGAACATAATCTTTGTAAATATTTTTCGACTTTGATGTGCAATAAAGAGATTTATATTCGGTTATGGCTTGGGGCGGTTTGTTTGCCTAATTTTGTTGTGTTACTTTTAATCTTTTTATTATTTTTGATTTAGTTTAAGTTAATGGTTAATTTATTTTTTCCAAATATGTGTATAGCTTTTTATGTAATCGAATTAAATTTAGACTATATCTCAAAAACGCTGACTTTCAAATAATTACATAAAGTAATTCTTTTGAAAAACTTTATTTATTTATTTGCGTGTCACAAGTTAATAAGATGTTACAATTTTTAGAAATACAGGTGACGCCTTGCCATGGCAAACATCGTTTAATGGAAGATTAGTTGTGTAGCAATCGAGGCACTATTTATTTTCAGACCATCAAAAAACTCCGTGATATTAACATTTACTTATAAGATGTTTTTTAAAAGTTATGATAAATAATGCCGTGTAGTGCCGGCTTAGAATCTCACTACCCCTTTCTACCAACGAACGGGCGCCGTAAGAGGCGACTAATGGTGTGGGGCTATTTAAAGTGGTTTTTGGGCGATGTGGTTGGAGACCCATCACCAACGATACTTTATTTCTACCATCTTCCCCATATCAACTTCCAAATGTGGGTGATAAACTTTGAAGAAAAAAGGTTTTAATCCTTACCACTTGCGCTGCAATCCACATCAACGTATGGGAAAACGTTCAGTCGTTTCACGGTTAGTTCTGCAAAAGGCTTTAAATCGTTGAGGTTCTTCTGGTAGAACGGAGAATTCCTGTCGAAAGAGCCCACAGCTACTCTCTGGATGTTGCTCAATGGTTGTGTTATTGTTGTAGGAGACTGCGAAAGAAAAAGTAATGTAAAAAAAGGAAGTGAAAAATCTCACACAAGGGACAATATATAGTACATACATACATATACTCACGGCTATAATTCCTTAAACGGGGTAGCCAGAGCTTTGGAATAAGAAATTCCTCAGCCACTTTTGGAAGTTGAGTAAGGAAAAGATGGTAAAAATAAATGTTTTTGTTAAATACGCTTAGTCGCCTCTTACGATCACCCACGGGTAGAAAAGGGGTAGTGTTATTCTAAGCCGACAATACACAGCAACAATATATAGTCTCAAGCAATATAATCGCAAAATTAGGCTGTGGACGGTAAGGCTACTAATTGATCGGAATTATTTCTGAAATGCTAAAATAATTATCTTACGCAACCGTGATAGCCCAGTGGGTAGAACACTCGGTTATCGTGCAAACGACTAGTGTTCAAATCCTGGGTCGGGCCTACACCAATTTGTCTTTTCTAAAGACATATGTGTGGTTAATTTATCATGGTTGTTAACGGTGAGGGAAAACATCGTGAGGAAACCCACATGGCTGAGTTGCACTTGGTCATGTGACAGTGTATTCGTACAAAACGGCGATAGGCCTGCCCCCTGTCACGTGAGTACACTGTCCATGCAAAACGTGGGTACTCTGAACACCAGGTGACAAAGTCACGTGATGTTCTGAAGTATTAGTACCTCTGCCAACCCCTTCGGGGATATGCGGCGTGAACGTTTATGTTATGTTTATGTTATGTAATTATCTTACGGTTTTGTTTGATTCAACAGGTAACTGATGCTCCCGTAATCTACGTTTCATCATATGACAATTGGAACTTCTAAAAGAAAGGATTCCTACCCGTATCAATTTCCTCAGAGCGTTAAAATCATACTTTACTCACTTACCTCATAAGAAATGCCATCCATAGTCCCAGCATCCCAAGGGTAAAGGGGTATCTGAGCAAAGTCCAACCACTCATCATCTTTGCACAGCTCAAACTGGGAAGTTCCAAGAAACCAGTCTGGTGATGGTCTCATAGCTACGGCCAAGGAAAATAGATGATGGAATCTGTCCACTCGGAACAGTGAACGGGATTCTTCGAACATGTATGGGTGATGGTTTTTCGGACCGATGATGAGCGTCCTGGTGCCGCCAGTTTCGGATATCTGTAAAATTACTTCTTTCAATTCTTGTCACAGTTTTATCATACATGAATTATGTCATTATAGTCGACAACAAATATACTAGCATATTAGGGGATTAAAAAAAAAATGAAAACTATTTAGAGTACTTAATGTCTTTAAAATCATTCCGTATAGTGTCGTTTCAGTACAGCCTTAACCATATTGTCCAATGGGTGAGTGAATGACAGAACACAGTTTCCGAACTTCTGACTACCCCTTTTTAAGATTTAATATGTAAGTAGAGCTAGGTTGGTAGATGGTGTTAGGGTTTTTGTATTTTATAGTGAGCCAAGTACATCCTTTAGTTTACCATCTTTTCTTCACTCAACTTAGGAAATTGGCAAGCCATTTCTATTACCATGAATCTCACTCTCACTCTTATCGACTCGTTAACAACTTGTAATTTCAAGGTGTAAAATCACAATTTTAAAAAGTTAACAATGGTGAAGAAATGGAGCAATATGCATTGATACAGCCAGATAAACAATAACACCATGAAAATTGTAATCTCACCGCATCAATGATTTCCCTCTGCAACACCAACTCATCAGCTCTCTCCGCGAGCATCCTCATACCAGAGCTAGCGTTCTGACCTTGCTTCCAGATCACGTGGTTGTAGGAGTGGGACGCTCCGATCATGTGACTGTACCCGTTCTCGTCAGGTTTGCTCGGGTACTTTTGAGGGTGTGTGACTCGGGACCATTTTCCGCGGAATATTACCTGATGGAAATTTTTGTTTAGATTAATCGGGAAAAACTTTATGCGTATAGTAAGTTAATGGTTCAAACTGTTTTCTCACTAGGATTCTTCTTAGGATGTGTGTTTAAGTGAGAAATTGTCTTATTCGTGATGAGAAAAGGGATGTTGAGATGGTTTGGTCACTAAAAATAAAAGAGCATGTATGAAAAGATTGAAGCAAATTCGTAGAAAGTGGCAATCGATGGCCCTTGCGTACGCCTTGCGTAATGAGGTGTATGTATCATCTCGATTAAAGTTAACGACTTTTTTTTTCGTAGTCGGTTACGTTCGATAGTTAAGAAATATTATTCAGGGGAAAACTCTAGTGATTTCGGTAGCTCAATACAAAAGGGCTCGGCTTTGATGTAACGGTGACTCGAAATCAAATCGAAATTGATTTCATAAGCAGCATGTAGAATGGTGGTATATAAGTTTATGTTTATAAATGTCACATATTATGAATGTGACATATCGTACTCAAAAGACCTAACAGATATACAGACCTAAATTACATTATATAAAGTACCTCATGCTACGCCTCAGAACAAAAATTGCATTTCGCTCAAGCCTGCAGCGGTGGACTGTCAGGTGGTTTATGAAGGTATCTTATCTATCAATACCTATATATCTAGCACTACAGTCAGGTGCTCCTTTCGTATAAGTTAAGCACGTATAATTCGATTACCCAAACCTAACTTGAACAAAACTTCCCACAAATACTTTCTAGACACTTTATGACAAGCTTTCTCTAAATATATGAAAGAGCTATACAATACACCTTTTGGTTCTTGCCTAAAAACTTTTCGGTAATCAACCTTAAAGAGAAGATTTGATCTATCCACTTCATTCCATTTCTAAATCTCGCTTGCACATCAAAAATCTCATTCAAAACTCTTTCAATCAATACCTTTGCATACAATAAGTAAGTTTATAAATCTCACATAATATAAATTAACATTTTAATGCACACTTAAATTATATAAGTTAAGAGCGTTACTATAAGTACCTCATACTGTGCCTCACTACACAAATTACATTTCGCCCGCGCCTGCAGTGGAGGACTGTCAGGTGGTTTATCCAGGTTCTTCTCCAGCACTATTGTCAGGTGCTCCTTCACATACCACACCTCATCATTCTCGGCCACCATGGCTCGCAGCCTCACTTTCTGTTCGTTGGTACCAGGTACGTCTCTTGGGGATATCCAGTGCACCTAGATTCATAAAATGGGAAAAATGCAAATTTTTTTCTTACAAATCATCGTAAGGCTTAAAATGGTATATTCCTTAAGGGATATACTGTTTCTTTTGAATATCACGTCACAATGACAGACTGTCATCGGCTGTTCGGACTCGCTAATTATGTGCCTGAATAGTTGAAGCAAGTGAAAGCTCATATCCACTTCCAACAGATACACTGAACTCCAATGCACGTTGTTTTTTTGTATGGTTGGTGTATAATGTTGCCAAACTGAAGTTCTAGTGAAGTGAGATGACAGGCACGCATTGCACGCAGAACTGACCACGTTGGGGCTCAAAGGTTTTGCGGTGGCTACGTATAGAATGATACAGTGTGGGCAAGCCTCCCATAAGATGGAGCCGATGGATGAGGGCAGCATAGCTCCGGTTGTTGTGAAAATCTTGATAGGGAGGCCAATGTTCAGCCCTGGACCATTACCCAATGGTAATGACGATGTTGGCTTAAAATAGCACTAAACAGTTTCTTCCTACAGGTTTCGCACAAGCCGATTAATGGTTTTGAGGCTTTTTAATTGATTTTTGGGCGATGTGGATCTGGCTTCCTCTTATCAGGATGTATGGCCAGACACTACACAGATACAACTATAACTATGAACCTATGCAAAATATAACATTATAAGTAAATTACCATGCTATAAATATACTTAACAACATTATCAATAATACCTCAATTTCAGTCTTATCCGAACTATCAGAGTTCTCGACGGTATTAGCACACAGATCACTGTAGCGGGTCTGCTTGTCAGTATCCAAGGTCTTCAGAGTCCCCACGTCGATGTTCTTCTGGTACAGATACTGGTCGGTGGCGTTGTCAACGTCCGGGTCCTCCACGGTGATCATGAACCAGCGGAACGGACGGGTGTCGTTGTCGCTGGTAAGCTTTACTATGGATTATACATAGAAATGGATATAATCTTAGACCAAGGAAACTAAAGACAAGTAATGGGGAATAGTGTGGTAATACCAATTTTAAGATTGAGTGTTGGGAGCACATTTCTTTGCATAATCTATCTCAGCCTGGAAATCCCTAGCAACATCATCACAAAACACGGCCAAGAATGAAAAGGCAACCAAATGATCTGATTATTCCTGAATTGCCTTAATAATTGCTATGTCAGTGTCCAAGGTCTTCAGCGTCCCCACGTCGATGTTCTTCTGGTACAGATACTGGTCGGTGGCGTTGTCTACGTCCGGGTCCTCCACGGTGATCATGAACCAGCGGAACGGACGGGTGTCGTTGTCGCTGGTTAGCTTTACTACGGAATTTATGTAGATATAGATATAATCTCAGACCAAGGAAATGAAAGACAAGTAATGGGGAATAGTGTGATGATATCAATTTTAAGATTGAGTATGGGGAGCACATTTACTTGGATCGCATAAATCTATATTATAAAAACCAAAAATTAAAATTCAGTATTTCTTTTTTGTGGATAAAAGATAATAGTTTAAAAGACATACATACATATACTCACGGCCATGAATACCAAAAGGGGTAGCAAGAGCTTCAAAGCTAGAAACTCCTCAGCCACATTTGGAAGTTGACAGGGGAGAAGATGGTAGAAATAAAGTATCGTAGGTGATGGGTCTTCAACTCCAACCGCATCTCTCAAAAACCACTTTAAAAAGCCCTATACCCTTAGTCGCCTCTTACGATACCCGTGGATAGAAAGGGGTAGTTACATTCTAATAGGTTTAAAAGAATCCCGTGATAATAATGGTAGCCGTTTTTCAAGTATACTCAGTACGTCCCAATGTAGCGAAGGCTGTGGGAAGCTGATGCATGCGGGAATAAATATGTATGTATAGAAAATATACTATCGCTACATTGTTATAATGTTTTTCAACTACAAGGAATATCGAATGTCGCGTGGGTGTTGCTATGTCTATCATGCTTTATATCAATCTCCATGCAGCGTATTAAACTATACAGCTCCTTTTGTGTTGGCTAGTTAACTTTAGATCTTTGCTGAATACTAATATTTAAGTACACCGAATCCATCATAAATGTATTGGCACTCACGCCGCCGACAATATTGCAAAAATATTTTCACATTCAGTCTTCAAACTATGTACCAGTAGATACTAGTAATAAAAACGCTTTTATATTATATCGTCGTAGGAAGCAAGGATTATATTAGTTTTTGCATCTATAAGATACAGTCACGGGTTTGATCTTAAACAGGGGTGGCCACACTTTAAATAATCCCTAAAACTTGCAAACTGCAAATATGAATAAATAAATATTGGTTCTAAGTCTCGTCTACCTTTTCAGGATTTTAATCATCAGTATTCTAGTAGATAACTTGTAATAATATACTCACAAACGTAAGTCTGCGACGGCAGATATTTCCCGGGTTCTTTTGACTCAATGTTCAAATGGTACAATCCATTGTTTTCGCTCGGTCTCTTCACGGTGCTCTGTCGTGGCGTTTGGTCGCATTTCACTTGTGCCCCTTCACTAGTTACTAGAAAACTTGATGAAACTAATACTATTATTATCAAATCGATTCTTGTAAATTTGTACCTGCAACAGAGGAATATTATTTGTTAAGTGGTGATCCGCCTGCTACTTACTAAATACTTATAGTGTTGGGCGAGATCCATCACCAACATAATAACCTTTATTTTACCATCTTTTCCCCACTCAACTTTCCAAAAGTGGCTGAGGAACTTCTAGTTTCTTAGCTCTGGCTACCCCTTCTACGGATTTACAGCCGTGAGTGTATCTATGTATGTATTTATAGTGTCTGTAATACATGCTGCACTTAACACCCAAACTCAAAAGTTCAAGCCGTATATACCTGAAGGGGTTGGCAGAGTTACTAATACTTGTGAACATCGCGTGAAATTGTCTCCTGGTATTCAGAGTACCCGCGTTTTACTTGGACAGTGTACTCAAGTGTGATAGGGGGCAGGCCTATCGCGGTTTTGCACGATTACGCTGTCACATGACTAAGTACAACTCAGCCAAGTGGGTTTCCTCACGATGATAACTTAACCACACATATGTCTTTCGAAAAGACAAATTGGTGTAGGCCCGACCCGGGATATGAACCCTCGTCGTCAGCACGATAAGCGGTGTTCTACCCACTGAGCTATCACGGTTGCTATACTAAACAAGACATATTCAACGAATGTTCAACCTCTATGAAACTTAGCGTAATGATATTAGCGAATGCAACTTCTTGAGGTCGAAGGTTTACCGTTTAGTGAAAGAATTTTTGAAATTGATTGAATGGTTTTGGATCTTATTTCTTACATGCAAACAAACACCAAACAAATCTTTCGTCGTAACGTGGGTGACACGTGAACGAATTTTACCCTATAAATCCCAGGAAGGGGTAGCCAGAGCTAAAGAATTAGAAATTCCTCAGCCACTTTTGGAAATTTGAGTGGGGAAAAGATAGTAAAAATAAAGGTTGTTGGTGATGGGTCTCCAACCGCATCGCCCAAAAATCCCTTAATAGCCCCATACCGTTAGTCGCCTCTTGCGTACACCCACCGGAAGAAATGGGGTAGTGCTATTCTAAACCGACACTACACGGGAATTTTACAAACATAATAAATATTTTTAAAGTTGTTTTTGGGGGATGTGGTTGGCGAGTTGGATGTGGTGTGATTTCTTACCATCTTGTCCTCTATCAACTACCAAATGTGGCTCAGGAGTTTCTAGCTCTGAAGCTCTAGCTACCCCTTTTTGGGATTTATGGCTGTTAATTTATGTATGTGAGTTTATGTATATGTATAACCAATTAGTGATGTTACTTTACATACTATCTTTGATTTTCGGGAAAAAATAGAAGTCATATGGTACATATATACATACATATACTCACGGCTGTAAATCCTTAGAAGGGGTAGCCAGAGCTAAGGAATTAGAAATTCCTCAGCCACTTTTGGAAATGAAAGTGGGGAAAACGTGGTAAAATAAAGGTTGTTGGTGATGGGTCTCCAACCGCATCGCCCAAAAATCCCTTAAAAGCCCCAATACCGTTAGTCGCCTCTTACGTACACCCACCGGAAGAAATGGGGTAGTGCTATTCTAAGCCGACACTACACAGCTATGTATGTGAGTTTATATATATATGTATAACCAATTAGTGATGTTACTTTACTACATACTATCTTTGATTTTCGGGAAAAACTAGAAGTCATATGGATGGTCATATGGCCTAAACTGTATTGTGAATGACCCATTAAACCATAGCTATGGTTAAACTACTATACTATGCATAGTATAGATAGATAGTTCAAGTGGGGCGGTGTGAGCTGAACTGAAGCGGTTTCGTCATTCGGCCGTATAACAGTATTTTGATAAAGAAGAAGCAGTAAGCTGTGTAGTGTCGGCTTAGAATAGCACTACCCCATTTCTTTCGGTGGGTGTACGTAAGAGGCGACTAACGGACTTGGGGCTTTTTAAGGGATTTTTGGTCGATGCGGTTAGAGACCCATCACTAATAACCTTTATTCTACCATCTTTTCCCCACTCAACTTCCAAAAGTTACTGAGGAATTTCTAATTTCTCAGCTCTGGCTTCCCCTTTTAGGGATTATTAGCCGTGAGTATATGTATGTATGTAGAAGTATGTAAAAAGCAGTAATTGTTTAATAAAATTAAACATTACAACAACACAACACGTTTGAAAAAACAATAGTAACAACAAACCAAAATATACTATATATATATATGCTATGTACTCGTGAAAATCTACTTACATGTTTTAATGGTAAAAGACTGCACTTCAGGTCGAAACACTGAAATGTACACAACACATATTATTCAAACTCTTTGACGCAATATTCTGAATATTAACACTGCTTTAGCTAAATTAAGTCAGAAATTTCCTTTTCTAATATGCTCTTTAATCGTTCTAAAGCATAATTCAATACAATTTGTGAGCTGGATAATAGATAATTCAACGTAAATTTGAGGTTATCCCGTCGCGTCCAAAACAGAGTCCCGACTCAAAATAAACCTAACCTATAAAGTACACACCAAACTTGGCTTCCCGCCAAAACGGAGTATATCGTTTTAACTTCTTTCGGGTAAACCAAACACTATTGAGTCAATATTTTTTATGAGAATTCGTTTTTCCGCTTTATTGAATTGTAGATGTGAAATTGTATGTTTTGCTTGATAGATACGATGATTTTGTTAAGGGCCTCCCCGCATTTTGCAGCTATTGCGCTCACTCTTACGTCAAATTTACTGAGAGTGACAGGGACGGAAAAAACGCGCGCGCAGGATAAATGTAGTTTATTTAGTTTTATTGAATAACTATAATGTTTAAATGAAAAGTTAAACATCAAAGTTACAGATCTTAAAGCTACGCGTATATAGACACATAATGAGTTCACATGTATGTTATGCCAGTGGAGCCTATACGGTTTTTATGAAAACAAAGCATGTTCCAATTCAATTTTTTTCATCATATTTTTCAACAAATTATTAAAATGTTAAACATCAAATTTTAACACCATGAACTAATCACCAACATATATTTTATTCATATCATATCAATATCATCAAATCAGACTTTATAGAATTTCCAAACAATCAATATCAACCTATTTTTCCGGGGACGCCCTTAAGTGTTGTTTTTCATAGAAAATATAGGTAACGTTTGTTTATTTATTGTCCCTACCATGCTGAATTTGATAAGTAATCCGTATCCCATAAACTGGTAGTGCACCAAATCAATTATATTTTCTTTTCACATATATATTGACACATAAACAAGAGACAATAGGAACTCAAAAATATTCAAAAACCTTATAAGTTTAATTTATCTATCATCATATATCTATATTTAATTTATCTCTGAGTTTTAAAGAGAAAATATACTAACGTCTTATTCTGTTATTATGATACAGTTTTTCTGAATGTTTGTTTTTGTATGCGGCAAATTGCTATAGGTATTTAAATATATGATATAATGTACTTTTTGTTTCTATCTTATTTGGAGCGAAGCTCCATTTACCCCCGACTTTTGCATTTCGTTGTGATCGTACTCCTCCCAAACGGCTCAACTCAGAACCCTGAAATTTTGCACGGTGGTCAAGGACCATGTCTAGATGGTTTATGTCAATTTTGATAAAAATCGGATGTGCCACGGAGGAATAATCACCATTAAAAAAATTACAATGTTTATCTATGGAAAAATTACTTAAACAACGCCAGCGCGTGAAAAGATATTTTTTTCATATTCGATCGTCCCAAAGTCGTGACTGCGACACTTGGTGATTTTCGAACTTTTGAACGCTAATACTCGAGTTCTAGAACAGTTTTCCCAAAACTTTTTTGAACGAAAATTTTCTTGAACATACTTTTTTTCAAAGTTAATAGGTATTTAGCTATTTAGATATGTTTTTCTCAACAATAAAAATTGCTAACAATTCAAGTTTTTCAAAATCAGGACTCTAACTCCTTTGCAGTTTTGTGTAGAATCAATCACGCGTTTAGGTAAACCAACAAATATATTCAAAGAATCATAACAAATAGCATAGCAACGCGTGTTGAGATATTTGTAGAATAATTCGTTCAACGATAAGTAATATCTGAGAATCAGGCAATTGCTCGCTTCGCTCCTTTTATTGGCATCTGACGGTCCCATGCCAACCTAGTATATAAAGCCTTAAGGAAACGACCCGTCTTAAGTGTCCCAAAAGCTAATACCTATTATAGGCGTAACTCATTCCTATTACGTGCATGTACTAAATTTAATGAATCAATAGTAGATTTAGATATTTTCGATACAAGCATTACAAGTTAGTTATTAATTTACATTTCGGCCAATAATTTCTACACTAACCTCAACAACATTATAATTATTTATTTTTACCTAAATATTTTAGTTCTGTAAGTATTATGTAATTTTTCTATAGGTGAAGATTTGTAAATGACATTGTGTATTCTTAATTAGTATTATATTGCTTGTATTTGTCTGTTAATCTTCCAAAGAAAATAAAATAAAATTCATGTGTCACCGTGTTTGTCACGAATCTCCTGCGAAACGGCTGAACCGTTTGCATTGAAATTTTGCATTCACATTTGCTATGTCTATGGATAGGTTTTATAACTATTTATACTACTAAGTGATAAGGGGTTGTACAGTACACCCCTAACATATTAATATTTTTTAGACCAGACCTTCCTAGGAATTATTTGTATAGCTATCTATTTATAGCTTCTTTTCTTGGTTTTGGGTAATAATATATATACAATAATATATAATATGTATAGTATCTAATTTGCTATGTAGTGTCGGCTTAGAATAGCACTACCCCATTTTTCCGGTGGTGTACGTAAGAGGCGACTAATGGTATTGGGGTTTTTAAGGGATTTTTGGCCGATGCGGTTGGAGACCCATCACCAACATTTATTTTACCATCTTCTACCCACTCAACTTTCCAAAAGTGGCTGAGTAATTTATGATTCCTTAGCTCTGGCTACCCCTTCTAGGGATTTACAGCCGTGGGTATATGTATGTATCAATAGGAATTCCATGCGTTAACAGTAATTAATTCCCTCTCATTTGCGATGACTCTATTGTTGTGGGGCCTGTTAAGAACAACCAGGCTAGACGAACAGGAGACGAAGACAAGGTGTGCTACTCTGATATTAAATGTAGATATTTATCAAACACGAATATATTACCTATTTATTCTTTTTGTTTTGTGCCACATTACACATATGTTTTTCTCGTAATACATCCGTGCCTCGCCCATCGGTCTGACGACTTAATTGATTAGTCCGCACAAATCTGACAAGCCAAATTGGATCACTGGACATATTTTCATGTGGAAATAGGACCTAGTTTGTTGGTAAGCTAGACGAACGCAATAAAAATAAATCCGATGCATATTTACGTGATGCGCATATACAGAACGCCTGCTGAATAAATATCAACGTTCTATCCGGGACGACTGATTGCTGACTGTTTTATGGCAGGCGTTTTATTTTATCATGTTAATGTAAATGCAGCATCGTCCATATTTTCACGCCGGAAAGAATTGATATAAGCAATCATATTTCAGGATATTTCGCATTGTTCAGGAAACCCTATTATGTATTTCTGTTGTTTTTGAACGCAAATAATAATAACAATTTTATTTCATTCAATTAAATATCAATATCTTATAATTTAAAATTAATGAGGCGGAATTTCGAGAATTAACATAGTTTAAATTCTAACAAAATCATTAACTGAAATTAACGAAACTTAAAGGACATACTTACCATTACATAATAAATAAAAACATACAAAAAATATCAACCTTTATAACTAAACCTACAGGTTCAATATATAAAAAGAAGTTTAAACTGCTAAATCATCGCATTAGGAAATCAAAACATTAGTATCTATCTATGATTTGTGCAAGGAATTCTGCTTATAGTACTGTGTAGTCGCTTGGAATAACACTACTCCATTTCTTCCCCTGGGTGTTTCCAAGAGGTAACTAAGGTTCAGGGCTTTTTAAGTTATTGTTAGGCAATGTTGTTAAAGACCCATCCTTATCCATATTGGCTGCATCCATGGTCCATCTCTGGCTACCCTTTATGGGATTTATAGCCATAGCTTAGGGTTTCTGGGCTTCTAAAGTGACTGTTGGGTCACGTGGCAGGAAACTTTTCACCATTTTATTTACCGCTCAACTTCCAAAAGAAGGTGATTAATTTCCAGTCTTGAAGATGTTCTTCTAAAGCTTTTCCCAATTTTTAAAGTTTGTTTTTATATGATGTCACAAGGCTAAAGTAGTGCCAACTAAAACATACCACGTTACGTATCGTGCCTTAGGAAGAATACCTCTGCCATACTGCTGCAGAGATATCTATCGTGATTCACGATAGACGATTCGTGAACCTTTATATTTTTGTTGTCCGTTTTACCTACGTATGTCGATCCAATTGAACATGTATCACATATTGTACATAAAATAATAAAAAAATATAGGGTTCATTCACTGCAACAATTTTCTCAAAAACTGTTTGAATACCCAATTTTATATACTGACATTTCCTTAAAACATTCAATTCCGAATTCGACCTTCCGCATACAAAATATATGGAGCCCATAATATTCCAGAAAAATAGTCGCTAGTTTCCACTAAATCTTTTAGTTAAGCAAGCGTATAAAATTCTATACAAACAAGGGGCCTTGCAAAACAGTCGTAAATACGGATAAAGTAAATCTTGTTTGCTCCCATACTCCGGATTCTCACTATCACGAGCAAAGCAGCAGTAGAGACAAATATTTATGTAAAACGTCTGCATATTGCCTAAGCAAATTTGTGAGAAACCAACGTACGGAGAAAGATTTTCATAAATACGCCATCGGTGAATAGTTTTTTGCTCGCCATGATAATATGTGATGTTGTAAATTCCGAGCCTTTACAGACTTCAATAGTCTGATTTAGGCTCGAAGGCAATTCAAGGCATAAACTCTTCTATTTTTCAAATTTTTACATGTTATTTTATTTGGTATCAAATCATATAAGTTTCATTTACATTTGAAGTCTTTCAAGCTGTATATATGTATATATCCCCGCAGGGGTTGCCGGAGGAACTAATACTTCTGAGAATCACGTGAAATTGTCACCTAGAGTTCAGAGTACCTAGGTTTTGCTTGGACAGTGTACTCAGGTGTTAGGGGGCGGCCTATTACCGTTTCGTACAAATAACTATCCCACAATGTTTTTGTTTCTAATCTAGCCATTGGTTTTTTTATTCTGTAAGAATAAAGCAATATAAATACTCAGTCTAGTCATCCTTTTTCACCTTGATCTTATAAGTGTAGGCTTAAAGATTAAAATGGATTTACATTCACAACAGAATAACAAGTGGAAATTTGGTGGAATGGTTTCCCGTATTACACAAGAGAACAAAAAACTAACTTTAATAGTGTTCACGGAACAAGTAACACTATACCACCATCAATACAAAAGATGAATCAACTCATTTCTGTACAAGCTACGGAATAAAAAAATACTCAGACACTTCGCGCGGAAAAGTAGCGAAAAAAGATAATGTTTTAGGTGATGGGTTTTCAACCGCATTCGTCGCCTTTTACTACATTCATAGGAAGAAATGGGTCAGTGCTATTCTAAGCCACACACTGCATTAGAAGGGATCGTTTATTTTTTCATATCTTTTCGCCGCATAGTGAAGATTATGAGTGTTAATGATAAATGTAGCACATTCCTACATTTTTCCTTTCCCTCGAGGCTCCTAAGACATACTTACATACATATACTCTCGGCTATAATTCCCTAGAAGGGGTAGCCAGAGCCAAGGAATTAGAAATCCCTCAGCCACTTCTGGAAAGTTGAGTGGGGAAAAGATGGTATAATAAAGAATGTGGGATATTTAAGTTCTGGTTAGGCGATCCTCCCAGAAACCATTACTATTTTTTTTAACATTCTCTCTAATTAGCTCTCAACTTAAAAAAGGCTTACTTAGGAGTCCTTGTTTAAGAATCTCTAACTACCCTATTTAGCCGTGACTATAGGTTAGGAAATGTTAGTTCTAAGCCTTTGATATTTCCGCACATCGTCGTGACTTTTCGTACGAATGCACGTAATAAAACATAATCAAGAGTTAGGAGATTTGAAGCAAAACCTCGGAAAATCCTTTCTTTCAGTTAGAATATCCTTGGCTCAAATGAAATGCATCAGCATATAGAAATAAAATGGTGGTCACACTTACGTGATGTGACTGAGGAGCCAAGACACCGACTTGCACTTACTAGATTATACGGACGGAGACGCGGCGTTAACTATGTATGTGACTTCATACTTGTTGGCGCGGGAATAAGAAATGTGCTCAGATTTTCACTTGAACAGTGTCGGCTCGGAGTAGCACTACCCTATCTCTTCCACTATCCTACGAGGCTACTACGAATATGGGGAATATAGGTTTCACCTCTCAACTTCCAAAAGTGACTGAGGGGGTCGTTGATTTTGAAGCTCCAGCTACCCTTTTTTTGGATTGGGCTATAAATCCCTAAAAGGGGTAGCCAGAGCTTTGGAAAAAGAAATCCCTTAGCCACTGTTTGGAAGTTGAGTGGGGAAACGATCGATGGTAGTAATAAATATTTTTTGTTAATGGTGGTTAACCACATCGCCCAAAAATCACATAAGAAGCCCCTATACCCTTAGTCGTGTCTTATGATCAGCCACGGGTAGAAATGGGGTAGTGCTCTTCTAAGCCGACACTTCACAACTTAGATAGAGATTAGATATGTAAATGTAACCTAAATTATGTATATTTAGAACATAAAATTATTCAACTGTGACTTCGTACGAATGAAAGCAATAAGACATATTCAATAGTTAAGAGATTTCAACCTAAACCTCGAAAACAGGTGAAAATGAAATGCATCAGCATATAGAAATGAAATGGTGGTCACACTTACGTGATGTGACTGAGGAGCCAAGACACCGTCTTGCACTTACTAGATTATACGGACGGAGACGCGGCGTTAACTATGTATGTGACTTCATACTTGTTGGCGCGGGAATAAGAAATGTGCTCAGATTTTCACTTGAAGATTGGTGTAAAATTATCCTTAGCTTAAATAGTGGGCGGGACTTGCACACATTGCTTATATTATATAGTCCCAGGGGAACAGTAGAGGTTTTTATCCTCCTTGGTATCACCGATTGTTCAGCGTACCTGAGTTATGTGAGAACTGTGTACAAATGTTACAGATAGATGATAAAGGATTGGTTGCTGCTGGCCCTGTGGCCTGTGCGGCTTCACCATGACTTTATGTGTGCCGGGCAGCTGAGGGCCGCAATGGCGGGGCAAAGGAGTGTACCTAAGCTAGATCGGATAGAGACAGATAGACCGCAGGCCTGTCGCTCTTTTAAACGAACACACTGTTTAAGAATGATCTCTCTCATGATTAATTGTTATTTAGTCTTGTAGGTTTCCTTTCAATGTGTCCCTGTTTCACTGTTATAAACTTGTACTTTAGCTATATTTTACTTTACAGATAAGATATTAAAATGTATAACCGTTTCAGGATACGAACCTATACCTCAACAAACACAGATTTCGCTCTGCCCATTGAGCTATAAACACTTCCTCTCTACGACTACTTTGACAAAATATTAAGATCAACGTCTAATTCCAATTCACATCAATTCTTTGCCTTATGGCTTGCTGACAACGTGGTTAAAATAAACCGGCTTATTAGATATATTAGGTTACAAAATGTTACTTGCTTTAGCAATTTGTTGATAAGGTTTGTTATTTCTCTTATTTCACGCACTGGGGATTACAGGTAATTAGACAGACTTCTCTTATAAATAAATACTTTTTTAACATGACATGGTAGCGCTGCCGTCGCAGACGGGATGTAGTTTATAAATACCAATATGGTATAAACATGTATGGGGCGTCATAACAGAAACACATTTTACCACATGAAAAATTGTAGCTTTCAAGCTAAAGTTTTAACACCACGTTTCACGTTTTATGGTTATTAGAATTCACTTTTTATTCACTGACCACGATCTCGTGTTGTTATCGCATTGTTTACATAGCACGTTTTACTGTGAAAATGCATTTGGACCATTAAACTACGACACTTTCGACGCCCGGTAGCCGGAACTCAATATAAACCTGCTTTATAGACCACAACTTCCAATTAACATTCGAAAAACTAATTTTCGCCCATATAAAATACTGACAAAAACAACTTTTGCATTCGTTTACTCAATGCAAATGCGTTAGTTTTTGTTCAGAGCCACGATTAAGCCTTTATCCAACCAAACAAGGCCTCTGGCTAAGCTTGTGTACTTAGCGAAGAGGGATCACGGTAAACGGAGGGTTTTTATTTTAACTGAGAGTGACGGTGGTTTATGAAAACGATTATTGCTACTTCATTTTATACTATTTTTATTTTAGTTTGCAAGAGTACTCGGAAGTTTCCTGTAGCTTTTGTTTATTAGTTCCCATAGAATTTTAATAATAAAAAACCAATTTAAATTTACTTGCTTTATGGATAAAATACTCTGTGTAAAGAGCTTATTCCATTTGTCTGAATGAAGACGTCTGAAAGCCACAGAATCTGAATTCAGACTAGTGGAATAACGTTCAAACTGAAATTTGTGTAGTGGAATAACAAGCGTCTGCGGCAGTAACTTCGAAGGACGTCTGAATTCAGCAACGACAAAGTGTAATGGAATAAGCTCTTTACGCAGTCGGTGTAGAGAATTGGTTATTTATTAAACGAAAAACAAACACTTTTATAATTTATTGGTTATCAACCGTATCAATATTTTATCAGGGTTACGTATTATGGTATGAAGAGACAACCATAAGAAGAAAAGATACATTCATTGACTAAAATTTAAATTACTCAAGTCTTTGACAGTGTACGTGTAATAACTGTAATATTTCGTGTCCTGAAGGTGAAACTTCCTACCTTCCAATTGAACGAGGGTTCTGTATTCAATAATTTGTTACTGCAAATATAAAATGTTTACTGTTGCATTGTAGGATTTCTTTAAGTTTTTGCACTGGGAAGTACTCGGCATCAACATTAATGGCTAGCACATAACGCATCTTCGATTCGCTCGTGATATTGTAGTTACGGCTGAAACTACGGAAGATTTGAGTAAAATGCTTAATGATCTCAGTAGGACAAGACGAAAATAATTTCGAAAAGTCATGTAGTACCCACTCCCGTCGAGCTTGAAGACTTTACACTCGAAGTTATTGACCAATATATGAAGCTGGGATTAACCATTCGGTTAGGTAGAGCCAACTTCGAGAATGTGGTCAAACGCCAATACCAGCTCGGATGGGCAGCGTTCGGGCATATCTTCTCGTCCAAAATCCCGCAGAGTCTAAACAAAAACGTCTTTAACCAAAGTGTTTTCCTAGTCATGATCTACGGCACAAAGACATGGCCTCTACTGATAGGCCTCATCATAAGGCCACCGAGTCACCCAAAGGGGAATAGAGAGGGCTATGCTAGGAGTTTCACTACGGGATCGAATCCGTAACGAGGACATCTGTAGGAGAACCGGGGTCACTGAAATAGCTCGAAGAATGCAAAACTGAAGTAGCAAGTCGACCGTTGGGGCTCGAGGGCCTCCCAAGAGGTGGACCGACGACTACTTGGTCGAGATCGTGGGAAGCCAATGAATGACGGAAGCACAGGACCGGTCATTGTGGAGATCTTTAGGGTAACCCTATGTCCAGTAGTCGACGTCTATAATGAGTTCAAATACGAATAAATCTCAGCCTGTAATCTTGAAAAACAATGGCATTTCATACTACACTTACCAACAAAATTAAACATATAAATTAAGGCATATTGTTTTAATACAGTTTTTTAATAGGAAACAGGTAATCGCCCATTATTTATATAAATCTTCACCATCACGGAAGAGAGGTAATACTGTTCTAAGTCGATTCCACAATACCTTGGGGGCTAGACATGATCTCAAATAACATGTGCAGATTTCCAAGAAATGTAACAAAGAAGGGATAAGTTCTTCTCCACTGGCCGCAATCTGTGGAATGATTCGCGGAACAGATTACACAGGATCGGAAAAACATTTTCTCATTCATTTTATTGTATTAGTTAATGTACTGGGACATATTTTATTCACTGTTTACGAGAATTATATCTGCAGATGGATTAGGATTGTGTCTGTCGTACAAAACAAAAAACATCATGAAGTAGTGTTTCTTTTTTCCTTTTTTCCTTTTAGATATTTAGTTTTTGAAAAAAACAAAACCGGAAAACTGGTGAAGGAACTTTTTTGTATTTATTACTATTATAATGGAATAAACCTTCAGCCTGATTAGCTTAGAATAGCAAAATCCTGCGGCCTGAAACGGTAGCATAGCTACTAATAATTTCGAGTCACGGTTCATTTTCGTCATATGATATTCAGAGTACCCCTTTTGTATGGTCAATGCGTTCGAGCAAGATTGACCACAAGCTCCGTATGGACTCCATGGTGGACCACGTCCACCACACAAATATTATCTGGCTAAGCCTGTCTGACTAAACCAGGGAGTCTCAAACTTCAACCATTTTTAAGAAAGTTCAAACATCATCTTTCAAATTCAAACCACAACCTTCCCGAATCACACCATTTGTCCCTACAAAACTCTCCAATACATCTATTCTCAGTTTTATAACATTGATTACTTAACGGTGACTAAGCGCCGCCTGTATAAGTTGGAACACGAAACAAACAGACCCTGGCTAAGCCCGTCACACTAAACCACGGACTCTCAAACCTCCCCCACTTTGAGAAAGTTAATACATCACCTTCACAAACAACACTAGTTATCACAACCACACTCTGTAATTCATCTTCATTCTGTACTGCTCCTATATAATATTGATTACATAACAGTCAGACCGCGCCACCGCATATATAAATCGGGCACGAAACAAATATTAACTGGCTAAGCCCGTCCAAATAACCCACGGGGTTTCAAATCTCCGCCACTTTATGAAAATTAAAACATCACAAATCACACTATTTGTCCCTACAACACCCTCCAATACATCTATTCTCAGTTCTATAACATTGATTACATAACGGTGACTAAGCGCCGCCTGTATAAGTTGGAACACGAAACAAACAGGCGCTGGCTAAGCCCGTCACACTAAACCACGGACTCTCAAACTTCGCCACTTCGAAACACGTTCGGCCAACTGTTAATTAAAGATTTCCGCAGCACCGCTAATACATGGTTGTACTTTGACATATCGACTTTGGCTTTTCGTTGGTACGGTTGAATTAGTTAATGTGTTTTAGAGGAATCGATGTTAAACAGGACGGCACTTCTTATCAAGTTCTATGGAACGCAATTGAGTTCATCTCATAGAAGTTTACATATTGTATTAAGTTCTTAATCCTCGAAGGGATTGTAGAGGTACTCATAATAATGCACATAACGAGAAATGTTGTCGCCCGGAGTTCAAAGTTCTCTTTTTTTGAAACCTTTTTCTTTGAAAGTTATACTTACTTCTTTTTAAATATTGTAAATTTTGCTTTTATAGTTTTTATATTATAATAACGAACCGGCAAGTCTTGGAAACCTGAAGTTTCTGGGAATAATTGTATAATTTATATTTATATAAAATTTCTTTGAATTTACGATAAATATATTTTTTTAAGGTGGAGTTTAACTCATACGCCCCTGCATACCACTGCATAACTTTAACTATATTATTAACTTTTAATAACAACTCTTTATTTAATATTTTTCTAAATCCTTCTAAGCTGTATCAAAGTTAACACCCAATATTCAGTATTGAAATTTGTAAAAACCGTTACTACCTTCTAACTTACTTTAATTCGAATAGTAATTACTTAATTCGTTGCACTACGTCCGGCGAGTCTCAGCTCGCATTAACATTCAGCTTGTCCACTGATTCCTTTACGAGACTAATTACACCAGCGTTTCTCAACCTTTCACACCACGTTCCACGTAAATTACAGCGGAGGCTTTATCTAATTATGTCCTAAAACAAAGTGCACATTGATTAAAGAAGTAGCGTACACACCTGGTGCTGGTAAAACAGGCAGGTGTCAATTAGTCTGTAATTAGGGCAGCGACATACGATACGTTGTGACATAATTGAACAAAAAACATCTTAGAAACCCTGACTATCTTGTTATCTCTTTCATTTAACGTATATTAGAGATAGATGCAAGAATTCGGTAAAGCGTTGATTTTTGTCCGTAAAATAATAGGATTTTATACTGGACACTCTATTTTCGGGCTCTGTAATTAGGACTCCATTATTTACTGCTTTTCGCCTCTCAAACACAACGAAATTGATTTGGTTTAGATTTTTTTAATAGTGATATAATTATAGGTGATTCTCAGTACAAGTATTTTCAATGTTCTATTGGTAGGTACGACTAATTGCGTCAAATTATGTTATAACTGTATTTTTGACAGATTCAGAATACATCGAGTGAGTAAAAATATTGATATAGGTACGTGAGAGAGCTTCTACCTACCTAAGTTCTCGGCTATAAATCCCAAAACAGGACAGCCATAGTTACAGAATTACAAATTCCTCAGCCAGTTTTGGGAGCAGAAAGCTCTGATATGTACCTTTAATTCACAATTGTGAATTAAGGGTACATATTGTGCAAAAAGCCGCAGTCGACTCGTACAACACCCACTTAGGCAATGGTTTAGTCTAAATCCGAGTCATTTTACCAATACTATTTATCTAATTTATACTTATTATAAAGAAGTATGATTGTTTGCTTGTTGTGTGTCTGTAGTTACTAGGTTTATAAACTACTAAACCGATTTAAAAATTTCATTTATCAATAGGGACTTTAAAAACTTCAGAAGAAATACAGACTACATATGATCTAGCAAAATATCATAAGTGGTGAACAATGATTGAATTAACCTTAGATATTGAAAAAAAGGAGTCTTGTGCAGCTGGGGTGGTCCACGAGATACTACGTGGGCAATATAGCTTCGCATGCCGAAATTTGGAGCAAAGCTGATAAAAATTAAACAGATAGCAGATTGGCTTACAATAGTTTCACATTGACTAACATGGGAAACTTTAAACGGTGATCGTTCCACAATGGTAGCATTTATTCGAAAAGTCTCCGTCACCTGGCTCTTGATGTCTTTGAACATCATGTAAAATTTGCTTGAGGTCGGATGTACCGTTTCGTAGGAGTTAGGTTACATGCGAAATTCAAAAGTCGGGGGTAAATGGAGTTTCGCTCCAATTATATAAATACAACTCGAATAAAATCTTCGTTGTTACGATTATCGTATATCATTGCATTATACACAGTAGATCTGTTGGCAAATAAGTCTATAACGATTGCCTGACTCAAATTGTTTTTTGGGTTCAAATTATGTTGGCGAGTGTGAACTTCGCAAACCCGCTTTAGGTAAGCATGGTCGACTAAAGCTAGCAGTACACATTGGGCCAATCATTGGGCCAACATTGGGCCAGTGTCTGGCCGTTTAATTTGTGAAGCATTTACACATTTGTGAGGTGCCCAGTCTGCATTGGCGTTTCAACAAAGATGGACGTGGAAACGGTCGCAGCCGCGGCAGTCTATCTAATATCATTTGATTATTTCCTACATGTTGAAATTTTTTTAAAAATATAATTAACTAGCTTTTTGCCCCGCGACTTCGTCCGCGTGGACTTCATTTTTTGCATCCAGTTTACATAATACCAAAATACCGAAACACTATCTCAACTTCTGTTTTTTATATTTATAATCCCGCGGGCATTGTAAATGACATAAAGGACATTGAGGCTTTTTAAGTGATTGTTGGGCGATGCAGTTTGTGACCCATCACTAACAACCTTTATTAACCTATCTTTTATCAATATATTTCCAAAATTGGATGAAGAATCTACGAAGCTATGGCTACCCTTTTATGGAATTTATGGTTGTTAGCATATATTCATGAATGATTGATAGATGGATTTCATAAATTCAATCGCACCAAGTAATGTAAATGTAAAAAAACTCTATATAAACTTTCATTTGCTATATCAACCCGTTAGGGGTTGAGTTCCAAAAATTCCTTTTTAATTGTTCATAAGAATCATGAAACAAATATACCAAGTTTTTATGTTCAGAAATGAGAATATCTTTAGTAAGTACAGATACGGATAGTAGTTTGGCGCTGCGGCGACGGCCCGGTGCTGCCCCCTACACTGACCGTTGGTGATAGTGGGAGAGCTTGCAGCGATTGGTCGGCAATATAGGGATGATTAGTGGTGGATCTCCTTCCAAAATAATCGCTAAATTGAAGGGATAGTGCTTGTTTTTATTATATATAGTGTTATTTTAAGCTAACAAAACATTTTTTTACAAAAAGATTGAATTACCTGAGATACGAACCCGGGACGATTGATTCATAATAGTTCTAATTAAATATTCATAGTAGTTAGTTATACCGCTACGCCACGGAGACGTTACCGGGGCGGTGTCAAATTTTTATTACGCTTTATTTCATATTAGTCTTACTATTGATAAACAAATTTGTCATTTAAATTGATGAAACCCCTTCATCTTTCCAAAATGAACATTAACAAAGTGTCTGATGTGAATTCCATCGATGATAAAAATAATCGCTGCAATATTTTGAGCCATATATGAGTTAAGGTTTTTTGATGTTCCTATGAGAACTCTTGCGGATTCCTTAGTTTCAAGGAATCGTCGTCGTTTCATTTAGCTTCTAAATTTACATGTTAATATTCGTTTGCAATATAAGTAGATGTAAAAAAAAAGTATACGATAAAAAAATAGTACATCATCCCTCGGGAGTTCCTTATTTTCGGGGATCCATTACCGTACCATTAAGCTTCTAAATTTTGATTTTTATATTAGTTTACAATATTTTACGTTGTTTTAAACGATGCACATGCACAGCGCCATCTCCAATGCATTTAGTAAGCAAACAATATTTTTGATTTCCCATGGGAACATATTTTTTCCGGGATGAAAAGTACCCTATTATTTAATTTAGACTTCTAACTACACGCCTGAAAAATTTCAAAGCAATCGGTTCAGTATTTACGGCGTGAAAGCGGAACAAACAAACAAACAAACTCACTTTCCCATTTATAATATTAGTATGGATGGATAATGGGTTCTTATTATTAATAATAGGTTCACTTTGATAACATTCAATAAATTTTAATGTTGTTTTAATGGTAACATTTCGAAAATTCGAATATCTCAAATCCGAAATTCACTATTCAGAAAACTGTTCACATAATTTACGTATCACAGATGCTTTATTTTCCACAACTTCATTAGAACATAAATACATTTTCTAGAAGTATCACTTCCCAGAAAAACTAAAACCAGATTATTAAAATGAATTTTTTGCTTTTACCAACTACATCTGTTACTATAATCTCATTGTTCCAAAGGTTTAAAAGACCGAAGTAACTTTATCTATAGTCTTACATATCGTAAATCTCTTTAACCAGATATTTTTTATGTTAGAAAAATTGTATAAATAGAACGCGGATGCATGCCTGTTTGTATGTATACTTGCTTGCTTGTTTGCATGCTTGGTTGCATGTAGGGGGGGTGCAGGGGGGCAGAGCCCCCCTGCTTGGGGGGGTCGGGGGGCGAAAGCCCCCTGCAGACAAAGAAAAGTTAGGTTACATTCAGTTAGGTTAGGTTAGGTTTGATTATGTATAAAACGAGCGAGCGTAGCGCAGCGGAGCGAGCACCTAAATGTCTGATGCATGGTATACTACTAAGCGGGGTATACTATTACTTAAAATATGCCTGCAAAATTATTCATAGCAATAGGTATCATTCAATACATCTGTATTTCAAATATATGGAAAATGATTTTTTGGTATAGTGATTATTCGGAAAAGCAATATTGCGGAATTAAGGTATATCTGGTTTTCGATTCTTCGGAAATCCGTTCTAGTGGTTAATCAAAATGATAGTAAACGAAAACAAAAACCAAACGATAATCTGGAATGTAAGAATATGGTATATGAAATTTCGATGAAACAATATTATGGCAATTAAAAAAAAAGCGATTAGTTTTCGGTAAAATAATATTCGGGTTTAAAAGTTTCGGATATACAGTATGTAACCTGTTTTAATAGCTGTATAGTGCCAGCTTAGAATAGCACTACCCCATTTCTTCCGATGGGTGTACATAAGAGGCAACTAACGGTATTGAGGCTTTTAAGCGATTGTCGGGCGATGCGGTTGGAGATCCATCAACAACAACCTTTATTTCACCATCTTTTCCCCACGAAAATTCTAAAAGTGGCTGAGGAATTTTTAATTCCCTAGCTCTGTCTACCCCTTCAAGGGATGTATAGCCGTGAGTATACCCAAGAAACACGTCGAAGCCGCATATCAGCCAAATCAAGGCATTGCTGTATCCTTTAAGCATTTTGAACTGGTTGTGTAAAAGGCATATATACGGCTATACGGCTACTATACGGCTTATTTGGGCACAAATTTTACGGCTTTAGAACGTACATTGGCATTTGCATGAGTTAATTACGGCTAACGGCCGTAAAAAAACATTATATTGGACAATGAAAAGGCGAACGGCCGTAAAAGAGCATTTTTTGCTTCAAACAACATGCCAAAGGCCGCAAAAAAGCACTGCTGTTGTCAAAATACGGGCCAACGGCATTAGAAAAGACTCATAATGGTCATTCAAAGGGCCAATAGCATTGTATCTGTCAAATATACGGCCAACGGCATGAAACTATTTTTACAGTGTCATTGCAAAATTATCTCTAACACCACGGCAAAGGTGATATTATCAATTAAACGTGATTCATTTATGTCAATGGATGAACGACGATGGCAGTGAGAGTGAAGTGACTTGACAACCATATTTATTTTATAAAAATATAAATTATAAAGTGTTAGTATTAGTTTAACTATAATTCTGTGCTTAAATTACTGCGCTTTGATTTTTACTGTGAATGTCTGTATAGTTTCCATTGAAAATTTTCACGCGCCTTCGATTTATGGTAGTTTTTGAGGAAAAAATGTGTGAAATGATAAAATAATTGTACATTCCGAGCATAATTTGAGTTTCGTTGGCTTTATTATTAGTAGTTATAGTTGTTTGAGGAGTTTAAATTTAAGTGCCAGCATAACACAAAGGATTATTTCTCTTAGAGGAAATAGATTAGAATGTTGATCTTTATGCATAACAAAATATTAACAAAATGGTGCCACCACAATTTGGAGATCCTTGAAGTTGAAAAAAAACCCTCGCTTTCCAAATAATATGTGATATGTGAATATTATAAAGGTATTAAAAAATATATACCTATGATTTATATGTTGTTGAATTCCTTTTTTCATACTATTTTTCTGATAAAACTTTTTCCTTTTTTTTCTTTTCTTAATGGAAATTTTATATTTAGTAATATCCCTCTCCAATAGGCATGATGACAACAAGTAAATTTCATTGAAATAATTTGTGTGTATAGTATTACAAAATTCCTTATTCTAATACTCTGATTCTTTTAATGATTAAAATCAAGATGAATATTATAATCGATAAAATAAAATCGCTAAATACGGCAATCCACCATGAAATGTTGAACGCCAATCATAGCGCATGACGTCACTTTAGAGTTCTTTCTCTTTGTTTACATTTGAATTACTTAAGATAATACACACTCGTTCGCTTTTTTAATTAAATACGCCGTTATTGTCTTGTTATTAACTTCAATTGCTTTTGTGTAAATTTATTGCGCTTAATTCAGTTATTTCCATAACATCCATAAAGGATTTACAAAGGCTTCCAGCGTAAATTTACCAAGAATCGACTTGGTAATGCTAGGAACCTTTCTGGCATCAAACAAAGATTTCTGTCCAGCAGAATTTAGAAATGTTAAAACTTTCATGTAAGTATTGTGTATAATACAGTTAATTAATTATTAAAACCATAAAAATAAATGGCTATTGTACATATTTCAGTATAACATTCAATATTATAATTTGAGGTTATGTTTATGTTAAATATTTCTTTTCGCATTTAAATATTTACATATTTAGAATCTAGTAACTGAAAATGAAATTAAATACCTTTTTAATAGCTCATACATTAAGGATTTGATTACAGTAAGTAACAGTGAATAAGAGAATCATAACCTCCAAAAAGTTTGTATATCAATGTTTACTTCTTCCTATAAAATTAGCTTATAATGAATTTAGCAACAAAATTCTACAAATTAAAAGGAAATACTTACGTCAAAGTTATCTTCACAAAAATAAAGCTTTGCAAAGCCACTTCTTTCTTAATTTCTTATCGAAAGGAACGAAAATATATAACTTCTCATGAGTTTTTATGGACGTATGAGTACACAGAGGGACGGAACACCACCTATATGCTTTTGAAGTCATGTTTTAATGTAAAAATTAGTGAAATGTCCAAATTAAATATGAATTGGATAATGTTTACATATACCGAATGTTCCTTGTACTCAATAGTGACGTAAGCAAGCGACGCCATGACACTTTGACGTGTTTTGGTGCAAATTTTAAATTTATGAATCAAAAACTATTTTTTAAGTACTAAACCTAAATTTTCCGCTGAAATATTATGTTTATTACAATTCATATATATTTCCAAATATTATAGAACAGTTTCTTAAAATTTGTCATCATGCCTATTAGGGACCATTCATACTTTTTTTAGTTAGCACAAACAAATTTAAGTCAGATTTAAAAAAAACATGATAGGTAACATCGTACGGAACCCTCTTCACGCGAATCAACTCGCACTTGTCTCCATTTTTTAGAAATAATATGATAACCTCAAATACTTTCCTTCTCATGGCTGCCTAATGGTTGACAAATGCATCAAAATGGATGCAAATACGGCTTGAGGCCTTAAAATAAGCCAAGTATATCTGGTTGATTTGCTGTTAGCCGTTCAAACAACACACAGTTGACCTTTGAAATGCTTGCCGTAAATTGGCATCCTGTCGTGCTAATGTACGGCTTTAGACATTTATTATGTATATCTTCATGAGTTTACGCGGCTTTTGGCATGATATTACGACAGATTAATGCCACTATACGGCCAATGGCACTTGAATCCACTAAGAGCCGCAAAACTGGATTGAATTATTCGAATATCTGACCGCTATGCGGCTTTAGAGCGTTAGAATGATTTTGGAGTGCCAATATAAAGCCTTAAGACGTGGGGCAAACTTATATACGAGCTTTTACGGGCTTTAAGCTCTGCATAGGTATAGAAAAAGATAGTTAGAGGGCTTTTCGTGTTACTTGGGTATGTATGTATGTATGTAAATTTTAATGTCTCGTCGCTTATCCGCGCCATCGAAGCAGCCATCTTTAATAAAAAGTTCACGCGCTGCACTACCGCATCCACTGACAGTTGACATCGAACTGAATAAGCCGCCAACGTGTGAACACTGTTGGCGGGACGCGCCAAGATCCTTTGATGTGTTGTAAAAAACCGACACCGCTCCGGATAGCTGGTCAACGTTGGCGACCAATCACCAACACCACCAATGTAGCGCCAAGTAGCCCTCTACACGCTGGCCCAATGCTTGGCCTAATGCTTGGCCCAATGATTGGCCCAATGTGTACTGCTAGCTTAAGGCAAAATCACTTTGTCCTGGATTGGCTCGCCTTGGTGAAGACATACAGGGCTCTTGATGTTGATTAAGGCCATTTGTTTTTAGATTGTTTATTTACTCACAGCTGTAAATCCCAAAAAGAATTAGAAGAAGAAGAAGAGATAGTAAAAAGATAGTGAATAATGTGTGAATTTGCCATTTGTTTCATTTTGATGTAAGTGTTTGTTTAAATTATTTTTATATTATTACACGGTACAAACAAATTTTTGGAACCACACGTACTTTCAAAGTCGAACCAGGCCCCTATTTCACCAACATGACAATTGTCAGTGACATATGTCGGCTGACTTATGTCAGTGACAAGTAATAACTGATAAGTTTGAAAAATATTTCATATAGAAATAGTTCAAAAAATGACAGGCATTAGGTATGTTACAAATGTCGATAACTTAATCTAACGACAATTATGTTGTGAAACAAAGCAAATTTTTCCAACAACATATTTGTAGATTTGTCGGAAATTATTCACATGAGATGGAGGCTGTGTCCGGCTAGCGTGAGTGCTTGCCGGAATTGTCGTATTTTTAGTCTCATAGTAGTGGCAGTGATAGTGATTTAGATGAATTTGCATATAGGATAATGTATAGAGAACGAATAAATTTCTCCTTCGACATGACTGAATTTGCGTTTAAGGGAAAAATTTCGGATAAGCAAAACAAGTGTCAAATATTTAATAAATAGAGGCCTGGCCTTTACGTTCATAACAAAAAAACGTACTAACTATTGTCACCAAAGTACACGTTTGATTGACAGGCAGAACTGTCAAAAATGTACGGGCAGCTCTCCTTACACATATAAATGTTCCATTTTCATATTGGAATTGAAATTTCTGTGTACCCTTCGATCATATATACCAAAGATACACCAACAAAGCACAAAAACGGCCCGCCCAAACGGTGCTTTTTTATATGATAAGCACTGTTTAACTGACAGTCACGTCCTCGATCTTGCAATAAAAAGAAAGAAAGAAAGAAGTTATTTATTCGAAGCCTCTTATAAAAGAAAACAACATTTTTAAAACAAGTATAAAAAAATAAATTAAATACAAAGTATAACTAAAGATAAAACAAAACTACATATTCAAATTCAGTTAAAAAATAGTGCAATGCGAATTAGAGGCAAGAATAGGAATCTGGCTCAGCAATATAGCAAAGGCATAAATATGTACCACTGATTTACTGTCAGAACCTTAATAATTTATAATTGTATATTCTATAGAGATAGTCTCTGCCTACCCCAATGGGAATTAACGGCGTGAGTACATGTATGTATATTAAAATATAATATTTAATAAACATACACACACATGACACACACATACATATATTTATATATACACATATTTATATCTATACAAATATCAACATAACATAACTAAATTTATAAATTTAGTTATATTATGATATGATACACAATAAATAATAGGTCTTAAATGCGGTAAGGTCTATAGTTGTAAAAAATTAAAAAAAAACAGTCTTGTCATTCTCGCGGTCCACTCTGGTCCACTTTTGTGCGTTGAATTTGTATGGGTTGCGGCATCTTTGGTATAGATGATAGAAGTGTGTACCCCATAACTGGTCCGGAGTTTTATCTAACTAAGTTTTACTTTTTTATACTTCATTAAATTACTCGTTACTTAAAGCGACATGATAGTCCAGTGGGTAAGAACACCCGCCCGAAAAACAGAAGGGCGTGAGTTCCAATCCTGGGACGGGCCTACACCAATTTGTCTTTTCTAAAGTCATATGTGTGGTTAATTTATCATGGTTGCTAACGGTGAGGGAAAACATCGTGAGGAAACCCACATGGCTGAGTTGTACTTAGTCATGTGACAGTGTATTCGTACAAAACGGCGATAGGCCTGCCCCCTATCACGTGAGTACACTGTCTAAGCAAAACGTGGGTACCTTCTCTGGAAACTAGATGGCGCTTGCCATGTGAGTTCAGGAGTATTGGTACCTCTGCCAACCCCTTCGGGGATAAACGGCGTGAACGTTTATGTTTATGTATGTTATTAAATTACTCGCTAATTAAACATTGTCTTGAACATAACCTGTCTGTCTGTATTACACCTTATATATAGTTATATATTACATGGATATTGCAGGCAATACATTGTAATGTGTCATCCATTAATTAGGACACTTCAATTAAGCGATTGACTCACGTGACTGAGTTAAACTACACTGGTATGAGTATTAGTTATAATTAGTATTAACTTGACGATGACAATTAATCTTTATTCACTCAGTGCATATATCAATCTATTGGCTATTTGGTTTATAATTTATACGGTCAATTGACCATAATCTAAGGAGTATCCGTGAGCCGAGAAGTGCCGGCTTAGAATGTCACTACCACTTTCTAACCAAAGTTGCCTTAGAAGGCTACTAAGGGTTTGGGGCTTTTAAAAGTGGTTTTTGGGCGGATAGAGACCCATCACCAACGATACTGTATTTCTACCATCTTCTCCCCTATTAATGTCCAAATGTGGCTGAGGAGTTTCTAACTCTGAAGCTCTGGCTACCCCTTTTAGAGATTTATAGCCAATATATATGTATATATGTACGTTCAATTTACAATGATCTAATGAGTATCATATTTTCATACGCAAAGAGTTTTTTTAAATAGGGTTAAAATAAGTGAGAAAAATGAAAAGGAATGCGTAAGGAGATTAATAAAATTTAGGGAAGCAAGAAAGATTACCCAGGCAGGATTGTATAAAGTGCCAATAAAGAGTCACTGCCATACATACACACTCAGATAGTCATACATACTCACTCACGCCATTAGTACCTATTAGAGTAGGTAGAGAGAGAGAGGCGATTACCACTTTATACAATCTAAGCAAACCTCTTTAGCTTCAAAATAAAAAAAATAAAATAAAAATAAAAATCATTTATTTGCCAATACATGAGTATAAATGGTGGTGTATAAAATAAAGGCCTATGCATGTACTGCCAGTAAGGCGTGCAAATTTTTAAACATTAAAATTATTGATATTTTTTTTTCGACATATTTTAAAACTACTACATACTACTACTACTACAATAACATTGTCTATCATAATAAAAATAAAAAAATAAAATTAAAATTAAAACATTATTAAAATTTTCTAAGTCAACACATGTCAAAATATTATAAATTTTATTAAAATTAAAATGTCATGAAAAAATAAAGAAAAGAAAAAAAAAACATATGATTATATTATAAAGTAAATCAGGGCAACACATGTCAAAATATTATATAAACTTTATTACAATTTCAATGTCATAAAAAATAAAAAAAGGAAAAACATAGTTAAAATTAAAAAGTCAAATATTGCAATCTATACTTATAATAAATCTGTAGAGAGGTCAATTCTGTACATGAAATATATTTTCAAAATAACTATCAGGTGGTGATTAGGGATCGATACTGATGCCAAAAATGCAATCAGTAAATTTTTTGTCTGTCTGTCTGTCTGTCTGTCTGTCTGTCTGTCTGTCTGTCTGTCTGTCTGTCGGTTTGTATGTTCCTTATGGAAACAAAAACTACTCGACGGATTTTAACGAAACTTGGTACAATTATTCTTAATACTCCTGGGCAGGTTTTTGTATACTTTCCAGCAGAGTAGTAAAGGGGAATTTTGGGAAATTTTGGGAAAACGGGAGAACTTACTCCATTTTTTAAGCTTCCGTCGCGTGTGCAGCCTTAATGGTTAAACTTACATAGAAATCATGTATCACGGAAATATTCTTCATAAAATTATCTAAAAAAAAATCCTCAACAGTTTATGTCTATCTTTTACGGTTGACTCACAATAACACGTGTAATTCCTGATAGCTTAGCAGTTCGGAACATTCTGATTGTATTTGTTTACTCTTACGTTTGTAAACCTCTCACTCATCCCTTATTTAAATAAGGTAACATTATTACCTATTCAATAAAAAAAGAATTATAGAAATCGGTAGAGAAACACCGAAATGATACATAAAATAAGCCATCGCGCCCGTGACCAAAACCGAATCGTTACTAATTTACTTATAAAATACTAGATGGCGCCAGTAGTTGCATCCTACAACACGTAATGATTTATTTTTTAGATTGTTATAAATACTTCATAGCGTTTTATTCCAAAATTTGCTATTAAACGGAAAAACTGAACCGTTCATTAAAGCGCATTCAAAATCACCAAACTACACTGTTTAGGGAGTGCTATAAATTTAATAAATTGAAAACATTGCGCTGAATTTCACAATGCTTGAGCAGTGACTGAAGAAAGAAACCTCACATATTTAAAAAAAACAACGCTACCCGTGCGAAGCTGGGACGATCCACTAGTTTTTAATAAAGTCATCAATTGTATAGAAACAGTTGTCCAAAAGATAATTAAAAATGATAATTTTATATTTATTGTATGTCAGTAATTTTGTCTCATCCTTTACTAGATTATACAACTTGATCGCCATTTCATAACCGTTTCTCTGACAAATCGATAGACTTTTAATATTTGGTTTAGTTAATTGTATTTTATGGTTTCCTCTTTGTGGTCTCGATTTTGGCTCAGTTTGTTGAAAAAGTGGTCTATGCTTATACACGAATAATAATATTTCGTATATGTAGAGAGATGGCAGTGGCAATATATTTAGTTTTTTAAATAATGGTCGACAGCTTTCAAGAAAGTCGGCTGCACACAAGATTCTAACGCATTTTTTTTGCACTTTAAAAGCTCTTATAGAATCTACTGAATTCCCCCAAAATATGATCCCATATCGTAAAACAGAGGCAACGTAACCGTGGTAGCAGACTATTGCCGCATTTTGTGATACCACATACCTGATGCGGTATAGAACGTAAATGTACCTATCAATCTTTGTACAAATTCCATCGACGTGTTTTTTCCAATTACAGAAGCTATCTAACGTAAATCCTAAAAATTTTATTGATTCCGTTTCTTTTATCTCTATCTTATAGTCTTGAATTTTGAGTTTTAAAGGATTCCTTTTGTGCGTCCTAAATTGAATTAATTGTGTCTTGGTCAAGTTTATTTGCAATTTATTATTATTTAACCATATTATTATATTTGCTAATGTCCTATTTATTTCAGTCTCGAATTCGTCAATATTTTTGCTATTTATAAGTATCGTAGCATCATCTGCGTATAGAATGCTTCTGGTTTTGGTGGGTTTTGGTAGTTCGTTAATATAAATAAGGAACAAAAGGGGTCCCAAAATACTTCCCTGGGGTACACCAGTTTTGACAATTTTGAAATCAGATTGTACACAATTCCTATGATTTCTATTAATGGTTGATATTTCCACGCATTGTTTTCTATCTTTCAAGTAACTCTCAATTAGATCGTAAGCTTTTCCGCGAATACCATATTTTTCTAATTTAATCATTAAGAATGGGTGATAGACAAAATCAAAGGCTTTTGTCATGTCAATAGATAGGCCTACAGTTGGTATTTTGTTATTTAAGCTTTCTGTTATCATTTTTATGAGATGAAAGCATGCAACTGTTGTAGAAACACCTTTTCGGAAGCCGAACTGACACGGAGATAAAATAGAGTGTTTTGATAAAAAACTCGTCAACTTATCATTTATAACTTCGTCTACATTCTGTATCCCAATAGGAATACAAACCGTGATTGACGGAAATCAATAGTCTTGTGTGGTGGTTGGCCATATTTAAGTCGATTAAAGACTGGGGTAAAAATGATACCCACAAACTTAAAATTTGTTTGATTTGTGTGATGAATATAAAAGACTGTTTTTTAGTCTTGGATATTATTTATATGGGTATTATGTTATATTAAAAACAAGCTGACCCGACAGACTTTGTACTGTCAAAAGTGTAGACTTTCAAGACGTCAAACTGAAATATTTAACTGACCCGTTGAGGGTCTCTGTCATGCGATGAGAAAAAAGGTGTTTTTTCATAGTGTCCTCACATTTTAAGTATAGTAGTTTCGGCTGAGCATCGATTCTAAGTCAGTCAGTCAGTTTGGCCATTTTTGAATAATATTAATTGATCTCTTAATTTTTCTGGGATAAAAAGTGTCCTATTGTGTTAATTGGGATCATTACCTAGCTTCCTGTAAATTTTATTTTATATACGTTCTGTGAATTAGGCTTCATTTAGCTACAAATACACAAAAATCTAAACTTTCACATTTATAATATTAAATATGATAAGGTAAGCTTCTCGCGCGGGTGAACTCGCTCGCTGGCCAGCAGCGCAGCGTCTTGTCATGCGCTTCATGCACGCGTGTCAATTTTGTTACGGAGTAATTTTAAAATTGTATTATCTCCTAAGATGTTAATTCAAATTAAGTGATGTCAAGGACAATTTTGTTCGCAATTAAATACTCTTAATCAACAACATATTTATTAGGATAAGGATTAATATTATGCTGATAAAACATTATGGCAAATAATTGGCAATAATGCATTAAATTCGACCAAATTTGTTTACCATAAAAATGTTTATAGTGAGTCAATCTTAAAATGTAGACATTCAATGATGCGGACAGTTTTTTAGATCATTTAAAGAGAAATAATTCTTTAATAAATTTTTTGGGGTTACTTAAACCGTATACGCAGCGCACACCACGGAAGCCTTAAAGTATGAATAATTATCCCTGTTTTGCAACATTATTCGCTGACAGTTTGCTCCCGTGGGTCGCAGTGTGAAGATTATAGCCTTTAGTAAATGGACTATCTAACACAAAAATATTTTTTTAATTTGATCGGGTAGTTCCTGAGATCCTAGCGTTCAAACAAACAAACAAACTCTTCAGCTTTATAATATTAGTATAGATATCGTTGAGTAGTTTCCCAATACAAGTTCTACTGAGTCTTGGGCTAACTTGATCTGTGTATAATATAATTTAAATCTTTTTGTTCATGAAAACCTCATTTGGCAGAGCGTCGGGGCGTATACCCGAGGTCGCGGGTTCGATTCCCGCCTGTGTCGAAATTTTTCTTTCCTTTATTTATTCTTTATTTATCTGTGTATAATATGTCCGTGTATATTTATATATTTATTTACGTAAATTCATTTGGCAAACTCAAAGAAACAATCATGGGTCAGAAATGTATAACAAAAACCTTTTTCGATTATTATTAATTCACGCTTAGTATAGTTACTCTATAATGTATGAATTAATTTCAATGCTTGATAGTTACTCCAAGGTACCATGAAAGCAACACTGAATAATATAACACGAGAAATATAATGAACGAATGATTAGGTGGATGACCCTAATGATAATCGAATTCTGTACGAAAAAATCGTTATTCATCAGTAAGATGTGTAGTCGTTTCCATTTTGTTAAAAATATATATATTTTATAATCCATTGAACAGAAATTACCTTACGTACGGTCCGGTATTTCTCGATTTGGATTTCGCACGAACAAATTAATATTTAAATCAACTTTAACTTATAATAGATCTTCCTCTTCTAAGGTTGTTTAATTTTATACGTCTAGTTTGCTCATTTTTTTATAAAATATGTTTCCAAAGCAATCGCGTTTTATTTGGTGTTAGTATGTATGTTACAGTCATAGTAATTAAATAGATATTTTACATAATGACTGGTCAGTATATATAAAAGCCAAATTCAATAGTAAAAGTAAAAAAATATTCACTTTATCTGGACATTATTCATAATTGCGTGTCAAAGTTAGCCAAAGTAATAGTACGGTCTAGCCGACGATGAAATGAAAAAACGTATATCTATGAAAAATAGTCTTATTGCAAGAAAGCTCCCTACAGGCGAAGAAAAGTTAGGTAACATTTAGCTAGGTTTGGTTAGATTATGTATAAAACGAGTTAGCAAAGCGCAGCGGAGCGAGCACTTTATTACAATAATATTATTTTTATTCAACATTTTCAACACAACAGACAATATCATCATAGTAATAATATTTTTAATTAAAACAATATGATCATTGAATGTTATGAAGAAAAACATTCTTAAATAAAATTATAGTTTAAAAAAAAACTAGGTAGTAATATTATTAATTTAAAAAATATGATCACTAACTGTGATGACCTCCGTTGGTAGTATTAAAAATGTATTAATAAATAAAGTAAAACTATAAAAATTATGAAGAGTGATTATTATGAACACAAATCGTTAGAAAGACAACGAATATGATTTAGATTTTATGTGAGCCAATATTGACCCCAAATATCCACTTGTATTATTACATTATTCAAGTCTTCGAAGATATTATATAAAATAGCTAGTTAATGTGATAAATTTTGTGTCATTTATCACTTTATCTCAATTGAGTAGACATTATACATAATGGCTAGACTATATATATAATATCCAGTTTAATAACTTTGGCTGTAACTTATAGACTATTTAAAATCTGACTTTAAATAAGACGGTTCTACAAATGCATCTCTAAAACACTTCACCATTATTTTATATCTTAATCTAAATACGCAATTTCGCTTTATTTATCTGACTTCAAACATCACATCAAAGAGTCTCGACTTCTAATTATAATTTAAAGATGAAAAAAGAGCAAATTGTTCTAATTAAAGGTTCTTTTGGGCTTCGGGAGAATTCGCTGAATCTACTTTTCTCAGCTTTGAAGAACCTTTGTTAATTAATCATAATAGAACCAATTTTTACACTTATTACCGGATTGCTTAAAGGCGAATGTAACCGTATTTTTATTTAAATGTACGAATGGAGCTTATAAAAATTGAAAAGACTACTTTCATCAAAATTTGGTGCAGAATATTATCAACACAGGGAGAAGGGTGTTGCGGACAACAGTAATCATTTATTTTATTTTTATTTATTAATGCTGTGTAGCGTCGGCTTGGAAGAGCACTACCCCATTTTAACTATTGGTAACTATTATGCATTTCTCTCTTATAATTAAACATTGTAGCATGCAAAATCACAACACTTTTTTTGGAAAATAATGTAAAAATAAACGCGGCCAATTTCCCATTTGCCCCATAACCGGGGTAAGATAGGATACGCTGTGGGTAAACTGATTACGCTTTTTAATCGGGTAGACAGCGATCACAAATGTTTGCCTTTTCGTTCTCCTCATCTTCTCCGGCATATGACTTATGCACCCAATGAAAAAAATACTTTTTCTGCAGGTTTTTCTTGTTAGTTGTCTTTTCAATATTCTTTGAAGTCTTTTTTCCAGGTTTCTTTATTTGTTTTTTACCTTTGCCTCTTAAATGAAAAAGCAGTTTTAAATCTTCCCTAAATTCTATATATTATTATGTTAGATATTGATAGGGTGGGGCAAAACGGGATAGTATCCCATTATGCCCCGACCATCTTGCCCCGATCCACACGTAGGGAAAAAAGATGACACAAGTTTATCCTCAAACTTTACCAACGAAAAAATCTGGTTTGAATTTAACGTTTTGGGCCACTATAATAAGCTCGGGATTAAAATAATATATTGTTACGACATCTGTTCGCAAGTAGGAGATAGGATTTGCCACTACTAGATAACAGATGGCGTTACTAGTATTTTAATAAGTAAAAAAAAGGAATTACTAGATGTTTCTCGAATATCGACTTTTCGAGAATGTGGTACTAGAACTTTCTGTAATATTCGCGTATTTGAGATTTGGCATATATAAAGAGCGACGCGTGCTACGGAGTTATTCGAGTGCGAAGAACTAAAGCGAGAACAAGCGAAATACTAGAGCGAAGAAATTAAATACGACAGTGCAGTGATATACGGATTACGGAAATAAGCTTAACGGTGTGGACAGTGTTACTATAACGGAGTAAATTAGTGTTGTTAATTAGTGCGAGTATCGATAGTTAATTATCGATAGTGTTTGTTGTGTTGTGTAAAGTGCGTTATTGGTCAATAAATATAATTACACCTTATTGCACGAAAGTGTGACTGGTATTTATCAAATTAAGAACCCGGTACGTAACAATTGGTGACAGAAGTGGATTTGAAGATGCCAGTTATGCCGAAGGAAGACGGAAGAGAGGGTGTGAAGACACGCGCTCAGAAAGCCGCAGAGGGTGAACAGCTGTCGGAAATGAGTTCATCGGTCACGAACCCTCGGAGTGACATTCCAGAGGAGACGTCCGCGGTGACTAACGCGCCGTCTACATCAACGGCGCCGGCGGCCGCAACTAATACTGACTTGACGATGATAGTTGAAATGTTTCAAAGCATGCGTGAAGCACAACAAAGCATACAGGATGTTGTGAAAAACATACATTCGGAGGTACAGGATGTTAAAAAAAACATACATTCGGAGGTACAGGGTGTTGTGAAACAAGAAGTTCGTGAGTTGCGCGAGGAACAGCAAACTAAGTTCTCACAAGTTCTCACTGCGGTCAATGAAGTCAGTGGTCGGGTGGTTACTGTGGAAAAAGACGTAGAGCAGATGAAGGAGCAGGTAACCACTATTGAGAAAGATATCGATGACATGAAGACCGACTTCCGCGGAATGGAGAAAAGGGTTCTGCAGCTTGAATCACGACCGGTCAAGGTTGTCTCCGGTGAGAATGTAGTAGCTGTCCATGGTCCTCGTGTGAAGGTTCCTCCCTACGACGGAACAACATCCTGGTCGGCGTATAGACATCAGTTCCAGACTGTTGCGGCTGCCAATGGTTGGACTGATGAACAGTGTTTGACTGCACTGACGGTGGCGCTCCGAGGTCAAGCACTGTCAGTAATAGAGGCGCTGCCGACTCCGAGTGGTGGTTTCAAGGACCTGCTGGATGCGTTGGAGTCTCGCTATGGAGAGCGACACCTGGAGCACGTGTTCCGCGCTCAGCTGCGTGATAGGGTCCAGCGTTCTGGAGAGGGACTTCAGCAGTGGGCCCTTGAAATCGAGAAGCTCGTCCGCAAGGCCTATCCCAGTGTAGATCCGAAGACGGTGGAAATGAACCTGGTGCAAGCATTCGTCGACGGCATCAGAGATATCGAAGTGAGAACAGCGGTGAGACTTCAACACCACACGTCTCTCAAGGATGCCTTGGCGAACGCTCTAGAAGTTGAAGCTTGCCGCCAGGATACGCGCCAAACTCATCGACTTCGTGAGATTGCGGAAGCAAATGAGGACGTCAAGGTCATTAAAGCAACCGTCGGAAGGAGTACTGGACCGATTTGTTATGGCTGCGGGAAAAGGGGCCATTTGAGATTAAGTTGCCCGCTGAGGGAAAGAATGCAAGATGTACATTCCCTAGTGCGTGAAAATGGTTTACATGCTAGTGAAAAGATGAAAACCAGATATGACCGTAAAGCTAACACGCCGCGTTTCGAAGAGGGTATGCTCGTCTGGTTACACAATCCAACTCGCCAGAAAGGGAAGTCCCCTAAGTTACAAAATAGGTGGGAAGGACCGTACAAGGTGGTCACTAGAATAAACGATGTAACGTCCAGAATTCAACGCCAACCTAGAGGGGCTTCGAAAATAGTTCACATCGATCGACTTGCGAAGTACCATGGAAGCAATAATACTCGGGACGAGTATTAATGTAAGGAGGGGGTAATGTTACGACATCTGTTCGCAAGTAGGAGATAGGATTTGCCACTACTAGATAACAGATGGCGTTACTAGTATTTTAATAAGTAAAAAAAAGGAATTACTAGATGTTTCTCGAATATCGACTTTTCGAGAATGTGGTACTAGAACTTTCTGTAATATTCGCGTATTTGAGATTTGGCATATATAAAGAGCGACGCGTGCTACGGAGTTATTCGAGTGCGAAGAACTAAAGCGAGAACAAGCGAAATACTAGAGCGAAGAAATTAAATACGACAGTGCAGTGATATACGGATTACGGAAATAAGCTTAACGGTGTGGACAGTGTTACTATAACGGAGTAAATTAGTGTTGTTAATTAGTGCGAGTATCGATAGTTAATTATCGATAGTGTTTGTTGTGTTGTGTAAAGTGCGTTATTGGTCAATAAATATAATTACACCTTATTGCACGAAAGTGTGACTGGTATTTATCAAATTAAGAACCCGGTACGTAACAATATTAACACAGGTACTTTCAGGTGTATGCATCATTTATGAAATGAAATATCGCGTAAAAACACTTTCAATATCACCTTTTTCTCTCTGCAACGCACGCTTATTCGCTCAGCTTGGACGCACTAGCGGAGAGTGAAGTTCGTGCAAATGGCGCTTTTGCCACTCCGAACACGATTACTATTTACGCAAACAAGCCTATTTCCCGTGCTGCCCAGAACTTCATCTTGCCCCGGTCTCCCATAATCCTTGTATTATGGGATACTAACTCGACGATAACTGCTTGCGCCGAACCTACCGTACCGCGTACCTAAATTATTTTATAACTAGAAGTGGGTAGTTGATCGGACTCGTTAATCCCGTCTCATTCTATCCTTTTCCTTTCCTTACCTGCGCGTGAGATGTCATACGAGGAGGAGGGATGACCAGGAAGGGGAGAGACGATCGAGCGAGCAGTAGCACTTAGATATCCGTATCGAAAACCGCTGTACACCGCATCATCTGAACCGCGCCCGCATGTTTCATATTGAAGTTTTATGACTATTTGTTTATTTGAATAAGATTGTGTTGTGTGTGGAAGTGTAGCCGCTTAAGAGAAAAACAGCAGCGTTGTTGACGGAGCCGCCGCCATCGACCAAGCCAAGTCGTCCGTTACGAGAACGAGGTGAGTCTCACGTTGCTTCCTATTTCCTATACCTTCGCCATCCGCTGAGCCTTCACCAGCTCTGGTCCTTCGTAGCTATCCCGCCCGCGCAACCATTTGGTCCTTCGAGCCGGATTAATTACCACGTCTACGTTGATTTTATATTTAAGTAAATTATATTCTACCTTCAGGTTGAATATTACTCCGCGACCCCGCATCTCCAAGTAGTTAACTATATACTCATATTTACCGCGTAATTTTAATTAAATATGGCTACAAATAGAGCGAAATTAACTAACTTAGAATCGAGATTAGAGGCTTATCTCGAGCGAGTTCGATCACTTTATGTCAACGCTCAAAAACTAGACACCCAAGCCGACATCGACAAATTCATTTTTGATGTAGAAATGCTAGAAAGTTACCCGCAAAAAGTTTTAGAAACAGTCGAAGCTGTTAATGTTCTCAGTGCTCAAATAAATCCGGATTTTACACCTTCTCATAAGTTATGGCTCGAGTTCGAAGATATATACAGTTATGTTAAACACCGCTGTGCGACTTTATGTCCTAAAACATCACCCGCAGCCGCTGATTGTAAGAAGATACAAATGGCGCGTCCACACCTACCGCCGATTGAGCTACCCGCATTTAACGGCGAACCAAATAAATGGCCGTTATTTTATGCTAGCTTCCTCAGCAACGTTCACAATAACCCTAGTCTTTGCAATTCTGAACGTATTTATTATTTGCTAGGTAAATTACAAGGCAAGGCGCAAACAATATTCGCCGGTCTAACGCCTTGTGGTGAAAACTACGACATAATATTTGAAGCGCTCGTTAAAAGGTATGAAGATAAACGTTCACTAGCTAGTGACTACATACAACGTATTCTTGATACAAAACAGGTCAACTTAGCAACCGCGGATAGCCTTGATTCATTCGCTAATCAATATTTCACATCCATTTCAGCGCTGAAAGGTTTAAGGCGCCGTTGGTTCAGCGAAAAATATCATCTGAGGGGGTGCTGCCCCCGCGGGCGCGGGGAAGCGCCTACGCGCCGATCGAGCGGCCGTCTCCTCGACGCGACGCCGCGTGCGCGCGTTTTAAAAACATACAGTAGGGTAAGCAATACAGTTATTGTCAACTCGACAGTTTTAGCCACTCGCAAATATTTTCTATGGTATGGGTTCGGACATTTGTTTATGATTATTTACATTTTCTTTCTAAAATATTTACGAATGTTTATAACAGTCAGGGTGACGAAAACTGTATCGCATACCCTAGGTTATCAATTTCAAAAATAGTTTCTACCATGGCCGTTTACAATATAAAATATAACATAACATAAACATAAACGTTCACGCCGTTTATCCCCGAAGGGGTTGGCAGAGGTACCAAATACTTCTGAACTCTCATGGCAGCGCCATCTAGTGTCCAGAGAAGGTACCCACGTTTTGCTTAGACAGTGTACTCACGTGATAGGGGGCAGGCCTATCGCCGTTTTGTACGAATACACTGTCACATGACTAAGTACAACTCAGCCATGTGGGTTTCCTCACGATGTTTTCCCTCACCGTTAACAACCATGATAAATTAACCACACATATGACATAAGAAAAGACAAATTGGTGTAGGCCCGACCTAGGATTGGAACTCACGCCCTTCTGTTTTCGGGCGGGTGTTCTACCCACTGGACTATCATGTCGTCGTCGTATAAAATATAATGATACGATAGATTTGTCTACCCCTGTCAGTTTAACAAAATTATTACAGTGATAATTTCATAACTTTTGTCGTGTCGTGTCGGCTTAGAATAAGACTACCCCATTTCTACCCGTGATCGTAAGAGGCGACTAAGGGTATAGGGACTTTTTAAGTGATTTTTGGGGCGATGTGGTTGGAGAACCGTCACCGAAATTATATATTATTACCATCTTTTCCCAAATCAACTTCCAAAAGTGGCTGAGGAATTTCTCATTCCAAAGCTCTGGCTATCCCGTTAAGGGATTTATAGCCGTGAGTATATGTATATATATAATTTTCAGTTTACACCTGTAACTATTTAATATTATTAATTGAAATTAGAAGTTACTTTAACGGTTTTGTTCTTTTTCCCATTCCTAATAAATTAAACAATAAAATATAAAAATGAGTGCAATCTGTGAATCGAATGAATTCTTTTATATTTGCTAATGCTAACCGTACGCACGGTCACTCTCACGCCTACATTGACGCGCATCGTATACAGATAGGTCACTCGCACACTAACGGCGCCGCACGCGCGTAAATTGTAAGATTTGTAACACAAGGCGCGCGCGACATAGGTCCATCCCCTAAAGCAGCTCGCCGAGCACTGAGCGGGCGGCGGGCGGCGCTCGGGCACGAATAGGACTGCGAATATCGATGTTTTTAAAATATTTGTTTTATTGATTTTTTTAAAAAAGAAAACTAATCGCCAATTATTATTAGAAATACAAATGCTCAAATTATGATGCAAGTTATATGTAAGTAGGTAAAATAAATAAAATATAAAACCATTTTAAAGAGTGTAATTAGAGGTATGTTGGCGATTTTTTTCTATCGAGCGAAAATGTATTAATCATGTTTCGAATCGCCAATTTTACAGCAGAAAAGCCTCAAGATTTTGATGTATTTTTTTCAAAACCATATTGTTATAAACATACGCATTATAATGTTTCAAAAACTCTGTTCGCTGCACTAACGGCACCTTAAACTTACCAAATTTATTAGATTACTTATTACTACATATTGCTTTAAAAAAGCTGGATTCTGAAACTGTTCGTTCGTTCGAATTAGAACACAAAACAACTGAATTTCCTACCCTCGACCAGTTAACTATGTTTGTTAACCAGCAAGTAAAGTTACTGCAGCGCTCCACAACTAAACCTAATACAAATCTTAATAAACCTTTCCAACCCCCGCCTGCTATTAAATTCCCGAAAACACAGGCATACGTCAACATTTCGACCGCAACCGCACGTAATTGCATTTTATGTAATACCCCATCGCATACGCATATTTATAAATGTCCAAAGTTCAATGTAATGCCTGTGGAGGAAAGATTAAAGTGTGTCAAGGAGAGGGATGTGTGCGTGAATTGCCTTAGTGTTTCACACAAAACATCCGCGTGCAATTCACAGTCTCGCTGTCGTAACTGTGGAGGTAAACACCATACAGCCCTACACATAGAACGAAACGTCACCGCAGTCGCGATGACGTCCCTTTCTTCACCACGCTCCGCGGATAAAAATAATTATTTTAATTGTAATGGTCGAGATACGGTTATGGTTAATCCACCCGCTTATAGCTGTCCGCAATCTATTAGTTATTATACGACCGCGCCAACGCAACATGCAGCACCGCACCACCCCGCCGCCCGCACCGGTCCAGCCCCGCGCGGCGCGGCGGAGGCGTTCGGCTATTCTGCACCCGCCTGCGCGAGCGCCACACTCGCTGCGCGTGAGCCCGCGCCGCCTGTTTACGTAACTGATAACAATATTAATACGTACTCAGCGAATTCAAACATTGTTCCCCGCCTTTCTGAACCGATTTCCGCTCCCGCGTCTGCTTCTACGACACAATTTACCCCGCGTTCGAATATTACCTTGTGCAATAATATTAGCCGTTCGAGCAGTAATATACCTACGACAGTGTTACTAGCCACCGCGCGCGTTATTACTCACGACGTTTATGGAAACGAAGTCGTAGTACGTTGCTTATTAGACAGTGCGTCTCAAAGCAATTTTATTTCGCAATCGTGTTGTGATAAATTAGGTTTAAGTAATCATTTAAGTCCAACGATATCCTTCGTGAAGGGTATTGGGGGTGCCAGGAAGACTATTAAGTCGTACTTAAAATTAAGAATATTTTCCCGCTTTAATCGTGATATTAACTACGAGATCGACACTTTAGTAGTCGATAAGGTCACGGACCGCTTACCTTCCGTCGCTGTCGACACTTCGATGCTCGCGTATTTACATTCGTTGCCTTTAGCAGACGATACTTTTTCGGTTACTGGAGATATCGAAATTCTAATAGGAGCATCACTCTTTTCGCACTTATTACTGCCAAATAAAGTCAGTAGTTTTGCGGGAACACCACACGCTATCGAGACCGTGTTTGGGTACGTGGTATCCGGTCTCGCGCCCGTGCTGTCGGCTGAGTATGGCACGACCATCTCTTGCTGTTCTGTAGACGCGAACATTGACTCGATTGTGAGACGATTTTGGGAGCTCGACGATGTCGGTGCGCAGCCCGTGAGCAGCCCCGACGACCGCGCGTGCGAGCAGTTTTACCAGAACACTACGACTCGGGATTCGACGGGTAGATACGTAGTAGCTTTACCTTTTAAAGATGATCCATCGGTTTTAGGTCAGTCGTTGGAAACCGCTAAAAAACGTTTTATGTGTTTAGAGCGCAAGCTCGCCGCTTCACCCGCTTATAAACTGGCGTACGATGACGTCATCCGCGAGTATATTGATAAAGGTTACTTATCACCCGTGCCACGGGAAACTTCCGAGTCGCAGATTAAGCCTGCTTATTATATCCCACACCACGGGGTTCTACGGGAAGATAAAGCTACCACTAAACTTCGTATTGTCTTGGACGCTAGCGCGAAGACTAGCAGCTCTAAATCGCTTAACGATATTTTATACAGCGGTCATAACTTACAAGGTAATTTATTTGAAATTATTATAAACTTTCGCATGTTTCCTGTAGCACTTTCGGCTGACATACGCCAGATGTTTTTGTGTCTGGGTGTGCGGGAAAGCGATAAAAGATTTCAACGCATTTTATACCGCTTTAATTCTAATGAACCAATAGATGTTTTCCAATTCAATAGAGTTTGTTTCGGACTTAAGTCCAGCCCTTTCCACGCGCTTCGCACAGTAAAGCAACTCGTTTACGACGAAGGTGATAATTTTCCGCGTGCAAAGGCTATTTTAAATAATTCTCTGTACATGGATGACTTTGTCCACTCGGTCGAAAACGACAGAGAAGGTGTGCAGACGGCACATGAAGTTATTTCGTTGTTAAAACTTGGTCAGTTCGATCTCGTTAAATGGAATAGTAACGCGCCGCGAGTTCTGGAGTCTCTTCCTGAATCGCATCGTTTATCAGCTTTAGTTGAGTTTGATAAAACGGATTCACATAAAGTCTTAGGTATGTCATGGTCACCCACGACTGATGAATTTGCGTTAAGTGTTTGCTTACCTAGCGAACGTCCTACAAAGCGTTCAATATTATCCTGTGTCGCGCGACTGTGGGACCTGATGGGATTTATCGGCCCTGTTATCTTATATGCTAAGTTAATTATAAAACAATTATGGTTGTTAGGATGTGATTGGGATGAAACCCCTCCAGAGAATGTTGTCTCTGCTTGGGATAAGTTTCGTAGTGAACTACTTTTATTAAATCATATTTCCATACCGCGTCATTTAGGCATCGTTAGTAAAAGTGTGATACACTTGGTAGGTTTCGCGGATGCCAGCGAAAGGGCATACGGAGCAGTAGTTTACTTTATTGTAGAAAATAGTAACTCACGCGCGATTCGCCTAGTATGTTCGAAGTCCCGCGTCGCGCCCGCTAAAGTGGTATCCCTCGCACGTTTAGAGTTGTGCGCCGCTCTTTTATTAGCGAAACTGATACGTATAGTTTTGAATTTTAGTAGTGCCCGCGTTAGTGTTAATAGTATACACGCGTTTTCCGATTCGACTGTAGCTTTGTGTTGGATACATTCGTCACCCCACCGCTGGGCTACCTTTGTAGCTAACCGCGTTTCAAAGATAGAGAGCCTAGACGCATGGCCTATTTCCCAATTCGATCCCTCGACTATTTCGGTGCCGCCTGAGCTGAAGCCTGCGGTTGTGTTGGCTGTTCAAACTACAGAAAGACTGCTTGTTTTACGAATTGCTGATCGTTATTCTTCGTGGTCGAAGTTATTACGCGTTTTAGTTTATATTTACCGCTTCCTTAATTTATTACCGCGCAGCAATTATATTTCCGCCAATGATTTAAATTTTGTTGAGCAAAGGATTATACGAAACTTACAAGAATTTTATTTTTACAATGAAATTTCTAATTTAAAATCAGGCAAATGTTGTAACCGTGCCTTTCAGCGACTTACACCATTTTTAAATAACGATGTAATTTTAGTAGGTGGTCGATTGTCGAATGCCGATATAAGTTTTAGCGAAAAACACCCTGTTGTTTTGCCGCGTAAAGATCATGTGGTTGATCTCATTATAGATTATTATCACAAAAAACACTGTCACGCGGGTCCCGACCTAATGATGTCTATATTAAGACAACGTTATTGGATATTTTCTGCACGTAATGTTATACGTAGTCGCATATTTAAATGTATTGCATGTTTTAAGTTACGCCCTAAGCCTAACTTTCCCGAAATGTCCGAGCTTAAAGCTTGCCGTGTTGTATCTACTATTAAGCCATTTGTTCACACGGGTACAGATTTCGCTGGCCCTTTTATGATCACGCCCTCGCGTGGACGTGGTATACGTACTGTTAAGGCGTACGTTTGTATTTTCGTGTGTCTGACAACTCGAGCCATACATATCGAGTTGGCTTCTAGTTTAAGTTCGGCATGCTTTTTGTCAGTTTTTAAACGCTTTTTATCACGCCGTGGTCCTGTTTCGCATATGTACTCAGATAACGGGACAAATTACGTAGGAGCTAAGCGTCACTTAGATGAACTTCACAAATTTTTGATTTCTTGTGAATATAGTTCCGAATTTTCTCGCATTCTTTCGGAAAACCGTATTACGTGGAATCTCAATGTGCCTAGAGCACCACACTTCGGTTCTGACTGGGAGTCAAATATTAAAAGTATGAAGAACCATTTATTTCGTGTCGTCGGAAAGCAAACACTCTCTTACGAAGAGATGACGACTGTTCTGACACAAGTCGAGGCTGTCATGAACAGCCGCCCGCTCTGCCGCACTCTATCGTCTGATCCGGCAGAGCCGCTCGCGATAACTCCCGCACATTTTTTAGTTTACACCCCGCTAAAGTATTTACCCGCGTCTGAAGTCGTTGAAGATCGGACTCATCTTCTCGAACGTCACGTTCTTCTCGATCGCGTTTTGCAACACTTCTGGAGGCGCTGGAGATCGGAATATCTGCACACGCTACAGGTTAGGCAAAAGTGGAACACTCCCGCTTGTCCTCTTTCTGTTGGTACTGTAGTTATTGTCGTAACGGATAACGCGCCGCCACTTCATTGGCCTCTAGGGGTTGTTGAAGACGTATTTCCCGCGAAGGATGGAGTAGTTAGAGTCGCCCGCGTTAAGACGGCTTCTGGTTCGTATGTACGACCAGCAACTCGTTTATGTCCCCTACCTAATTAATTTAAGTTTTTTTATTATTTTAGTTCAGATTCTTATACCGCGTTAGTTTAGTTTAAGTAGCCGCGTTAGATTTTATACAGTATTTTGCGTTTATTTGTATTTGAATCTCGAGAGACTTCAAGCCCGGGGGGATGCTTGCGCCGAACCTACCGTACCGCGTACCTAAATTATTTTATAACTAGAAGTGGGTAGTTGATCGGACTCGTTAATCCCGTCTCATTCTATCCTTTTCCTTTCCTTACCTGCGCGTGAGATGTCATACGAGGAGGAGGGATGACCAGGAAGGGGAGAGACGATCGAGCGAGCAGTAGCACTTAGATATCCGTATCGAAAACCGCTGTACACCGCATCATCTGAACCGCGCCCGCATGTTTCATATTGAAGTTTTATGACTATTTGTTTATTTGAATAAGATTGTGTTGTGTGTGGAAGTGTAGCCGCTTAAGAGAAAAACAGCAGCGTTGTTGACGGAGCCGCCGCCATCGACCAAGCCAAGTCGTCCGTTACGAGAACGAGGTGAGTCTCACGTTGCTTCCTATTTCCTATACCTTCGCCATCCGCTGAGCCTTCACCAGCTCTGGTCCTTCGTAGCTATCCCGCCCGCGCAACCAATAACTTTAATATCATATAAGACATAATATAAGGGGTAGCCAGAGCTAAGGAATTATAAAATTCCTCAGCCACTTTTGGAAGATGAGTGGGGAAAAGATGGTAAAATAAAGGGTTTTGGTGATGGGTCTCCAATCGCATCGCCCAAAAATCACCTTAGCTCTGGCTACCCCTTCTAGGGAATTATAGCCGAGAGTATATGTATGTATGTATGTATGTACATAATATAAATAACATCCAAGACTAAGAAACAATCTTTTATGCTCATCACATAAATGCTGCACTCAGCGGAGATCGAATCCGCAACCTTTGGGCCGAGAATCTAGTCACCTATCCACTCGGCCAAGGCCATCGCCTATTGAAATTAAAGTTATGTATTAATTATTATAGAATTGAAATAAAAGTAAAAATAACATGATACCTTCTCGCATTTGTATTATTTACTGCAATTAAGAGCAGAATAGCAACAGAATACATAATTAATTATACAATCGGAGTCTATCGTTGTGTTTGTTTAAATTATCAATTACTTGAAATTAAGAATGTTTGTTTGACATTTATCCGGTTCCCGAGATCAAATCCATTTAACATAAAGACTCTTTATGAACCGCGATTCTATTTTTTATTTATTATGTGAATTAAATTTATTTGCTGATTTTGAATTGTATATTATAATTGCATTATTTACCATGCTATTAATGGCCAGGAAAAACATTCTAAGCACAAGGCTAAGTTGTACTTAGTCATATGACAGTGTATTCGTACAAAACGGCGATAAAAACCCTGTTGAGACAAAAATAGGGTCTATAAAATACATACACGACATTCATATTTTGCAATTCTATTAGCCATGTAGTTCTAAGAGTAGTAATTTGGAATACCTTAGCCGTGTAGTGTCGGCTTAGAATAATAGCCGTGTAGTGTCGGCTTAGAATAACACTACCCCATTTCTACCCGTGGGTGATCGTAAGAGGCGACTAAGGGTATAGGGGCTTATTAAGTGATTTGTGGTTGGAGACCCATCACCAAAAACATTTATTATTACCATCTTTTCCCCAATCAACTTCCAAAAGTGGCTGAGGAATTTTTCATTCCAAAGCTCTGGCTACCCTGTTTAGGGATTTATAGCAGTGAGTATATGTATGTATGTATGTATGTATATTATAATACGAATAAAAACCTACAGCTACCTATACTCACTGCTTTCAACTCCAAAATGGTAGCCAGAGCTACACAATTTGAAATTCCTTAGCCACTTTTCGACGATGAGCAAAGATAATATTTTAACATTAAAGTCGTTTTAATGTTTTATCCGCATTACCCAACCATTCTTTAATTTCCTCAAGGAATAACAAGATGCATTTCATATATAATTTAATATACAAAACAAAAAGAATTATAGATTATCTAACAAAGAACAACGCCAGTACACCTTCCCTTCAACGTTTTAATCCTTTCGCCTATCAAAATTTCAATCTTACACCAACCTACGTACAAGCAAGCTATCCAAGATTGGGGTACATTCATATCAATGTACACAGGTGTTGGGTTACAGACTTTCAGTACAATAGACTGCCCACTGACCAATAAGTTAAACCTTTGAGAAGTAAGATTTATTTTTTACAATTATATAAATACCCTAGCGACCAGTCAATCAGTGTTTGAAAAGGGTCGAAAGGCGGTGCATGATGCTTTGCTTGTTCATACACCTATGTATAATATTAAATGTTGAAATGATCCGGGCCCACAAAGAAGATGGATGATAGTAAATTGGTGAATAAGATCTATAGAGCCAATATGGAAGGTAATGTTAGTAGGGGGCGACCTCGGAGGACTCATTTGGACCAAATAAAGAATGTGCTCAAAAAGGCAGGTGTAAGTAAGTAAGTAAGTATGAAGAATCAAAGAGCATGTATGAAAATATTGATGGATATTTTATTAGTGCTGAACCCTCGTTTGTAACTAGGAGATCGAGAACCATCATTGATCTAACAGTTGCCACAGCACGACCTCAGGCCATTATCGATGGCTGGCACGTCTCAGAGGAAGCGTCTTGTTCGGATCATAGATGGTTACGATTAAACCAAAGAAATCCAAGGAAAACTGACCGAACTTCGTTTGTTATCTTACTCAGTAACAAAATCAAAGAAGAGGGCACACAAGGCAGACTAGAAGGCACCAGCCAAATAAAAGAAACGACTGAGGCATCAATGCTCTCATCAGCTGCTATGAAGAGTCATGTCACTTAACCACATCCCCTGCTAACCAACCCACAAAAGACCAATGGTGGGGTTGGGAGTTGGAAAAGCTACGGGCGAAGATTAGGGAATGTCTGAACAGAGCAATGAACACAAAGCACTAGATGACTGGGACGGATATAAAACAGCAAAATCTGAATACAAGAAACGTATTCGCTTCAGAAAATCGGAGGAAATACTGTGAAAACCTTGAAAGCCTCCAGCAAGCTAACTGTGTAAGAAATATATTTTCTAATCACCTGAATAATGGGATAGGATCTTTAAAAAGCCGGATAACCCTAAACGAGTTCACTTGAGTAATCTCATCGAGTGCTCATCGACACTCATTTTCCGGACAGTGCAATTACATCTAGGAACGACTGGAGTAGAAATGTAAAGAACTCGAGTCTTTGAGTCTTAATTCGATAGACTCAGCTCAATTTTTCGAGACTCGGTGGACTAACAAAACTCAGAGCCTTGAGTCGAGCCGATCTGCAGTCTTTATTCGAAAACTCTAGCGCTAAAATTGTACTCGTATTTCAAAAACAGGCTCGAGTCTTAAAATCAAGCTCACGTCTCAAAAAGAACTCGAGTCTTAAAAATTGTCTTGAGCGTATCAAGGTTGATTCATTTAATAATACATAGACATAGTTCATATGGCAACATGCTAAATGTCACCTTTAGGCATGGCATTATGTCTGTGTAAGAGGGATAAAAACATGACACTATTTATTATGTCGGAACGGATCAATTTTTATTATTTGTTATGTTACGAATGGCTTTGCATGATGCTGTCCTCGTTCCTACGCTTATGTATGGCAGTGAATGTTGGGTGTGGCAGAAGAAGCATGAAAGTAGAGTGAATGCAGTAGAAATGAGATCCCTCAGAAAAGTGTGTAATGTAAGGTTATGTGATCGTGTGAGGAATGATGTGATTCGTGAAAGGTGTGGTGTAAAAGATGATATTGTAAGAAAGATAGAAAAAGGAATGTTGAGATGGTTTGGGCACATAGAGAGGATGGATGACAGTAAATTTGTGAAAGAGATATATAGAGCCTATGTGGAAGGTAATGTTAGTAGAGGACGACCTCGGAGGACACATTTGGATCAAATAGAAAATGTGCTCAAAAAGGCAGGTGTCCGCAGTATGAAGAATAAAAGAGCATGTATGAAAAGATTGATGGATGTAAACGAAGCCAGAGAGGTTTGCCAGGATCGTACAAAGTGGCGGTCGATAGTCTCTGCCTACCCCAATGGGAACTAACGGCGTGAGAATATGTATGTATGTATGTATGTTACGAATATTTACTTTACTTACGTTTTTACTTCTGTGGTTATTATCATGGTTAGATTTTTTGTATTAAACGTTTATATAATAAATAATATTGGTATATTAAGTAAATATGACGACGCGACGTGATAGCTCAATGGGTAGAACACCGGTTAACGTGTAAGCGACTAGTGTTCAAATCCCGGGTCGGGCCTACACCAATTTGTCTTTTCTAAAGACATATGTGTGGTTAATTTATCATGGTTGTTAACGGTGAGGGAAAACATCGTGAGGAAACCCACATGGCTGAGTTGTGCTTAGTCATGTCACAGTGTATTCGTACAAAACGGCGATAGGCCTGCCCCCTATCACGTGAGTACACTGTCCATACAAAACGTGGGTACTCTGAACACCGGGTGACTAAGTCACGTGATGTTCAGAAGTATTAGTACCTCTGCCAACCCCTTCGGGGATATTCGGCGTGAACGTTTATGTTATGTTATGTTATGTACTTAATGTGATTTTTTATTCCCTATTTATTTATAAAGGAACTCCAAATGGAAATGAACTTGAGCGTGACTCGTCGCGTGAAACGACTAGAGCTCGAATCAAGACCTGAGCGACATGTTGCGCACCAGTCTCTATGTAGACTTAAGTGACTATGTAGACTGGGGGAGTTGTTGTAACGAGTCGAGCTGTGCAATTTGTCAGCTGAGCCTAAAATTTAGGACTCAAAAGACTCGAGTTCTTTATATCTCTAGACTGGAGGCACTTAACAGTTGAGTCTGACTGGAAACTCGCGAAAGAGATAGTGACTTATGACAAAGTCAAGTGGGCTATCACTAGTTTCCAAACATTTAAAGTCCCAGGAATAGACAAAGTCTTTCCAGGGTTACTGCAATGGGGAATTGAAGTCATCCTAACCTGGTCATAGAAATTCTCCAAGCATGCTTAGCCTTGCATACCATGCTATACCCAAATACCGAAAAACTGATTATACTAATCCAAAGTCCTTCAAACCAATAAGCCTCACATGCTTCTTTTCGAAAACACTAGAAAGGTTGTGTGATAGAGAACTACGAGACAACGCTCTCAAAACGATACCGCTCCATCCCAACCAGCACGCCTACAGCGCCGGTAAAGGCATGGAGTTAGCCTTACATGCAGTAACATGTGTTGCAGAGGAAGCCATTAAAGATAAAAAACATCGAAGGAGCCTTTGATAAAACAAATTTTGATAGCATTCACGAAGCCTTAAATAGGCACCATAGGAAATCTAATCCAAATTTTTGTAAATGTTTCTCTTTTTTTTGATGTGCAATAAAACGTTTTCTTTTCTATTCTAACACTTACCAAAACTTTACTGAAATATATAATCACTTGCTACGTAGTCGGTGCAAGCCGGATTTTCTGGTTGAAACCGGAACGTAGCAGAGTTAACAGCACATTATTTGAGCGTCCATTGTGGGGCCCGTCGATAATGCATATCGGGCTTGCTCACCAAAAACGTATGCAACTTTTATTGAAACGGTTTAACAATATTGGCGGGAATTCATAAAAGATTTTAACACGCGTTTATTAGCAATGAGCTACCCTTTATTCGAAACCGAACCAAATATATTCAGTGATGAGCGTTATCGTATTACGTCGTATTAAAACGTGTTTTTTAAAATACTCAGTATTTAATCGGTTGTATTTTAAATACCCAAACTGTAAATATGCTTATTTATGCAGGAAATATTTAATGTTTCATTAATTAACGCAACTATAAGAATTTGGCCTAAAACTTAAAAATGGACTGGTATTAATCTGGTACGGGGAAATGTTTTTGTGAGCAAAGCGCTTGGAAACACATACTCACGGCCATACATCCCAAAATGGGGTAGCCAGAGCTTTTAGAGCTAGGAACTCCTCAGCCACATTTGGAAGTTGATTATTCTAAAGTCATATATGTGGTAAATTTATAGGATAGGGAAAACATCGTGAGGAAACCCACATTGTATAACCTTATCTTCGTCAACCTGCTTCAAACCTCCAACCAAAGGTGAATAAAATCACCACAATGAAATATTAAAAAGCGAGGTCTTAAGTATAATGCGATGATAAACATAGACAAGTAAAAGTCCACAAACGCTAACGCACGCCACTCACGACAGATTTGCATTGTAAATGCCGATATTCCAGCCAGGGAAAAAAATCGTTTGCGTAAAATTTGCAATGGGACTACCACCACCTTTATATGTGGCTGAGATGTAATATTAATAAAATGCATTAAAATACATATAACATAACATAACATAAACGTTCACGCCATTTATCCCCGAAGGGGTTGGCAGAGGTACCAATACTTCTGAACTCACATGGCAGCGCCATCTAGTGTCCAGAGAAATACATTTCTAATATTATATACATACATACCTATCGTAGACCTATATATATATATAGTCAGGCTGCACACTGTTCAATTTTTTATATATTTATTTTATCAATTTAAAACTACTTGATCACTGTGCGCCGTTTGTATGTATTGGGGTAGGCAGAGACTGTCAATTGCTACTGAATAATAAACTCATTGACCCTTCTTCGGTTTTGTGTTGCCAATAAATCAGCGCTTGTTTTGTTTGATGGTACAATACTGTTAGAATGGCACTACCAAATTCTTTACATGGGACATTTCCGTAAGAGGCAACTTATGGTAGGGTAGCTTTTTAACGAATTTTTGGACCAAGTGGTTGGAGATCCACCACCAACAACCTTTAATTTACCATTTTTCCCCTGTGGCTGAGAAATTTCTGATTCCTCAGCTTTGGCTACCCCTTCTAGGGATTTAAAGCCGTGAGTGTATGTATGTATGTACTAAGTTATCACAAAAAAGGCTTTAAAATTAATATCTCGTGTAGTAGTAACCCCCAAGTTGCAATGTGGAACAGAACAACGTCGTCTTTACGAGCTCCGGTAAACGATAACGAGGAATGAGTAGAGCCACATTTAGCAGGACTATTTAAAACTCTTTAGATAACCTCGGTTGCTGGAGTAGTGTGATTTGGTCAGAAAAATTAAGATCTGAGCGTTTACACCCTATATCTACCCGCCAAGTCGAGCGCGAAGCAAACACTGCCGTTCTATCCTTTTCTGGAACCGTTTCGCCGCATTTTCAGGGCTCCATTTCGTCACCTAGAAATTCGTAATCACACACTTGAAATCCAAAATTTCAAGTCGGTAGATCAATTAATTCCGAAGTTAAGCTAATGCAAAGTTTCGCATTTTCGACACTGACTGACTGACTCACTGATCATCAAAATAGAACTAGTACTTCCCATAGACCTAGAGAGTTGCAATTTGGTAGAGAGGTAGATTTTAACACCCATATAAAGAAAAAACCATCAGAACAAGGTTTATGGAAGATCTGGACTACCCGGTGAAGCTGATGAGAAAACATAAAAAGAGTACTGCTAAACTATAATAAGCGTATTTACGAGAAATAGTAGTCGATTAACTGTATTCTACTCAATAAATAAAAATATTCAGTCAAATAATAATTATTATCTATGTACTAGCACTCAGCCGCGGCTTCGCACACGTTATTTAGCATTAGTACCAGTAGTCGTCACTAGATGGCGCTGGCTGTATTTTAAATCCCGGTAGCGTATTTATTTACACATATTTTTTTTTCGTGTATTTTAAAGATTTGAGAAGCCGTAGAGTTTATTTTTATTTGATATCACAAAATGATATAATAATAAGAAAATGTAACCATTCAATCAGTCTACGTCCTGCCTGTCAAAAAGAAGTGAAATCCCACCAAAAACATTATGTAAAAAACTAGCCAAGTCTCGATAGAGCTGCTTGTTTATCTCTAAAAAGTAATGAAATCTCTAAAATAAGCCGTTGAACATTCTTGACACGTTTAGTATGTAAAAGTTTATTTGACCGTGATAAACCAGTGGGTAGAACACTCGGTTATCGTGCAAGCGACTAGTGTTCAAATCACAGATAATATAAGTTCAAATCCTGGGTCGGGCCTACACCAATTTGTCTTTTCTAAAGACATATGTGTGGTTAATTTATCATGGTTGTTAACGGTGAGGGAAAACATCGTGAGGAAACCCACATGGCTGAGTTGTACTTAGTCATGTGACAGTGTATTCGTACAAAACGGCGATAGGCCTGCCCCCTATCACGTGAGTACACTGTCCATGCAAAACGGGTACTCTGAACACCAGGTGACAAAGTCACGTGATGTTCAGAAGTATTAGTACCTCTGCCAACCCCTTCGGGGATATTCGGCGTGAACGTTTATGTTATGTTATGTAAGTTTATTTGCTGTGTAGTGCCGGCATAGAATAGCACTACCCCATCTCTTCCCGTGGGTGTTTCGTAAGAGTCGACTAAGGGACTTCAGGGCTTCTATCATCTTCGCCCTTACACCAATCTAAGGTCTGCCGTGCTGATAGATGCGTGGCCAGGGGTGAGCCTGGTCTCTAGCGTGCCACCGTCCCGGAGCCTGGTGAACTCCGGGCACTAAATAACCTTGCTTTGTCAAGCGGGGCTCTGACAAAGTGGACAGAATGCTTCCCTAGCTACTCGTGGGAATCACATGTGTTTAAATAAAAATCAACACGGAGACGGCGATAAAGCTCGCCACTTATCACGTCATAGATTCTCATTGGGCGAAAAGTGGGCTGGAGAGACCCGCTTTAGTACGATGAATGTTTGCGGAGGAATGCAAGAAAAGTTAGATGAAGTATGCCTGGTAATGAAAGAAAAGAATTTAGATTTGCTGTGTGTAAATGAGACGAAGTGTAAGGGAAAAGAGGTCTCGCAACTTGGATCAATTACTGCCATCTGGTCGGGGGTCGACCCTAATATCAGAGCTTGCCAAGGAGTGGGACTTCTTATGTCTGAAAGGATGGTTCAATGTATGTCAGAGCATGAATGTGTGAGTCCAAGGCTCCTCTGGGTTAAGTTGAAAGTGGGTTTGATCCGGTTACGCATAATATGCGTCTATGCGCCGGATATGTCGAAAGCACTAACTCAGAGGGAAGAGTTTTGGAATTTATTAGGTGATGTAGTGAATGGGTGTGATTTGAATGAAAGGATAATTATGTTAGGGGATTTTAATGGTTGGGTTGGTGTGAAACGCAACGGATGTGAACGAGTATTAGGAAAATATGGGGATCAGAGAGTGAATGAAAATGGGGAAAAATTAATTGAAGTATGTTTGGAGAGGGATCTTTGTGTTACTAACACATTGTTTAAACACAAAGATATCCACATGTATACAAGGCAACGAGGTAGCGAGAGAAGTATGATAGATTTTGTGATTGTGGATGAAAGACTGAAATCAAAAGTGGTTGACACTAGAGTCTATAGAGGTGTCAACGTGGGAACAGACCATTTCCTCGTCGTGTCACGAGTAAGGGGTCTGTTTAAACGGTGGCGTCATAGGACTAGAGTGCCAACTACTGAACCTTCGAGAATAAGAGTAGAAAATTTAGTAGAAGATGAAAAAATAGGAGATGAATATGTTAAGAAATTGGATGAAAGACTGAGTTGCGTAGAAATGACGGATGAAATGGAAATTAAAGATGTATGGAGTGTGCTCAAATCTACGTTAGTTGAATGTGCGACGGAAGTGTGTGGAGTGAGCAAAAGGAAAATTAGACCATCATCTAGTTGGTGGGATAAAAATGTGAAAGATGCAGTGAATGAAAAGAAGAAAGCTTGGCTCGATTTACTAGCAATCAAAGCTAGTAAACGGATGAATGTGTGTATAAATGATGATGAAGTTGAGAGATTTGAAGATGAATATAAGAGAATAAAGAGAATGGTTAAGAATAAAATAGAGCGGAAAAAGCGAGATCTGAAAGAATGGAGTGAAAAGAAACTCTCCAATAATTTCCAAAACAATCAAAAATTGTTTTGTAAATATATCAGACGTGAAAGGGGAGTTTCACAAAACACCAGTACAAATGTAATGAAGGATGAAAAAGGTGTATTAATGACTGATGGAATTAGAATAAAAAGGGTATGGAAGGATTATTTCGAGGGTCTCTTTGAAAAAGAGGATGACCCCACTACTTCAGCAATTGATATTAATATTAATTGTAACGAAGTGTTGGGTGATGTGTGTGAAAGTGTGATAAGTATGGAAGAAATTGTAAAAGCGATGAAATGTATGAAATTAGGGAAAGCGGCAGGGTATGATAGAGTTAATATCGAAATGCTAAGGGCTGGTAAAGGATTAGTGGCTTCTTGGCGGTTCTTCCTTTTTCGAAAGTGTTGGGCACTTGGCAAAGTACCAAATGATTGGTGCAGAGCGGTGATAGTGCCCCAATATAAAGGGAAAGGGTCACGCCAGGTAGCAAAAAACTACCGTGGTATTAGCCTACTTAGTGTTGTCGGTAAATTGTATGCTAAGGTATTGATTGAAAGAGTGATGAAAGAAACTGATGAGAAAATCTGGGATGTGCAAGCAGGGTTTAGAAAGGGAATGGGATGTATGGATCAAATCTTCTCCTTAAGGTGCATCACAGAAAAGTTCTTAGCAAAGAACCAAAAAGTGTATTGCACCTTCATTGATCTGGAGAAGGCGTATGATAGGGTAGTAAGAAAGAATTTGTGGGAGGTGTTGTCTAAGTTCGGTTTGGGGAGCCAACTTATACGTGCATTGGAGTCACTCTATGAGGGTTCCAGTGCATGTGTAAGAATAAACGGAGAAAACACGGACTGGTTTGAAATATCTAGGGGTGTACGTCAGGGTTGTGTAGCTTCTCCGTGGCTTTTCAATCTGTTCATGGATGACTGTTTGAAAGAACTACGCGAAAGTGATTATGGTCTGAGAATGGGAGGATTCATCATTAAATGCCTCTTATACGCTGACGATCAAGTATTACTTGCATCAACGGTAAATGAGTTGCAAGAGATGGTGAATATTGCGTGTAAGTCTTTTGAAAGAAAGGGCATGCGAGTGAATGTGGACAAAACCAAGACAATGGTTTTCCAGAGAGAAGAAAGTATGACAGAATGTGAGGTTACAATAGGTGGCAAGAAAGTGGAACAAGTGAAAGAGTTTGTATATCTGGGAAGTTTGTTTACAAGGGACGGAAAATGCGAGGAAGATATTGAAAGGAGAGTAAAAAAGGGAAATGCGGTAAATGGAGCCATAAACAGTCTAATGTCGAGCCAGTTCCTGTCTGAAAAGGCGCGAATGGCAGTTCACAATGCTGTACTGGTTCCTACGCTGATGTATGGTAGTGAATGTTGGGCATGGCAAAAGAGGCATGAAAGTAGAGTGAATGCAGTGGAAATGAGATCCCTCAGAAGTATATGTAATGTAAGGTTGTGCGACAGAGTGAGAAATAGTGTAATTCGTGAACGTTTAGGTGTGAAAGATGACGTAGTGTGCAAGATAGAGAAAGGAATGTTAAGGTGGTTTGGGCACATAGAGAGGATGAATGACAGTAAATTGGTGAAAGAGATCTATAGAGCCAACGTGGAAGGTAATGTGAGTAGAGGACGACCACGGAGGACACACCTGGACCAAATAGAGTGTGTGCTCAAAAAGGCCGGCGTCCGAAGTATGAAGAATAAAAGAGCATGTATGAGAAGAATGATGAATGTAACAGAAGCAAAAGTGATTTGCCTGGATCGTACAAAGTGGCGATCGATAGTCTCTGCCTACCCCAATGGGAACAATGGGCGTGAGTATAAGTAAGTAAGTAAGTAAGTTTATTTACTAAGTTATTTGCAGTTTTATTCAAATCTTCTAAACTTCTTTGCCGATTATGTGGAGTCCACTTCACAATTTTTTGTGATTCTAATCTATCCTTATTTTTAGTTGTAAGAACTCGAGTGATTATTTCTATGTTTCCCTTAAACTTTAATCATAATCTACTAATTACAAGACAACGGCCAAGTCACGTAAAATATTATAATAATAACTATAATAATAAATCAATCGCAGTAAGGAACCTTAGACTTGGCTCCACTTATTTTAGAGATTTCATTACTTTTTACAGATAACAAACAGCTCTATCGAGACTTGACTAGTTTTTTACAGAATATTTTTGGTGGGATAAATTGATACAAAAATAGGACTTACATTTTACTTAAATTTACGTGTTTAATCGCCAAAGAGTAGAAAGGGCATTTCTTTTATGATTTTTTTCTATCGCTTGGTGTTTAAAGTACCTACTTTTTATGGGCAGTGCATTCACGTCATATGGGAAACGATATCACTATTTTGTAAGGTTCACTATCATTTTGAGTTAACATCCGTTTATTATTAAACGCCACACATTTCTATGAAAATATAAATCTTCTTACAATAATTTTACTTAGCTCAAACTTAAAACAGACATTTTACGTCGTAAATGGAAAAGCAGAGATATCTCAATAGACATAAATGCAAATTTTCGTCAGAGGAACCGTTTCTTCTGTACATCACATTTTTATGAGCCTACTTTAAAGAGTATCCTCGTTATGACATCACTGACTGAAGATATAAATAATTTAGTCTTCAAGATAAATTAACTTCAAAGTTTAATTAACGAAATAAATATATGCGCATTACGCACATATGACACAAATCAAGTGAAACCCAAAGTGAGTACAACTTAATGATTTTTCGTATGGGTTACTAACTAAAAATAATAAGAAACCCCATTTATGTTTATCAGATTACATACATATACTCACAGCTATAAATCCCTAAAAGGGGTAGCCAGAGCTAAGGAATTAGAAATTCGTCAGCCACTTTTGGAATTTGCGTGGGCAAAAGATGGTGAAACAAAGGTTGTTGGTGATGGGTCTCCAACCGCATCACCCAAAAATCCCTTAAAAGCCCCAATACCGTTAGTCGCCTCTTACGTACACCCACCGGAAGAAATGGGGTAGTGCTATTCTAAGCCGACACTACACAGCTTACAGATTATCAGATTACTTTTTTTTTTTTTTAATTAATTGTTCTTTATTAATACTTAACTAAAGTATACTTAAATTTACATATGCAATTTACAACTTATTTACTAATATTCACAAATCACAATACGCGCCCCGTGTCATATCTGGTGTAAATTACATAAGATTTTAAGATTAAGATTAAGATTACATTATATATACATATATATGGAAGTTGATTGGGGAAAAGATGGTAATAAAAAATAAATGTTTTTGGTGACGGGTCTCCAACCACATCGCCCAAAAATCATTTATGAAGCCCCTATACCCTTAGTCGCCTCTTACGATCACCCATGGGTAGAAATGGGGTAGTGTTATTCTAAGCCGACACTACACGGCACTTCAACTAGCTCTGGCTACCCTGTAAGGGATTTATAGCCGTGAGTATATGTATGTATGTATGTACGAGTATGTATATATATATATTATTGTTGTTGTTGATGTTGCCCTCTGCGGGATTCGAGCCCGCGACCTCGAAAGCTCGTCGCCTAATTAGTCTGCCACGTCGTCAAATTTGCATCATTTTAAACACTAGCTTCTGATTTCAACAGATAAACATAAAATGAAACATAATTAATAATGCTGTTTAATGAAGCGGCTAAACAGTTGGCATTACGTGTTCCTAATTAAAAGGTGTAATTTAAATAAAGTTACCGCAAATGAAAACACGACCGCGACCGACCCAAATAGTTGCATTCAAATTCCGCTATGTCTATCTGCTGTTTTGTTTGTAATTTTGTTGGTGCTAGTGATGGGCTAAACTATTTAATACATTATTTTACCTTTGCTGTAGTTAATTTGGATTACGTAAATTTTAACACGTTTATATTACCTTCACCTGTAAGTGACCGACTACTTTGGACTCCATTTCGACCCCCTTTAAAAGGACTCATTTAATTCTAACTGTACTTTTGTCAAAAATCAGAGACAATATAATAATATTATAGATTTATCTCATTCTCCTAATAAGGGTCCCCAGGGGGGGGTCCTCTCCCCACTCCTATGGAACATGGTGGTGGAACAACGTCAACGAATACGACCTGAAAGTAAACCCTAAAAAGACTGAACTAACTCTTTTCACTCACAAAAGGAAACTCCCCCCTTTTGAACTTCCAAAACTCTTTGGAACCCAACTCACTCTTTCCAAGACTTTTAAATATCTAGGAATTACCCTAGATGACAAACTGAGCTGGAAACCACATTTAGATAACACAATAAAAAAAGCCAGCGCTATGCTAGGGCAGTGCAAGCGGATACTAGGTAAAAACTGGGCACTAAAACCTAAGATCGCTTTATACCACCATTATTAGACCTGTGAAAACCTACGGCTCACTGGTCTGGTGGTTGAGAACTAGATTAACAACAGCCCAAAACGACCTAGAAAAAATGCAACGGCTTGCCTGAATGGCCATCACGGGCTGTATGAGAACCGCACCCACGGCAGCTCTTCAGGTGCTACTGAATCTGCCGCCCTTACACTTACACATACAGCAAGAGGCAGCGATGTCCTCACTTAGGCTGAAAAAGGCAGGACACCTCAAAAATTAGTCCAGAATCCTACACACTAATATTTACACAGCGGCCATCCAATATCAACCCTTACTTGCTGCACCATGTGATAGGATAACAAAAACCATTATAACCAAGCACAACTCCACTGTTGTACTCGAAGAGGAACAACATGACTACTCCGATATTAAAGAGGTGCGTGTGTATACAGATGGCTCCAAGACCAACCAAGGGACTGGAGCGGGCGTATACTTACAAGACCTCAGTATCAAAATCTCCAAAAGCCTAGGCCACCACAATACGGTATTCTAAGCGGAGTGTCTTGGAATAACTGAGGCGGCAATGGCAATCAAAGCCCGTGCGCTGTCCGATATGCATGTCAAAATCATCTCAGACAGTGCATCTGTGCTACAGGCTCTGGATCGTTGTGTGTTCACTTCAGGACTAGTCCTGGAGTGCCACAGTGCTCTGGAGGGGGTAGCCCGGAAAAAAATTATAACCCTTCAATGGATTAAAGGTCATAGCGGCTCATTGGGAAACGACGCGGCTCACGAACTGGCTAGGGCGGGGTCGGCCAGGAACCTGCAGGGTCCTGAACCGATTATTCCCCTGCCTTTTGGTCAGCTGCGTGCGTGGCTAAGAGAACGCACACACTCTCTCTCCAAGTCACACTGGCAGGAAGAGCCGTGCTGCAGACAGTCAAAGGAAACTATGCCAACCCTTGACATAAAGCTGACCGGGCGCGCACTACGACTTAGTAGGAAGGACCTGCGGACAGTGGCTCGAATACTTACAGGACATACCACATTAAACAAACACTTACACACCATAGGCATCACCGACAGCCCTCTATGCCGTGCGTGCATGAAGGCTGATGAGACGGTCGCTCACGTGCTCCAGGAATGCACTGGAGTGGCCGATATCCGAAAAAACACTATAGGAACAATAAAGTCGCTCCCAGGGGCGGTAGCTGACCTGGATAAGCTACTTGCCTTCTGGACGGAATTAGGCTGGGAGAGCTAGTTGACCACTTGGTCCACGTACAATGGTCCGCCATGCCGGGCTCAGTGCAGAAACCCGTGGCGTTTACCGCCCGTCTAATAATAATAATAATAAGGGTCCCCGGGATTAAAAAAAATTTGATCATTACTGAAAAGTGAAAAATAATATCGTTTATCAAAACAAAAAACACTCCCTTGACGCACTATTTATGAAGTCGCAACGTAATATTTCGCGATGTAATGATCCTCCTTTAAAAAGGATAACTTTGTGTCACAATTACAATAATTTGAAGATTTAAATGAGAAGTTTAAAATGTGACACATTTACAACTTAAGTGTAATTTTATTGAAACTCTTATTACAGCCATTTGCTTTGGATAGGCACAAGTAAGTTACTGAAACTGGTAAAACTAAGTACCTGAAAGAAACATTTTAAGCTTAATTTTAGTATTTTTTCTTTAATGTGTGTGTGCAATCAGATATAACTTATTTACATAAAGCATAATTTTGTGGCATTTTTGTTTCCTTAGAAAGCCAAGTCTAAGTCTCACCTTCCGTAAAATCAGGGTTCGACACAGAATCCTGCAAATCGAATTCACACAAAATGTCAACGAATTCGTCCACCATTTTTGCTCTCCCATCTCTACTAAAGCCTTTGAGCTCAATTACAATCTCATGTGGCAGTACAGAGACCACAACATTTTATTCCACACAAACATTTCGGTACCACAACATTATCACAAACCGCACGCGGTTTGGTACCAACTCAAACGCGGATTTTGAAACTTGATCATTTTATTTTAGCCGATCAGCGCTTTGAATAATCTGTGGCAATGATTTGAATTGGATTTTATAATGAGGAAATCTGACTACTGAGGGCTGTATTGTGTCGGTTTAGAATAACATTTCCCCATTTATTCCCGTGGGTGTTTGTAGTGACGGCTAAGGGTATTGGGGCTTTCTAAGGTGATTATTGGGCGATGCAGTTTTTTTTTTACAATCTTATCCCCAAAAAACTTCCAAAAGTGGCTGAGGAAATTCTTTTTCCGAAGCTCTGGCTACCCCTTCTAGGGATTTATAGCCGTGAGTATTTGTAAATTTAGAAACATTAAACTGGTTTTGATTTATTTATCCATCTAGAGGTCTCAGGTAAAGTTAGTGGGGCTACACCAAGTTTTAGTTGGTCAAGCTTAAGTTTCTGTTTGCATGCAACTTATAGATTTATGACCACAAATACGTTATAGTTATAAAAGAGAGTTTTCATAGGTATACGTACTGAGTTCAAAAAAGTGGCTGAGTGAGTATATGCTTGTATGCATGTTCAATAAAATAGCAAGTATTATGGTATATAAGTACCGAGGACGCATTTAGAGCAAATAGATGATGCACTAAAATAAATGGTGTCCGGAGTGTAAAGAGAGAATAGGAAGATATAGAGATCAAGGAATAATAAAATATTGATTGCGAGTACATATACTCGGTGCGTAAAAATTGGGGATCTATCTCTTTATGCTTCGAGCTAAACAAAAAATATCGAGCTATTATGCAACTTTTAAAAGTAATAGCATAAAATAATATTGAATACTTTACATGGTATGTATATTAGCAAAAAACGAACATGATAACCGCGTTCTAGAACTCAATTCAATTCAATTTTTCTTCAATGGCCTTTGACCGTGTTTTAACACAGTAACTTTGCCAACGTCCAGTGAAAAGAAAACACATTTTGAAAAGTTAAAAAAAATATTTGAAACTGATTTACATACACTCATTGATCATTCATGGTTGAAAAATAAAATAAATATTACCAACAAAATAATTACTACAAAATTATCAATATGAACAAAAAGAATGCATTATAATTTTATATTATGGACCTTGATGAAATGACATAAAGTTTTAATGAAAGGGATATATACAAAACAAAGTAAACATTTAAAATTAGTAGGAAGAGGGATGAAAGGAGGCAAAACATCATATAAAGAAAATGATAAATTAGGACATGCGAAAAAAATATGGTTAACTGTTCCTTCATCTAATCCACACTCGCAAATCGAACTGTCCCTTATCCTTATTTTAGCAAGGTGAACCGGAGTACACGAATGACCTAAACGAAGTCTACAAATAGTAGATGCTACCCATTTGTCAGCAGATTTACATTTGAAAAACCAAGGTCTAGACGGAATGTCGTCACCCTGGATATCACCGTAATATTTACCTTTTAAAGATTTTGACTGGAGCCAAAGCAATTTCCAAGATTCAAACATTCGAGGCCTTGCTATCGAGCATAAATCATGACTATAGATTATTGAGTAATCAATACAGCCGGAACTAATGGCTAATTTGGCATAATTATCAGATTCTAGAACTCATAGATGCAAACTGTTCCCGGTTCTTGCATCTGACATCTGACGCATACATGCTTATGTCAGTGGAATAAGTCATGCTAGGGTTGACGCCATTTACGTGACGCGTTCTAGGACTAAGATTATCGCACACCGCCTCATTGAAAATTTGGCGGAAAAAAACTGTGTTGCCAATAAACTTGAGCGAGGGTTTTTCAGCGGGAGGCAGAGAGTAGCCATACATACAAGTACTCCACTGCATTCACTCGGCTCTCATCTTCTTCTGTCACACCTGATATTCACTGCCATCTATACGCTTAGGAACCAGAACAGTAGTTTATACTCCCCAATTGAACTTTTTGAACATCAACTGACTTGTTTTACTAACCTATTCTATTAAGGTTCATACAACATATTGTTTGGTGATAGACCACTAAATTGCCTCCAAAATAACACACGGAAAAACAAGACAGAGTAGTGCAATCATAAACCGATACAGCACAGCTTAAAGTCAGAACATGATTACGGCAAAGTGTAGTTATAAATCAAAGAAAGGGGGAAAGAGCTTCTGAAATGTAAATTCTTCAGCCACTTTTGGATGTTGAGTGGGTAAAGATTATACAATTAGGGTTGTTTGGTATCTTCAATTTTAACGCGCAAATTTAAATTAAAAAGTCCCAATGCCCCAAGTAACCTCTTACGAAACCTACAGGAAAAAACGCTACGATATTTAGAAGATGGTTAAATTCGTTTTCTTAGATTTCATTTCATAGTTACATACATACCGGTCGACTTAACACGTTGGCTGCCATGAGCATCACCGGTGGGATAAATTTTTATTCTCTGTGTGGCCATGAGCATCACCGGTGGGATCAAAAGCAAAATTTTCAGGTAATGTTACGTTAAGGTGTTAATGGTGATGCTCATGGCATCTCAGTAATAAGGCTATGCTGTGAGCATCACCGGTGGGATCATAAAATATTTATGGGGCGTAGGAGCAGTACTTAAGGTGAAGTATGGTGGGCAGCCAACGTGTTAATAAAAGCGTATTGATAAGGATTGTTTGGTCTCTCCAATATCAACGCACAACAATAAATTAAACAACCCCAATACCCTAAGTCGCCTTTAACGACACCCACGGAAAAAATGGGTTAGTGCTATTCAAATCTAACTCACCTTATTCTTTATGAAATCCCTTACTCCTTTTTGTCAATCGCTAACAAATTTCCCAAGTTAAATTCAATGACGCGTCGTTTTTGCGAATTGAAGCGACTCGTGTGTGCCTCAGTTGAGTTATTCAAATACTTTGCGAAATCGCAATTTATTCAGCAAGGATTTACTTGTATAATATTTTTTGATGGAGCAAAAAGGAAGTTCAATAACTTTTACTTTTTTTCACAAGATTTGTTAAATATGGAAAGATTGAGGAATGTAAATTATGATTAAGAAGTTTTCCAGGATCGTACATAGTGGCGATCTATATCACTATTTACCCTGATTTAAGAAATAGTGTGAAGATATGAATGTTACATAAAACTAGCCATTCTCCCGAACATCATTTACGTTCATGAATTTTTCCAGACTTTTTTTTTATTCTTTATTCTTAGAACGCCTGCCTTATATGTATAACAGACAAGTTTAAAAAAAATCTTGAAAAAATAATAAAATAATACCTCTAACGTTTTTATGTCAATTCGAAGCCTTATTATGAGTATTTTTTTTAGTACTCACAAACTAAAAGTAAAAAGAAACTAGGATCTCTAACTTTATGCGCACGTACATACTCATTAGGAAGAAAATTATAATTCGATAGTTACAGCTCGAAGAGTGTAAATGATTTCGTTTCTATAAGAAGCTAATTCTCACGTTGTCTTCATCAACACGTAATAGACATCCACTGCTGGATATTGGCCTGCCCCTAAGTTTTCCTCAAAGACCGATCCTTTACTGCCCTCAACCATCGGCTACCCGCAACTTTCACCAAATCGTTGGTGCACATTTTTGGAGACCTACGATCACTATGGCGTCTTGTCACGTTGTTATCTTACTTTGTTAGAATTATGTTTTCTCTGCGAAACCCATGCGAATGTAGATTTAGAAATACAGCCTTTTCCATTTGTGTTGCTGTTCGTGTTGTGCCCCAGTGATTAACATTCTGACTAAAAGTTTTTCAAACAACTACTTTCTACATCAATTAAAAAAACAAGAAATCCACTTTTTTTCCTTTATTTATTAATAATAATCCCCACGTGAGGCTTTCATGAACAAAACATTCTAATTAAGAAAGTCATATTTTGTATTTATAAAGATTTAACAAAGAAACATATTTCAATTTCAACTTAAAACAATCAACCTTAAAATGGCAAACCTTATCACCTACATCCTAAAGTACACAATATAAGCAATCTAAAAGTTGTCACGTGAGTTAAGAGTTATTTGTTAAGCAATATTTATAAGACATACTTGCTACATAATACCCCTTCAAAGAAGTACTTTCCCTGCTAAGCCGGTGTCGCTTGAAATCTTATAAAACTTTTCCAATATCTGAAAATTTGTTTCGGGCCCGCCCTCCAACAACTTGGGGGCACATATCGCCCTCGTTTTATTGGGAAATACAAATCTTACGTTAAGTTTAATGTAATTTAATTATATGGGATGTTTATAAAGAAACTTGAACAGACAAAATTGTTTAAAGTTGTATAAGCTGCAGCAACAAGAAATATGAAATTTGGCACAGTACCTAACTACGGTTTTAATATTTGATGTTTGTTTTTTTTTCTAATGATTTTAATTCGAAACAGTTATATTCGTAATTTTATAAAATGGGATAGAAACGTTCAGATAAATCCCAAAATGCATCTTTCGTTATTATTGCAAAAAATATCTGAAGGATTTTACTTTCTGCCACACTCAAAATTCGCAGCCATTCATAAGCTAAAGCATGCACTGCCATTCGGCTTTTTTCAGACACCAACTGATTAGCTATTAGACTATTCATACGTACATTACATTCATATACCCACGGCTTTAAATCACTAGAAGGGGTAGCCAGAGCTTCGGAAGAAGAAATGCTTCAGCCACTTTTGGAAGTTGAGTGGGGATGAGATTGTAAAACAAAGGTTTTCGGTGATGGGGTCTCCAACCGCATTGCCCAAAAATCACTTAAAGCGCCCCAATACTCTTAGCCGCCTCTTACGAACGCACGCGGGAAGAAATGGGGTAGTGCTATTCTAAGCCGCGCGTTTACTTTTTTCACTCTTCTTTCGATGTCTCCATCATATTTTTCACTCCTAGTAAACGTACTTTACAGATATACGGGTACAAACTATTTCACTTGTTCTGCTTCCAACAATCAATCTCAGTCACGCATTCTAACACTCTGTAACAAAAATACACGGTTTTGGTTTTTGAATACTACAAAATAAAAGCCTCTTATTCAGGAATAAATACTAAAAAATGTAAATTCAAATGTTATTCTGCGAAACCAAATATATGAAAAATACGAAATGTAATTACAAACGTTTTCAATTTATTGTAAATTGATGCATGGCGATGAAAACCCTCCATTTGAGTTAATAGTAGCTATTTATTCAAATTGATGACTGATAAGATTTCAAATCAAAAACGAAACGCACAAAAACTCATTCATTTCACCTAATAACAGTATTGTATGTTTGTTATGAATAATTTACCCATTACCAACACTTCAATTTCCGATTCCGAACAAAAATTATTCCTGTCGTGATATTTGATGTGTGAGAATATCAGCTGAATTAATGGAGGTTAATTTCGCTGTTTTGATTTGGGCGCCATATTTATGTTTATTTATTTTGTAAGATTTATAGCTTAATACTTAAAGTATAAGATCCCGCTGCTAAATCTCTACTTTCATAACGTATAAAGTCAAACACAAACACACATTTTAACATAAGTTTATGAATAGGAGAATACACTGACAAGGCGCAGCCAGGCAAAAGTGGCCGCAAGTAATTTTAATTTAATTAATGTTTATTATTTTACGGAGACAAATTACGTTAACTTGTTTTCGAAATATAATAACATCCCCATCATAGCAGTGTATATAAAGAATATAAAAATCCATAGGTGCCGTTGCAAATTCGGCCGCAACTACCTCGCAGCCAGGTGTAAGTAGGTTATATTTTGGTGTGTTTTATACGTTCATAAGTTACACGCATATTTCTAATAGTACCATCTTGAAAAACTTCTCTTGCTTCTCTTACATGAATTATTCTATAGCATGTACGAGATGCTCTTTTATTATTCTCACTTCGGACCCTCGCCGTTATAAGAAGTATAGGCTTGGCCAAGGCGGCGAGCGCGCACCGTATGTGTATATTACACGAACCATTTGGAGCGACTTTTTACACCATCATAACTCAAAATCTAATCAACATAAACCAACCAAATTTGGCTCATTTGTTGATATCAAGGATACAAACTAGTAGCCCAATTTCCACAAATACATATTCGGCGTGAACGTTAACGTTATGTTTAGAGCTATAAATACATATATACATATACTAGCGACCCGCCCCGGCTTCGCACGGGTGCAATGCAAAATAAAATATACCTACTACAGAATGTCCTTTTGGTTAGTGCTGGAGTAAAAAATATTAACTTACTATTCGTTCGACTAAAAACAAAAGATTATCAACAACAAAATATACCTATTCTATTCAGTTCTTCTATGAACTTAACTATAATTTTCAATAATTGAAAATGCTCGCCATAATACTAAATTGTCTTAACTCTAAATGCAAATCAAAGTCTTAATGGAAGAAATACCAAGAAATATGGTTTTAAGCTAATCCTATCTAACCTAATGTACTTACAATACTACTAATATAATAATAAAAATTAAAAGATAATCAACAACAAAAGATACTTATTCTATTCAGTTTAATTAATTCTTGATATTTTCCTCGCTAGAGAGCTCCGATAAACGCGTGCGATTATTTTTTTGTTTACCGGTGGGGAAATCCTCATAGGATCCCGGACTATGAGGATTTCCCCACCGGTTCGGTGCTGCTGGCCCTGCGGCCTATGCGGCGTCACCTTAATATGTTGTGCCGGGCGGCTGAAGGCCGCCCTGGCGTGGCAAAGGAGTGTACCTAAGCTAAGTCGGATAGGAGGCGAAGCGCGGGCCATCGACGCGCTATTTATAGGCACGCGCCGCCCGGCGTAAACAACTACGACCCTGCATTTTAAATTTGTAATATCTTCGGTAATATTCACTTAAATTACATGCTGTAAAAAACATATTGATCTATAATAAATGCACAATTTATTTAAGGTACTTAATTGGATAAGGATTAATGCTGTATTGATTAAAATCACTTCGTAAATAACCATTTTTTAGTAAAGAATAAAAATGGTTATGCTGGGTTATCCTTAAGAGATAGACATATACCATCGCGGATTTTTTTGTTGAACTTTTTAAGGTGAACAATACTGTAGTACATTATTTTGGTCTATCTCGTAGGGTTCAGCCAGCGTTTGCAATATAAGCGCAAAAAAACGTGCTTATTTACGACATCACATAAGAAATCTTTAAATTTTTCAGTGTTTCTCTACTATATTATGCATTTATTATACATACAAACCTTCCTTAAGAATCACTCGATCTTTTAAAAAAAACCGCATCAAAATCCGTTGCGTAGTTTTAAAGATCTAAGCATACATACGGACATACAGCGAAAGCGACTTTGTTTTATACTATGTATTGATGCTCACGGGCATAAATTTCAAAAGAGCCTAAATACTTCTGAAAATCACGTGACTTTGTCACCTGGTGTCCAGAGTACCCACGTTTTGTTTGGACAGTATACTCACGTGATAGGGGGCAGGCCTATCGCCGTTTTGTACGAATACACTGTCACATGACTAAGTACAACTCAGCCATGTGGGTTACCTCACCGTTAACAACCATGATAATTAAACCACACATATGTCTCTAGAAAAGACAAATTGGTGTAGGCCCGACCCGGGATTTGAACACTAGTCGTTTGCACTACCCCGGTGTTCTACTTATTGAGCTATCACGGTTGTTATAGGACTGATGAGACTGTTTTTAAACGGACCAGTTTAGCGCCGACGTCGTGTGGTTAGCTTCATAGACTTTCATACAGGACTGAAGACTTTGCAAGCCGTGCTTAGATCCGGCGCAAAACAGTTTCGTGTGCATGAGCGCTGAAGGTTTTGCTTTATAGCTTTTTCCTCATTACAGCCCATATCCATCCCCACCATATTTGGTGATTTAGCCTTAATTCACCGCAATGACCAAGGGTTGGCTTATCATGCCCTCTGAAGCACGGATTGCTATTATAGTGTCGTCATAAAAAAGCTTTAACCGATTACTCCCTACAGGTGTATGTGCATGAAAAGGCCTTTTGTTTACAAAGATCTTGAAATTCTTCACTATTCAAAAACTAATTTATTCTTATTTGATTACTATTTGATTAAAAAGTGATATTAATACCTATGTAATGTTTTACTGACATTCTTTTATTTATTATTTATGAAGAATAAAAAAGCATGTATGAAAACATTAGATGAGAGACAGACAACATAGATGTAAACGAAACTAGAGAGGTTTGCCAGGTTCGTACAAAGTGGCGATCGATAGTCTCTGCCTTCTCCAATAGGAAATAATCGCGTAAGTATGTGTATGTATGAATTATTTACAATGTATGCTGTAAAACATTAAGTATATTTTTTTATAGTTGTTCTTGGACATAAAATTACATAAAAGGAAATATTTTTTATGCCCAATATTAACGCCCTACATCAGTATATTTCCGTCAAAGGAAATTAAATTTAAATTTAAAAAGAATACAGTAAAAATTCATCGACACGATTGTTACCGGGAAGATTTTCATTTAAACCCATATAAAAACTTTTCCGTTGCAATAAAAATCTTGCCACATCAAAAAACCAAGTAAATGCGTGCCCTTGTAAAGCCAAAAATAAATTTAATAAAAACTATGTCATCAATTTCATATCAAAAACCCACTTCACTACACAAATCACCCCAGTACTTTCTTAATCCAAAAGATATAAGATTTTTTAAAGTCAAATATTTCCAGCTTTAAACTAATCCTGAACCCTGCAATATGGCAGTTCGATATTTTGCCACATTTCTAATATTGCCGGAGAGGGTGCAATATCTCTCAAGAGGCGTACTATTAGACCAGCTCTTGAAGCGAAGCCACTTTTATGAGACAACGAGTAAATATGGCTGCCTGTACCACGTGACTTTTCCGGAGTATTCGAGAAAAATTGCGAAAAGATTGGGGATAAATCTATTATAATATTAGTATTACTTAAAAGCGTTTGTAAGTAAGTAAGTAATTAAAATGTTTATTTGGTATAAAAAACAAAATTATAAACAGTATTTTAATGATACCAAAAAGGTCTTGGCTCAGCATAAAATGTACCCAGCGCAAGTCTCGCAGGACACAAACGCTGAGTACGCTGGTTTTCAGCCAACACCTCAAACTTATATCTACTACATACTAAATAATACATAAAGCAAAAAATATATTAAATAATAAGAACCAAATACTATAACAGAGAAAAAAGGATAGAAACCTACTTCATATATGGTTATAGCTTATTTCGTAATTTAAATCAAACAAACAAAAATAGATAAAATCATTATAATGAAAATAAAAAAAAACAACTGTACATTGTTAAAATTTTCGAGTAAATTTAAACTTAATAGATGTGTATAAAATATATAATGTATATAATATATGCGTTTGGGTATATATGTGCAATGCAAAACCACCTAAAAAATATGCCTTTTTGAAATTGTGTGTGCAAAAGTCTTACTAAAGCCATCACTGTGAAAAGAAACTTAATTAAGTGTTCAAGATTTTTTAAACGAGCAGCATGGGGAAGGACTACCACTTTAAAACTCAATACACCGGTGCCTGTAGCTACCAAAATAGAAGTTAAAACTACATAATAAAATAAAAAAACCTTAATCGACTACGTTTCATTATTTTTTTCACATATTTATACCAATACAAACTTTGCTCCAAATTTTATTCAAATATATGAAATACCATCCAATTGAAAGTAAATAAATAAATTATTTATCAATTAATGATTACTTATTAATGAATTGCTATGTAGTGTCAGTTAAGAACAGGAATAAACCATTTTTCATGGGAATGTCCTTAGTAGCGAGAAGGCCAAGGGTTCTGGGAATTTTCAAGCGCTTTTTAGGTGGTGTAGAAGGAGAAGATCTCTCCTATACAAAGTACGTACTTTTGTGCACCACAATTAAGCATATAAATATTATTTAATAATTAAATTCTTGAATTTAGAACCGTTCTTGGTCACTAGTTAAGTTGAAACTGACAACATATTCCCTCTTTCAAATTCAATCAAGTTGAAAATGCAAGCGAGCTACTTGTTAGACGAATATGGCCAATGGATATTGAAAAAGTTGTACTTCAACGCAGAACTTCGTGTGTTTTACGATCACTTCAAAATACCCGTCCAACCTTCGCAACAAGAGCCTCGGTAATCTACCACTTTGTATTCTGTCCGCAGATAGCATCATAGTACATTTTAGATATTTTTACGATGGAAATAAAGACGCTATCTCACTTAGTATACGCACTTGTTTATGCTGCTGTAAAATATGAAGAAAGCATCCGAATAAACGCGCAGATAAATAAAAGTACGTTGATAATAACAGTAAAGGAGTTGCTATTCTGTTTTAAGGAGCATTTACTAAAATTTACCATTTCCGCATTCTAAAAACATGTATTTATTTATTTATATACATACGTATTGGCGCTAAAGATGTGTGTTGATGAGTTTTTTGGTTTCACTGGTTCTTCTCTCAACGATACACCTTCCGAATCTGAAGTAGAGTCGAAATTATTCTGTTGCTAATGAATATATTAAGATAATTGGGGATTGTTGTTTTGATTACTAGACTATTCCCCTCTTAAATACATGTATACTAATGTACATTATAGGTAGCAAAGACTTTAAAAAGCCTGTGGCAAACTCTTTGAGCGTCGTCTTCATTCATTTATTTTTTCATACATGTCCTTAAATGTTTATATTACTTCAGATGGCACATTCTCTATTTGTTCTAAATGTGACCTCCGTGGTCATCCTCTACATACATTACTATCCGCATCGGCTCCAAACATCTCTTTTACTACGTTTGACATATTATATTTTTGTAAAACACGTTTTTATTTCCTTTCCCTATCTCTTCTTTCATTCTTTCAAAATATTTATGAATGCAAAAAAGAGCCCAAGCGGTTTTTTAAAAATCTACAAGGTGGCGAGTATTAATATCTGCCTACCCTTATACGATACGATAGGAACTTAATACGTACGTAATTCGAAACTTAGTTTTGAGAAAAAGAATTAAAAAAATAGATTATCACGTGACACATTCCTCTTTTTTATAAAATGACCATTTTCTTGCTAAAGTGCTTTAAAAACATCACCAAATGTTGGAACGACGGATTGCCCACTTAAGCAACCATTATGTTGACTTGAATACTTATTAATTTATCCAACAAATAGCCGAACAACGAGTAGCGATCGCCTAATATGCATTCTAGCAGTATAAAATCGTTAATCATATTGCTTCATGAACTTTAAAAAGAACAACTGTGACAAAATACATTCCGTAAACAATTTAGATTCAACGCCAATTAACTTAACTTAAAGCAAATCCAATTCCCGGATAACGTGGACCAAATGTAGCCGATTTGCTATGTTTAATGAAACAAAACTGAAATCAATTCATCAGTCAAGTCATCAATTTTGTTTGGTTAACCAGAATTGCTTTTATTTATTTTGACATCGTTGCAAGCAAATCGGTTATTTGTCGAGAGAAGAAAATATAATTTCACACAATGTTTATATATTTGGGGACCTCGGTAGCTCAGTGGCGCGGCGTGACCACCAACGCAGATGTTCAAAATAATGTAATCGACTTCAGACCTCTATGACTTTTTTGAGACGTAATCTATACATATAATAAATCTGTACAAAAGTCATTTTTGTACATTGAAGACATTGAAAAAAAAAATAGCCAGCGTGTGAACAGATAAGTAACAGAACCCATTTCCATCATTTTTAAAATTTTTGTCTGTTTGTCGGTTTGTCTGTTTATATGTTTGTTTGTGCGCACATCACGTAAAATCTACGAATTCAATGCTGAAAATGTTTATATTCAAAAATTATACGTAACTTGAGGTATAACTTAGTTTTTGTTTCATCGAAATCGGTTCATTCTATCAAAAGATATGATTAATTTTGTGAGTTCAAGAAGAAAAATATTATGTTACGCAATTCAGTATAGTACTTGCAACGACATCTTAAGTCTAAATATAGAACTAATGTTATCAACATTCCGATAGATCCAAAGTCCGATAGATGGCGTTGTGCAAATGACGTCATTTTCTGAATCGCGGTGTTAAGATTTTCCGCACGAGAATCACCTCGACCGTGTTTACTAGACAAATTTGTTTCGTTAGGTGTCTTAAAAGTTCTTGAGTGTGTCGTTAAAGTTCTTTGGTTGCTTGGAAAATTATTTTGGTTTCGTTTGGTCATTGGTTTGAAGTACGAAGTAAGAAGCTATTCTGTGGAGACTTCAGGCACACACAGAGGAACGAGGGCCGATGAAATAGGTGCCTTTTTAAAGAGCTCTATTTTATGGCGTAGTGTCATAATAACTAATTAGAGCTTTAATATGCGAGCATATTTGGGAGGTGACGCAAACGCGCAGCTTTTCTCAAATGTACTACTTCAAATTGGTAACGGCACATACCCGACTCAAGAAGGAGGTAAAGTAACTTTAGTCGAAAGCCTGTGTTCTCCTGTTGCCTCACAGTAGGAACTCATTTTCCTCTGTATACGGAGATCCATCAGAGATCTCGAACCATGACGCTGCTTGGCTATGCCAACAGCTATTTCGGCACCTTGCAATGACCAAGCAGCAGCAATAAATTCTCAAATATTAGTACATGTTTCTGGAGAAAGTAGGGAATATTTATCAATTAACACGGTTTTGGAAGAAGGAGATGCCACTCACTATCCAGTAGAATTTTTAGACTCTCTAAATACACCAGGTCTTCCAGCACACAAAATTTATTTAAAAGTCGGAGTACCAATCATTCTACTCAGAAATTTAAGCCCACCAAAACTATGCAACGGAACTCGGTTGAGAGTGACAAATCTCCAAAGAAATGTCATTGAAGCCGAAATCTTACCAGGTTACGGCTCCGGTAATGCTGTTATCATTCCCAGGATACCTATTATCCAAAATTATTTTCCATTTACTTTCAGACGTGTGCAATTTCCTGTAAGCCTCTGTTACGCTATGACTATTAATAAAGCCCAAGGCCAGACGTTATCCGTTGCGGGTGTAGACCTTACTTTTGATTGTTTCTCACACGGCCAACTCTATGTTTCTCTATCACGTGTTAGCAACCCAAACAACCTTTTTGTATATGCTCCGGGTAATTCCACCGCTAACATAGTGTATTGAGAAGCCTTGATGTAATCAACTATACCAAAAGTCAGGACTCTTATCGAAATCATCAAAAAGGTGATATACTCTTAACTAAACGTCGTTTTTTTGCTCTCGACAATCACGCGAACGAAGTCGCGGGCACAGCTAGTATAAACATAAAACATAAACGTTCACGCCGAATATCCCCGAAGGGGTTGGCAGAGGTACTAATACTTCTGAACATCACGTGACTTTGTCACCTGGTGTACAGAGTACCCACGTTTTGCATGGACAGTGTACTCACGTGATAGGGGGCAGGCCTATCGCCGTTTTGTACGAATACACTGTCACATGACTAAGTACAACTCAGCCATGTGGGTTTCCTCACGATGTTTTCCCTCACCGTTAACAACCATGATAAATTCACCACACATATGTCTTTAGAAAAGACAAATTGGTGTAGGCCCGACCCAGGATTTGAACACTAGTCGTTTGCACGATAACCGAGTGTTCTACCCACTGGGCTATCACGGTTGCTATCAACGTAATATATGTTGTTTAATTATTAAAGTGACTTAAGAGGGAAGGAAAATTAAAAAAAGGAGCTGATATTAAGAGTAATTACGTCATATAGTAGTGTACCTGTAAAGAGCTTATTCCATTTGTCTGAATTCAGACGTCTGAAAGCGCGTGCGTTAAGCTGGCGTACCATGAAGCTGTATCGAGCTGGTTACTATGTCAAAAAACTCTGCCTAAATAGTGAAAACGTACACAGTGAAAATGGTGTTAATTTCCTAAACTAAAGAGGCACTATTTTTTTTAGTTTTACACTAATTAGGCACTATTTAGGCAGAGTTTTTTGACATACTAACCAGCTCGATACAGCTTCATGGTACGCCCGCTTAACGCACGCGCTTCCAGACGTCTGCATTCAGACAAATGGAATAAGCTCTTAACAGGGGATGATAGGATTGGCTTTGACTTAACATTATCCAGGTAAAATAGTGATATACTGAACCGAATGGCAAAGTAAAATAACTCTTTAGAAAAGTGCTTTCTCATAGTTATGTTAATGTATTTTTCTTCTTGAATTTAAAAGCTACGCATTGTCTGTGGAGTAGTCGCCATTTTTCTCTGTTCTTAGCCTTCTGCTTCGCCTCTTGATATAACATGACTCCTGGGTCTTCCTCTTTTCCCTTTCATAATATTTTTGATGAATATGTCATGTCTTATAAAGTGGCCTATCATTCGCTATCTTCTATTCTCAACAGTTCTCAGTAGTGCTGTTTTTTCCTCCACTTTGGTTAATGTCATGAAAATAATTTAAACCATTACCATATTTCTTCTTTCTTTCTTTATTTTTCTCTTCATGTCTTCTCAATTTCTGCAGTCGATTCATCGTTTGAGCTGGATATTCCCGAGGGATGGCAGAGAGACTAATGATTCTGAAAATCACGGGACACGTTTGTCATTTGTTTAAAGTACCTATCTACTTTTTGATTCTATAGTACATTTATTTTATTTTCTTAGGAAGATTAACAGACTAACACAAAAAAAAAAATACTAATTATGAATACACAATGCCATTTACAAATCTGATTAGGGCCATCCACCTGATCAGGGCCTGCCTGTACGCTTGTACACGCGCTGTGTACGCTTTGTACCGTTTTGTACGATTACATAAAATCATATAAGTAAGTAATATTCAGTCATTGGGGATACCGCACGATATTTCCCCAGTAGTAAGCAATCTTGAGAGATTAGCCAATTATAATACTTCAAAAATACACATTTGTAAGGCTCGATGCAGTGCTTGCACCCACGCCTCTTTGCAAAGAAATTGGTGCCTTTTTCTATTGTTAAATCAATGAATGATTGTAGGAGATCTCTTGTGGGCTGAGTAAACTTAAGTGCCCCCAACGAGAGATGGAACGTCCTTCGAGATGGAGTAATGACCTCAACTGAGAACAATTTAAGCCTAATATCAGCTCGGGATCTACTTTTGCTTTGAGCTATTATTAAGTACATACATATACTCACGCCGTTAGTTCCCATTGGGGTAGGCAGAGACTATCGTTTTCCACTTTGTACGTTCTGCTCAACAAGCTATTTTATTTTTCTCATTAACGAACTTCGCCTTCGTGCACAATTTTAAACGACTTAGCTGGCCGTCTTATATGCTATTATAATATATTGTGAAATACCTACTTCTCTACTAAACGTGTAAAAATCAGTGGCATGATATTATACAATAATAATACATATATATATTCACGGCCATTCATCCCGAAAACGGGTAGCCAGAGCTTTAGAGCTAGAAACTCCTCAGACACGTTTGGAAGTTGATAGAAATAAAGTATCGTTGGTGATGGGTCGCCGGTAGCATCACCCAAAATCCCTTAAAACCCCTTAGTCCCTTACGACACCCGTGGGAAGAAAAGGGTAGTGACATGCAAAGCCGGCACTACACGGCATTATAAGATTGGTAAAATTTGCAAGATGGTCAAACAAAAAACTCACAGAATAAGGACAAAATCATAAAAATGAAAACGTGAAGAATTTTAGACCTAATAAAACTTTTATATTGTACTTTCCGAACGTGTTTCGGTAACAGTATTTTGGTGATATTCATAGTAATATTTTATAGAGTACCGAATAACCGATCAGTTTTTATCGTCAGTAAATGACGTGCAGCTATAAAATATGCTGTCGCTTCAAATATGTGGAAGTCTTTATTGTAAACAAGTTTTAGGGCCTAATATTTTCAAGCCATCTGTAGTGTCATCTAGGAATAATAATATTCTATGGTTATAGTTGTCGAAGGAGGGGCCTACAGATCCACAATCATTTCTTGGCCGGCGGCGACTACTGGTACTATTGTCGCCATTTTGAAATTTCGGCCTGTCATTGTCAGTTAGTTCTTAACTAAATAAAAATTATAGGGTGACCTACGTATATAATAAATTATCACTTTCATTAATATTTTTTGTAGTGGAAACTTTTTTTAAAGACAATTAATTTTATTATGTATCTTTGCTTACTAATAAACGCTTTTATTTCCAGTATTCAATATAAAAATGTATGAAAATTGTTATTTATTTTGTAAAATTTTATCTGAGAAGGCTAACACCGTCCGAAAAGTTGTGCGCGCATGACTATAGCGGTGCGGGTTACGGGAAGTGGGGAAATGTTTCCGAATAAGATTTCACTTCATATACACTGATGCGTGGGTTCTAATCCTAATGCGGGGATGTACCAATGTGTCATTTCTTAAGTCATAACTGTCTGACATATATATAAAATACAAGGCAAATACGACGTGATAGCTTCATGGGTAGAACACCGGTTAACGTGCAAGCGAAATGAATGACCCAAACGATATCTGATGTTAAGAATTATTTTTTCTGTGCCACCTTTTTAGGGGATCTATGTGTAAATATGAAATGTAAAAGACAGTACACGACAAGGTAAGCCCCTCATTTACAGGATTAAGAAAATGATTTTATGTAGTTACCCGCTTATTAACTCTGAGTGTCACAAATAACAAATCCTTGAGTATAAAATAATGAAACAGTTTGCAGAGAAGTACAATTGGCAGTGTTATCGCTAAAAGTGATCTCTTCCAGACAACATTTGGGAGGTAAGATCAGTAAATTTAGGATACACAGTCATAATGACTATTATTATTTATTATTTATCTGGTATGTCTACCCTAATGATAATGACATTAGGGTAGACATACCAGACAAGGGCAAAAATAAATAAATATAATTAGCTTACATTAAAACGAACTTGTTTACTTACAATAATAGTTATTACATACATTCATACATATGCTCACAGCTGTAAATCCCTAGAAAGACTATTGGAAAGTTGAGTGGGGTAAAGATGGTAAAATAAAGGATATTGGTGATGGGTCTCCAACCGCATCGTCCAGAAATGGGGTAGTGCTATTCTAAGCCGACACTACACAGCAACTAGTTATTAATTAAATGAATATTATATAAATTGTTTTATTAAGACATTTCAATACATAAATAAATTAGCCTGTAAGATGTAAAATTATTTCCTTTATAATGGTTAATTTTTATTTACTGGCAATACTAATATCGATGACACGTCACTGCCCTTACCGGCCAAGAAAAGATTGTGGATCTGTAAGATGCTTTGGGTTTGGGTGTGATTGGAAAACTATAAACAATCAATTTATTTTGCAAGTTTTTCTACTTTCTACTTTGACAGGTGACAAATAAATGAGTCCTCTACATATCACAACCGTTAACCAAGATTTTATTACGAATTATTCTAAATTTAATTTTTAAAGTTATACATGTTCATTTCACATAACTCAAGTCCATAATAAAACAAAGTATAGTTTACTTAAGTAGCAGATTTAATTAACTTGTTCAAGCAACATGTAACAAACGCAGATGGTAGGTTTTTTTTCAAGAAAATTAAAATTTTCCCCGAGTCTGTCAAGAACTTAATTAACTTAACTTTTTCACTCGGTTTCTCTTGGCTTTTCCTAGCCAACTAAACATAGCCGGCCACAATCTTAAGTTGCTAACTCTTTCTTCTACAGTTTTTATTAATTAAATTTTTACCATCAAATCAGCTCTTTGTTAAAGAAAATCGTTTCTTTCACGTCTCAGCATACTTTTTGCGCTTCTAGTTAATTTCTTTTATAGTATAATTCTAACAGTCTTTTCAGTGTTTAAAACTGTGTTTCTATTTGTTAGAAAACTGTTTTAATTTTAACTTGAAGTAATCATAGGATTCTTCCAAAAAATTAACAACTGTTCTTATCTATACACCAGAATACGAGCGACCTTTCAATTAGATATCGCGTGTTATAAAACAGCCATCTCTTTCGCACTAAATTAGTATCGTATACTGTCATCTCATTCTAACCGATATCGTGGCAATAAAAAAGCGCTCGTGCTAGGCTCCCAGGAGAAAATAAAATAACTTAAAATCCATATTCCAGCACAAAATTGGTATATCATTCAGTGACTGAAAAATAAAAAAAAGTGAAAAGGTTTTATAAAGTTACGAATTTTAAACAATAAACATTAGAAATCTGGTTCTTTTTTCGTTCTCAGTTTCAGTTGTTTTATGTAGGATCGTTCAACGTGGCAAACAATAGTCCCTGCCTACCCCAATGGGAACTAATGGCAGAAGTATATGTATGTGTGTATGTATTGTTTTATGTATGTTAAGTTAAATGTTTTAGTAATAAAAAATTAGTATTATTTTCTGTAGAAAAAATTAAGATTAAATATTATTAACATAAATAAAAATTTCTGTCAATTATCTCGAACGGCCCAACAAAATACGCCATGATAAATTAACCACACATATGTCTTTAGAAAAGACAAGGATTTAGAATACTAGTCATCTGCACGATAAAACGTTTATTTTCCGTGCGAATCCAAACCCTCCAGACCCGATTGGAAGTTGTAGTAGTTGGAAACAACAAAATAATCCTACAAAAACGGCGATATGCCTGCCCCCTATCATCTGAGTGTACTGTCCAAACAAAAACGTCGGTACTTTTTTTTAAATCTTTTTGTTCATGAAAACCTCATGTGGGGATTATTACTAATAAATAAAGGAAAGAAAAATTTCGACACAGGCGGGATTCGAACCCGCGACCTCAGGTATACGCCCCCGTCGCTCTTGCCAATTGAGCTACCGTGTCAATGGCTGCCAGCGCGAAATTCTTCTATCCTTTATTGCTTTAAACACCAAAAGGAATTATAATCATGTGGTGTTCAATAGTATTGGTACATCTGCCACCCCTTCAGGGATATACAACGTGAACCTTTGAATAGAATAATAGTCAGATAGCAACGCGGACGCACAAAGCAAGTCAGCTGCGGCGACGCTCAATCGCGCGTCATTGAGCGTACTAATTTGCCGCCTTAATTACTAATATGTTTAAACAACAACAAAAAATATATAAAAAGAGACAGTATGATTGTTAGTTTGAACGTGCTACTCGCAAAACTTTTTATCCGATCAGAAAAATAGTATCCGTGATAGATAGCTTATTTACTGAGAATGAATCATATAAATGATAATAAATATGCTTACAACCCGTGCGAATCCAGACCCGTTTACTAGTTGTGAAAAATACTGCACAAAATAATTCTTCGAAAACGTTTTAGTCCAACCCGTACTCCGACCACCAAGAGCCTATCATATGACCTTCAGAAGTATTAGCATCTCTGCCACCCCTTCCGGGACATACGGCGTGATCATTTAAGTATAATAATACTGAGATAGCAATGTACATACAAAGCAGGTCAGCTGCGGCGACGCTCAATCGCGCGTCATTGAGCGTACTAATTTCCCGCCTTGATTACTATCGCGTTGCTCTATGGACGCTGTTCACATTATATGCTGCTTGATTTCATCCTACTAATCATATAAATTGATGAGGCATTTCGGATTAGAAGAGCCAATTTTCAAATTCAAATTCTGGTCGTTTATGTGGGGTAGTATTATTTACATAATCTTTAGTTTCTACCAATTCCCCAATCGGAAAAATGGGCGTGAGTATAAGTTAGAATCTGCGTATGTAGTATGAGTATGACGTAAACAATAAAGATATATTATAATTCTTCAAAAATAACATTTAAATAATGACTCTGAATTATAAAATCTGTGCTTAAAAATCCTAGTAGGCTACTAGAGTCCTAAAAGGCGATTAGGTGTTTGTTGGGCGATGTGGATGAAGACCCATCAAAAACCTCCAATGGTATCCAAAATGGTAGGCTCGATCCCCTAGGACATGTATGGGTTTTGAAGGATCTCTGTAAATGTTTGTATGACTTAGTTGTATGTGACTGATGAGAAAAAAACCAAAAATGACAATTTATGTATCTTCTAGTGATTGTGTGTATTTTTCTTTACAAAGTAAGCAAAGAGACATTGTGGTTAATATAAAATGTTATAATATCAAAAATAATACTCATGTAGGCGTAATAGCTCAGGCTCTCAGCCACATTCTCCGAGCATTACAAAATACACGATAAGAATAAAAGAAGTCTTCTAAATTAAAAAGTACACCTTTAGTTGTGAAACAAATGGCTTATTTTAACTTTCCTTCGTACTGCAAATAGATTTGACGTCGAGAAAGTAGCCGTAAATATATAAGATCATTGAAACTGTAGTGTGTTCACATTCATTTAAATTATATTTTATCAACAACATTTTATAGCAAACTTACCAATTTATTTGACATATATACATATACTCACGGCACGATGCCTCAACCACTTTTGGAAGTTGAGAGGGAAAAATATTTTAAAACAAAGGTTTGGGATGAAGGTTCTCCAACCGCATAACCCAAAAGTTACTTAAAAACTCCCAATACCTTAAGTCGCATCCTACGACCATCCATGGTAAGAAATGGGTTAGTGCTGTTCTAAACTGACACTATACAGCTACACGGGTTGGTTTTAATGATTGTGTACTTAATTAATCTATTTTTCGACTAAACGAATAAAGAATTTTCTATCTATCTATTTATTTCACTTAAATAATGCACCGTAGATGTAGCGAGCAAGTTTTAATGGTATTGGAAAAGTTTTTATCAGCCAACTCTATTTTGTTACAAGCGCGTCGCAACTTTTAGTGGATTCGGTTCGACACTGACTGACATCTTGGTCGCTCCACTCCTGACGACCACCAAAGTGTAATGAAACTTTGCTGCCATACTAACTTCAAGTACTGGTTTTGATTCATGGTTGTGGTAGGTGGAGCTATTTTCTGGTTGTACGATCTGATTATATGCTTTGGGATAATAAGGGATAATAAGGGTCCCTCTCTAAGATTTAACTCAAAAAAATACTCAATCGTTTACACCTTACATCCCCGAAGGGATTGGCAGAGTTACTTATACTTCTGAACATCACGTGACTAAAATTAAAATTAAAGTAAATATGCTTTTCGATAATGCAGTCACTAAGATTAAACTCAAAAAAATACTCAAACGTTTACGCCTTACATCCTCAAAGGGATTGGCAGAGGTACTAATACTTCTGAACATCACGTGAATTAAAATTATCTTCTAAGTGTGCAAAATGGATGCTATCAATAAGAGTTGGAAAATGTTTCGCCACGGTCTTTCAAGACTTGGTTATTCTGAAGTAGCGGCCACGTCTGTTTTTGAGTATAATTCGGTATGCAAAGTTTTTTTTTGGTATTTATTAAATATTTTTATTCGATAGCAAACATGAAAATAAAAGACTACTTGATTATTTTTCATTTAAAATGATTAATTGTAAAGTTATGATTTTTTAAAGATTGTTCAACTTTTGTACTTAATGACGTCATCGATCGAAAATATCACGTAGCGACATGCAAATAAAGCGATATGTTTAATAAAAATGTTGCTAATTGCATTACATTTCACGACTTTGTGATCTCAAATGAAATTATTACGATAATATACTAAAGACACCTATGATTTTCGATATTTTATTAATGAACTGCAAAAACAAATGTCTTTGAAATAACACTGAAGATCAAATACTGTTGCAGTTTCTAGCTAAAATAACGGTCATCTTAGCTTTGTTTAATTTAATTTCAAGAAAATATTGTTTAAAAACATAATATCTCGAAATGGTTTCGCAATCAGCACCACTTTTGTAAAACTTTGCATACCGAATTATCAACAAGTAGTGCCATCTAGTGGTATAATTAGAACACGATTTGGACCGCAATTATTTAATTAACCAGTTGAAAAAATACAGTTTTCATTGAAGCTGTTTTATACAGACGATACAATACGTATGAAATATGTGACCAACACCCCCTTCGCCCCTTCATCCCTTCACGAGAGTGACGTGACAAATCACGTCGTCCACTCTTCGTATTCCGCTCGTTCATATTTTTCACAGCGGAAAACATTTTCGTTGAATTTCAGCGGAAAAAATTGAAATCCTGAGATTAAATAAGCTTCACTCAGAATAAATAGGCACTGGGATTTATTTGCGTTCTATAAATTTGAAGGGGTTAAACCGTTGACGTTGTAACAACTCAAACCTTCAGTTTTTTGCTTAACAAGCGGTTGATTTATTGACATATTTTATGAAATGCTTAAGCCAAAAAGCTGCTTTGTTATATAACCAATAAAATTATGCATATATAGATAGATAACTTAATAATGATGTCGTGGCCATATCGTAAATTTGAACACATCATGAAATGATCGATCATTTCATGAAATAGTCGTATTTCATGAAATTATCAACTGTTTATTGGCCACATCGTGATGTGGTTTGGGCAGATCGATGATAAGAAATCGTTTCTCGATATGACCAACTAAACACATGGCCTCTTCATGAAATGGTTAAACTTATTTGGTCATATCGTAAAGTAGTTACATTTATTACCGGTAGAGGCGCTGAAAACGCTTGTTTATGTGTGAAGATGGCGGCCGCTGACAAAAGTGTTGTTTCTCGCAGTAAAAAAGTTAATAATTCGTTATTAAGCGAGTGAAAACATAAGAGTTTACGACGAAAAGTTTCTCGAATACTTTGTAAATTACGAAAAAACTGAGCAATATGTTAAAAAACCGTAGAGTTTGGATTGTATTTCACAGGTCACCCTATTTCTACGATCTGGCCAAGCGTGGATGACAAAATCGTGAAACGTTGACGATTTTATGATCTGATCAAATGAGGTTGGCCACATCATGAAATGTGACTATTTCATGAAATGATCGATCATTTCACGATGTGTTCAAATCTACGATATGGCCACGACAATACCATTACGTATCATGTTATTGATTGTATACTCACGAAGATTTACCGCTTCAAACGTAAGTTACTTTACTTTCATATCCTAATTTTCAAAATGGAATCTGCGTTTGTTTTATGTAGTATAGAATTGTTTGTTACTAATTACAATTACTCCTAAGAGAAGCGTAACAATATAATTAAAAGTCGCGACGCCGCTTCATGTAGAAAACGTCAGACATTTGCAAGTCGCCTGGTACAAAGTATGTCCATATCTATATTTATAAAAGAAAGTCGTGTTAGTTACACTATTTATAACTCAAAAACAGATGAACCGATCTGGCTGAAAATTGTTGGAGAGGTAGCTTAGAACCAGGAAAAGGACATAGGATATAAATCATCTCGCTAAATACCGTAGGGGGTAAACAGTCAAAATATTTAACACCATCCGTGCGATGCGAAGCCGGGGCGGACCACTAGTTATTAATAGTTCAGAGTTGGGTGCCACGCCAAGTCGCCAACCTCTTAGACTTTTTAAATCATATAATTAAAAATCTGCAGTATTTATTTATATTAACTCAAACTCAAAAGTTCACGCCGTATAACCCCAAAGCGGTTGGCAGAAGTACTAATACTTCTGAACATCACGTCTCGTAGTGCCAACGTGTGGACCGTGCACATATTACTTAAGACATCAGTGTATCTTACTGATGTAGGCTCGACTCAAAATTTGAACTCACGTCTCCTAAGAAGCGGTGGTGTTCCCAATGAGCTATCAGTGTTATATTACCTTTTTGTAATAATAGACGAACATAAATTTTCAAGTCCAACATCAACTTGAGACTTGAGTCCTAAAATATCAAAGGAAATCACCCAAAATAGCTATCAGGCTAATGGCGACATATGAAATGAATGCTGTTTGTATCAAAGCACGAATTCGGCTTTAGTCAGCCATGTTGTGACGTCACACGTGACACGTGACAGCCCTAGTCAAAGCGCGGAGACAAGTGACGACCGATGTCAAGAGAATATTGGAATATTGTGCAGTTTCGAATATGAGAGGACTGCAAGGGGTAGGCAGAATTACTAAACTAGATTTTTTAACTTTTTTTTTTGAACAGACGTAAATTTTAGGAGGTTGTCAATTCTCTGCGATTTTTTACATAACTTTTGACAGAGAAATCCGACTTTGATAATTATGTTTATTGGCATTCAAATATCTACAAGTTGATCCAATTTACTATGAAACTATTAAAAAATCATTACTAATAACAAAAAAGGATCACGCATTTCTCTTAATAGACTAGTCCGATGCTTGTCCGTTGAAAAAAAGGAAAATGAGTAGTGTTTAACGAGAAATTTTACTGCTATTTGTATTGTCTGGAACAAATATTGGGATTTAATCAAGATAAAAATGTTTTATTGAACATAAATATGAAAAATGCTGTGTAGTGTCGGCTTAGAATAGCACTACCCCATTTCTTCCGGTGGGTGTACGTAAGAGGCGACTAACGGTATTGGGGCTTTTAAGGGATTTTTGGGCGATGCGGTTGGAGACCCATCACCAACAACCTTTATTTAACCATCTTTTCCCCACTCAATTTTCTAAAAGTGGCTGAGTAGTTTCTGATTCCTTAGCTCTGGCTACCCCTTCTAGGGATTTATAGCCGTGAGTATATGTATGTATGTATGTATGTAAATATAAAAAAGTAGAGTAGACCATTTGTGGAAACTTCACCTTTGAAAGTGGAGAGTTATATAAATTATAAATCTACAACGTCCAAGAATCACTGAAAGCCACGATAACCCTAGACGCCTCGTAGGACACTCAAAAGCAGAAACGGATTAGTGTTTTTCTTAGACAACATTACATAGCAAATTATAGTCAGTAAACCCTTACAATAATTATATAAACACTCCTGCGGCGCCTAACCGTACAGATATTTAAAAATGAGAAATCTGTTTAGAAAATAAAAAAAAACTAAATTAACAAGCCAATTATAATCTTGCGATTGTAATCTTAAAAAAATACGACGTAGAATAAAACCATACGAATCAAAACTAAATTGCAACAATCATAGTTAAAGCTGCATCACTTTCATAAAAACGAAGTTTTTATTATGTAAATATCACCAAAAATTCTTAATATTGCAGCGAGTCATTCGTTCAAGTCGGCCATTATCACGAAACGCGGGAAAAATCCCTTTTAGTAAAATTGGGTAATTGCGCCCCCACCGCAGGTTTATTATTTTTGATATTGCCCCCTGAGAGTGCCAAGGGGATGAAGGTTACCCATTTAGGGTAAAACCTTGAGTTAAAGTAAAAGAATTCCCTTGTATTCATTTATTTATTGGGTCACTGACTATGAGGTGGCTGCGATTTATTAGACTAGGTTTTAACTACAATTTACAGATTTTATTTCATACTGTGCTCGCACACCGTTAACAGCTATGAAAGACAAATTACAAATAAGTTTAAGCAGGAACATTCTAGTTTACCTCATTTAATTTGCATTTATCTGCATTTTAATTTGCTTTATTTTAGTAATGTTTGTTCCCATAGGCAATGTTTCAAAATAATTTCTTCTTTCGAATGCAAAAGGACAAATTGAGCAATGACAAAACAGTAAGAATGTTCTTTTCATTTCGTTTGATTTGGAAATATTCAACTTACTCGAGCTTGACCATCTTTTCGTAGCTACACGCTTTAATCTGAATATTTTGTTAGCTTTTATTACATTCTCCGAACGGTAAGAAATGTAATATCGTCGGTATTTAGGAAACTTTTAAGCCTCATCGTTCTTTTAATACTAGAAGCTTTTCATGAAACAGAACACAATATGAATATTTGATATAAACATTTTTAATGTTAACTAGTTTTTACTATTCGCTTAGAAAGTTATTGATCTATAGCTGTGTAGTGTCGGCTTAGAATAGCACTACCCCATATCTTCCGGTGGGTGTACGTAAAAGGCGACTAACGGTATTGGGGCTTTTAAGGGATTTTTGGGCGATGCGGTTGGAGACCCATCACCAAAATCCTTTATTTCACAATCTTTTCCCCCCACAACTTCCAAAAGTGGCTAAGGAATTTCTAATTCCCTAGCTCTGGCTACCCTTTTTAGGGATTTATAGCCGTGAATATATGTATGTATGTGATCTAAGATGCAGTAATTGACAAAAACTAAACACTGCCTTACTGCCTCAAAAAAATCAAATTACATTAAATGTGATGCAATGAACATTCCTACCTTGATTCCCCTCTTGTCAGCAACTTAATGTTACACTATACAAACACTAAGTAAGTCAATAAATGTTTTACTTTCCTATAATGATATGGTTAGCGAAAGTATCATTATTCAATTATTACTAAACTTGTCTCATTTAAGGGCCTCCCCGCATTTTGCAGCTATTGCGCTCACTCTTACGTCAAATTTACTGAGAGTGACAGGGACGGAAAAAACGCGCGCGCAGTATAAATGTAGTTTATTTAGTTTTATTGAATAACTATTATTGAATAACTATAATGTTTAAATGAAAAGTTAAACCTCAAAGTTACAGATCTTAAAGATGAGTTCACATGTATGTTATGCCAGTGGAGCCTATACGGTTTTTATGAAAACAAAGCATGTTCCAATTAAATTTTTTTCATCATATTTTTCAACAAATTATTAAAATGTTAAACATCAAATTTTAACACCATGAACTAATCACCAACATATATTTTATTCATGTCATATCAATATCATCATTCAGACTTTATAGAATTACCAAACAATCAATATCAACCTATTTTCCGGGGACGCCCTTAACAGACTAGTATTGTACACCAAAAAGTTAAATTAGATACATAAATATATGAACTCACGGCTATAAATACCAATAAGGGGAGATAGAGCTTTAGAATCAGTACCACTTTTGGAAGTGGGAAAAGATCGTAAAATAAATATTTTTGGTGAAGGGTCTCCAACCGCATCACCCAAAAATCACTTCAAAAACCCCTTAGTCGCCTCTTAAGATCGCCCATGGTTAGAAATGAGGTAGTGCTATTCTAAGCCGACAATACACAACAAAATTTGATATTAATCCTGAACGGAAAATAGCGTTTCAATTGTATTTTTGTAATAATAAACCAATATCTTATTGTTGAATGGTCAGTGTAAGGAAAGATGAAAGCATTGTGAGTCATTATGTTGATTGGTTCTTAAGATGGCTTGATGTACTACTCGACATTGTACCCACTGTAATGTAACTATTTAGGCCTTTCAACAAGTTGCGTTTTGAAATCCTGTGGTCGCAGTTTCTTTTATAGAACAATTGGAGGCGTAAGACAGATAAAAAAGAATTTTATCACGTAAACATTTAATTACACAGATGGAACTTTGATTGTTCAACTTGTCCAAGTTGAAGTTGTTAAACCGACCGGTTAGCGCCTTAATAAATAGAAATAGGTAATTAAATTTAAGCAGGAACCTAATAATGTTAATTAATTTCATTACATATCAATAAAATTTGAAGAATAAAAATCCAAATAAGAAGCCTGGTAATACCGAGCCATTAACAGGACCGCTTAATACCAACAAACCCTGTGGCGAAAGTAGCTAATTGCGGAGGGATTTCCCCACCCGTCCCTAATCCCCCATTCCATATTTAATTGCAAGTACGCATTTATTTAGGTTCAATCTATAATCCCGTATCTACATATGTAAAATAGTCTATTTCAGTAAACTACAGCCTTATATATATATAATCACCAGTATCTCATTCCTTTATTTCTATACACATATATATATATATAGATAAATTTATATATAATAAATCTACACGAGTTAGACTATCTCTAAAAAGTCAAAATTTCCAACATGGCGCAACAACAGAAAGATATACTACCCCAGGAGGGTACGGCCAGCATCAGCGGTCGAGAATCCCTCCCTGGGTCCTGCTTGCAGGATCCAGGCTGCCCCTCGTATTCTGGGGGGGGCAAAGTTACGCCGAATGTGGAAGAGAAGGTGAGGTCACCGATGGAAATTCCGGGACCATTTGCGGGACCCTGCAGCAGCTGGGAGACCGTGACTCTCAGAGAGTCAAAGAAATCGATGCCTCGAAGTCGCCAAGCGCACGAGGCACAAGGACCCATATCCGAGTCTGGCTCCAAGAAGAGTAGGAGAGCGAGCCGACCACACCGAACTGGCGCCTACAGACGCCGACAAATGAAAAAAGCGGTGGACCTCCAGAAGTCGCAACCGGATCGGACCACGGAGACGGGTGCCCATGGTGCCCATATCCGGACTCCGATCTTGGAAGCGAGTGATGCTGCCGCCACTTCCGATGCGGGACGGGGAGAACCCGCGCGGCAGGGCCCCCAACCCAGGTCGCCTCAACGTGCTGGTCCGCCAGTGCGAGGTGCGCGGCCGGGACGGGGAGCCTACCGTGGACGTCCTGCACCGGACAGGGGTGGTAGACGTCCCACTGAAGGAGCGCGTGGAAATCGGGACAATTTCTCTGGACCGAAGCCACAGCCGTCCACCAGTACTGCAAAGGCCCCTGAGCCCCAGAAAAGAGACCGACCAGATGACTCTAGGTCGCCGGCTCAACTGGAGGCAAAGAGGCCAAAAAAAGGGGAAAAAAAGTCATATGCGGAGGCCACAGTCGATCGGGCCCATCTTGATGTGGCATTAGTCACAGCAACGAATCGGGATCTGACCCTGGAGGAAGCCGCATACCTTAAAGACCAGGTGAACGAGAAGCTCTACGCTGAGGCGGACTTGGAGAAAAGGCTAGGGCCTGCTTTCCAAGCCTGTCCCAGGCTTGTTGAGGGAGCTCTCCGTTTCTGGTGCGAGAATGATCTGACAGTGAACTGGGTTCAGGAACTGGCTGATTGCACACTGTTACCCTCGGGTGACAAGGTGCAGATGGTGCTGCAGTCAGCCATTCCCACGCGAACGCGGATAGCCCTGTTCCTGCCGAACTACACCGGACCTCTGAAGAGACTGCACTCTCTTCTGAGGTATCAAAATGGAATGTGGTACGACCTCGACTTGTGGTCCTTATATAAGGCCACAAGGGTTTGGGGGGACAATCCTGGTGTGTTCCTCACATTAGGGCTACCACCTGCCCAGGTTGAAATACTCCTGGCGCGAGATCGCAGCGTGGCGTTCGGTTACGGTCGGGTGCACGCTAAGTTTATCCTTGCAAAAGGAAAACTTGGAGACATGCCGGCCAAACACCACGAGGCGACTCCGTCAACATCCACGAGTGACCAACCGGATGCTCCCTTGGCTCCTGACCAACCAGGGCCCTCCACACACCAACCAGTGGAGGAGGAGGTCGAACCGCTCCAGAGAGCAATGGACGAGCTGTGCCGGTTGATGAACGACAACCCTTCCCCAGTGCCGTGGCTTGACTCTATGATGACATCGTCATCACCAGCTGAGTCACACGCACCAACCCAAAAGGAAGAGGAGGAGGACATCGGACACGATGCTCCCCAATAACATTCAAATCCTCCAAGCAAATCTCCAACATAGTCACGCGGCGACGGCTACCCTACGCACAGTGTTGGAGAAAACCCCAAACATCATCGCCCTGATTCAGGAGCCGTGGATCAGAGGAAACCGTATTTGTGGTCTCAATAATACCGGAGGTAAGTTGTTTTATGATACCACATCCCAAACACCAAGAGCCTGCATACTCATTCCTAATCATATGCAGGGTTTGTCCCTTATGCAATTCTGTTCTAGGGACCTGATCGCTGTCAAGATCCAGACAGCTGATACGGGCCTACCAGAGATGGTGCTAGCCTCCTGCTATATGCCCGGCGATGCTGAGGACTGCCCACCAAAGGAGCTAGCTGAACTTGTGCGGTACTGCGAGACGCTCCGAACAGAGATCGTCATTGGGGCTGACGCGAACGCACATCACCCGCTCTGGGGGTGTCAGAAATCAAATTCCAGAGGAGAGGTACTATCAACATATTTATTCTCCACTAACCTAAATGTAGCTAACGTAGGATCCGAACCAACATGGGTCACATCCCGAGGGCAAACAATAGTAGATATAACCTTAGTTAGTAGAGGAGCTTCTCATCTTGTAACGAATTGGCATGTGTCTCAAGATGTAAGTTGCTCCGACCATAGGCGAATCTGTTTCGATCTATCTAACCAATTTCCCGAACAGCCATCCAAACGTAACCCACGGACAACGAATGTCCTGAAATATCGAACATTACTGAGGGACGAGTTAACCTCCGCAACCGCGCCAAATCTAGATAGTACAGTAGCGATTGAAGACAATGTCAAATTTCTCACTGATGCTATCACCAAATCTTACGAGGCGTCCTGCCCCCTTAGGAAACCCACAACTCCAGGAAAAGAGTCTAGTAGATGGTGGGATGGGGAACTCGAATCTATGCGCGGTGAACTCCGTAATCTCTTTAACAAAGCCAAAAACTCCAGAATACCAGATGACTGGGAGGAATACAAATTATTCCTAAGGAAATACAAAAAACTTACTAGATCACGCAGAAGGAAAGCTTGGCGGAAATACTGCGAATCAATAGAATCTAACAATAAGGCGGCGAGAATCAGGAAACTCCTGGCTTCAGATAATAATCTCACCGTAGGGCCGCTAAAAAAACCAGATGAAACATACACTACCACACATACAGAAACACACAAATTGCTACTGGAATGCCACTTCCCAGACTGCCGTCACACTGATGAAGTGTACTGGCCAGAGGAACCAATCAGCAGCCCCACGAACATAGATGTATCCCAAGCTGAAAAGATAGTCACACAAGATAGAGTTGAATGGGCAATCAAAACCTTCAACCCCTTCAAATCGCCGGGTCTTGACGGCATAATTCCGGCACTACTACAGTGGGCCAGAGATATCATCACCCCGTGGTTGGTGAAACTTTACCAATCGTGCATGGCGCACAGATATACCCCCCTACCATGGCGGGAGGTTAAAGTGACCTTCATTCCCAAACCTGGAAAATCTGACTATACAGACCCCAAATCTTTTAGACCCATTAGCCTAACTTCTTTTCTCTTAAAAACACTAGAGAGACTCTGTGACAGGTTCATTAGAGAGGAGATATTAACAAAAAAGCCCCTACATACTCAACAGCATGCCTACACGAAGGACAAATCAACCGAAACAGCTCTCCACAGAGTTGTTTCCAAAATTGAGTGTGCTCTCAGCACTAAGTTGTCCTCATTATGCACCTTCATAGACATTGAAGGTGCCTTCGATAAAACTAATATTCCAAGTATCAATAGAGCCCTGGAAAAATTCCATGTTAATCCCACATTGCGGGGCTGGATAGTAAACATGTTGAGACTCAGAGCGGTACAAATAACTGTTAATGACACCAACAGAGCGGTGGTGACAAGGGGTTGTCCTCAAGGAGGTGTTCTATCCCCACTGCTCTGGAACATGGTGGTCGACTCACTCATTAAAAGACTAAACATGCAAGGCTACCTAACTATTGGCTATGCAGACGATCTCACGATTCTCATAAACGGAAACCATGCGAACACCCTCTGCAATCAAATGGGTCACGCTTTGAGGGTGGTTGAAAAATGGTGTAAAGATTTTGACCTACACGTCAATCCTAAGAAGACTGAACTAATTCTCTTTACTCGCAAACGGAAACTACCGCCGTTTGACCCTCCTAAGTTGTTTGGCACGCAACTTACTTTATCCAAAACAGTAAAATATCTAGGAATCACCCTAGATGATAAACTTAACTGGAAACCACACTTAGAAAAGGTAATAAAAAAAGCCAGCGCAACCCTTTGGCAATGTAAAAGAATCTTAGGTAAGAACTGGGGACTCAAACCGAGAATCACACACTGGCTTTATACCACTGTCATCAGACCGGTGATAACCTACGGAGCTCTGATCTGGTGGCCAAGAACGAAACTTGTTACAGCCCAACATGAATTAGACAAGATGCAACGACAGGCTTGTCTAGCAATAACGGGCTGCATGTGCACTACGCCTACAGCCGCACTACAAGCCTTACTAAATCTCCCCCCACTGTATTTATACATACAGCAAGAAGCAGCCATCTCTGCTGTAAGGCTACAAAGAGCAGGACACCTAAGCAACGACTCCAGAATCCTACATACTGAAATACTCATAGAAGCGTTGAAAGACCAGCCCCTACTGGCCGCTCCGTGTGATAGGATCACCAAAACTATTAGATCCAAACATAACTATCGGGTTATACTTGACGAAGAAAAGTCAGACTTCTCTGGCCCTAAGGAGTTACGTGTGTATACTGATGGGTCTAAGACCAATCAAGGCACGGGGGCTGGCACACACTCCCTAGATCTAAATATAAGAATATCAAAAAGCCTGGGCCAATATAATACTGTTTTTCAGGCCGAATGTCTTGGAATCATCCAAGCTGCCCAGGCCATAAAAGCAAGAAAAATCTCAGAAATGACCATAAAAATTATATCGGACAGCACTTCTGTCCTGCAAGCCCTCAATCGAAGCGAATACACTTCAGGTCTAGTCCTGGAATGTCACCAAGCCTTAGAAGAAGTGGCGCAGGACAACAATATTATCCTGCAATGGATAAAAGGCCATAGTGGGTCCTTAGGCAATGATGCGGCTGATGAGCTGGCTAGAGGGGGATCGGCTATGTCTCTGTACGGACCCGAACCCATAATACCTCTTCCATTCAATCAGCTGCGCACGTGGCTGAGGGAACGCACACAAACCCTAGCAAACGCGTGTTGGCAAGGCACGCCTGGCTGCAGACAGTCTAAAGAGGCAATGCCAACTCTTAGGAAAAATCTGACCAGATATGCCTTACGCCTTAGCAGACCAAATCTACGAACTCTAGTGGGTGTTATCACAGGGCACTATGCCCTAAACAAACACTTCCACACTCTAGGCATCACCGACAGCCCTCTGTGCCGTGCGTGCATGGAGGCGGACGAAACGGTCACTCATGTGCTCCAGGAATGCAACGGAGTAACCGATATCCGAAATAACACCATCGGATCCAAAAAGTCGCTACCAGAGGCAATGGCTGACCTGGATAAGCTTTTGTCCTTCTGGTCTGAATTAGGTTGGGAAACTTAAACGGCCAAATGGCCCACGTACAATGGCCCACCTCGTAGCTGGGTTAAGTGCGGAAACCCGAGGCGGTTAGCGCCCAACAATAATAATAATAAATCCAAATAAGAAACAAGATTACCGCAAATTTTAACGAACCATAGCTTTGTACAATAAATAACTAAATGCCAATAAAATGACTATACCCACGTTATACAAGCAAATAATCTCATTAATAAGTAACGCAGTGTTGCACCGAACGTAAAACCCCACATACAATACAGTACAGCTAACCCAACATACTCACACCACTAATAAATGAATGGGTAGTCATAATTAACGAGGCACATACAACTCGATGTCAACACTATAGGGTGACATTGTTTCTATTCACCCGCAACCACCAACTTTATAGAAAGTTCTCGTACGGTAGACTTATTCGAGCAAACACTGCTATATGGCAAAGTTATATTGTAAGATTTGAGCAGTTGCAACATACTAACTGGGAACAAATGATGTGTGACAAACGACAGAGTGTTGTAGATGAATATTTTATTTGTTTTAAAGTTGCATTGATATTTTATCATTTTTAGGGTTCCGTGCTTTGAAAGGAAAAAATAATACTTTAATTAGACTTTTTTGTGCATGGAACCTCATGTGGGGATTATTTTACAGATCAATTAAGGAAAGAAAAATTCCGACACCAGTACACCCGACCCCTACCGGAGCGAACCAGGCCCCTATTTCACCAACATGACAATTGTTAGTGACACGTGTCGGTTGAAATATGTCAGTTTAAAAAAAATTTCGCGTAGAAATAGTTCTAAACATGAACGGCATTGTGTTACAATTTTCGATAACGTAACCTAATGACAATAGGCATGATGACAACAAGTAAATTTCATTGATATAATTTGTGTGTATATTATTACAAAATTCCCTATTCTAAGAATCAGATTCTTTTCATGATTAAAAGCAAGATGAATATTATAATCGATAAAATAAAATCGCTAAATACGGCAATCCGCCATGAAATGTTGAACGCCAATCAGAGCGCATGACGTCACGTCAGATTCTTTCTCTCAGTTTACATTAGAATTACTTAAGATAATACACACTCGTTGGCTTTTTTAAATTAATACGCCGTTATTAACTTCAATTTCTTTTGTGTAAATTGATTGCGCTATATTTAGTTATTTCCATAACATCCATAAGGATTTACAAAGTCTGCCAGCGCAAATTTACCAAGAATCGACTTGATAATGCTAGGAACGTTTCTGGCATCAAATAAAGATTTCTGTTCAGCAGAATTTAGAAATGTTAAAACTTCCATGTAAGTTTTGTTTATTATACAGTTAATTTATTAAAACCTATTTATTTTATTAAAACCATAAAAATAAATAGCTGTTGTACATATTTCAGTAATTTGAGGTTATACATACATATACTCACGGCTATAAATCCCTAGAAGGGGTAGCCAAAGCTAAGGAACTAGAAGTTCCTCAGCCACTTTTAGAATGTTAAGTGGGGAAAAGATGGCAAAATAAAGGTTGTTGGTGATGTGTCGTGTCGCTTAGCCCAAAATCCCTTAGAATCCCCAATACCGTTAGTCGCCTCTTACGTACACCCACCGGAAGAAATGGGGTAGTGTTATTCTAAGCCGTCACTAAACAGCAATTTGAGGTTATGTTTATGTTAAATATTTCTTTTTGCGATTAAATATTTACATATTTAGAATTTGGTAACTGAAAATGAAATAAAATACCTTATTAATAGCTCATACATACATTAAGGATTTGATAACAGTAAGTAACAGTGATTAAGAGAATCATAAACTCCAAAACGTTTGTATATCAATGTTTACTTTTTCCTATAAAATTATAATGAATTTAGCAACAAAATTCTACAAAATGAAAAGGAAATTCTGTCGTCAAAGTGATCTTCACAAAAATAAAGCTGTATAAAGCCACTTCTTTCTTAATTTCTTATCGAAAGGAACGAAAATATATAACTTCTCATGAGTTTTTATGGACGTATGCTTTTGAATTCATGTTTTAATGTAAAAATTTGTGAAATGTCTAAATTAAATATGAATTAGATAATGTTTACATATACCAAATGTTCCTTGTACTGTATAGTGACGTAAGCAAGCGACGCCATGACACTTTGATGCGTTTTGGTGCAAATTTTAAATTTATGAATCAAAAACTATTTTTTAAGTACTAAACCTAAATATTTCGCAGAAATATTATGTTTATTGTAATTAAAATTAATTTCCAAATATTAAAGAATAGTTTCTCAAAATTTGTCATCATGCCTATTGTGTTGTGAAACAAGGATATTTTTTCCAACTCGACATATTTGTAGATTTGTCGGAAATTCATGAGATCGAGGCTGTGGCAGGCTAGTGTGAGGAGTAGCGTTACAATTGTCGTATTTTTTAGTTACAAAATTGCACTCATAGTAGTGGCAGTGATAGTGATTTAGATGAATTAGCATATAGGAGAATGTATAGAGAACGAATAAATATCTCCTTTGACATAACTGAATTTACGATTAAGGCAAAATTTCGGATAAGCAAAACAAGTGTCGAATATTTAAGAAACGAAATCGGTGCAGTTATAGTTTTTCTTGACAATTGTCTGACTTGTCAGAGTGGTGAAATAGGAGGGCTTATTCCACTTTTCCCCGTTGACGGGGATTGTCAACGGGGAAAAGTGGAATAAGCCAATAGGAGCCAGAATGTCGCGGGTTCAATTCCTGCCGGTGTCGAAATTTATCTTTTCTTAATTTAATAGTAAAATAATCATTTTGTTATATGTCTGCAGATTCTTTTAATATCCTTTTTCTCAGGAACACGTGGAGATATAAAACTTAAGGCACATTGGTCAAATCAAAGCCAATTTTCCAAAAGTTCAGCACATTAAAAATTCTGGTTTTATAGTATTATTTGTGCAGTCAGCATTGACTTTGATAAATAAATCTGATCAACTTAGAACAAAGACGTTAATTGATTTCTAATTGAAAGTCCCAATTCTAGTAACGTAATGTCACGATTTTTAAAACGTTTTGGCTCTTATTATTTGAACAGTTAACTGCAATTAATCTTATGCGTTTAAAAGAAGTTCGAAGGTCAAAAACTTTCGCTGATTTTTGGTAATGTAAATATTTTCATAACGGGAAACAATTATTACGAACAAGATATCTCTAAATGGTTTTGTAATCATGCCGAATTTTTCTATGCATACTATTAAATCACGACTTTAAAACAAAAAACGAGTAGCCAGAGCTTCAGAATTACAAATTCCGCAGCCACTTTCAAATGTTTTGTATGAAAAAATGTGAAATAAATGATAGGCGGTGATAGGTTTCCAGTCACATTGCCCAACAATTCCCTGAGAAGTCCCAAACCATGAGTTGCATATTACGACACCTGCAGATATAGAAATACTGTTAGTGCTCATCTAAGCTACTAAACAGCCATATCTTCCATACCTCACTATTCAATAAAAGACTAAATCAGTGTTTAAAGATATACTAATATAAAGGAAGGCGGCAGGGTATGATAGGATTACTATCGAAATGCTGAGGGCTGGTAAAGGGTTGGTGGCTTCTTGGTTGTACTTCCTTTTCCAAAAATGCTGGTCGAGTGGCAAAGTTCCACGAGACTGGTGCAAGGCGGTGATTGTGCCTCTATATAAAGGAAAGGGGTCACACCAAGAGGCTAAAAACTACCGCGGCATCAGCTTACTCAGCATTGTTGGTAAATTGTATGCTAAGGTACTGATTGAAAGAGTGATGAATGAAACTGATGAGAAAATATGGGATGTGCAAGCGGGATTTAGGAAAGGAATGGGATGTATGGATCAAATCTTCTCTCTAAGGAGCATCACCGAAAAGTTCTTAGCTAAGAACCAAAAGGTGTATTGCTCCTTCATTGATTTAGAGAAGGCGTATGATAGGGTGGTAAGAAAGTGTTTATGGGAGGTGTTATCCAAGTTCGGTTTGGGGAGTCAACTTATACGTGCATTAGTATCACTCTATGAGGATTCTAGTGCATGTGTAAGAGTAAACGGGGAAAACACTGACTGGTTCGGAATCTCTAGGGGTGTCCGACAGGGATGTGTAGCTTCTCCGTGGCTCTTCAATTTGTTCATGGATGACTGTTTGACAGAGTTGCGTGAAAGTGATTATGGACTAAGAATGAGTGGTTTCATCATTAAATGCCTCTTGTATGCTGACGATCAAGTGCTACTTGCATCGTCGGCAGAAGAGTTGCAAGAGATGATGAATATTGCATGTGAGTCTTTTGTAAGAAAGGGAATGGGGGTGAATGTGGATAAGACCAAAACGATGGTTTTTGAGAGACAGGAAGATGTGACAAAATGCGTGATTGCGATTGATGGTAAGGATGTGGAACAGGTGAAGGAGTTTGTATATCTGGGAAGTTTGTTTACAAGGGATGGAAAATGTGATGAAGATATTGAAAGAAGAGTGAAAAAGGGTAATGCGGTAAATGGAGCAATGAATAGCCTAATGACCTGTCAATCGGTGTCTGAAAAGGCCCGAATGGCTGTGCATGATGCTGTTCTTGTTCCTACGCTTATGTATGGAAGCGAATGTTGGGTGTGGCAGAAGAAGCATGAGAGCAGAGTGAATGCAGTAGAGATGAGGTCCCTCAGAAAAATTTGTAATGTTAGATTATGTGACCGAGTGAGAAATAGTGTTATTCGTGAAAAGTGTGGTGTGAAAGATGATATTGTAAGAAAGATAGAAAAAGGAATGTTGAGATGGTTTGGGCACATAGAGAGGATGGATGATAGAAAATTGGTAAAAGGGATCTATAGAGCTAGTGTGGATGGTAATGTTAGTAGAGGACGACCACGGAGAACACACTTGGACCAAATTGAGAGTGTGCTCAAAAAGGCTGGCGTCCGAAGTATGAAGAATAAAAGAGCATGTATGAAAAGATTGATGGATGTAAACGAAGCTAGAGAGGTTTGTCAGGATCGTGCGAAGTGGCGATCAATAGTCTCTGCCTACCCCAATGGGAACTAATGGCGTGAGTATATGTATGTATGTATGTATGTACTAATATAAAGATTTGAACAATTTACAATCCTGTTGGACTGCCTCTAATCGCTTCGTCTTGCTGATGTTGTAATATCTCTTGCAATCGTTGAGGATGCCCACGAAGTCCTTGCACTCGCTTAGTTCGTTGCGAGTGGCACATTTCAGAAACTGCTTCATTTCGTAGGCACACTTTCCGGTGATGGGCTCACCGAACTTGTAGTGGTTTGGCATGTGTAGGATTGTGTCTTGACATTTACCTGAAATAATAAAAAATAAAATAGAAGTGAATAAAAAGATATCTTGAGTGTCATATATAAAAAAATATTTCATATAGCTGGGTAGGGTTGGCCTCAAATCACAGGGTCCGTAAGAAATGACTTAGATATTGCTGAAGCAAAGAAGTGGGGCGCTGTGCTATATTTTTCATCTATCGAGCAACCCACGCTCGTTCGTGATTTAAATTTTTCACTTTTTAGTTAGGAGATCATTCAAAGCGTGTTTCAGTTTTTAAACTATTTTTTATCTTTATTTACCTTCCAATTTTTCTAGCAGTTCTTCATCAAGTAATTCCGCATCGGTTCTTGGATCAGACAGGGAGACCTTGCCGATCAGCGCCGTGCGCCGCGGCATCAGGGTGTGGTAAATTGCGGGCTGCTTCTCCGGGGTTCTCGTTTCTATTTTTTCGTAACCTGCAATGGAATTTGAAGTTTACAATTTTGTTGATTACCTGTGTGGATTTGAATAACTGAGATATTTACCTACTACTACCCAGCGATAGCCTGAGTGGGAAGCAATATCATATCTAAAGTCATTAATTAATTTTAGTGTGATTAATTAATTATGGTTGTAAATAGTAGAAGAGATCGCTTTTAGCGATAAGACCGCCGATTGTACCTCACTGTAAACTGTATGATAATTTCTTTTGTAAATTTGTGTTTGATGTACAATAAAGAGTTATTCTATTCTATTCTATTCTAAATAGTAAGAGGAAACACTGTGATGAAACCCACATGGCTAAGTTGTAAGTTACCACATGCCAGAGTATTCGCACAAAAACAGCGATAGATCTGCATCCTATTACGTGATTGCACCACTATGTGACAGTAATGTCACTTGGTTTTCAGAAGTATTAGTATCTCTAACACCTTTTCGAAAATATACGGCAAATAATCTGCATGAAATAGGAAACACTACCGACTGCTTAAATGACCGACTGTAAAAACGAAATACGTTAATTGTTTATACTCCATAATTACTCATTAGAGTTGACAGATACTTGATCCAAACAAGCCCCCTTTGCTTCCTTCGCATGCATCAATCTTCTCATATCTACATATTTTTTATTCTTCCCACTTCAGTCTCCCGTCTCGTTTATATGACTTGAGAGTTCGAAGTAAATGAGCCTTTCCTTGATGCGCGATACTACAGATCACCACGAGATAGGGAGTAGGCCCATCTCCGTTTAGTAAGATTACACAATCATATGACTTAGTACAACTTAGTAATGTGAGTTTCCTCACGATGTTGTCCCTCACACTTAATAAACATAATATATTAACCATACATATAACTTTGCAAAATACATTTTGGTATTGGCCCGATTTGAGATTTAAACACTCATCCACGCCTCTCTGCTTTGTAGGCGGTTGTTCTCTCCACTGAACTTGCGTGGTTGTAATAATATAAACAACTCTACTATATGATAGTGTTACCTCGGCGATCAGTTTCAATAAATATGCAAGCCATGTTGAAATATGTGTATCTCTGTTGGCGGACCTAGTAGTTTTAGAAGAGATTTGCTTTTTGTGATGGATTCATGGTTACGATTTAGCTGGTCTTCTAATAACGATTATTTAAACATATTTGTGTAGTTTACACATGATTGTTTCATATTTTTTTGTATATATTATGTTTGACAATAGATGTACACATTGAGTTGAGGGTGACAAGTGACCTTTTTCGATTATATTCTGTCATAAATTTATCACAGACAGAATAGATAGAAATAAAATAAGTGTTCTAGAAAAAAGGGTCATGTCAAAATTTGGTTCACTTAGCGAGAGGGTGCAGAGTTTCCGTACGAAATCTGTCTAAATATTGTGCCCAAATCGAGTCTTTTTAGCCCCAAACTAAGTTGAACTTGTACTTTGAGATAACAACTCAACAATATATACTTAATATAATATAATTCATCTATAAATAACATCAAAGACTAAGAAATAATTATTTATGCTCATCACAGAAATTTCCTCCCAGCGGGGATCGAACCCGCAACCTCCGAACCGAGAAACTAGTCACTCGGGCACGGACGTCTCGTCAAATAGCCACGAACACCCACGAAAATCTTCCATTTCTAAATTGGCCTTGTCCCCGATACTAATCTAGATTTAGTTGTTCGTCAGAGATGAATTGAAATCTAGGTGTAAAAAAAACTGTCTGGCTTTGCAATCTTATTACCATTCCAATTACTTTGTAAATCAGTTGTCAGACTATTTGATTATAGAGAAAAGAGTATTTTTCACATTATTTCAAACTCAAACGTTCACGCTCCGTATATTTACTACATTACTCATTACTACCTAAAGTTTGATAACTACATAGCTCATTGATTAATAAAGCTATTTTAATTAATTATTTTGTTTTAGAAAGATACGAACTGTGAAAAATGAAACAAATTAACTGATAATCTTATATTTAGGATGAATATAGGCGACAAAACTACTACACCGACGAGACGTAATATTTGTCAAAAAATTAGTTAATTATTGTGATTTTAAATAACTACACGAATATGTACTGTCTTTGGTACTTATATACATGCCATTAATTATATCGGTCGCGGAAAGCTGGTGGATGTGGGCAGCACAAGACCAGTCGTTGTAGAGATCTTTGAGGGAGGCCTATGTCCAGCAGTAATGAGCTGATGATGATGATGATGATGAATTACATCGGTAGGCAGAGATAACAGTGTTAAACAACCTTAACAAAACTAGATACCTAAGCTTTTTTTTTTAATTAATAAAATATACCCTTTCTCACTTTATTAATATGATTACTGTTTTTTGTTACCTGTAGTAGGTTATTATTATCTTTTATTTAAGTTATCTAAAATTAAATTTACAGTTTCTATCAATTACATCCGTTTATTCCATGTTGTTTTTTAAGCGTTATTTAATAAGATGTAACCACCAACATGCTGTTGGAGACCCATCACCAACGATTATATATTTCTACCATTTTCTCCCCAATCAACTTCCAAATGTGGCTGATAAGTTTCTAGCTCTGAAACTCTGCCTAACCCTTTTTGGGATTCATGGCCGTGAGTACATGTATGTACATGTATGTATGTATATCTAATGCATAGATATTTATTATTTGCTTCTGAATTTCTAAATAGAAGATTATAGCCTTTGCTGTGTAGTGTCGGCTTAGAATAGCACTACCCCATTTCTTCCGGTGGGTGTACGTAAGAGGCGACTAACGGTATTGGGGCTTTTAAGGGATTTTTGGGCCATGCGGTTGGAGACCCATCACCAACAACCTTTATTTCACCATCTTTTCCCCACGCAACTTCCAAAGGTGGCTGAGGAATGTCTCATTCCCTAGCTCTGGCTACCCCTTCAAGGGATTTATAGCCGTGAGTATATGTATGTATGTATGTAGCCTTGGTCTTATGCAGCATGCAAGTCAGAATATGGTAAGTTATTAAGAAAATTATAGCATCGAAAAGGGAGAAAGTTTGTTGAAGTTTTCAACTACAAACAATATTTCAAAGTTCGTCTTCATTACCTGAACTAAACTAAATAATACTCACATTATTTCTGCTCAGCTGCGTTGTGTCGGCTTAGATTATCACTACCCCATTTCTGCCCGTGGGTGATTGTCAGAGGCGACTCAGAGTTCTGGGGCTTTTAAATGATTTTTGGGCGATGTAGTTGGAGACCCAATACCAAGATTATTATTTTACAATATTTTACCCACTAATTTGCTGTGTAGTGTCGGCTTAGAATAGCACTACTCCATTTCTTCCGGTGGGTGTACGTAAGAGGCGACTAACGGTATTGGGGCTATTAAGGGATTTTTGGGCGATGCGGTTGGAGACCCATCACCAACAACCTTTATTTTTACCATCTTTTCCCCACTCTACTTTCCAAAAGTGGCCGAGGAACTTCTAGTTCCTCAGCTCTGGCTACCCCTTGTAGGGATTTACAGCCGTGAGTATATGTATGTATGTATGTTTACCCACTAAACTTCCAAAAGTGGCTGAGATATTATTATTCTGAGGCTCTGGCTACCACTTTAAGGTATTTATAGTTTTGCGTATATATATATTATATATATGTATATTTGCGTGTAAATGTATGTTATTTCTCGTCAACTTTCATAAGTTTAATTGGTCTCTGTTACGAGTATGCTATACCTTGGTGGCTCAGTGAAAAGAAAGCTGCTTGTGACGCTTATAGTCATTGGCTCGGGTCCTGAACCGGGCCTGCATACACCTTTGTGTCTTCTTAATTCATATTATACATTGATTTGTTTATATTAATGTTGCTGTGTAGTGTCGGCTTAGAATAACACTACCCCATTTCTTCCGGTGGGTGTACGTGTAAGAGGCGACTAACGGTATTGGGGCTTTTGAGGGATTTTTGGGCGATGCGGTTGGAGACCCATCACCAACAACCTTTATTTCACCATCTTTTCTCCACACAACATCCAAAAGCGGCTGTGGAATTTCTAATTCCTTAGCTCTGGCTACCCCTTCTAGGGATTTACAGCCGTGAGTATATGTATGTATGTATGTATGTTATATTAAAAACAAAACATTGTGCTAAACTTAGTCCCACCCAGGCAGTGCATTCGTAAGTAGAAAGAAAGTATGTTTGCCATTGCTCGCATTAAAACGGAACTTTTGTTTATAAGGCTTTCCTACTTAATACTTCCATACTGCCAGTCTTACATAACATTTCCACAGCTTTGGTTTTCAGTAAGCATTTTTAAATGTTATAGGTAATAAAATTCTATGACGCGGTTAAAGTTTAAGTAAAATAAGTATTATCGTACATTTGTACCTATATACAAACACAGCCTTAAAAAAAATAAGACTATCACGTAGTATGAAAAAAAATGGAATCATTGTGATCACAAACATTCTAATAGAAGAACACAAAAGTTTGCTATCGACTGATAGTCTAACATCCTGGAATGGCGAATGGTCCTGGAGGTATCGGTTTTAGAACCTCCAGGACAAGGCTATAGTCATCGTTCACGTCGTTGCTGCCCGTTACGCGTCTGCATTACTTCAATGCAGACGTTAACCAAAACTTATGCCGAAAACCCCCCCAATCCCAACCTTAATCAAATGGCGCAACCAATAAGAGAAGTTTTACCCCAGGAGGGTACGTGTCCTAACCGGGACCGGGAATCCCTCCCTGAACCCTGCTTGCAGGTTTCAGGCTGCCCCTCGTATTCTGGGGGGGGCAAAGTTTCGCCTGATGAGAAAGAAGAGAGGAAGACTGAAGAGATGCAGACGTCTTCCGAAGTGCCCCCGGCGCGCAAGCCGGAGCGCTTCTACGGCACGTGGGAAACCGTGCCCGTGAGGCAGGCTAGAAAGCCTCACACCAAAAAATCATTGCCCGAACCACGCAACCACCACGGGGGCGAGGGACGTGGCAATGAAAACCCTAAAGGCGGCCCCGACCAGGGGAGGACCCGCCACAGAAAGCAAAAGAGCGGCGCCTATCGCCGCGCCGCCAAAGCCCGAAGAGCTGCCGAGCGCCCAGTGGATGTCGCGCGGCCGTTTCAGAGCCAGGTAGGTTGCGGCGGGGGAGATGGCCCTCAACCCCAAGCCTTGCGAGGGGGTGCGAGCCAGGTCCCCTGCGAGCAGGCTTCAGGTGCGGGGCCGGCGAAGCCTAGTGCGCTGTTCTCTCGCCCCCGATCACCCCGGAGCGCGGGCTCACCCCCGCGTGCCGGGGGGTCGGGTGCGGGACACGGTGTAAAGAACCCCGTACAGGAACGTGACGGCAACCGTTACCGGCGTGACACACCACGCGGGAACCGTGGCAAGCGCGTCAGTCAGTCCGGTCGCCCCACTGATGAATCTGGACCCTCCAAGGTCCCAGAGGCATCCAAACGAGGGAAACCTGATGACAGTAGGTCTCCTGCCCAGATGGTCGAGCCCAAACGGGCAAAAACTATCAAGGGACAGAGAACTTACGCGCAAGCCACGGAAGACCGCTCCAAACTTTCAGTGGCGCTCATCACCACGTCCCTGAGGGACTTGACCACTTCGGAGGCCGAGTACCTTGGGGAAAGGATCGAAGAACAAGTCTTTGCGGCTATGGACTCCGATGATGTGGAGGTGGCGCCAGCTTTTCGGGGTTGCCCAAAACTGTCCGAGGGTACGCTGAAGATCCAGTGTGAGGACGATTTCGCTCTTACCTGGCTTCAGGAATTTGCATCCGCCGCGACGCTACCCTCGGGCGACAAGATTAAAATGGTCAACCAGGCCGACATCCCCACCCGTACACGAATTGCCCTCTTCATCCCTAAGTATACGGGGCCACTGAAAAAGCTCCAAGTTTTGCTTTGCAAGCAAAATGGGCGCTGGTATGACATACCACAGTGGCACCCATACAAAGCGACGACTGTCGACGGAGAGAAGAAGGGCACCTTCCTTACTTTAGGCCTGTCATCGGCGGAGGTGGAGAAGCTGCTTCTTCGCGACCGCCGAATCGCTTTTGGATTCGGGTCAGTGTTCGCTAAGTTTGTAGTAGGGAGGGGTAAACTTAGTGACACGCCGCCCGATCCGAAGGCGCCGATTGAGGCCCCAGCTGAACCTGCCCCCACGCCCCCAAGGCCGGATGAGCCGAAACCCTCCACCAGTAGGCCTGTGGAGGAACCAGAAGCTCTCCAAGAGGCCGTGGACCAGCTCGGTCGGCTGGCATGCAATGACCTCGTCCCGGATCCCTGGGAAGAGGCCATGATGACTTCATCGCCCAGGACACACTCCGAGTTGGACCTGGATGAGGAGCTGGAAGCGGAGATCCTCAAAGATGCTCCCCCCTCCTAAAACCATCTCAATCCTCCAGACCAATATCCAGCACAGTCAAGCGGCGACGGCTACCCTACGCACAGTGCTGGATAAAAACATCAACAGTATTGCTCTGATTCAGGAGCCGTGGATCAGGGCAAACCGTATATGTGGTCTCAGTAACATCGGAGGTAAGTTAATCTGCGACACCACATGCACAAACCCAAGGGCATGCATTTATATTCCTAAATATATTCAAAGCATGCCACTCACCCAATATTGTTCCAGAGACCTGATAGCTATCAAGATCACAACAGCTAGCAGGGTGATCCCAGATGTGGTCTTAGCGTCCTGCTACATGCCCGGTGACGCCGACTGCCCACCTAAAGAAATGGTCGACCTGGTGCAGTACTGTGAGCAGTCCGGTACCGAGCTCATCATCAGAGCCGATGCAAATGCGCATCATCCGCTGTGGGGCTGCCACGCGGCCAACCAAAGAGGACAGGTATTATCAACCTATTTATTCTCTACTAACCTTAGCATAGCAAATATAGGATCGGAGCCCACATGGGTTACATCCAGGGGCCAAACTATCATTGACATTACACTAGTTAGCACCGGGGCGTCCCACTTAGTCTCAAATTGGCACGTGTCAAAAGAACTAAGCTGCGCTGATCATCGGCGGATCTGTTTTAACATTACCAGTGACTACACACTTCCCCCTCCTAAACGTAACCCTCGAGTTACGAATGTACTCTCATATAGATCTTCTCTTAAAAGTAAGCTAAATACACTCACCAACGAGAATATAGATGGCCCTACACAAATTGAAAATGACCTTAAAGTAGTAACCGCAGCTATAATCGATTCTTATGAAGCCTCCTGCCCACTTAAACAACCAACAATCCCAGGGAAAGAAACCAGTAGGTGGTGGACCCCGGAGTTGGAAAAAATGCGCGGTGAACTACGCAAACTCTTCAATAAAGCAAAAAACTCCAGGCTACCTACAGACTGGGAAAACTATAAAAACATGTTAGCCACCTACAAAAAACGAATCCGATCTAGCAAAAGGCAAGCTTGGCAAAAGTTTTGCGGATCAATAGAATCGAACAATAAAGCGGCTAGGGTTCGAAAAATTCTGTCTACCGATAACAACCTCACCGTAGGGCCGCTCAAAACACCTGATAATACATACACCACGACAGATACAGAAACACATAAATTGCTCCTCGACTGCCATTTCCCAGACTGTCATCATACTGATGACACTGACTGGAATGAGGAGCATATTACGCCTCCTACCGAAGCTGACAGGCTCTTCTCACGAGACCTTGTCACTAACGACCAAATTGAATGGGCGGTTAAGTCTTTCAACCCCTTCAAATCACCAGGCCTAGATGGAATCTTCCCTGCTTTGCTCCAGTGGGCAAGAGACATCCTATCCCCCTGGCTGGTCAAAATATATCAATCATGCATCGCTTACAGATATGTACCGATACCATGGCGCGAAGTCAAAGTAACTTTCATACCCAAACCCGGTAAGTCGGACTATACCGACCCGAAGTCCTTTAGACCCATCAGCCTTACATCCTTTCTCTTAAAAACTCTGGAAAGACTCTGTGACAGACATATAAGAGAAAAATCACTTGCGAAAAAACCCCTCCATATAAACCAACATGCTTTCACTAAAGATAAATCAACTGAGACTGCACTACACAACGTAATATCTAAAATTGAATGTGCACTCAGCACTAAGCTATCTACACTAGGCACCTTCATAGATATTGAAGGTGCTTTCGATAAAACTAACATACCTTGTATCGAGAAAACTCTGAAAGACTTCCGTGTTAACTCCACACTCAGGGGTTGGGTTGTTAACATGTTGAGACTCAGAGCGGTCCAAGTAACCTTAAAAGACACCACCAGAGCCATTGTGACAAGAGGATGCCCCCAAGGGGGGGTCCTCTCCCCACTCCTATGGAACATGGTGGTCGACTCTCTACTTAGGAGGCTCAATGCCTGAGGCTACTTTACTGTAGGCTACGCGGATGATCTCACTATCCTACTAAATGGAAATCATGTAAACACGCTCTGCAATCAAATGGGTCAAGCATTAAGAGTAGTGGAGACATGGTGTAACGAATACGACCTGAAAGTAAACCCTAGAAAGACTGAACTAACTCTTTTCACTCACAAAAGGAAACTCCCCCCTTTTGAACTTCCAAAACTCTTTGGAACCCAACTCACTCTTTCCAAGACTGTTAAATATCTAGGAATTACCCTAGATGACAAACTGAGCTGGAAACCACATTTAGATAACACAATAAAAAAAGCCAGCGCTATGTTATGGCAGTGCAAGCGGATACTAGGTAAAAACTGGGGATTAAAACCTAAGATCGTACACTGGCTTTATACCACCATTATTAGACCTGTGATAACCTACGGCTCACTGGTCTGGTGGTCGAGAACTAGATTAACAACAGCCCAAAACGACCTAGAAAAAATGCAACGGCTTGCCTGCATGGCCATCACGGGCTGTATGAGAACCGCACCCACGGCAGCTCTTCAGGTGCTACTGAATCTGCCGCCCTTACACTTACACATACAGCAAGAGGCAGCGATGTCCTCACTTAGGCTGAAAAAGGCAGGACACCTCAAAAATGACTCCAGAATCCTACACACTAATATTTACACAGCGGCCATCCAATATCAGCCCTTACTTGCTGCACCATGTGATAGGATAACAAAAACCATTATAACCAAGCACAACTACACTGTTGTACTCGAAGAGGAACAACATGACTACTCCGATATTAAAGAGGTGCGTGTGTATACGGATGGCTCCAAGACCAACCAAGGGACTGGAGCGGGCGTATACTCACAAGACCTCAATATCAAAATCTCCAAAAGCCTAGGCCACCACAATACGGTATTCCAAGCGGAGTGTCTTGGAATAACTGAGGCGGCAATGGCAATCAAAGCCCGTGCGCTGTCCGATATGCATGTCAAAATCATCTCGGACAGTGCATCTGTGCTGCAGGCTCTGGATCGTTGTGTGTTCACTTCAGGACTAGTCCTGGAGTGCCACAGTGCTCTGGAGGAGGTAGCCCGGAAAAACATTATAACCCTTCAATGGATTAAAGGTCATAGCGGCTCATTGGGAAACGACGCGGCTGACGAACTGGCTAGGGCGGGGTCGGCCAGGAACCTGCAGGGTCCTGAACCGATTATCCCCCTGCCTTTTGGTCAGCTGCGTGCGTGGCTAAGAGAACGCACACACTCTCTCTCCAAGTCACACTGGCAGGAAGAGCCTGGCTACAGACAGTCAAAGGAAACTATGCCAACCCTTGACATAAAGCTGACCGGGCGCGCACTACGACTTAGTAGGAAGGACCTGCGGACAGTGGCTGGAATACTTACAGGACATACCACATTAAACAAACACTTACACACCATAGGCATCACCGACAGCCCTCTATGCCGTGCGTGCATGAAGGCTGATGAGACGGTCGCCCACGTGCTCCAGGAATGCACTGGAGTGGCCGATATCCGAAAAAACACTATAGGAACAATAAAGTCGCTCCCAGGGGCGGTAGCTGACCTGGATAAGCTACTTGCCTTCTGGACGGAATTAGGCTGGGAGAGCTAATTGACCACTTGGTCCACGTACAATGGTCCGCCATGCCGGGCTCAGTGCGGAAACCCGTGGCGTTTACCGCCCGTCTAATAATAATAATAATAATAATAAAATGGCGTAGGGATGTGACGACCCCATCGCCCATAGTTGGAATGGCAGGATGACATGTTTACCAGCTTGCCATTCCAGCAATGCAAATAGTCAGCGCTTGAGTTTGTAGGTGTTGACCGTGTCTACAAACTGGTCTCAGCGCAAAATAGAGCAATAACGGTCTCCCCGGGGCAAGTGAGCGAAAACCCGGGTGAATCTTCGCTCATCGTAATGACATGCAAGACAACGATGAGCGTATAGGGCCGCTCCCCAGGGGTTATCGCTGGGGCGCGTCTGGAGCTGGGGCTGGACGTGGCAGCATGCGGTCCCCCAGCCGCAGCAGACCGGCCCGACCACCTGGCCGATCTGCTCGACCACCTCAGCCACCAGATGGCTTGGCAACGGTTGGGACTGGGGCAACTCAGTCCCAGCAATCGGTGCCCGCCGCTGGTGGAACAAGGCGCCGCATGGCATGGACGGTCGATATGAATAGGAATGCCATGCGGGCCTATCTTAGGGCCTCGGGTTCAAGAACTGGACGGACGGGTTATCGGGCAGCAATGTACCGCGAATTTCTGCGGCTGGAGCCCAATTTGACCGTTACAGAACAAAACCTGGCGGATCGAGTTCGGTACATACAGCGCTCAGAACTTTTTAGCACTACCGAACTCGAACAATTGCGACGCGAGGCTGTTCCCCCGCTAGACGAAGAGCCACCTTTACAGGTTCTCCCTCCAGTCCCTGAACGGGAGGTACGGAGGGAGCCAATTGTTAACCTGCCGGATGTGGGTGGTGCGGAAAGCGATTGGGGAACAGTCTCCCTGGATTTGGATTTGGTGAGGAGCGCACTTGAAGAGACGATCCTGGAATATCGCCAAGTGCCTCTCGAAAGGAGGCCAAGGCTGCCCCGAGTTCCTCTCAGCATCAAGGTTCGGGATGTCGTTGAGGCCGTCAATAACATGCTGCCCTCATTTTTAGAGAGCAGCATGGACCTTTGGGATACGGATTCAATTCTCTTTGGCGCCGCGATGACAGTTTGTCAATTTGTCGGCGTCAGGATGCCGCCAACGAGAGCTGGTGGCTCCCGCCAGGCTGGCAGTACTAGTCCCAGGACTAGAACTAGACCAGCCTGGATGAGGCGGATTGAAAGCCGTATCACAAGGGCCAGGGTCCTCATCGGCAAACTGACCAGCTTCAGATCAGGCAACAATAGGCCGAGGGTGGTGCGCTTCGTCAGGGAGGCATTCCCTGGTGAGAATGTCTTTGACAACTCACCGGAGTTTGCCTGTAGACTGGTGGAGCGCATCGATGATCTGAAGCAGAAGATCGCTGCTTGGGGTAAGCGAATTAGGCGATATTCTGAAAGGGTAAAGAGGTACCAACAGAATCGTCTCTTCATGAGTGACCAGAAGAAGTTCTACAGAACTTTGGAGCGTCCCGATGTGGTTTCGACGGGTCAGCGACCGGAAAAAGCCGACGTAGTTGCCTTTTGGCGTGGGCTTTGGTCGCTGCCTGTTGATCACGAAGAGGGCCGATGGTTCGAGGCGGTCGAGGGAGCGTGCGAGCCCATAGCGCCTATGAACCCCGTCAACATATCCGAGGAGGATGTGGTGGCTGCGATCCGTAAGGCTCCGAACTGGAAAAGTCCGGGGCCGGACGGATTGCACCATTACTGGTTGAAGGGGTTCACGCGCTGTCACGCTACTCTCGCCCGTCAGTTCCAAAGCGCCCTCGAGAGTGGGACGCTCCCGAACTTCTTAACTACTGGGGTCACTCATTTAGCTCCAAAGAGCGATGCTACCGCGGATCCATCACAATACCGCCCCATTACTTGTCTTTGTACAATTTACAAGACCTTGACATCCGTTCTGAGCTCCAAGATTACTCAACACATTGTTGATAACAATGTGATCTCTGGAGCTCAGAACGGATGTAGGGGCGGTAGTCGCGGTAGCAAGGAGCTGCTCCTCATCGACGCGGTCGTAGGCCAACTGGTCAAACGCAACCGCCGGAACTTCTCCGCTGGCTGGATAGACTACAGGAAAGCGTTCGATTCGGTACCTCATACATGGCTCATGAGGGTCCTCGAGCTGTACAAAATTGATAGTGCAGTTCGACACTTCCTCGGGCAATGTATGGGGTGCTGGAGAACGGTCCTGAGTTTAGACGGTCAGCGGATGACGGACGCGGATGACCAAATTGATATAAGGCGAGGGATTTTCCAGGGCGATTGCCTGAGTCCAGTTTGGTTTTGCTTGGCCCTGAATCCTCTAAGTACACTCTTGGAGAATTCGGGGACGGGCTTTCAGTTTCGGAGAGGCGGACCACGCTTGCCTCATCTCCTTTATATGGATGACCTGAAACTTTACGCCCCCACGGCTGACAGATTGGCGGAGCTACTGACGATCACTAATGATTTCAGTGGTTCCGTCAAGATGGAGCTCGGGGTCGATAAGTGTGCGGTCATCCATGTTGAGAAGGGGCATGTCGTGCACTCTGATGGTGTCGATGTCGGCACCAATCATTTGAGGGCACTCTCCGAGGCTGAAACATACCGGTATCTGGGCATGTCACAAACCATCGGTGTGAAGGTGGCAGACGTGAAACAGGGTGTTTGCGAGGAGTTTTATGAACGCCTGAAAAGTGTGCTTAATAGCTACTTGTCAGGCGTTAATAAGATCCGAGCCATTAACTCCTGGGTCATGCCTGTACTGATGTACACATTTGGCGTGCTCAGATGGACTCAGACCGAACTCGACGCTCTGGACAGACGAGTCCGCACGATGATGACCTCTCATCGAATGCATCATCCGAGGTCGTCGGTTGTGAGATTGTATATCCCGCGGAAGTGTGGTGGTCGAGGCCTCTTGAGTGCCAAAACCATGCACAACCGCGAGGTATGCAACCTCAGAAACTATTTTTTGACGATGACGGATGATAGTATTCGGGGAGAGGTGGTCGCTAGTGATAAAGGACTGACTCCCTTATCGTTGGCCTCACAGGATTGGCGAACCCCGGAGGTACTTAGCACCTCTGATCGGGAGTCCGTATGGAAAGAGAAGGAGCTGCATGGGAGGTTTTACAAGGTACTTCACGAACCTTTCGTGGACCGTAAAGCCTCCCTGCATTGGCTGCGTTTCGGGGACCTCTTTGGGGAAACCGAAGGTTTTGTCTGTGCAATACAAGACCAGGTTATCAAGACGCGGAACTATCGGAAATACATCCTAAAGGACGGTACCACAGACGTTTGTCGAGCATGTGGCCGTCCCGGAGAGTCACTTAGGCATGTTATTTCCGGTTGTTCGGCTCTTGCTAACACTGAGTACTTGCACAGACACAACCAAGCAGCCAAAATCCTGCATCAGGAGCTCGCTCTAAAATGCGGACTCTTGCAACAGAGGCTGCCGTATTACAAGTATCTGCCGGAGCCAATCCTAGAAAACGACCGTGCCAAAATCTATTGGGACCGATCCGTTATCACGGACAGGACTATTCTAGCGAATAAGCCTGATATCGTGGTATGGGATCGGTCGCAGTCGAGGGTATTTCTAGTGGATGTCACTATCCCTCATGACGAGGGTCTCGTGAAAGCCGAAACCGAGAAGCGTCGGAAATATCTCGACCTGGCTCACGAGATCACCGACATGTGGGGTGTGACTTCGACAGAAATAATCCCAATTGTTTTGTCCGCGAACGGGTTAATTCCAACCAGCCTCGCGACCAACTTGAGGCGGTTGGATTTCTGTGGCGTGTCGGTTCCAGCACAGATGCAGAAAGCGGTGCTGCTCGATACGGCTCGGATCGTCCGTCGGTTCTTGAACCTGACTCCCTGACCCCGACCGACTGTGCTCTTGTCGGGGAGTACCGCCTCTCCCATTTAAAATTCTAATTTTCTGTTTCGGCCATGGGAGAGGCGAGAAACTAAAAGTGTCCCTAAAATAATAATAATAATAATAGTCTAACATCTTAATCCAATGATAATATACCTATTTTATGGTAGGTAGGTTCACCTTTCACTATATTATTTAGATAAATTCACAGTGCTGTGTAGTGTCGCCTTAGAATAGCACTACCCCATTTCTTCCCGTGGGTGTACGTAAGAGGCGACTAACGGTATGGGGGATTATAAGGGATTTTTGGGCGATGCGGTTGGAGACCCATCACCAACAACCTTTATTTTACCAACTTTTCCTTACTCAACTTTCCAAAAGTGGCTGAGGAATTTCTAATTCCGTAGCTCTGGCTAGCCCTTCTAGGGATTCATAGCCGTGAGTATATGTATGTATAAATTCACAATACTGATTTTTCTAGATAATTTAAATGTTACTGGGTCTGGAAATAATTTGTAAAATTTTGAATTTAATTTTAATAACTCAATTATTATCTAATACAGGCAGCACTATGTTCGTTGACTGATGAAACTATAACTGAATCAGCAATTTAAAAAATATAAAAACTTGTTCTCACTCCATGCCGTGACGTGTAGCAAGAACTTAGAATGTCACTACCCTTTTCTGTCTTAAAATAAAAAATAAAATAAAAAGCGTTTATTTACGAGAAACAAGAGTTAAATAAGGTGGTAGGTTTTTTTAAATAGTTCATCTTGTTCTACCTTGCGGCGTGTAAATACTTATTACATTGGTTTAAAATTGGTTACATTTAATAAAATAGTAAAGCTTTAATTTTTGATCAATTATTACATTTTGCTAAAAAGTCTTTCACAGAGTATATACAATTGTCAATCAAATAATTAAATAATACAGATTTAAATTTATTAAATGTCAATTTTTTCGTGTCGTCACTAATAGTAACTTCGGGCGTCGTAAGGCGACTATGGGGCTTTTTTAAGTGGTTTTTGGGCGATGTGGTTGAAAACCCATCACCAACGATACTTTATTTCTACCATCTTGTCCCCTATCAACTTCCGAATGTGGCTGAGGAGTTTCCAGCACTGAAGCTCTTGCTACCCCTTTTTGGGATTCATGGCCGTGAGTATATGTACCTAAATAGCTAAAAATTGAAACACAACGGGCTGTAATTTGCATTGTTTCTCGCAACTGTTGAATTGAATCAAACAGTTCTGGGTTTAATAAGAGCGCTGGAAATGTTGCATTTGAAATGATAATTCCGCGTTTTCGTTCTAGAAACATCTTTCCCCTGAAATTAGTATTCGTTTACACGTCAGCTGAATGCTCCAAGTTGGACCGTTATGAAATTCAAGCGTAGATTTTATTTGTTTATTATGTATTATTTTAGCTGTTTAACTTCAGCTTGCAACAGTACTTTTCAGTTAGTCTGTCTTTTGGTACTTAAGCAAGAAATATAGTTTAATAGATTTAAGATGAACTGATTATACAGTCCTTACCAAAGGTTATCTGGAAGAGATCACTTTTAGTGATCGCCGATCGAATTTGAAGATTGCATAGTTTTGTTGTATGTAAATACATATTTTTTTAGATTTGCCGTGTAGTGCCGGCTGAGAATGTCGCTACCCCTTTCTACCCACGGGTGTCGTAAGAGGCGACTAAGGGTATTGGGGCTTTTTATTGGATTTTTGGGCGATGCGGTTGGAGACCCATCACTAAAAACCTTTATTTTACGATCTTTTCCCCACTCAACTTCCAAAAGTGGCTGAGGAATTTATAATTCCTTAGCTCTGGCTACCCCTTCTAGGGAATTATAGCCGTGAGTATGTGTGTGTGTGTGTATTTACGATAAAGAGTTTTCTATTCTGTAATATATTTGGATATTTTACTGTATTATATTTATAAAACAATCTTACTATTACTAGTTCTAAAACAGACAATTCAGTAAGCATTATTGTGTAAATACCAATCCCACCTAAAACATTCTGCCTATTCTAAAAAACTAGCCAAGTCTCGATAGAGCTGCTTGTTTATCTCTAAAAAGTAATGAAATCTCTAAAATAAGCGGAGCCAAGTCTAAGGTTCCTTACTTCGATTGATTTATTATTATAGTTATTATTATATTATTTTACGTGACTTGGCCGTTGACTTGTAATTAGTAGATTATGATTAAAGTTTAAAGAGAAACATAGAAATAATCACCAGAGTTCTTACAACTAAAAATAAAGATAGATTAGAATAACAAAAAATTGTGAAGCGGACTCTACATAATCGGCAAAGAAGTTTAGAAGATTTGAATAAATCTGCAAATAACTTAGTAAATAAACTTGTACATACTAAACGTGTCAAGAATGTTCAACGGCCAAGTCACGTAAAATTAACTACGACTATAATGATAAATAAATCGCAGTAAGGAACCTTAGAATTGGCTCCAATTATTTTAGAGATTTCATTACTTTTTAGAGATAAACAAGCAGCTCTATCGAGACTTGGCTAGTTTTTTACAGAATGTTTTTGTTGGGATTTCACTTCTTTTTGACAGGACGTAGACTGATTGAATGGTTACATTTTCTTATTATTATATTATCTTGTGAACATACATATACTCACGGCTATAAATCCCTAGATGGGGTAGTCAGAGCTAAAGGATTAGAAATGAGTGAGGAAAAGATGGTGAAATAAAGGTTGTCGGTGATGGGTCTCCAACCGCATCGCCCAAAAATCTTTTAAAAACCGTTAGTCGCGTAAGAACGTACACCCACCGGAAAAAATAGGGTAGTGCTATTCTAAGACACTACACAGCTAAAATAATACTATCTGTTCATCTACTTCAAAAGAGACACAAACCTTTTACAAAGAAATATGTATAAACTTTTCTCGCCTATAAACTATATTTGCAAAGTTGTATTGAAGCATGTTTCTCGAACGAAGAATTTCGCGTACAGCATACAGCAAATTGTACGCGGTCAAATTCAAACTCCTCCGATGTTAACTTTTCAATGCAACTCAATATTTTCACAAGAACTCGGGCAAACAGAATCATGCGGGAACTCGGTGAGTTTAAAGAAATCCTGTATAAAAATAGTAAATACGATTTCTAGTTGTGAAAAGATAAATCTTGGTACAGAGTGCAGCCGCAAATACTGCTGTGTCTCCCGGGTCCAGGGCGGGACACAGCTTTCATATTTACGATGGCGTCACGCGATGACCTGTTAAAGAAGTAGACTAGTCAATATTTTATCCCTGGTTCTGCCGTCGAAGTGAGTAAAAAAACTGGCCAAGTGTGAGTCGCATCTAGGGTTTCGTACCAACCTGAAGTCACGGGAGTACCTGTTAGTTTTGATTCCCTTGCGAGCTTCGAAACTTTGCGGCATGGATGATTTGATTGCGTTGACTTACGCCCGATTTCTGAATTGAGTATTCAAGCTCAGAACGACTTAAGTATCGTTTTGTCTCATTCAGTTGTTAAGATTTCAATGCGACAGATCGATACTTAAGTTGTTCTCAGCTGGAATACTCAATTAAGAAATCAGATGTGAGAAGTTAAATTTCACAGCTCTTAGGTACAATGGTCAGTAGTACGGACGGATGGACAACAAAGTGATTCTATATGGTTTTTGTTTTTGACCTTTAGAGATGCGGAACCCTAGAAACGCACTTCACGCCGGCTCTTGAAGATTAAAATCGAGTTTCATAGTTACACCTAGCCATGTTATTGTGTAATTATACCGATTTGTCCAGTGTATAGGTAAATAGACCTCAGGGGATGATTGTATACTTAGAGGGCGGCCACAGAAGACACATTTACATCAAATAGAATATGTACTTATAAATGGCTGTCATCCGTAACCTAAAGACTAAAAAGAGATGTATTAAGAGATTTACGAATGCAAATTTTTGTTTGCCAGGACCGTACACAGTGCCGATCGATAGTTTCTGCCTACCCCAATTCGAACAAATGGCTTGAATGTGTTTTTTTGTACAAATACGCAAAACAATAGTAACATATGATGAACCCTTTTATTTGATAGTCATCTTGGGGCAGGCAGTGAACGGAAAATATCTACTTTGAAAACGTATACCTATATCACAGATAATATAATACTATAACCTATATTTATGCATTATGTTGTATTCTGCCTGGTGTTCGGAATAATTAAAATGGTGTTTAAACATCCCATGTATTGTCGGCTAAAATTGACATACGAGTTACACAACAATGATTGATTTTGATTGTGATTAAAATTCCGCGAAATTTTGGCGCAATATTTTACTTTAGCTTACAAATAATGCATATTAAAAACCTTTTAAATACTATATACTATAAACATAACGTTATTACAATCCCAAGTAATAGTCTGTTTATATTGTTAGAGTAGTCCATTTGGATATTCGTCCAATGATCAAGGATATTTTTCTGAATACTTATATGCATTTTTTCTTATCTTTTGCATTATGTGGTGATAGAAATCGAAGCAGGTAAATATTATTATTATTATTAATCTTTATTCATATAAATGGTGACATTTAATTATAACAAAGCCCTGCAAAACTGTTTTCCAGTTTGTCTGCAGGTAGAGTCTCTTTTAATAAATTTTTATTTAGTTACATCTATGGTAGTGAGTTAAGAAAATATTTTTTTTAATTTGTTTTTAAATTTTTGTCTATTAGGCTCGAGGTGGATGTCCTCGTAGTTTACATGATTTTCTTTGTATATTGATCCAGCTAAATTTTGCTCAACATTGCTTACAACTGTGATAGGTCATCTCATACAATTAATCGTGAACTCAAATCCTAAGTCAAGGCTACACCAATGTACATACATACATTTACGCCATTAGTTCCTATTGGGGTAGGGAAAGACAGAGAGATAGTATTGATCATCACTTTTTACGCTCCTGATAATCCTCTCTAGTTTCGTTCACATCGATATTTTTTTTAATACTTTATAGATCGTTTTTACCAATTTCTTGCCATCCATCCTCTATGTGCCCAAACTATGTCAAAATCTTTTTTCCTATTTCTTTACATTTATCACGATCTATTCATTATAAATATTCTATTTAATAAAGCACTGATAGCTTTATTCATAAACCTGTGTTTGAAAAGTATTAAAACTTCTAGAACTATCATATTTATAGTTCCAACACGAAACGATGAACCCTGTTTAGTGATCCGTCAGACTTTTAAATGAGAAAATTCTATTGTTTCAATCTAATTCAATCCAAAGTTATTGTTTAATTTATAAGATTTGCGGAGATAGGCTCAAAGTCGCGAGGGATTTCGAGGGCCATTTGATAAGAGCCCTTTTGGGGAAAAGTTTTAATTTCATCTCGCAACTTTTTGGAGATCGGGAGAATGTTATCCATAATCAGATTAATTGGAGTTTTGCGTTGAATTTATTCGGATCCACACCTTTCTTAAGCTGTTATGATTTGCATATTGTTTTTTTTTGTTGCAAATATTTTATTTAGTAAAATGTTTCTTCGGTTTATTTCCCTAATTCTTAAACAATTGTTTCAGGACATATTTTGATACTTACGCAAATTATTTTGAGTTTTGTTATATTTGAAAATAAAATACTTAACGTTGTATTAAGTTTGTCTCAATTTTGACATTAATTTACATTAAAAAACTTTATTTATTTTAGATTTTTCGAAAATACGTTATTAGGAAGGAATGCAAGATTATTTTTGGTGATGCAAAAAGTTCAAACCCAAAACCTATATAACGTCTAAAGTTTGTAAGAATTTTTTGCATTTGAAGATGAAGTGTATGGAAATATGTGATACACGTTTTCTAAAAGAGAGGCCCTCAACATGTTGAAATTGTTTGCAAAAAAATAATGACTCAGATCGTAGGTGTTAGGGGGCTATAATTTTCTCACAGCTCATATATGTCCAAAATGGGCTCGAGCCTACCCTATATAGGGCGATTTGGCCATAGTCCATCACACTGGCCAATGGTTGGCAGACTAACAAATGCTACCGTGATAGTAGCCGGGACCGACGCCTTAACGTGCCCTCCGAAGCACGGAATCATCTTAATTTTCGGATAATCAGGTGATTCAAGCCTGCAATATCCTTCCAGACTTGGTTAAATCTAACAAATTAAATTTGTAAGGTTACCACCCCTCGGGGATCGAAGCCGAGACCTCCGTACTTGAAACCAAGCACTTAACCGCGAGATCACGGAGGCAGTCAATATATATGATGGGCTATAATTAAAACGTAGTAAAAAACGGAATACAAACAACTAATATATTTTGATCCATACATACCGACATGCATATTTCCCATTGGAGTAGGCAAAGACTATGAATCGCCACTTTGTACAATTCAGACAAACTTCTCGAGCTTCCAAATCATCTTAACATTGTTTTTAAAAGCTTTTATTTAACTTGCAATGTTTATATTTGTGTGTTCGGGTGAAATCTTTGAACTCAATTTTGAAGTAGATATATTCAACCGTTTGTGCTGAAATTTTGTGGACGCATTTTGTTTGGATGACAATATATGATAAGATATGTGACGTCATTCTAAATTCAATATGGCGGATCATACAAGATGTCAGAACAGTTATATTTTATCCACTTATACAATATTGGTATCAAATAAAAGGGCTTGTTAAGAGTGACTAGAAAAAGAATATGACGTCATTCTGAATCCAATATGGCGGACCATGCAGGATGGCGGAATAGTTACCTTTAGTCTACTTCTACAATATGGGTATCAAATGAAAGGGCTTGTTAAGAGTGACTAGAAAAAGAATATGACGTCATTGTGAATCCAATATGGCGGACCATGCAGGATGGCGGAATAGTTACCTCTAGTCTACTTCTACAATATGGGTATCAAATGAGAGGGCATTTTGAGAGTAATAATAAATTGAAAAAAGAATGTGTCGTTTACTAAAAAGTAAAAAATAAAAACTAAAAAGATAACTAAAAAGTAAAAAATAAAAAAAAATAAGTAAAAAAACTTTTTAAGAAAAAGCTTTTATTTAAACGCTCTAAAAAGAAGAAAATAAAATATTCCTTTTGGATTATACTAACAACTCCTCATTCTACACAATTTATATATAATAATAAAAACTTGTTGCTCGATTTACCACAAATTATTATGATTTAAAGGAATGTTGATAGGTATGTAAACCTCGCGGAGTTGTTAGTATAATCCAAAAGGAATATTTTATTTTCTTCTTTTTAGAGCGTTCAAATAAAAGCTTTTTCTTAAAAAGTTTTTTTACTTAAAATTTTTTTTCTACTTTTCAATACAACTTTTTACAAACACATTTTACACTTTCGCGAAATATTTCGTAAAAAAATAAAAATACACTCATACTCAATTATATTTAACACACGCCCATTCTATTTTGTTTATTTATTTATTTATTAGGCATGCACACAGTACAACATCATATTATATTATAATTTACATAAGACGTATATGTTTTATTCAGATGCAGTACCAGAACAGCATGCACAACATTTCCTATTTAGTTGAACTAATTTACAATACTAAAAAAATATAAATGATTCAAAATAAAGATTATATAAATTTTATTCAGTATATAGTAAGCCTATCGACATAATATTTTTTGTCTAAAGCCATACTCGAATTTCGATCACTGGCCGAATTATTTTCCTACATTTTCTATCAAAATATCACAGTGTAGCTTTGTTCAAACAAACCGAAACGAAATCAAAGAGATTCACTGTCCAAAGTGATACAGTCGCTGACACAATTCAATTACATTTTCAAAAATAGGTCACACAAGTCCGCAATATGGGACTGGAACAAATCCGGGACCGCGGAACAGACTTGAATATTCAATAGCTACTAAGCAGATAGTTACAGTGTAGGGTTGCGAATCACATGCATGATGGGCCCTCAGAGCGCGAGTCGCCCTTGTTGCACCAGCTTTGATGAGTTGTGAATATCATATTATCTCGGAAGAGTATAGTATTTTAATTTTATGTTTGCTGTGTAGTGCCGGCTTAGAATGTCACTACCCCTTTCACCCCTTGGGCGCGTAAGAGGCGAATAAGGGTATAGGGCTTCTGAAGTGGTCTTTGGGAGATGCGGTTGGACACCCTTTACCAACAATACTTTATTCCTATCATCTTGTCCCCTGTCAACTTCCAAATATGGCTGAAGAGTATCAATCTATGAAGCTTTGGCTACCCCTTTTTGGGATTTACGGCCGTGAGTATATACATGTATGTCTATATTAAACTGATACAGCTTTATCTGGAGGATTCTGTTAGGAAAGGAAACAGTTTGAAAGATTAGTTTGCTTTCAAAGCCGGCGTCCCAGGTTCGAATCCCGCTAAGGGCAATTATTCCAATGATGAAAACAAATCTTCAGTCTTAGTCTTGGATTTCAGGCAAGTGTTATTGTAAAGTATTATTCATATCATTAGTTTCCTTATCAAAAGTCTATTTAAAATACCTGTTAAGTTTAATCACATTTATTAATTCTAAATGTTGAACAAGGGTACAGTTTTTAAGTGTTTGGTCATTATGCGTCTAAACTACAATCTAAGAGACTTGGATTCAAACCAAATATTAATCCTGTAATTTTAAGCACGCTCCATATGCGATTAACATAACAACAGTGCAGTCCCATCTTATGAATGACACAAAACTTCCTCGAAAAAGAATAATCTATCTTATCTACACTATTTCTACATGGCAACACAGCCCTATATGTAAACTAAAACAGTGTGGCCATAATAATATGACTTTATTTAGCAGCACTGCGGGCTTGTGCTGGGGCATGTAACTACTAAAAATTCTTTTAAATTCTTACTCTTTTTAAATTTATTCATCTAAAATTAAAACACCAAGTATATTCGCGATAACTCACACTCAAACGTTCACGCCATTTATCCCCGAAGGAGTTGGCAGAGGAACTAATACTTCTGAACATCATGTGACATTGTCACCGGTTGTTCAATATACCCACGTTTTGCTTGGACAGCGTACTCACGTGATAGGAGGCAGGCCTTTCGCCGTTTTGTACGAATACACTGTCACATGACTAAGTACAACTCAGCCATGTGGAGGAAGAATTCATAAAATCGGGCTAGCCGTTACAAGTACGATTAACAACACTGTGATCCAACATTAATAAATGTCATACATAAGTATGCTTATGTATATATTTATTAATGTTGCTGTGTAGTGTCGCCTTAGAATAGCACTACCCCATTTCTTCCGGTGGGTGTACGTAAGAGGCGACTAACGGTATTGGGGCTTTTAAGGGATTTTTGGGCGATGCGGTTGGAGACCCATCACCAACAACCTTTATTTTACCATCTTTTCCCCACTAAACTGTCCAAAAGTGGCTGAGGAATTTCGAATTTCTTAGCTCTGGCTACCCCTTCTAGGGATTTACAGCCGTGAGTATATGTATGTATGTATGTATAAGTATACTCATGTCATTCTAGTCATACTATAGGATATATAAAATCATTTCATAATTTTCCATTATTTATTACTTATCTAGTTGTTTTTATCATGTTTAAATCTAGCCCCTTTCCCTTTCCCTTTGTAAATAGTCTTTATTTTATTTGTAAGTTACATTTATGTTAATAAATTAATAAAAATAATAAAAAAAACTTTCAAAAAGGTCTTCAAGCGTCTTGCTCGGCCGCACCTCGGCCATAAGTTGGTAAGTACGTATTTAATTGTATGTGCATAAAGATGCTGCGAGAGGTTTAGAACATCATAACAACAAGTTCGTCGTTCATAACTATAGTGCTAGAATAACACGTAGTAGCATACAGTATGTGTGCTAGGTTGCTAACACTCCGGAAATTGGAATGCAACACTGCGCCTTAGAAACCAGGTTGCAAGTGAGATCCGCCGCCGCGCCGCCTCTCTCAGCTTTGCTGTGTGCGTACTAAGTATTTACATCTTATAAATGCAATAGGGAGAATTTATAGAAGCTTATTTATTGCATTTCACAAATTATGTTTTTTTGTCTAGTTTTTGCCATGTAGTGCCGGCTTTGCCGTGTAGTGCCGGCTTAGAACGGAAAGGAATGTCACTACCCCTTTCTACCCACGGGTGTCGTAAAAGGCAACTAAGGGTCTTTTTTAAGTGATTTATGGGCGATGCGGTTGGAAACCCATCACCATCGATACTTTATTTCTACCATCTTATCTCCTATCAATTTCAAATATGGCTTGAGAGTTTCTAGCTCTGAAGCCCTGTCTACCCCTTTTTGGGATTTATTGCCGTGAGTATATGTATTTATGTATGTGGTAATTGTTATATGTATAGTACAAATTAGTTCGTAAAATACAAATGTGATACCCCCTACGTCTTTTTCTTACGTCTAAAATTATAGGTACATTAAATTAAACTTAAACCAAATTTAGTTATGTGGTGATAGAGGGATTATTTATTTTTGTTCTGAATCTATCTGAACTCTGTTTAGTCTATTTGATGCCTATAACTACGAAGATAAAATAAATATTTGTATGATAAGCATATGTTTAGCAATTTAGTAAATTATCAATTGATATACAGTATACTGTCTCGTTCACTCTTAGTTTTCTTATCGAATGAATGTTATTTGTGCTTCTTAACACAACGGGCGCTTAATAGTGTTTAGCATTATCCAGCATTCAGCGCCCTATTTTTTATTATTCTTTGCATTGAGATATATTATTGACACATTCGTATCTAACAGGATTCTTTTACTGCATGGTTGAATGTTACAAATCTAAAACTAAATTAGGATCAGCAATTTTTAAATAAAATAAATATATTTTATTAGTATGTCTCCTTACAAGTTTTAGTTGTAGTTGTTATTACAATATATTGTCTGTCATACTCGCTATACAGCTAATAACAGTTTTGATATAAGTGATTATTTTATAGCTTTTAAAAGTACGAGTCATTGTTCATATCAAAAACCTAGCGCAAACAAAATCAAGCGCATTTTTGCTGAAATATCATAGCACGATGCAATCGCTCTATTGAAATGAACGTGTGAGTAAAACCAGTCACAATTGATACGCGAGGTCACGAAGACAACGCTACTGAGTGTGACAATATAAAATGAGTGCATTTAAACAAGTTACAAAACTGTTTAAAGATCTTCAAATGGATGCAGTGGATCTCAGTTTAGCCATTGAATATCTTCGGTCCCACCAGGCCATACAAGAATGGCTCAAGGATACAAACCAAGAGTTCGATGACTTCGTAAACAGGTTGAAGCAAAATAGCTGGACTGTTGATAATAAGTCTATGAATGAGTACGTTATCAAGAATACCACAAGAACAGATTCTGGTGACAATAAGAACATTAAAAATTTGACCGAGGAATTGAAATCAAAAGAAGAATTACTTGCTCAATTGTCTTATTTATTTATGAAAGATGGTCAAATTGAAGTCGTTAAAAACTATGACATTAAACGCATAATAAAACGATTGGAATTAATTCACCAACAAAACCATGATGACTTTATTTCAACTAAAATAGTAGACATTTCGATAACTAAAAGTATAGTATTGCACTACAACGAAACAAATTTAATAATGGCGGAGTTGATAAAGAATATTTTTGTCGATTCAGGCTTTGAAACCACTCTAGAACAAAAGCACAGTAGATATTCTGTGACACCTAAATACATTCCAGGAATGACTTTTGGAAGCGTGGTGGTTGTAACTGAGGAGACTGACATAGATTCAGCTGTGCACTGCGTAACTCACGCCGCGCATGCGCACGAGTACCAGTGGAGAATACGCCGCATTATTATCCAAGAAAGTGTGTTTGAACGTTTTAAAATCTGCCTCAAACATTCTGCAGAACGTAAATCTATCAACACTAATGAAGAAAATTTTAAAGTATTCGACAAGAAATCCTCACAAGTCACAGTGTATGGGAAAAAAGTGTTTCTTTTCGATTACGTCGATGCCACTGTTGATGATTACGAAAGATTTTATGAACCAATAATCTTTGTAGAAGGATACAGGACTACTAAAGAATTATTTTCATTACTCAATAAGTACGATCCAATTTATTTGTCCATCTGGTGTAGCAACATTTCTGTGGCAAACGATATTGCGATTAATACGAAAGCAAGGAATGTGAGGATCAACGATTTTGGTTTATATGACGTGGTTGAGATAACACCTGATTATTTCATCAGACATCCTGAAAACATAAAACCTGACGAGAATACTGCAAACGATGATTTAAGGGTTCTTATTAAATTAAGGAATAATTGGATAAACCTCAATTTTGAAAATAAAAAGAATATTTTAAAAGAAGCGTTGTCTTTGAGCAAAGACGTTCAGAGTATATTACAACACTTATCAGCCTCGGAATCTTACGTCAAAATTGATAAAGACAAAATGAATTTTGGCTTCACCAAACCATTTGGTGTGATTGCTGTGAACTGTGATCAATTTTTTTTATCAGATGCTCTGCGTTTATTATTAAACGATAATGCACTCCTTCTATCCAATAACTCAAAGCTTGAAGAAGGTGATATTGATACTATAAAACAATTAAGCAAGTATTCAATACCCTTGATTATAAGTAGCGAGGATCTAGTTGCATGTGATTTAATAGACGTATACGTAGAGGGCTCTATAAATAAATTATTGCAAATGTCAATGAAAACTGTTTGTACCACATTTGGAGAAACTTTTGCTAATTAAACTACAACATAAACATACCAATAAACTGTTTTATTTTATTATCATATATTTTAATGCCATGATCTCATCATTTAACGTTAACGGCCATTGTGGTCTAGCTGTACAGCTCTCGGCGTACAATATGGTACGTACAATATGTGGTGTTCGTTTTATTTAATGGTTTAGTAGGCCTGAATCACCTGATCTGAAAATAAAGATTATTCTGTACTTCGGAGGCATTATAAGCAATCAGTCCGTGTTACTGTAAAAACATTAGTAGATATTTTGTCAGCCCGCTTTCGGCAAGCGTAGATAAAATGCATCACTTGTAACATTTTCGCAGTTTCTCTCTCACCACCTTCTGAACGCAAAACCAAACTCTTACTAATAATCTACCGAGGCTGTTTCGAATTCGTTTTGGGAAATTCCAAGTCCATAGTATTCTAGTGTTTAATTACGAGCCTGTCTCCGCATTGGAGTTTACAGTTTACACTTCCACCGCGATATTGCGTTGAATAATTGTTTTAACTCAGTTATGTTGGACTATGAATAGATGCCATTGTACTCAGCGCTGTACTGCCATCTTTTAACTACATTTTTATTTTTATTATGTCGCAAAATAAAAAACCAGAGTAACTGCTTACTACATGTAGATATAAATATGTAGATTATAAAATAAAATTACATATAGGTTATTACTATATTTTGCTGCAACCATGGACGTATTAAATTAAACAGGACTGACTTCTAAAACTGAGTATATTTTAAAAATCAAACACAACTTATTTAATACTGTTTCGCTTCTATAATTATTTTTCCAAATACTTTTAGCAACTAATAATAATTTGTTGCCGTGTAGTGCCGGCTTAGAATGTCGCTACCCCTTTCTACCCACGGGTGTCGTAAGGGGCTTTTTATTGGATTTTTGGGCGATGCGGTTGGAGACCCATCACCAAAAACCTTTATTTTACCGCCTTTCCCCACTCTACTTCCAAAAGTGGCTGTGGAATTTATAATTCCTTGGCTCTGGCTACCCCTTCTGGGGAATTATAGCCGTGAGTATATGTATGTATGTATGTATGTGTAATAACAAAAGTGTCTTAATTACTTATGTTCACTGACATTATTCATATTAGGGTTGGCAGAAAATAGCGATCGCCACTTTGCACGATCCTGAAAAATCTCTTGTTTCCCTCACATTCCTTATTCTTCTTACACAAGGGAATTTGGCGATGCGGTTGGAGACCTATCACCAATAACCTTTATTTTACCATCTTTTCCCCACTTAACTTCCAAAGGAAACTGAGAAATTTCTAATTCCTAGGATCTGGCTACCCCTTCTAGCGATTTATAGCCGTGATTATATGTATGTTAAGGTGAATCTCACACTTGTACCCTTGTATTTCGCGTCTTAACTTGAGACAGCTATGTTTAAACATGGTTTGAACTTGGTGCTAACTGCTACGTAGTTCCTAGAAACTTGGGTACATTTCATACAAAGTTATTGTGTGACGTGTTGCTGGTTTCCAATAACTGTTGTCTTAGACCTCACTACTATATTGTACTAGCGATCTGACCCTGCTTGTGTTATTATAAAAATAGGATGAAATCTCTCCATACATTCTGTTTTTACACGCAGTGGAATCCTTATTGGATGAATCAAATGTATAAGTTGGTTTCCCATCAAACTTACACGACACGACTTTTAATCAACCTGTAAGTACTAACTTTGATTACTTGTATCATAATTATACGCTACTATGTGGTATTCTTTTATTTGATATCACTTTATTCTTTTTTTGATGTTCTATAGGTGAAGATTTGTAAATGGCATTGTGTATTCATAATTAGTATTATACATATTGTTTGTATTGGTCTGTTAATATTCCAAAGAAAATAAAGTATTAAAATAAATAAATAAATAACTTTTTTATAAAGGTGGGAGTCCGAAGTCAGAAGAATGAAAGAGGATATATGAGAAGAATAATAAAAGTAAGGGAAGCAAGAGAGAAAAGTCACGATAGACTATATATCAAAACATATATCCGACTAGCGCGGATATATGTTTTGATAAATTAAAAGCTAACAATTGTGAAACACGTGTGACCTACATTTTTAATTACAAGGAATTTATAATGACTACTGTACCAACTATGCCATCACCACTATCAACCGCGGCGGCATCTACAGATCTGGCTCAGATCACTGTAACTTCACGAGTTCCCGATTTTTGGACGGAAATGCCTAGACTGTGGTTTGCTCAATACGAAGCAATCATGTTACCGCAGAAACAAAGCGACGAGATTAAATATAACGTGGTTATTTCGAAACTCAGCCGCGAAGCTCTACAACAAATAAGCGACATACTGATGTCACCTCCTGAAACTAACAAATATCAGGCTGTGAAGGAAAGGTTGCTGCAGGTGTTTGAAGAAAGCGCAGAGCGACAGTTTCAGAAATTGGTTGGTGAAATGGATCTAGGAACACAAAAGCCCTCCCAGCTGTTGCGCAAGATGAGAGACCTAGGTAGAACCACTCAGGTCTCTGAACTGACACTGAAAAATTTATGGTTATCTCGCATCCCTGCGGCTGTCAGAGCAGTGATCGCAGTCAGCAATGAAAGAGATCTAGACAACATCGCAAAAATTGCTGATAAAGTCATGGAAACTATTTCCCAGGGTAATATTGCAGAGGTGTCAGGTACCACCAGCACCAGCACCCTATCCTCCACTGTTGCCAATATACCATTAACTGAGATGTTCAACATGATGCAGAAGCTTTCGTTAGAAGTTATGTCCCTTCGAGAACAAATAAAGCGAGGTAGAAGTTATCATCAGCGTAGTAAGAGTCGGCAAGGGGGGCGGAGACCCCGAAGTATTTCACGGAACCGGAATAACCCCAACTGGTTGTGCAAGTTTCACTATAAATACCGTGGAAAGGCCAGGAATTGTGAGCAGCCGTGCGCATGGGACCCCAATCGGGCTAGCACGAACCAGGGAAACTAGATGCGGTACAGCAGGTGGCGGATTATACTGTACCACTGAGTAACCACCGCCTTATGATTTTTGACCGTAAGAATAACATATCTTTTCTAATTGACACAGGTGCAAACATATCTGTTTTACCTAAATCTCATGTTTCATTTTTTTAAAAACTTAAATTGCCACTACAAGTTATATGCAGCTAATAACACTGAAATTAAAACGTACGGTATAGTTAGTTTAGAATTAAATTTAGGTTTAAGGCGCGCGTTCACTTGGAATTTTATAGTTTGCGACGTAAAACAAGCCATCTTAGGAGCTGATTTCTTGTATAAAAATAAATTATCAGTTGACCTCTATCAACGTAAACTAATTGATACGGTTACACAGTTAAATTCAATAGGAACTATAGTTATATCAAAACATTCATCTATCAAAACAATTCAAAATGATCACCCTTATTTAGATTTATTAGAAAAGTATCCCGAAATTACAAAATTTATATGCTTTACTAATCCCTCAGATAGTTCTATATATCACCACATAGAAACTTCAGGTCCTCCCGTTAGTGCGAAAGCACGACCACTCCATCCCGATCGGTACAACCGGGTGAAGGAAGAGTTTCGACTAATGCAAGAGGTAGGTATATGTCGCCCCTCGAAGAGCCCGTGGGCAAGCCCACTTCATGTAGTTCCTAAAAAGAACGGACAGCTCAGACCTTGCGGAGACTACCGCCGTCTGAATGCCGTGACGAAACCAGACCGCTATCCGGTTCCCAGGTTACAGGACTTCACTTATGGTTTAGCAGGTAAGCCTATTTTCTCACGTATCGACATAAATAGAGCCTACCATTTTATCCCTGTAGCTCCAGAGGACGTTGAAAAAACCGCTATCATTACACCATTTGGTCTTTACGAATTCCCGCGAATGTCATTTGGTTTACGTAATGCCGCACAGAGTTTTCAAAGGTATATGGATCATACAGTATTGCGAGACTTACACAAATTAAATAAATCAGGTAATAATACTTCCTATTTATTTTGCTACATCGACGATATTTTGATTGCTTCAGATAATGAGAAAATACACAGAGAACACTTAGAATTACTTTTTAAAAGGTTAACAGAATTAGGTATGACATTAAACGTTGATAAAAGTTGTTTTGGTAAAAAGAAAATTCAATTCTTAGGCTATGAGGTTTCAATTGAAGGGCTAAAGCCCTTGCCTGAAAAGGTACAAGTAATTAATGAATATCCTAAACCTAAAACTGTAGAAGATTTACGTCGATTTTTAGGCATGGTTAATTTTTATAGATCTCATTTAAAAAACGCAGCGGATTGTCAATCGGTATTAAATTCATTTTTACACGGATCTAAAAAGCGTGATAAAACTATAATTCATTGGAATGATAAATCCAACCAAGCTTTCGAACAGTGCAAACAGGCTTTAGAGAATGCAGTTACACTATCCTATCCTTTGCACAATGCACCTTTAGCCCTTTTTACCGACGCAAGTAATACATCAATCGGAGCTGTACTTCAACAAAAAGTAGGTAATGAATGGCAGCCCTTAGGTTATTTCTCCAAAAGAATTTCGAATACACAATCTAGTTATAGCACATACGATAGAGAACTTTTAGCGATTTATGCTTCAATTGTCCACTTTAGAAATATGATAGAAGGTCGCGAGTTGATCGTTTACACAGATCACATGCCCCTAACGCGTGCTTTAGAGAGTGGGGGTAGCGCTAAGGAGCTACCAAGGAGAGCTCGCCAGTTATCGTACATTAGCGAATTTACTAGCGATATACGACACGTACAAGGTTGTATGAACCGTGTGGCCGACGCCCTGTCGCGGATAGAGACCATCTCGTGCCCATCATCTATCGATTATGATAATCTCGCATTTACACAAGAGAATGACAACGAACTCAAGCTGTGGTTGTCACACAAAAATAAAAATGATAAGCTAATTTTTAAAAAAGTTTTTACTCCTTTTTCTAGTAAGTTTCTATATTGTGAAATATCTACAGGCATAATGAGGCCGTTTATACCTTTATCATATCGGAAACTAATATTTGACAACGTACATAATGTCAGCCATCCAGGTATACGATGTACTAGAAAAATGATAGCAAAACGGTATTTTTGGCCAAACATGAACAAAGATGTGAGTGCATGGGCGAAAACATGTGTGAATTGCCAAATGTCGAAGGTAAGTAGACACACAATTTCTAAACTAGGCTGTTACCCAGCGAGTGAAAAATTATCACATATTAATTTAGATATAATAGGACCCCTGCCTACAACAGCGCAAGGATATAGGTATTGCGTTACCATGATCGACCGTTTTACTCGATGGCCGGAGGCGTGTCCGATAGAAAATATAACGGCCGAAACTGTTTCTAAAGCTTTCTACGAGACGTGGATAAGCCGATACGGGTGCCCCACCAAGATAACTACTGATCAAGGTAGGCAATTTGAGAGCGAGTTATTTTATTCCCTAACGAAATTATTAGGAGCGCAAAGACTACGTACCACCCCTTACCATCCCCAAAGCAACGGGATTATAGAGCGTTGGCACCGCACAATGAAGTCAGCATTAACAGCTAGACTTATTTCTGCTAAATCAACCTGGATTGAAGAATTACCAACTGTTATGCTCGGATTAAGAGCAGCAGGACGTAGCGATTCCAACATCAGTGCAGCTGAGATGTTGATGGGGTATAACATTCGTCTACCTGGAGATTTCTATACTGAGGTAAGTATTCAGACAGATGAACAATGCTATACAAGTAGTCTTCGTAAGATTTTAAACTCACTAAAACCAAAAATGAACGTTAGTAGTAAAGATTCACGAAACCTTTTCATTCACCCTAATTTATCATCTTGTAGCCATGTATTCATTAGAGAAGACATGGTAAAAAAACCTTTGACTCCTGCTTATCAGGGACCCTACCCAGTAATAAGTAGATCAGATAAAGTTTTTAAAATTCAATTGCCTAATCGGATTACACATATTTCAATAGATAGATTAAAACCAGCCTTCCTTATCAAAGAAAACGATTCCGATTTACAAACGCAAACTCAGCAAGTTCAAGGGACGACTAAGCTCGCACATGAAACAAATTTAAATAATAATTACAAAAATCTTCCTTTTCCAACACCTTACACTACTAGAAGTGGAAGGACAGTTAAACCTACTGTTCGATTCCTCATAGATTAACTTTCTTATTATTATTTACTACGAATAGTGATTTTTATTTTATCGCGTTAGTTGTATAACTTATACTTTATGTTATCTATATCGCATCTAAATTTGAGCTGTACGACACATTCATTGGAATGAAGCAATTGAAGCAATATAATTAATCAACTATTAAGGCGCAGTTGGTTCAGCGAAAAATATCATCTCAGGGGGTGCTGCCCCCGCGGGCGCGGGGAAGCGCCTGCGCGCCGATCGAGCGGCGACGCGACGCCGCCGCCGCCGCGTGCGCGCGTTTAAAAACATACAGTAGGGTAAGCAATACAGTTATTGTCAACTCGACAGTTTTAGCCACTCGCAAATATTTTCTATGGTATGGGTTCGGACATTTGTTTATGATTATTTACATTTTCTTTCTAAAATATTTACGAGTGGTTATAACAGTCAGGGTGACGAAAACTGTATCGCTTACCCTAGGTTATCAATTTCAAAAATAGTTTCTACCATGGCCGTTTACAATATAAAATGTAATGATACGATAGATCTGTCTACCCCTGTCAGTTTATACAAAATTATTACAGTGATAATTTCATAACTTTTGCCGTGTCGTGTCGGCTTAGAATAACACTACCCCATTTCTACCCGTGATCGTAAGAGGCGACTAAGGGTATAAGGGCTTTTTAAGTGATTTTTGGGAGATGTGGTTGGAGAACCGTCACCGAAATCATATATTATTACCATCTTTTCCGAAATCAACTTCCAAAAGTGGCTGAGGAATTCCTCATTCCAAAGCTCTGGCTATCCCGTTAAGGGATTTATAGCCGTGAGTATATGTGTGTATATAATTTTCAGTTTACACCTGTAACTAATTAATATTATTAATTTAAATTAGAAGTTACTTTAACGGTTTTGTTCTTTTTCCCATTCCTAATAAATTAAACAATAAAATATAATAAAATATTTTTTAACAAAAAGAAAACCGACTTCATAGTTGGAAAAACAACCGAAAATAAACAATCTAGTACTAAAAAGTACAAAATAAGTATTTTAGTTGAATATGAGTACTGTGATTAATACCTTAGCAATTTCTTTATTCCACACGCGTCAGTTCAACCTACCTAAATATTAAAATTCTCCTAAATTAATTTGTGAGCCGGTGCCAGCCTGCGTGATGATGATTGATAATAATAAGTGTGTATTTCGCACTTCATATACATGTACAATGTAGGATACCTTGTAGTTGTAGGGTAAATTGATTTTTGTACGTATTACCATTTAAAACGTAAGGCGATAGATATATATTGTTTAGATTGTAATAATCAGAGATAGATAGTAGGGTGAATTTACTTTTGTTTGACTGGCACCGTCTCAAAAATTAATTTAAGAGAATTTTAATATTTAGTTAGGTTGAACTGACGCGTGTGGAATAAAGAAATTGCTAAGGTATTAATCACAGTACTCATATTCAACTAAAACACTTATTTCGTACTTTTTAGTACTAGATTGTTTATTTTCGGTTGTTTTTCCAACTATGAAGTCTGTTTTCTTTTTGTTAAAAAATATTTTATTTTACGAGTTTTAGAGATGGGTAGACCTGGCAAAGATGCATCTCTCGGATGAGAAAGCGACGGTTACTGTATTATTCTTCGCATTTCCGGTATTTCTATAACTGTACGATATTAAATGGGCTCAACCATATGTAACTTTACATTGTTCTGAAATCCCTCAAAAGGTGATGGTCTACAATTCTACATTTCAAGAACGACTCAATCGTTCACGCTGAATATCCCCGAAGGGGTTAGCAGAGGTAGTAATACTTCTGAATATCACGTGACATTGTCACCTGTTGTTCAGAGTACCCACGATTTGCTTGAACAGTGTTCTCACGTTATACAGGTCAGGCCTATCGGCGCGGCGTTTTGAACAAATACACTGTCACATGATTGTGAGTTTCGACAGTCCCCTCGATTTCCTGGGATGCCATCATCAGATTTATCCTGGTCTCATGGTACTTCCTCGGTAACAATAACTTAACAAAAGAAATGTTTAGTGAACCTGTACTTCTCTTCATAAAAGCTACGAAGAGGAGTATAAATCTATATAGAATGTTGGAAGAACTGTTTCCTAACTCCTAGTGATTAAGGACCCACACCTTCCATCATCAGCTCAGCAGCATAACAATATGATTTTCAGAAGCAAATGCCAATATAAATTCAGAAAATATGTAAAACGCGGTACATTTGCCTATAAAATTTCAGGGTTCCCCTCGATTTCTCCAGGATCCCATCATCAGACCCTGATATCCTCATCATGGTACCAATCCGGGAGTATCTTCTTTCCAATGAAAAAATAATAAAATCAATATCAATAATATTAAAAAAAATAAATATAAATAATAAAAATGAAAATCGGTTCATAAATGGCAAAGTAATCAGCGAACAAACATAAAAAAAAATATACGGTCGAATTGAGAACACTCCTTTTTTTGAAGTCGGTTAAAAATGAGTGCAATCTATGAATTGAATTAATTCTTTTATATTTGCTAATGCTAACCGTACGCACGGTCACTCTCACGCCTACATTGACGCGCATCGTATACAGATAGCTTACTCGCACACTAACGGCGCCGCACGCGCGTAAATTGTAAGATCTGTAACACAAGGCGCGCGCGACATAGGTCCATCCCCTAAAGCAGCTCGCCGAGCACTGAGCGGGCGGCAGGCGGCGCTCGGGCACGAGTAGGACTGCGAATATCGATGTTTTTAAAATATTTGTTTTATTGAATTTATTAAAAAAGAAAACTAATCGCCAATTATTATTAGAAATACAAATGCTCAAATTATGATGCAAGTTATATGTAAGTAGGTAAAATAAATAAAATATAAAACCATTTTAAAGAGTGTTATTAGAGGTATGTTGGCGATTTTTTTCTATCGAGCGAAAATGTATTAATCATGTTTCGAATCGCCAATTCCACAGCAGAAAAGCCTCAAGATTTTGATGTATTTTTTTCAAAACCATATTGTTATAAACATACGCATTATAATGTTTCAAAAACTCTGTTCGCTGCACCAACGGCACCTTAATAATTACTCGTTACTGCATCAAATTTCACGTTTACAATCGCATGGCAACTGTGTATGTAAGCAGAAACCGAATGTAAAATTAATTTAATTAATAACTAGAGATTAAGCAAAAATTTATGCAAGTAAACAAATCATAATTTCGTAATAATTACATATTTTAAAACTGCATCACTTATTTTTTAGTTTATTAACATTCATTTCATAATTAACAACCAGACTGGCATATTAAGTTTTTAAAAAATACTCTTATAAATATACTCATCATTAACATGGGTGGATTCACATCAAAACAGAAAGATGAGGAGATCATCATTGCCCAGAATGGGGCAAATGACGCTAGTAACATTCACCTGGAACGGAAGTTAGAAACATACGGGGTGGTTACCACAGTGATAGCAGTACTACTGGGAGTGTTACTGCTGTACGCAGCGTACAGAGCATGCTGTGTGCACGCGAAAAAGTGGTTGCGGCGAGAGGTTCAGGGCTGGCAGAGCACCGTCAGCCTGGCACCACACCGTGCACCACCATCGGTCATGATCAGCAATGGAGACGGGAAGCCAGACACAGCGGCGATTCCCATGCAACACCTCGTCGTGTGAACGTTTTTTGTGAAGTTTCGTCGTATATTTGTGTCTTTTAAATATTGTTTTAGCCTTTTCACGTCATTTTTTAAATTTTCCATTGTGTTTTTTTTTATATCGATTTTTTTTTATAAAGAAGGGGATGTATGTAGCGGTAATTAGATACCGCACATAATTGCATATTTGTAGAAATGTTAGTCACTAAGTCAATCCGATTAAATACGCACGTGTGATTGGAAAACCGAGTTTTATTTTATATTATAGTTGTTTCTCCGCGTAGTAAAAATAACATTAGTTAAAAGCACTACCCCAATTCTTCCGGCGGGTGTACGTAAGAGGCGACTAACGGTATTGGGGATTTAAAGGGATTTTTGGGCGATGCGGTTGGACCCATCAACAACAACCTTTATTTTACCATCTTTTCCCCACTTAACTTAACTTTCCAAAAGTGGCTGAGGAATTTCTGATTCCTTAGCTCTGGCAACCCCATCTAGGGATTTATAGCCGTGAGTATATGTATGTATGTTTCATTTATATAATAAATAATAATAATAATAAAAAAAAAAAAAAAACATTTATTGCAGACTACAAGGTCCATAAGGGTTAGTAATACAAGAAAAAACTAAAATACAAAACTAAAGAACTAAAAATATCGTTAGTAGACTTAAAACCTATTTATTATTTCTACTGTACAAAGTAATGGACCACTGCCTGAACAGTGGCGTGTCCCATTTCGTCGCAAATGTTCGCAGAAGGCTATTGTTGGACGCAAGTAGTCTATCCCTAGTGGAGGCCGCGCGTTTCCGCATGATGGCAAAAAAGTCATCAACATGGGCCTCCGCGAACATCAGCGACGCACTGCAGTGCCGGGGTTTTCGCAACATTATTCGTAGAGCATCGTTGTATTGAACGCGTAGTGCGCTGTACGCACTCCGCTTATATGAGAGCCACAGGCTGCAGGTGTAGAAAGACTGACAGAAAGCTCGGAACAGGGTCAGTTTTACCTCTGTGCTACACCTAGCAAACCTGCGGGCCACCATATTGCATCGTACAGACAGCGCCCTACGCTCTCTTTCAATAGCAAGATTGTCTGAGAGCTTTACGTCAAGGAAGTGTCCCAAATACTTAAAACTATCCACCCTTATGAGCTCCCTACCACATAGCTTTATCGGGGGAACCGATTTTGGCAGTTTGTTTCCCGCACTAAATACCAGATAAACACTTTTGCTAACGTTATACTTAAGCCCACATTTAACAGCATAACTCTCACAAATATTAAGTAGCTTTTGCAATGCGCTCACTGAAGGGCTCAGTAGCGCCATATCATCAGCATAGCTGATGTTATTCATGGAAGTTCCATCAACCGAGCACCCGACTTTGGCTCCACTGAGCTCCTCAATCAGCGCATTTACAAATATATATCATAATTAATCAAACATTTAGGTTCTACACTCCCTAAAAAAGGACAAAGACTTGTAGCTCAGGATAAGAATACTTTCCGAAATTAATACCCGAACATGATACCAACAAAAGTAATTGTATCAAATGAACTTATAATTATATTAAATATTCTTTCAGGATTTTAATAGAATTATTCTAATTACGAAACTGAATATTTCTCTACTTAGTAAGTTGTTTAATTTCGCAGTTGGAAACCGGCCTAAGTATATTTCCGTAAAAGGTATTTATACCGCAAATGAACATTAAAATCTAAGCCTCATCCCATTACTCAGGGGAAATCAAATCGGTTTGCGTGGAAGTGAGGGGACTGAGGACCGGGGTCAGAGGTGAGGGGGGCGGAGTTACTTTGAGAAGCCTTGGTTTTACGAAGTTATATAATTTCTGATTTCTAATGCATGTTGGTATATGTTTATTACTTCACTACAAACATTTTAACAAAATATATTAATTAGCAAACGGTAAATCTTGGCCCTGAAGTTACTTTGTAGAATAGAATAATAAATAGATAGGCCTGCCCCCTATCACGTGAGTACACTGTCCATGCAAAACGTAGGTACTTTGAACACCGGGTGACTAAGTCACCTCTGCCAATCCCTTCGGGGATATTCGGCGTGAACGTTTATGTTTATGTTATGTTAATAATAAATAAAATTAAGGTTTTCCATGTATATGTACAAAAACATAGTAAAAAATATATAATAATAGTTTAAGGCACAGAACGCATAATAGATAACTTCATGTTTTTCTTACATACATCCTCATTTTGATCCAGAGAAGTTAAATTGAAATATATTACATTATTGCACAAGTAGTATAAAAAAGGAACATATATATTTATGGTGATAATAGTACGCCTGAATTAAATGCAATTAAAGTCGCCTTATGAGCCAGTAAGTTGAAAAAATTATAAATTTGCTTATGTGGTTCATGATTAATACATACATACATATACTCACGGCTGTAAATCCCTAGAAGGGGTAGCCAGAGCTCAGGAATTAGAAATTCCTCAGCCACTTTTGGAAAGTTGAGTGGGGAGAAGATGGTATAATAAAGGTTGTTGGTGATGGGTCTCCAACCGCATCGCCCAAAAATCCCTTAAAAGCCCCAATACCGTTAGTCGCCTCTTACGTACACCCATCGGTAGAAACGGGGTAGTGCTATTCTAAGCCGACACTACACGGCGTTATAATAAGTATGATTAATAGTAAGTAGTATATCTCATTAATGGTATATAATATACGTTCTAAAGCCGTAGCTTTATTAATTTGATTTAACTACTATTCTGATATGTGTATGAGCTCAATAACAGGTAGCAGGAAGAGCAAAGTCTCCAGTAGCTTTGTAGAATAATGTAATATAATTAATACAGGATAAGCAGTCAGTCTCAGAAATACAACATACAAACATATTGATTAATAAGGGATTAATACAAATGTTTGCCTCATGCCATAAGTACTTCATGGAGTAGGCAGAGCACAGGCAGAGACGACCCCTCTGTAGGACAAATATTAACTGTTTTTTACGATACCGACAAACCTCTCTCACTCTGATTACATTCGTCAATATTTTCACTCATACCTGTTTCCCTCATTTGCAAGAATACAACGAACAAAAAAACAAATACTCAGAACTACCATCTTTTACCTGCAGTTTATTATTCAGAAGTTATTGCGCAACAAAACCACAATGATTTAAGATAACAATTTTAGCAGATGGTAAATACTGAAGTAGGTTTCAGTTAGTCGGTAGTGTTGCGAAAGCGAAGAGCTATGGTTGAAAAGCGCGCGAAACTTGGTCGTGTTGGCGGGAAAACCCGAGTGGCCAGTGAAAATAAACTTCGATGAAAATACATCGAATTTCGTAACAGAAATTCGTAAACTTTACATTGCATTCAGTTCTGGTGTTTTTTGATTGATCATTGTGAACTTACAATATATGTTACATAAACAATGAATCGCTCATTTTCGGTTCATTTAAGAAAAGAAAAGATATCATTTATTAATTGCCTCAGGGAACAATAAACATTACAATTTTGTACAAAAAACACACAATTTTAACAAAGAACAAAACAAGAAAATATAATTAATAAAACATTTAGAGACATACATAATTAAAGCATTTGTGAGATTTTCTCGGCGTATCTATTGACCACCCCATATGGTTAAAATAGGACGATAAGACGATATATAAGTCTCCATGGCCTTGCGGTTAAGCGCTGGGCTTCAAATCCGGAGGACTCGGGTCTTTTTATCCTCGGGGAGTAAATTTACTTGCAGGCTTGAATCAACTAATTATCTGAAAATTAAGACGACTCCCTGCTTCGGCGGACACGTTTAGTCGTCTGTCCGGGCTACTATCACGGACTAGGTTCATATATTCAGGGGCGTACCCAGCACTCAAAAAAGTTGGTGGTCATGGGCACCTAAAAATTCCTTGGCCATAGTGTCATCATAATGTTATCAGCAGACTATAAAAGTGTGAGATCGTAGGTCGATTAGGGTTGTGAGAATGCCCATCTTGCCCATATGGTTGGATCCGCGCTTGCATATCACCCTATGTAATAGAGTAATCTCAGACTCCTTGGTGGGGACATATATGGGCTGCGAAGAAAAAGTAAGAGTCTGATAATTAGGTGATTTATTATAACTTAGTTTTCGATACAAAATATAGCCGTCAATACTACCACGTCCAACTGCTGCCGATACTTTTGGCATGTTACCATGCACTGAGAGCGATGGATTTTAGTTAAATAATTTTATTCCAGTAGCCAGCATCGTGATTTTACATTACCGTTGAAGTGATATTATATTAAAATTAATTCGTATTAAATTACTTAAGCTTATTGTACTCTACATTCTCCTCAATTAATTTTCTAACACATGTACTCACGGCATTATTTGCCATTGGGGCAGGTAGAGACCATTGATCGCCACTTTATACGATCACGTATTTATTATACAAAAAGGAGTGACATAAGATTTCCAATCATAAACGTTTCTGCAGTTTTCATTAAATTAACCTTTACCAAAGTGTGTCTAATTTCAGCAGAAGAGTTCATGACGCAATGTTAGGTTACAAACTATGAAACATAACCCACAGTATCGGTTGTTTAATTACAACTTCGCACTCGCTCAGGGAGCTGCCTTAGATTGCCACAACCATTCCTCATTCACCTTCAAAATCCGAACTCATCCTCTTACAAAATGAGCCCATCTCTTTTCTATTAACCACTGAAAGCGAGATAGAAAACTAAGGTTGAATCTCCAAAGGTGTTGCCAGGTAAAACGTATAGAATGTTCCCTTGCATTACACGTGCGACGATCAAAGTTTCGTAATGAGTATCGATCGATGTATCTTAATCGTATAATAACTTTAGATTGCTCTTGCAGGGAATTTGATAGTTTCTAAAGAATTCATCCAAACAGCAATTAGTCTTGCATCATTTTACTATTTTTTCAGTTTATTTGTAAGGTGAAATGAAAACTAGTAACATCATTTGTAGGTTAGAAGTTGGACCTGAAATTAGTTAGTTGGTTGCAAAATAAATAATTTATTTTTATTTCAGTCTTATCGTGACCATTTAACTGTTTTGTGAGACGTTTGCCCCTTTCTGTACATTATTTGATATTAATGTGTTTTCTGGGTGTTGTGGATTTGCCTTTTATCCCAGTGTCACATAGTCTAGGCAAACAGGGGATGCAATTTGTATTAAAATAAATTAGGAAAACCATATGAAGTAAAAGAAAATCATATTTTCCACATAGTCCTCACAGCCCATATTTGTTTCCTCCAAGGGGCTGAAACTAAACTTGCATTGTATATGCTTTTATCTTTATAATGTTTCTGAATTTAGTCCTGAAATCTAACCCTTCCAACTCAGATATTCAACAGGTAACAACATTTTAAAAGACATTTACAATGCACATAAATAACATTCACTAAAAAATGCAAACGAGTAAAGTGCTGGAAATTACACCGCGCCACTGTGTCCCGCCACCACAGATTAACATGACATAGGTACAAGTAACATCCGTATTAGCATGAGTCTGTGATGCAGTGCAAACTTCATTCATATTACATGCGGCTCCCCCGGGAACGTCAGGTTATGGATGAATGATTAAAATACAGGTACTATGTATTCATGATCGTATTACTCACATCGAACTCTGAGCATATGTTTAATTATTTGAACTATTTATATAACGCTACTATTTGGGTAGAGTATGTATGGATGCCTTTTAAATGGATGGTCACAGGAGCCATAAATGATTTACATACATATATGTATATATACTATTAATCCCAAAATGGTAGCCAGAGTTTCCGTATCAGGAATTCCACAACCACTTGGAAGTGGAGTGAAGAATATATTGTGAAATAAAGGACGACGGTAAGTGATGGTGAATCTCGAATGAATAAAAAGCCCCAATATCCTAAGTCACCTCTTACGAACACCTACCATAACTAAATGGGGTAGTACTATTCAATACCAGTACTTGAAAGTTTTATGGGAACCACCTCCTTTTAAAGTAAAATTAAAATCAAGAAAATAAGCTGAAAAACATTCAGTTCGCTACTAGAACTATTTTACAAAATATTATTTTTAAGCAGCAACTCATAGTCCTCTCTAATTACGGTTGGAAAGCTGGAATATGTTATCACATAAAAATTCAGTAATTTGCGTTAACAAGCGAAAGTTTCTTACTGCGAAATGAAATGTCAGCGGAAGTTGAACTAGATCTGTGAACTAAAGTTTGGGAGCCACATTGCTTTGGTTACAGTATGAACTGTGGTTTTAGTAATCTCATTCCGTTTTGCACAAAACTTTATAGTATATTATGTTTATGGGAATACTAGCGAATGATCTGGATATGTTTAGGGAACAAAGCAAATAGGTCCCACGTTTTTAGTCACGATTAACAGTTTATTAAAAAAAACACTAAAATCTCTTCGTCTCTTTACTAGTGATCCAGCTACGTAGGTACTAACGTACTGTATGTATTTCACACACAAAATCACATACAGTATAGTTTACTAAGAAGTAGTGTAACTTTAATAAATATAGGATAAATAAAGGGAAAAGAAATCGACACCATTCCTTTATTTATTAGTAATAATCCCCACATGAGGTTTTCATGAACAAAAACATTCTAATTAGCTTTATATAGTAAAAAAATTTGTTCCGTTACCAGAAAATATTTCCTGCAAACCTTATTACTCTTTAATATCGTATTATGGACGAATGAATTACACTACAATCAATTACATCTTTGAACTAATACGAGTATATCAACAATAAGGAGAGGTGCAGAGAAAATTGATTCAAAGTTTTAAAGAAGGCTTAAAGGCCGCAATGTGCAAGTTACAAAAGTGCACATTACACGACGTGGTAAAAGAGTACGGTACCAAGTTAACGTGAAGTAATATATGGTATACAGCTTTTGCTGTGTAGTGCCGGCTTAGAATAGCGACTAACGGTATTGGGGCTTTTAGGGATTTTTGGGCGATGCGGTTAGAGACCCATCACTAAAAACATTTATTTTTACCATCTTTTCCCCACTCAACTTCCAAAAGTGGCTGAGGAATTTATAATTCCTTAGCTCTGGCTACCCCTTCTAGGGAAATATAGCCGTGAGTATATGTATGTATGTATGTAATATATGGTAACTATGACTTACTTTGTTTATCACAGTACTCTTTTAATTGCTATCGTTCACTTTGCTGCGTCTTTATAGGCGATCTCATCTTATATTCTTGATCACTCAAGCTGTAGAATATCATCAAAAATTCTCATGGTGTACAGGGAAGCAAATAGTTGGCCCGTACTTTGGTAGTGATAGAGCTACGCACAGAAATATTAATAAAGAAATACTTTTATATTAGTAATAAGTAAGTAGTTTATATTAGTAATACTTTATCATCCACAACGATCACCACTACACATAGTACAGGAAATGAAGTAAAATACAAAAGACCAAAACCGAGTGATAATAACAGTAAGACGAAGAAATTGTAAATAAACGTTGTTCGAGTATTCGGCTCTTAATTGGAAGTAGAAGTAGATAAAATTGCCGTGTAGTGCCGGCTTAGAATGTCGCTACCCCTTTCTACCCACGGGTGTCGTAAGAGGCGACTAAGGGTATTGGGGCTTTTTATTGGATTTTTGGGCGATGCGGTTGGAGACCCATCACCAACAACCTTTATTTTACCATCTTTTCCCCACACAACTTTCCAAAAGTGGCTGAGGATTTTCTTATTCCTTAGCTCTTGCTACCCCTTCTAGGGATTTATAGCCGTGAGTATATGTATGTATGTATGTATGTAAGTAGATAAAAGATTATACATAAGTCATTTGCCACGTTGAAGAAACATTTGTTACTTGCTCTCTATTATAATCACAAGCCTACGAGTATATTGTTTCAATTGATGGAAGTTTCTCGTGGTTATTAAATATGAACAATGGGGTAAATAGTCTAAGTTGTTCAAGATAATAAGTACCTATGCCACACTATCACGAATGTACGGGTTGAGTCCTATATGCACTACCACGTAAATAATCACCTCACGTGCGGATTTGGTATACGATTTTTAAATCATCTAACAAAGGATTAAATCAATAAAGTTTATTAGCGTCCAATTCCAAAAAAATATTATAGCACATGTTTATAGAATTAAACATTGAACTTAAATATGACATTTAACGGTTAGAATGTCATAAATACGAATCCAAAAATCTACTTCAATATTTTATTTCAACTTGGAAAAAGAAATGCATAGAATAAAAGTTATAACTAGGTCTTTCTGTTTTTATTTTTGTTTTATTTTATCTTGTTTTATAGCACGATTATAATATAAATTAAAAAAAAACAATCCTCCAACACTATAAAGTTCCCGCCATAAACATAAACCCACCAAATAAACAATACTCTTTATAAAAACCAAATAGTTTCCGTCCAAAGAGTTTCCACGATAAAAGCCCAGCCAAGTCGCACTGAAATCCTAATCTTCATTTCGGCCAAGTTACGCGGCGCAAAGCCTTTCCAAATGTCAATCAGCCGTCTCACGAACCGCCTGGGAAATACCTGGAGTGCTCGACACACTACTCAAAACTATGAGATGGTTTTCACTTACATTTTCTGTGTAAACAACGAAATAGCTTCAGTTTGTTGGTGTAACAAAGTACACGTACATTTTGTGTAACTGAAAGCATTAGGTAGAACATTTTTACATTTAAGGTGAAAGAGAATGTTACTCATGGAGAAATATCGCTGTAGATAAAATGACGAAATAGGTATATTTATTAGGTACTAATGAAAACTGGCACGAGGAAATTTATAAATGTGTGGAAAGCTGTAAATTTACGTATACAATATAAAATTAAATAAATAATACGATACAATATAGAACAGAATAGAATAGAATAACTCTTTATTGCACATCAAACACAAATTTACAAAAATAATAATATGATCAAACAGTTTACAGTGAGGTTCAATTGGCGGTCTTATCGCTAAAAGCGATCTCTTCCAGACAACCTTTGGTAGGTAAAATCGATAAATTTAATTATTTGGGTAGATGCACAAAACAAGGCCAAAAAAAACATGATAATCTATTAATTATATAAAATTAAATTAAAAAAGTAAAATTTAAAGCCCAATAAGGATTCTTCATTTTCATGAGCCCAAAGACTGTCACTCTCTTGTTTTAATATCGAACCCAAGAGCTCCTGCAACTAGTTGTAGTGAAAATCAAAGTAACGAAACGTAGCGCAGCTGCAGCGTCACTGGTGTTACTCTAAAAAGCGAACTAAATAAACAAGTAACACAGTTGACACGCCGTCCCCTAAGTAACGAAATTAAAGCGACACCAGCCGCCTCGCCTAGTTACAAACCGAATTACTGCATTCGTCCCACTGTGCGTGCCTTACTTATTTCGTATTTGCATTATATATAGTGGTGGTGTGGTGCCAAGAAGAGTAATGTGAGAGTCAATTAACTACTGATAATTCAGGGTAAGAGAAACTTTCTAATGTCCACTTGTAACTTTAATATTTAGTCTGGATATAGTTCACAGTATGCCAACACAAGTATATAGGTAAACATATTTCTGTCATTAACTATACTTCTATAAGGGGAAATAATAATGGTTCCGAAAAATAAATGAATCTCCAACTACATCTGTCCGACTTTTATTCTAATAAACCAGCGTTTTAATAAATTACCGACAAAAAAACCCAAAACATACCGAAAAAATTAAATAAATTTAACAATGACCTATGAACAGGATAGAATTTCATTTCTACTTAAAACTATATTTAACTTCGAATAATAAAACTAAACTTGCGAATAAAATACTGAATCTCCGACAAGTTTATCCGTTGGAGGGGTTGGGGGTTCTAAAGCCCCCTGCAGGTGAAGAAAAGTTAGGTCACATTTAGCTAGGTTAGGTTAGGCTATGTATAAAACGAGCGAGCGAAGCGCAGCGGAGCGAGCACCTTAAATGCATAATACCTATGAAACATGTAGTGTAATTTATGAATAACTTGTAGGCAAGTAAAGGTAAAAATTACAAACCATTGTTATCAACAGACCATAATTTTAGTTGGTAGAAAAGTATTGTGGTAATAATAAGACATATTAATTTTTCGAAGATTTAAGTATGTTTTTCGGTCGTTTCGTCATTTTTACTCAGAAAAAAGTAGTCGGAAATTTAGTATTTTAGGCAGTAAATCTAATATTTTTTGTAAGGACAATTTTTATTTTATTATTGGAGCTTTTATTACTACCCTTTTATAAGTACAACTTACTTACTTCTTCTATTTATCGAATTTAATCGCATCTAACTAAAAAAAATCTTAATAATGAAAACAGTAGCCTGAACATCGTTGATTATACTTGGAACTTTTTTAAACAATGTTATTACATTCCAAATAATAAGCAGTCATGGTGGGGACCCAAAAAGGTAGGTATCTAGGATCTAGGTTGGATCTAGTTAACAGTATAGAAACACAAGTGCATTCGTAAAGTATTTCTATTATTTAATAAACTTTATTTAAAACTTGAATCATTAATTGAATCAGACATAAGAATAAATAACAAAACATAATGAGAGATCAAATAAAGTGAATAATATCTGGCTAAAAATAATAACCAATAAAAGTTCTTAATAATGAAAACAGTGGCTTGAACGCAGACTATACTTGGAACTTTTTTAAACAAAGTTGTTATTACATTCCAAATAATATTCCAGCTGTTCCAAGTTAGCTACAAGTATTTGCAGGAGCATAAAGACGCTACCGACCAATAGACACAAGAGAAGAACAGAATTTCAGCGCAAACTTTCCATCTCAGGTATTCTTCTCCAAGAAGTTTTACGCCAAAAACAGTGCCGCGCGAACTCAAGTATTTACCCTCTTTGGAACTCAAACAAAGCTAACTTGTACATACAACCTCTACGTCTCGGAACTCTTTGCTACCTATTATACAAAGTTGTGCAATTATTTCGACTCTATGGATAGTTTTAATACTTTGTTTTCATCGTAACTCCTTTTGAAATGAAAATTGTAGTTGAACAACAAAAGTTTCGCTTACTCTAAAGAGAGTTTAGTTTTATTAAAATTGATGTTTTTGTCTTTCCTGAAGTTAATTAAAGAGGATAGGATTCTGGTTCACTATTGACGACTACCATAAGATGTAAGAGTCATAGAAGTAGAATAGCAGAAAAAGTAAGTAAATGACGTTAATATCATAGAAGCTTTCGTATTCTTTCAAAAATTTTCTTGGTCCTTCGTTCTAAATATTCCCTGTTTTTTTCTTTTATAGAATACTTATTTCTCCTAAGTAGTGACTGTTACAGATTTTTTTATATTCGTTGCTAACTAAAGGAATTAGTGTTTTGGCAAACTGGTCACCGCATTCCCGCCTAGATTACTCTTAAATGTATTTTTTTTTGTTTGACAATACAATTTCAAAAGCATCGTGCCTTTAAATTAACTTTTTATGATTTTATTGATTTCCTGCTAACCTGCTATGTACGAAGAGTCAAATAAGTTTGTGATTAGGGCTCCTTTAATTAAAAACTGTCTATAAATTCAAAAAATACACATTGAAACATATAAGCAAACAAGTTGAATGGAATCAGCTCACAATAGGTAGGAGTACACATGCGGTGGAACAATCGCCGTGATAAACTGGCCAATTGTGGAAAACTTGTGACAAATACGGCTGTCTGTCGGCGGGAGAAACGATCGGCATTTGTACTGAACACTGACCCGGGTACAATTCATGTCACAGTAAACTTGACTATTTTTATGGGTGTTCAGATTTACTTGACAAAATTAATAATACCATTATTTTTTATAGCCTATATTGTTATTCACTGCTGGTCAAAGGCCTCACAGTTTTGAGCCCATACATTCCTTAGTCCCACTCGTGACTGAAGGTTTTGGGAGGGGCATTTTAAGTGAATAATAGGTGATATCGATGTAAACCTAACACACCATCCTCTATTTCATAATATTTTCTCCGGTCAACTTCAAATAATAGCTAAGGGAATTTCTAATTCGGTAGCTCTAACTCCCCTTTTTTGGTATCAATACCGTGAGTACAGTTCCATTAGTTAAAAGTACTTTACTGCGTTTGTCGCCTGGCGGCGAAACCTTCTGCTCACAATACGGAGGTTTTGGGTTTGATTCCCGACGGATCTATCTTAATTAGAGAATTAGAGCTGTAAGTATTAAGTACGAAGGTTGTTACTTCAACTAGAATTATTTTTGTCTTCCATTTCTCAAAGTGAATTTACTGTACCTCTATCTATTAAGCGTATACCGCTGATTTTTGCTGACAAATTTCAGTAATGTATAAAGGTCTAATGATTTATCAACACGAGCCCACCTCGTACTAAGCTATCGTATTATTTCTTTATTTATTTATGTTTACATGCATACTTATACTCACGGGTATAAATCCCAAAAAGGATTAGCCAGAGTTTCGGAATCAGATATTCTTCAGCCAATTTTGGAAGTTGACCGGGGTAAATATTGAAAGTGTATTGCTGCAGCATTGCAATGTAATCCAGATAAGATACTCATCAATGTATGACTGCTTCAATGTAAGTTCACAATTTTAGCATTGCCATACTAAAATTTGTCCTCAGAACTCTTAATATTCTGGATTTATTAGTTGGTCTGGTTGAGATCTATGTCACTACATCGTCATAATTTTCTCAGCAAACTAAACGTATTCTGTTGGAAAAATCCTTGGCATGTTTATAATCATTATATACATACATATACTCACGGCCATAACTCGCGACAATAGCTAGACAAAGCTTCAGAATCAGAAACCCCTCAGAATTTTTGGAAATTAGGTAGGGACATTTTTATAGAAAAGGATAGTTAGTGATGAGTCTCCAGTCACATCGCCCAACAATCACTCCAATAGCCCTTACAAAAGTCGCAGGAAGAAATGGGTAAGTGCTATTCTAAACCGACATTATTAAGCATATAATTTAAATCTTTTTGTTCATGAAAACCTCATGTGGGGATTATTACTAATTAATAAAGAATAAATAAAGGAAAGAAAAATTTCGACACAGGCGGGATTCGAACCCGCGACCTCGGGTATACGCCCCGTCGCTCTTGCCAATTGAGCTACCGAGTCAATGGCTGCCAGCGCGAAATTCTTCTATCCTTTATTATCGTATACCCGAGGTCGCGGGTTCGAATCCCGCCTGTGTCGAAATTTTTCTTTCCTTTATTTATTCTTTATTTATTACTATTAAGCATAACATATAATATCTATAAAAAGCTGATTGTAAAACAAGATCCCATACAAAGAATAATTTCTCATCGCGTCGTATATCGCAAGACTCAACGCGCTCCGAAACCATATTTATTGCATCCCCTAAATCATATTCTTGTCTCGGGTAATGTATCGGTCTATTCACAGTTTCGTAACTGAGTCGGGAGTCGACTTTGGTCCGGGATTTACGAGACCATATTTTTGGTGAGCTTTCTGAGTTACTGTTAGCAAAGGTTAGAGGGAAGAGGTTAAACACTGGGTTCAAATTAGTATTCGAGTAGTTTAAAATATTTATGGATAGATCATTTACTATTTGCAATGTACACTTTGTATTTACATACATACATACATATACTAATCCCTTATATAAATCCCTTAACGGGGTAGCCAGAGCTTTGGAATGAAAAATTCCTCAGCCACTTTTGGAAGTTGATTGGGAAAAGATGGTTATAATAAATGTTTTTGGTGACGGGTCTCCAACCACATCGCCCAAAAATCACTTAAAAGCCCCCTATACCCTTAGTCGCCTCTTACGATCACCCACGGGTAGAAATGGGGTAGTGTTATTCTAAGCCGACACTACACGTGCCGTGGTGTTATTAAAAACTTTATTATACTATGAACAACTATGATAGCTGGGTAGAACACTGCCTATTTTGCAGACGATGGGGGTTCAAATCCTGAGTTGGGCCTACACCTATTTGTCTTTTCTAAAGTCATATGTATAGTTAATTTATCAGGGTTGTAAACGGTGAAGAAAATCATCGTGAAGAAACCCACATGACTTAGTTGTACTTAGTCATGCATGTATTGGTGTGCTCCATATCACGTGAGTATACTGTCCTTGTCCAAAACGTGAGTTTTCTAAACACCAGAAGGGCAAGCACGAGCGCTGTTTTATCGACACAGAATGAGATGGCAGTTTACCATACTAAGTAAGTGCGTAAGAGATGGCTGCTTTATCCCACGCGATAACTAGTTTAAACTCCACTCGTACTACAATGCCATGTGATGTTCAGAACTATGAGTACCTCTTCCAACCCCTTCAGGGATATACGGCGTGAACCTTTGTGTAACTAACTATATATTGTGAAATCGTACAAAAAAAACTTGTAGGATTGAAACTTTATAACTAAAGTTTTCTATTTGAGCGTGTTTCAAGTTCTTCCTATACAGGGTCACTACAACGAGTAGTAGCAGGGTAATGAAGTTATATTTATAAGACTTTAGTATTAATATACCGAAGAATTTTAAAGAAAAAAATAAAAATAATAATTGTTTTATAAACAAGGTTGCAAGTATGCAATGCTGCAGTCACTATTGGAGTAGGAACTAAGCCTTGCTATACATATCAAAGATATAAGCGGCGTTGAAAAACACTGCGATGCTTCGCGGGAGGAAACCCACATGCCTGCGTTATATTTAGTCATGTTCATGTGTCACTTTTATACGAACAGAGCTACAATATATATTTCCCATTACATGTGAACATACTATCCAGGCTAAAATAGGATACTCTGACCCCAGGTGACAGTAACAAATCCAAAACATAACTCCCCTAGCTACAATTTCATATACAATCATATAATGAAATGACGTACCTTCACCCAGAAAAACTCTGGCAGGAAACAAACATATGTACATCTAGCGAACCTTCGGATATAAACTATATAAAATATATATACATACATATACTCGATCCAGCCAGTTTTGAAAAGTTGAGTGGGGAAAAGATGGTAAAATAAAGGTTGTTGGTGATGGGTTTCCAACCGCATCGCCCTAAAATCCCAATACCGTTAGTTACCTTCTACGTACACCCACCGGAAGAAGTGGGGTAGTGCTCTTCTACACACTACACAGCAAGTATACTTATACAATAATATTTTATAACGTAGAACTGTATTCAGTTCAATGCCGAATTATCCTCAAAACGAATAATGAAGTACTCTGGAAGTAATTCAATAGAGTGAAATGGGTTTTAGTACCGAAATTAAAGCTTATAGTGAGATTCGCCGGCTCACTCGATGCGGAATGTTACAAAGATTAGATTAAGGCGCCAAAGTGATCATTCGTCTAAATTAATGTAACTTTGGATTGCTCCACCTTTGAACTTAATGTGAGACTAAATTAATCTTTAATTTTTATTGTAAAGAGATTGTAACGGCTTTACGTTGCTGACTAATGAACTTTAATTTAAATCGTTTTTCTATATCTTATCATGGGAATCGAAACTTGTTTCCAAATGTTTATTATTTAATATACACTCTCTATTGGCAGCTAAGAACAACACTAACCAATTTCTTTTTACGGTTGTCGTACGATACGCCTAAGGGTAATGGGGCTTTAAATGGTTATGTGGTAATTGGCAATGTGGCTGGTGATGGAGACCCATATATGCCTAGATTATATATATAGACCTATATTACCATCATCATTATTTACTTCACAATCGTTTCTCAGACCAACACCAAAAACTGGCTAAAGAAGCTCTGGCTACTCCTTTCTGCGATTTACAGCCGCGAGAGTACGTATGTATATATGTACGTAAACATACATACATATACTCACGCCGTTAATTCCCATTGGGGTAGGCACAAACTATCGATCGCCACTTCGTACGATCCTGGCAAACCTCTCTTGCTTCGTCTACATCCATCAATCTTTTCATACATGCTCTTTTATTCTTCGTACTTCGGACGCCTGCCTCGTGTTTGTAAGTACGTGTTTGTATGGAGGAATGTGCTTCTTAGTAGTTCAAAGGCATATTCAACGGATGGTGTATAAATAAATGCAAAGTGTAGAAGATTTTACTTCAACTTTCATAATTGTTGCTTTCGTAGCGATCATAATTATTTCTTCATTTTAGTTCTTTCTCCAACTTAAGTGGTTGCATTTATTTAGTTTTAAATGAAAATACACATAAATAAATTATGCACTCACAGCTACGATATCAAAATAAGTTGCTGGAGAGGTTAAACTCCGATTTCTGAACTGAGTATTTTAGCTGAGAACAACTTAAGTATCGTTTCGTCTCATTTAGTTGTTAAGATTTCAATGCGACAGAACGATATTTAAGTTGTTCTCAGCTGGAATACTCAATTCAGAAATCGGGCGTAAATCTCTAAAATAAAATGATTTTCGTAGCATAGCCTAAATATTGATGTGATGCCAACCACAGCTCATATTTATTTCTTAACAAGTATACCAACGACAAAACATAGGATATAGCTCTTGTAACACGGAAAATATGTTAATCCAATCACAATACGAGTTGTACCAGTATTGAATCCAAGTGATAGTTTATTTATTAGACGGTATCATTCAGATTTACTACGCGGTGCGGCGCGAACATAAATCATTTGAATAATTCGGTTGTTACAAACGGCCCGGTTCGCCGCCATTACTCATTTCAAGATTAGTTATTAACAATAACAAATGATAGTTATGTCGCTTGTTGGAACATGCTTAGGTATGCAATGTTTTTAATATAAAAACTCACGCCGTTAGTTCCAATTGGAGTAGGCAGACACTGCCAAACGCCACTCAGTATTTTCCTGAAAAACGTCTCGAGTTTCATTTACTTTCATCAATCTTTTCATACATATGCTCTTTTATTTTCACATTTCATACGCCTACTTTTAAAGCTCATTATCTATTTGATCTAAAAGCGTCCGTCATGTTCGTCTTCCACTGTGTTTTATACATACATACATACATACATATACTCACGGCTATAATTCCCTAAACGGGGTAGCCAGAGCTTTGGAATGAGAACTTCCTCAGCCACTTTTGGAAGTTGAGTGGGGAAAAGATGGTAATAATAAATGTTTTTGGTGACGGGTCTCCAACCACATCGCCCAAAAATCACTTGAAAAGTCTTTATACCCCTTAGTCGCCTCTTACGATCACCCACGGGTAGAAATGGGGTAGTGTTATTCTAAGCCGACACTACACGGCTTTACAATACATTAGTAATGGCAAAAGAAACTTTTGCCACTGACTACACTGATATTGTTGATGGTTTAATTTGAAAAGAATGCAATTGTACTCCTGCCAATTGTTCCCATCCTGTCATTATAACCTAATAGCTAGCAAATAATAATACCAATTAAGGCGTTACTAATCCATCCTCTGTAGGGAAATATATGAGCTGTGATGATATAACAAATAAAAATACTATTACTTTACACGCAAAGCCGTCGGTCCCGGCTACTATCGGGATAGTAGTCGTATAAGTCTACAAACACACTTCAGACTTGGGCGTATAGGTTTATGGTTAAACCACTCTATACAGGGTAATCTCGGGCTCCTCGTTTGGTATATGTATGGGAAATTGTCGATAATAAATGAGTAAATCTTCAGTTTCTTTGCTACATAGGATACATCAAATTATTCATAGTCTTTCATTTCATATCTATATTCCTTACTTCAGTTTCCTTTTGGTGTCTCCATCTTAAATTACGGTGTCTGTTTTTTTTTGTATTATGTGTAAAATAAAAGAGAAGAACACTGAACATGAGGGATGGGAACCAATAAAGATTAGTTAGAATAGTGCTAAGTACCCAGCGACTAATAGTCTCTGCCTACACCAAATTGGAATAATGGGCGCGAGTATAAATGTGTAAGTATTTTCTTGTCTTAACCAATAAAGGTCTTTATATCTTTCACTCAAAAATTATAAACTTGCCACAGAAAGAAACTGTTCCTCGATAGGTAGTGTTTTATATTCCATGCTGTAAACACAATGCGTCATACTTAACGTCCGCTGTTAATAAAATGTCGGATACGATAAGTCGCCGGAATGGCTAAGCCGATTTAATGCCAATCCAATAGGGTAATTCCTTTTAACTGATATCCATCCCTATTTGCAGCAACCATTTTTTTGGTGTTGTTTATTTATACATACATACTTACATATAATCTGGGCTATAGATGCAAAAAAGGGGTAGGCAGAGCTTCAGGATTAGAAAATCTTCAGGCATTGTAAGTGTGCCAGTGTGCAAGCCCCAATACATACCTTAGTCGCCTCTTTCAACGAAAAGTCGGGTAAAGGGGTAATTGCTATTCTAAGTAGACGACATTACTTTAGAATTCATTATGATAATAAGATAACTACAGATCCACAATCTTTTCTTGGCCGGCGGCGACTAGGTAGGTAGGTAGTCGCCGCCGGCCAAGAAAAGATTGTGGATCTGTACCTGAATATATGCCTGAATAAGTCATGAAGGCATAAATTCCAAAATAAACTATTTCTCAGCTTACTTTTCAAAGTAATTAGCTTTCTTAGTTTATATTCTTTTTATCACGCGGTGTCTGACAATAAATTCATTATTATTTTTTCCAACCAAGACGTTCTGTTAGACAAAAATAGCAATTAAGGTAACCTTAAAAATTTTAGAAATACATAAACACCGAATATCCCCGAAGGGGTTGGCAGAGGTACTAATACTTCTGAACATCACGTGACTTTGTCACCTGGTGTTCAGAGTACCCACGTTTTGCATGGACAGTGTACTCACGTGATAGGGGGCAGGCCTATTGCTGTTTTGTACGAATACACTGTCACATGACTAAGTACAACTCAGCCATGTGGGTTTCCTCACGATGTTTTCCCTCACCGTTAACAAACGTGATAAATTAACCATTAAAAGAAATACATGGATTCCGTCCGGTCCCAAGAACCACCGGCTGCAATCACTGCTTTATTTGACTGAGGATTGACACCGCGGCTAAATGACTTATTTTCAGGAGACTGGGCGGGTGCCGCTAAATCGGATCTTATGACTGCATTAGATTCGATTCATATTCATTTAGAAAGTAAAGAACCTAAGATAATTAATGGGCAGATAATGATTTAAGTTGAGTTACAGCATCTAATGTCAGTCGTTGAGGGATGCCTACTCAAAATAAAAAAAATGACCCCCTCCCAATTAAATCGAATTATTTACGTGTTGAGGGATTTATTCCCTCTGATTGTGACAAGTAAATCAAGTGATTCTATTTAATCATATAATATTTGTTGGTCATTCCCAAGAAAATATGGGGTAGTGCTATTCTAAGCAGACACGAAAGCGCCAACAATTCACTTTAGACAATTACAGAGTTGAAATTTTCTGTATTTATAAATATCTGTCACTACTCCCAACATATCAGTATATAGAACTTACAGCTGCTAAAGCTGCAACGAGCGCAAATTGCACTTGACCTACCTTTGAAAAAACTTCTTCGTATGAAATATTAATATATAAGTGGTCACTCGTTAGAGTTTTCAACATATAATAAATGTAACCAAACCTTTCTACCCATTTACCTATATAAGCGGACTATTCCAGCTAGATAATATAACATAAACGTTCACGCTGTATATCCCCGAAGGGGTTGTCAGAGGTACTAATACTTCTGAACATCACGTGACTTTGTCACCTGGTGTTTAGAGTACCCACGTTTTGTATGGACAGTGTACTCACGTGATAGGGGGCAGGCCTATCGCCGTTTGTACGAATACAATGTGACATGACTAAGTACAACTCAGCCATGTGGGTTTCCTCACGATATGTTTTCCCTCACCGTTAACAACCATGACAAATTAACCATACATATGTCTTAAGAAAAGACAAATTTGTGTATAACCAACCCAGGATTTGAACACTAGTCGTTTGCAAGATAACCGGTGTTCTACCCATTAAGCTATCACGGTTACATCCAGCTAGATTTAATACATGTTCGGACATTTTAAAAAGTTTAGAGAAGAAAATATCGTCAAAAAAAATAGAGCATTGCCCACAAATCACTTATATTCCCCTTACCCTTAGGCGTCTCGACACTCACAAAAGATATGAGTATGTGTTCTTCTTAACCGACACTACATATTGAGAAAAGGTAAAGATATGTACCTCAGATAATAATGATGATTGTGGCAGACCATAAATTAATCAGCACATAGTAATTTCCATTCCACTTCCCATGTCTTTTCCGCTACATTTCAAAGCAACAAATATCATTACCAGATTTAAAAGAAACATGCCAGTGATTATGAGGAAAATTAATATGTCTTGCGAAGCATATTTCATAGTTAGCAAGACATTGGGCACTGGGCAAGGTTGGAAGCGCGCCAAAACGGCAGCCGGCCATCATGTTACTTCATTCAATTCCATTAATCATAAATCTATGGCGACCGATGAATAGATCTCATGTGATTATCATTCAGAATAAGATATTTATATTTTGGATATTAGGAAAATATGCTACGACGTGATTTTTATTTGTATTCGTTTCATACGAAATGATGGATCAACAATTTGGTATTCATGATGTTGAGGTACAAAGGCAGTAATTTGATAATGGAATTCGATGAATAAATACGAACCAACCGGAAGTTTATATATTCTAGTGGATCGTCCCAGCTTCGCACGGGTAGCGTTGTTTATATATCTGAGGTTTCTTTTTTCAGTCACTGCTCAAACATTGAGAAATTCAGCGCAATGTTTTCAATTTATTAAATTTTTAGCACTCCCTAAACAGTGTAGTTTGGTGATTTTGAATGCGCTTTAATGAACGGTTCAGTATTTCGGTTTAATAGCAAATTTTGGGATAAAACGCTATGAAGTATTTATAACAATCTAAGAAATAAATCATTACGTGATGTGAATGCAACTACTGGCGCCATCTAGTATGTTATATGTAAATTAGTAAAGATTTGGTTTTGGTCACGGGCGCGATGGCTTATTTTATGTATAATTACGGTGTTTCTCTACTGATTTCTATGATTCTTTTTTATTGAATAGGTAATAATGTTCCCTTTTTAAATTAGGGATGAGTGAGAGGTTTACAAACGTAAGAGTAAACAAATATAATCAGAATGTTCCGAACTGCTAAGCTATCAGGAATTACACGTGTTATTGTGAGTCAACCGTAAAAGATAGGCATAATAATAATAATAATGATGAGTCAGGGAGGCATTCCCTGGTGAGAATGTCTTTGACAACTCACCGGAGTTTGCCTGTAGACTGGTGGAGCGCATCGATGATCTGAAGCAGAAGATCGCTGCTTGGGGTAAGCGAATTAGGCGATATTCTGAAAGGGGTAAGAGGTACCAACAGAATCGTCTCTTCATGAGTGACCAGAAGAAGTTCTACAGAACTTTGGAGCGTCCCGATGTGGTTTCGACAGGTCAGCGACCGGAAAAAGCCGAAGTAGTTGCCTTTTGGCGTGGGCTTTGGTCGCTGCCTGTTGATCACGAAGAGGGCCGATGGTTCGAGGTGGTCGAGGGAGCGTGCGAGCCCATAGCGCCCATGAACCCCGTCAACATATCCGAGGAGGATGTGGTGGCTGCGATCCGTAAGGCTCCGAACTGGAAAAGTCCGGGGCCGGACGGATTGCACCATTACTGGTTGAAGGGGTTCACGCGCTGTCACGCTACTCTCGCCCGTCAGTTCCAAAGCGCCCTCGAGAGTGGGACGCTCCCGAACTTCTTAACTACTGGGGTCACTCATTTAGCTCCAAAGAGCGATGCTACCGCGGATCCATCACAATACCGCCCCATTACTTGTCTTTGTACAATTTACAAGACCTTGACATCCGTTCTGAGCTCCAAGATTACTCAACACATTGTTGATAACAATGTGATATCTGGAGCTCAGAACGGATGTAGGGGCGGTAGTCGCGGTAGCAAGGAGCTGCTCCTCATCGACGCGGTCGTAGGCCATCTGGTCAAACGCAACCGTCGGAACTTCTCCGCTGGCTGGATAGACTACAGGAAGGCGTTCGATTCGGTACCTCATACATGGCTCATGAGGGTCCTCGAGCTGTACAAAATTGATGGTACAGTTCGACACTTCCTCGGGCAGTGTATGGGGTGCTGGAGAACGATCCTGAGTTTAGACGGTCAGCGGATGACGGATGCGGATGACCAAATTGATATAAGGCGAGGGATTTTCCAGGGCGATTGCCTGAGTCCAGTTTGGTTTTGCTTGGCCCTGAATCCTCTAAGCACACTCTTGGAGAATTCGGGGACGGGCTTTCAGTTTCGGAGAGGCGGACCACGCTTGCCTCATCTCCTTTACATGGATGACCTGAAGCTTTACGCCCCCACGGCTGACAGATTGGCGGAGCTACTGACGATCACTAACGATTTCAGTGGTTCCGTCAAGATGGAGCTCGGGGTCGATAAGTGTGCGGTCATTCATGTTGAGAAGGGGCATGTCGTGCACTCTGATGGTGTCGATGTCGGCACCAATCATTTGAGGGCACTCTCCGAGGCTGAAACATACCGGTATCTGGGCATGTCACAAACCATCGGTGTGTAGGTGGCAGTCGTGAAACAGGGTGTTTGCAAAGAGTTTTATGAACGCCTGAAAAGTGTGCTTAATAGCTACTTGTCAGGCGTTAATAAGATCCGAGCCATTAACTCCTGGGTCATGCCTGTACTGATGTACACGTTTTGGAGTGCTCAGATGGACTCAGTCCGAACTAGACGCTCTGGACAGACGAGTCCGCACGACGATGACCTCTCATCGAATGCATCATCCGAGATCGTCAGTTATGAGATTGTATATCCCGCGGAAGTGTGGTGGTCGAGGCCTCTTGAGTGCCAAAACCATGCACAACCGCGAGGTATGCAACCTCAGAAACTATTTTTTGACGATGACGAATGATAGTATTCGGGGAGAGGTGGTCGCTAGTGATAAAGGACTGACTCCCTTATCGTTGGCCTCACAGGATTGGCGAACCCCGGAGGTACTTAGCACCTCTGATCGGGAGTCCGTATGGAAAGAGAAGGAGCTGCACGGGAGGTTTTACAAGGTACTTCACGAACCTTTCGTGGACGGTAAAGCCTCCCTGCATTGGCTGCGTTTCGGGGACCTCTTTGGGGAAACCGAAGGTTTTGTCTGTGCAATACAGGACCAGGTTATCAAGACGCGGAACTATCGGAAATACATCCTAAAGGACGGTACCACAGACATCTGTCGAGCATGTGGCCGTCCCGGAGAGTCACTTAGGCATGTTATTTCCGGTTGTTCGGCTCTCGCTAACACTGAGTACTTGCACAGACACAACCAAGCAGCCAAAATCCTACATCAGGAGCTCGCTCTGAAATACGGACTCTTGCAGCAGAGGCTGCCGTATTACAAGTATCTGCCGGAGCCAATCCTAGAAAACGACCGTGCCAAAATCTATTGGGACCGATCCGTTATCACGGACAGGACTATTCTAGCGAATAAGCCTGATATCGTGGTATGGGATCGGTCGCAGTCGAAGGTATTTCTAGTGGATGTCACTATCCCACATGACGAGGGTCTCGTGAAAGCCGAAACCGAGAAGCGTCGGAAGTATCTCGATCTGGCTCACGAGATCACCGACATGTGGGGTGTGACTTCGACTGAAATTATCCCAATTGTTTTGTCCGCGAACGGGTTAATTCCAACCAGCCTCGCGACCAACTTGAGGCGGTTGGATTTCTGTGGCGTGTCGGTTCCAGCACAAATGCAGAAAGCGGTGCTGCTTGATACGGCTCGGATCGTCCGTCGGTTCTTGAACCTGACTCCCTGACCCCGACCGACTGTGCTCTTGTCGGGGAGCACCGCCTCTCCCATTAAAATTTTATATTTTCTTTTTCGGCCATGGGAGAGGCGAGAATCTAAAAGGTACCAAGTAATAATAATGATGACCTCTCATCGAATGCATCATCCGAGGTCGTCGGTTATGAGATTGTATATCCCGCGGAAGTGTGGTGGTCGAGGCCTCTTGAGTGCCAAAACCATGCACAACCGCGAGGTATGCAACCTCAGAAACTATTTTTTGACGATGATGGATGATAGTATTCGGGGAGAGGTGGTCGCTAGTGATAAAAGACTGACTCCCTTATCGTTGGCCTCACAGGATTGGCGAACCCCGGAGGTACTTAGCACCTCTGATCGGGAGTCCGTATGGAAAGAGAAGGAGCTGCACGGGAGGTTTTACAAGGTACTTCACGAACCTTTCGTGGACCGTAAAGCCTCCTTGCATTGGCTGCGTTTCGGGGACCTCTTTGGGGAAACCGAAGGTTTTGTCTGTGCAATACAGGACCAGGTTATCAAGACGCGGAACTATCGAAAATACATCCTAAAGGACGGTACCACAGACGTTTGTCGAGCATGTGGCCGTCCCGGAGAGTCACTTAGGCATGTTATTTCCGGTTGTTCGGCTCTTGCTAACACTGAGTACTTGTTGGATTGAATCAGGCGTTACTTTGCGGAAATCCATAGCAATACTAATATTAATAAATTTCTTCGCTTAATTCCGCTAAATAATACCTGCAGTCTTCATGCAACATGCACTGTGCACCGCCCGCCCTTCCACTTACAAGAAATCGAAAAGCAGACAATGCACCACACACACACCCGCAAGCGAAAACCACAGGCAACCACAAACATGCGACGCGTTTCGACTCAACACGAGTCATTGACGAGCAGTTAGTAGACAGTTCGGCAGCTGACCACCGAGTGCCGGTCATACGATTTTGCGGTTATATTTATAGGCCAGGCTCCCCACTCCCCCACCCAAAGAACATCAATGACGAGTGACTATATTATTGGAAAAAAATGTCAAAAGTGGGGAAACGGTGTAGCCCAGCTGTTCATTCAGCAGTGCAACGGAATTATCATTATCATATCTGGAGATTTCAAGTTTCTCTAAAAGACATAATCTTTCAGCATATATCTGCCCCCCCAGTAAATGAAGAGAAAAAATCACGGCCCATTGTAGTAAAACTAGTAAGAAAAAAGAAAAGAGACGAATTCATCAAGGCAGCCAAGAGCAGACGACAATTGACATCTGAAACTATCACAGATACGTTAACATCTAAAATTTTTGTCAACGAAAGGCTTACACGGAATAAAAGGCTGTTATTTCGTGAAGCGAGGGCCAGATCGCGTCATTATGGTTATAAGTTTTGCTGGGTCCGTGGTGGGCACATTTATGTCCGCAAAGAGGAAAACAAACCCCACTTTCAAATCTTATCAAACACAGACCTGGATAAAAAAATTGGACTTTCTATTCCCATCACAAAATAATCTGGAAAACTACTTCAGAAGAGAAGCCCCCAGAATTTATCTTTTATTAAGTTATAGGTTTAATTTTAAACTATTCTTTAATTTTTGTTTTGGTAACTATTGCTGCTTATATTGTTCTTATCTCCTAATACACACACACAATTTACACAACTTACACATATACACAACACAAACTTATATACATATTCACTTAGATTACAACGTGGCTATGTCTTTATACCCTAATCATCACCTATTTGCTGATTCTTTGGTGGCTTTCCACAGTATTAAATATTGCCTTAATAGTAGCATGACAATTATAAAAAAATACAACAAACTGTACAATACAGATAAATGGCCAACCTAGATTTTTTAAATGATATCGATACTAACTACGTGATTAAATGTCATGCTATTCAGAAACCAGAAGATTGCGAAATTATAATGAATAAGTTTGATTTCAAATTACTAAATATAAATATAAGAAGCCTAAATCGTAATTTTGACCACTTACAAATTTATCTCAAAAGAATGGACATTGATTTTGATGCTATAGTGCTGAGCGAATGTTGGTTGAATGAGTCATCAACTATACATTTTCTTCCAGGATACACATCGTTTAACTCTAGTAAATACATTAATAAAGCCGGAGGGGTAGTCATTTATCTTAAAAATTGTTGGTCAGGTACCCTTACAGAGCTAGACATAAGCGATGCAAACTGTATTTTGGTGAACGCAAGCAATACAGTTTCTGTAGTCGGTGTGTACCGCTCTCCATCTTTTCGAGACCCTAGTAATTTCATTGACTCTTTAGAGCTTTCTTTGCGTAATATCAGATATAACCAGTGTCTTTTTGTGGCTGGTGACATGAACATAAATATTTTAGGTACTTCAGCTGATTCTAGATATGCTTCTGACTATCTTAATACTATGGCTGAACTGGGACTGGTCTCCTGTATTGATATACCTACCCATGATGGCAAAACTAACATTGACCATATATTCATACCATCCACGATGGTAGCTGAGTCTGTGGTATGCACATCCGATTTAACTAATCATGATATTGCAATGGTTGGGATCATGATGAAGCCGCGATGCCGTAAAAACGAATGTAGAATAAAAACAAAGATTGACGTAAATTCTGTGATGGAAGAGATAAAAACAGTTGATTGGAAGCCAGTCATAAGTAGTCAATCCCTAAACGAGGCTGTTGATTCTTTTTTGAACGAGATAACAAAGATAATTGATAAGCACTCAAAGACTATAAAAATATCCCACAGAAGAGTTGTGTTGGCACCATGGATGTCTCCTGGATTGTTAAAGTGTTCTAGACAAAGAGATAAACTACATTCTGATTATCGCGAAAACCCCAATAACCCCACAGCTAAACTAGTATACACTCGTTACAGGAACTTCCACATAAGTCTGTTAAGAAAAATAAAATCAGAATATTACAGCGCAGAATTACTCAAAAATAACAAAAATACTAAAAAACTCTGGAACACTATTAACGACATCACGCACAGGAAAAACAACAACATGAATACTAACGAGCTTATTACTGTTCGAAATTCAGAGATGGATTCAGTAAATTATGTAAATGATTATTTCGTTAACGTCGGCAAATCATTGGCACAGGAGACCTTGAGTAAACTAAAGGAGACTGAAGTAACATTAGCGGCTAAAATATCTACTAACAAAAACACTCCACTAAACTCCTTATTTCTAACACCAACTGACCCTGAAGAAGTTCTGAGCATTATACAGGGCCTTGACACTCACAAGGCCCCGGGACAAGATAGCATCGATAACGCACTCGTGAAAGCCATAGCTCCTTCAATCATACACCCCTTAGCTGAAATTTTCAATAAAAGCATCACGAGTGGTTGTTTCCCGACACAGTGGAAAGTGGCTATGGTAAGACCTATTTTTAAATCAGGACCAAAACAAACTCCGAGCAACTATCGCCCGATATCGTTGCTGGGAGTTTTCTCGAAGCTTTTGGAGCGCCTGATCAATACAAGACTGGTGGAATATCTAGAAGCCAATAATCTTTTAATGAGAAACCAGTTTGGGTTTAGGAGAGGCAGGTCCACTGAAGAAGCAACTGGGCTTCTAGTGGATATAGTCTCAGCGCACCTTGATCGCGGACACAAATGTATGGGGATCTTTGTGGACCTCGCAAAAGCATTCGACACGGTCTCTATAGCTATTTTGCTGAAGAAAATGGAGGCAGTTGGTATTCGTGGTATTGCTCATGATTGGTTTGCAAGTTATCTAACCTCTCGGAAACAATGCACTAAAATTGGTAATTTCACGAGCAGCAAGAGAGACGTCCTGTACGGAGTTCCTCAGGGCAGCATTCTCGGGCCAACTCTGTTCCTCATTTATATGAACGATATCTGCACAATCGATCTCCAGAACGCGGATCTTCTTTGCTACGCTGATGACACGGCAATTGTTTTCCATGAGAAGTCATGGAGCGCGGTGAATGGCATTGCTCAAATGGGTATTGCAAAAATTACTGAATGGTTTAACCGTAATCTTTTGACAATTAACGCCTCAAAGACCATGTCCATTTGCTTTCACAAGACCAAATCTTCAGAACCCCCCACCACCTTGAATCCGATTAGGGTTCATGATATCTCCTGCCCTTTATATGTTGACTGTACCATAACCCACTCTTGTACTTGCGAAAGTATCATAAAGGCTAAATCGGTGAAATATTTGGGTGTGGTGGTTGACGAGAACCTTAACTTCAGGGAACACGTGAGCATTACAACTGGACGTATACGCAAACAAATATTTGTTATGAAAGCAATTCGCGATGTCACTGATTGCACCGTATTACATACAGTATATATTGCCCTGTGTCAATCAATACTTAATTACTGTATTCTGGTTTGGGGAGGATGTTCTGCATCTGTGTTGATTGTGCTGGAGCGGGCCCAGAGGGCAGTGCTAAAAACACTTTTAAGAAAGCCGCGTCGTTATCCCACCACCAACTTGTATCAAGAAGCAAGAGTTCTAGGTGTCCGCAAACTATATATATTAAGATCCTTTATTGCTACCCACAGGAGCGCAAGTTGTTTGACTTTGCAAAGAGCGTTTTTACATAAGCGAGTTTTTCAAATCCCTGTTCCGGAGCTTTTTATCTCCGTTTGTGTACAACAAATTGCTGAAGATGGTGGAGGATCTGAGGGACAGTGATTACGGAGAATGCAAAAAAATAGTTACAGAGTTCCTAATGGTGCTGTCATACACGGAAACAGAAGCCCTTGTTAAGGTGGTTAATTAGGGTAATTAAATATATAAATAGGTATTAAATAGACTGTCGTAATATGCCATACAAACACCCACACATAAACTCACCTTCACACACACGCACACACACACACACACACACATACACACACACACACACACACACACACTCACTTACTTTCTTACTCACACACATATATAATTCACATAATATATAAAAATACATAATGAATTGTTTTGTTATTTAAATGTTGCATTATAATTATAATTTTCAAAACCATTTATTTTAATTCTACTTTTAAAATTCTAATTTTGCAAATAATTTTAACTTTAATTACTTTATTACTAATTTAAATATTGTAAATTTTAACAATTGTATATTTTATGAATCGTATTATTCAGTTATTGTATTTTTTGTATCGATGTTTATGAATCTTGCGATACAGGCTCAGCCTAGTGCAAGATTTCAATGAAAACTCATGCCATGTAAACTGAATGTATGAAATAAAGGCCTTTTTTTTTTTTTTTTTTTTTTTTTTAATCCCTTATTACAAGTATGTAAAATCTCCAGATTATGATTATCGGGGAGAACGTGTCCAGTATCCAATAGATGTTTCGCAAAGTGAGACCTTTCTGGATGGTCGTTTCTGAATGCTGCCACGTGCTCCCCGTATCTTGTTAGAAAACTTCTACCAGTTTGCCCAATATAGACGCTGTTGCATTCAGGACAAACAATTTTGTAAACACCAGATTGTCTGTGTTTATCTAATTTCTCTTTTTGATTACATAAATAACGTTTCAAACTATTGTTTGTTCTGAACGCAACTTTAATACCAAACCCTTTAAGCGTCTTTGAAATCTTTTCAGAAATCGGACCAACATAGGTGAGACTGGACTTCATGCGGTCCAGTTTTTCAGGTGGTATAACATATAAGAGTCTGTTCACCATGTTGGTCCGTTTTCTTGTAATTAGTCTGTCTATTAATTGCTTGGTGTAACCGTTTGCAACAGCTATTTGGTAAATAGTACTTAATTCTTTATTGTAATTAGAAGGTGATAATAGAACTGTTAGCAAACGGTGTACATAGCAATGAAAAGCTGCAAGCTTGTGTTGCCAAGGATGGCAAGAAGATGCGGGGATTACTGTATCAGTCTGTGTAGGCTTTCTATAAATCTCAAAAACATGCTTATTTCCTGACCTTGTTATTTTAAGATCGAGGAAATTGAGAGATCCGTCCTGTTCCTTCTCTAACTTGAATTTAATTTTAGGATGTATTCTATTTAAAATTTGAACGAAACTATCGAGCTGCCTATATGTACCTGTCCAGCATACAATTATGTCATCGACATATCTATAGTAATAAAGTACATTACTCCTCCCAACAATGTTGTTACGCTCAAAATTATCCATAAAAATGTCAGCCATCAAGGGACTCAATGGAGAACCCATTGCCAGACCTTCTCTCTGTTGGTAGAAATAATTATCAAACATGAAATAATTTTGCTGCATACAGATGGAAGTAAGCCTTGATAGCTGGCATCTTTCCTCCGGATGTAGTCGCTGAGTTACCATGAATTCTGAGATGAAACGTAAGCAATCTTTATATGGTACGTTTGAAAACAGACTTTCTACATCCAGAGAAACGAGCTTGGCATTGCAAGGAAGAACAACATCCTTTATTTTGTCAATAAGATCCAAACTGTTTTTTAAAGTGAAAATCGGATTAAAATTAGTCTTAGCTTTCAAAATGGCATTAAGTTGTTTTGCTAAATTGTATGCCGGCGCAGCTACATAAGAAACAACAGGACGGATCGGAATATTATCTTTGTGATTTTTTGGCAAACCGTAAAGAATTGGGGGTAATGGATTCATAGGAACGATCTTGTCCTTCTCATTGTCGGGGTTTGAAAATACATAGGATGATTCTGAGATTGCTCTCTTTAACTCCGAGGCATACTTCTTAGTAGGATCCGACCCAAGTCGAACAAAATCGTCCCCTAGGATGACATTGTTAACCTTCTCTGTATATGAATCGCGACTCATGATGACAATTGTACTACCTTTATCAGCTTTGGTTAGAACAAGATCGTTAGAATCTAACCTCCGCTTAATTGACTTCATCGTGGCCAACTCTGAACCTGAATTACAGGTATTCTGAATAGGCAACGAATTTTTGATATCGTTGGCTACGAGACTCTTAACAATGCCATCCCTTTTGTTAGTGACTACAGCAACTTCCGCATCCACCGCCAAAGTTTCTAAAGATTTAGTATTTAAACAGGGTGTTATGTTATGTTTTAATCCTTTTTCCAACAACGCAATTTCACTAGGAGAAAACTGTGTATCGGTCAAATTCTTAACGCGAGGGCCAAAATCGTGAGATTGAACATTGCTGTTGTTAGAAGAAGCACTAAAACGATTTTGTGTTAGTCTCCGAATCTTGTTGCACTGGACAACGTATTTACTATGAGCCACCTGAGAAGCCAGATCTCTAGCTTTCTGGTCAAGAAGATCAAACTCAATTTGGTGTAATGAGAAAGATAGTTCAGTTCAGTTTACTGAGTACTTGCACAGACACAACCAAGCAGCCAAAATCCTGCATCAGGAGCTCGCTCTAAAATACGGACTCTTGCAACAGAGGCTGCCGTATTACAAGTATCTGCCGGAGCCAATCCTAGAAAACGACCGTGCCAAAATCTATTGGGACCGATCCGTTATCACGGATGGGACTATTCTAGCGAATAAGCCTGATATCGTGGTATGGGATCGGTCGCAGTCGAGGGTATTTCTAGTGGATGTCACTATCCCTCATGACGAGGGTCTCGTGAAAGCCGAAACCGAGAAGCGTCGGAAATATCTCGATCTGGCTCACGAGATCACCGACATGTGGGGTGTGACTTCGACAGAAATAATCCCAATTGTTTTGTCCGCGAACGGGTTAATTCCAACCAGCCTCGCGACCAACTTGAGGCGGTTGGATTTCTGTGGCGTGTCGGTTCCAGCACAAATGCAGAAAGCGGTGCTGCTCGATACGGCTCGGATCGTCCGTCGGTTCTTGAACCTGACTCCCTGACCCCGACCGACTGTGCTATTGTCGGGGAGTACCGCCTCTCCCATTTAAAATTTATGTTTTCATTTTCGGCCATGGGAGAGGCGAGAAACAAAAATGCTTTTCAGAATAATAATAATCTTTATTTTCCAAACACAGTTTTCAGTACAGTGAAGATATTACATAAATACATTATGTTTTACATGATATGAGTACCTGTGGCCCCACACTAGGCAAGCCTGTATCGTGGGTACCGAGTTATGATACGCTATGTGGTCTTCAAAACTAAATTACATTCAAACATGAAAGTGACCTATTTATTTGATAATTTGGTTACATGCATAGACCAAAATATAAAGTTAAAAATTCAGAAGTAAAAAATTCAAACAGTTATTATTAAAATGTGAGAAAAAAAAAAAGTTATTAACTTATTGTGTATTTTGTGTGTGCGTATGTGTGGGTGTGTGTTGAGGTGTTTGTGTGTGTGTGTGTGTGTGTGTGTGTATTTCGTGTTATTCAGTCACTCTTACTAATTGCTCTACTGCATCGTATGACAAGCTTGACAGCCAGCTGTTCACTTTTACTTTGACTTCTCTTAAAGTACAGTGACTTATGTCGCAGATCTTCAAGAATGAGTTGTACAGTCGTGGTTGTAGATAGGGTAGGAATCTTTTACCGAAGGTGGTTTTACAGTACTTCATAGGAACTCTGGGACTTCTTCTTGATTGGGATACAGTAGTACGGAAATGTTGGGAGAATTTTTGATGTGCTCGCATGATAGATAGAGAAATAAATAGCTTCCGAACACTCATCAAACCACATTCGGTGTAAAGACTAGCCGTACTATATCTGTAGTGCTTCTTCATCATAGTCTTTATGACAGATCTTTGAGCTCTTTCAGATTCTATCAGAGTAGTCTTTGCTGCACCCTGCACCCATAAACTGTTGAGGATTTTTTTTAGATAATTTAATGAAGAATATTTCCATCATACATGATTTTTATGTAAGTTTAACCATTAAGGCTGCACACGCGACGGAAGCTTAAAAAATGGAGTGACTTCTCCAGTTTTCCCAAAACTTCCCAAAATTCCCCTTTACTACTCTGCTGAAAAGTATACAAAAACCTGCCCAGGAGTATGAAGAATAATTGTGCCAAGTTTCGTCAAAATCCGTCGAGTAGTTTTTGTTTCCATAAGGCACATACAAACCGACAGACAAACAGACAGACCGACAAAAATTTTACTGATTGCATTTTTGGCATTAGTATCGATCCCTAATCACCACCTGATGGTTATTTTGAAAATATATTTCATGTACAGAGTTGACCTCTCTACAGCACGAGCGTTATTTTATCGACACGATAACGGTCAGAATGAGATGGCAGTATACAATACTAAGTAAGTGCTTAAGAGATGGCTGATTTATCCCACGCGATAACTAGTTTAAACACGGCTCGTGCTTTCCCGAAAATATATTTCATGTACAGAATTGACCTCTCTACAGATTTATTGTAAGTATAGATTTATTAATAGGCTCTACTCAACTTTTACGCTGTAAATCTCCGAAGGGGTCGCAGAGGCACAATACTACTGAACAAAACGTGACGTTTTTGTATCCTAGTGTTCAGAGTACCCACGTTTTGCTTGTACAATATAGTGGCGTGATATGGGACCGGATTGGGCAGGGCAGGCAGGCGTATTGCCAAGACGTAACACTACCACGCACTACCCAATCAGCCATGTGGGTTTCCTCAGCGTTAACCTCCTTGATATTTTTTAAAGCGTTAACTCCGTTGACCGCATTTGACATTTGGGCCAGTTTGTTATATATTTTTTGTTAGATGAAATATGTATTAGCGTACGATCGAAATCTTGCCTCTCTCCCCTTCATTATTCTTTTCTTATCATAAAACACATAATTATATGCTCTTTTATTCTTCTCACTTCGGACTCCCGCCTTTGTAAAAACGTTTCCAATCTCGTCTTCAAAACACAAACAATCCCAACATAACTCAGTTATTTCATAAATTAAATAAACATTAAATTTAAAACATTTCTCAACGACAAAAGCATTTAAAATGAGTAATAGAAAAAACGCGAAACCCTGCTCGAGTATCTGTTTCACTCTTTTATCACTTTGATCACGACGCCATATTTAATTTATTTTTTGTGCAAGCCATTGCAATCTCTCCGTTGAAAATAATGTGCATACATAAAAGCTTTATGTTCTAGTCGTAGTGGAATAATTAAATTTACCCTCCAAGGCACGGACGACATAACAAAAAGTGAGAATGACTACGAACGGGTTCATGTCTGCGAAATGAATGTGAGAATTACTATTTGTTGGTGCTCTGCACTGCTCACTACATTTACTCTTTGGAAGACCGAAAAGGCATTTAGTATGCTTGATATACGAGTATGTTTGCTGTAATGTTTCGACGATCTGAAATGATTCTAGATAACTAGATAATGTTCTTACTTGTGGTGTAGTTAAGTTGTAAATTTCATGATGTAATATTATTGCAACATTATTTTAAGAAAATCTTATAAAATTATTTTTTGGGGATATTCGGCGTGAACGTTTATGTTATGTTATGTTCTGTTATTCAGATAACTAGGATCCATTGTTAGTAGACATATTAAAATACAGTGGGTTAGGAAGTACTTACAAATAATTATAACTTAACACTTATATTTAAAATAAACCTATTTATTTATTTAGGCTGACATGTTTGACTACCCAATGTTTATTCATATAAAGAAGAAACAGAAAATATTGCAACTCGTGAATTAAAAATTTTGAAATAGTTTAACTCAACATGCAGTGAAACTGTTGGCATTAGAGTTGATTGAACGAAAATTCATTTTTTTTTTAACTGTAATTATCCGGTAATAAATTTATTTTCCAAGTTAAGCCTGTTTATATCTTAGTAGAGAGTTTCTACAGCCCTTTGCATTGGCTTCTAAGCATGAAACTTATGTGTTCATGAAACTTTTAATAGTCGTGTTATTACAGAAAAACTTTGTGAGATAAGTTCTTACGTTATATTTATTAATACAAGAACCTAGTTAGCTTCCAGAACCTTGTTTTTGTATTACGGGAACTTATAAAACTAATGTTTTTATTCTTTTTTATTATTGTTTTTGTTTAATTTGTCACATTAAATTAGAAAAAAATAATAAACCTAAACAAAAATAATTACTGCTTACTGAGGTTCAACAAAATATATACATTTTCTGATACTTTTGCCGTGTAGTGCCGGCTTAGAATGTCGCTACCCCTTTCTACCCACGGGTGTCGAAAGAGGCGACTAAGGGTATTGGGACTTTTTATTGTATTTTTGGGCGATGCGATTGGAGACCCATCACCAAAAACCTTTATTTTACCGCCTTGTCACCACTCAACTTCCAAAAGTGGCTGAGTAATTTATAATTCCTTGGGTCGGCTGCCCCTTCTAGGGAATTATAGCCGTGAGTATATGTGTGTATGTATGTATGTTTCTGATACTTAAACGTTGATTACTTAACATATAATACGAGTTCTTTCCCAGTTTTATACAACATGCAACCCAAAAGTATCAAAATTAACAGCTATTATATTATTAGAATAACCCATTAGGCTATTAAACCTGCTTTAAAACTAAAACACTTTTACATCCTTATTTTCCTTTTCGAAACTATTTTTCATATATATTTTTTTACTATAATAGAATTTTTATTTATGATATTCATGCATGACATATATTTTTTTATGTTTCTACGTCCGTAAGTTCCCAAACGCTCCGCAGTTATATTATGAGTGGCCCTACTCCATCAGGAGTACCTTTTTCGTGTCCCGATTCAGTAAAATTTCCCGCAACTTTCACCAAGTCATGGTCGTCGGTGCATGGCCGGTACGTGGCCGCCACTCCACAAACTTCGAGCCCCAACGGCCACCAGTCTGCGTGCAATGTGCCTGTTCCTCTCCCCGTGTCTCTCACTCGATAAACTCGATATTTCGACGGACTTTATTTGTCCATTTTACTTATACCTACTAAATTAGCAAATCTCGGTAAATTTATGAAAAATATGTAGTTTGATTTGGTATAATCCCAAGACACAACGAAAGACTTTTGCTTATACCTATAAATGCAAGTGTATAGCACATATCAGGAAGAGTATGCGAGTAGTAAATGTTAAATGTCGATGTCGAAGAGATGGGATAATATGAGGATCCCTTTTCTGTGTGAATCCGGCGCGACACGCTCTTAGTTCGTTTTATTTTGTACTAGCTGACCCGACAGACTTTGTACTGTCAAATTTGCTTATGACAAAGCTTAAGGCGTTTTACTGTTACTCTTAGTTCCATCAGGCGTGAATATTTTATTGGTCCATTTAATCAGGGATATAATATATTAAATGTTATAATTGCATTCAAATTCCATTTATATACATTATGTACCTGGGAGCCTTTTTGCCTCAAACACACAAACATCCAAACATCTAAACTTTCACATTTATAATATTAATAGGATTATATACTTTTAATCGGATTACTTATAAAATGCCGTGCCGTGTAGTGTCGGTTGTGCCTGACGTCATTTGCACAACGCCATCTATCGGACTTTGAATTCCAACTATCAACATTAGTTCTATATTTAGACTTAAGATGTCGTTGCAAGTACTATACTGAATAATTGTGTAACGTAATATTTTTCTTCTTGAACTCACAAAATTAATCATATCTATTGATAGAGTGAACCGATTTCTAAAAACTAAGTTATACCTCAAGTTACGTGTAATTTTTGTATATAAACATTTTCAGCATTGAATTCGTAGATTTTACGTGATGTGCGCACAAACAAACATATAAACAGACAAACAGACAAAAATTGAAAAAATGATGGAAATGGGTTCTGTTACTTATCTGTTCACACGCTGGCTATTTTTTTTTCAATTTCTTCAATGTACAAAAATGACTTTTCTACAGATTTATTATATGTATAGATTGCAAAGTTAAAGGATTTTAAATATTTCTTTGATGGAAGACCCGTTACCAACAACCTTTATTTTTATATTTTCCTAACTTAAATTCCAAAAGTGGCTGAGGTTTTTTTTTTATTCTGTAGCTCTGCCTACCCCTTTTGGGGATTTAGAGTTCTTATCCTGGGTCGGGTCTACACCAATTTGTCTTTTTTAAAGGGATACGTGTGGTTAATTTGTCATGGTTGTTAACGGTGAGGGAAAACATCGTGAGGAAACCCACATGGCAGAGTTGTACTTAGTCACGTGACAGTGTATTCGTACAAAACGGCGATAGGCCTACCCCCTATCACGTGAGTACACTGCCACCACCAACACCAAGTGACAATGTCACGTGATGTTCAGAAGCATTATAGTACCTCTGCCAACCTCTTCGGGGATATTCGGCGTGGACGGTTGAGTTTTGAGTTTGAGTATTTATTGTATGCAAAAAATACATTTGTTAATGGCTAGAAAACATTATAAAAAAAAAACGTAATAACTACATTAAATTTTTATTTATATAAGAAGGTAAGTAAATTAAATTAGGTTATTAATAAACAAAGTTAAAAAAAGACTTCTAACTAAATGGGCAACATTCAAAATAACTTGATTTTTAAGCTTGAAGAATAGAAAATATTGAAAACATATCTCAAAACTTGCCATTAACTACGTAGCCAGTGAATTAGCGGTTGCATAATATTATCGTGAATAAAATATCTTACAACACTGATTTTCAGTCACAGCCAGTTTTGATAAATTTAAGGATATTTGACTTAAATTAGGCTTATACTTTGCAAAATAAGCTCCGCCACTTACTATGTACCGAGCTCAGGGGAAATCTATGCTGAAAATTGTTTTCGAAGTGCTTGTTCTAAACTTTGTAGACAATCATATTTTACTCGTGAATTGAGTGTTCGTCTTCCGCGTACATGACGCCATTTATTTTTCATGTAGATTATGTTGCTTAAATACAGACATTTTAAAGAAGAGTGAGATTTGACATTTTAATAAATTAAAAAAGAGATAATTACCGACAAGCAACTTTAATCTTAAAAACAAAATGCATAAAACCTGGTTCTTTAAAAAATCTATCAACTTATAGCATTATATACAATTAATATGATATAATATCTCGTTGTACGTTTTCAGTGCTCTCATAACTTAGTTTGAAAAATATGTTATTATAATTAATCGGATCAAGTTACTTAATTTACTTGTTAATCTACACAAGTAACTTTCATTCTTTTAGCACTCGTAAATAGAACTATGGAAATGAAGGATTTATTGAGGAGTTCCTAAACATACTTTACCGCTCCATCATCAGTCACATCATTAGACCCTGGTCTGGTCACCATATACAGTTGAAGAACGTCAATACGAATGATAAAAGCCGATGTTCGATGTGGCTGTGTAGTTTGCTTCAGGAGTTTCTATAAAATTATTTAATGTTATTTTTTTGCAGTGTAGTTTTACTATAAAATAACACTATCCTATCTCACATTGCGCAACCCATCACAAATTATTCTTTCTTTGACGCAATGAAGATTTTATGGAATTAATTGTGTATGTCACATATCCAATAAAACTCCGAATATGCCTGCACTGTATAGTGTATAAGACTAGTTCTTAGGCTAATGTATCACAGTTTTAATGTTGATTGTGGTAGAAGCAACAAAGAATTCAGTAGAGATAAATTAAATAGAAAAAGAGTTCATGTGTGATTCGTGAGCGATACGATATATAGAATACATCCTATGTTGATGGTTAAATCAATAGAGGATGACCACAAGCTGAGTGACTGAGAATAGTTAAGAGGTGGTTTACAGGATTAGATGAAAAAGATATTAGGCATCCCTTGTCTTTTGATTGACTTGGTATAGTCCGGTAAATTTAGACCAAAAAACAAGGCCAAGGCTTTTTAGGGTTCCATAGCCAAATGGCAAAAACGGGACCCTTATAGATTCGTCATGTCTGTCTGTCTGTCCGTCCGTCCGTCCGTCCGTATGTCACAGCCAGTTTATTCCGAAACTATAAGAACTACATTATTGAAAATTGGTGCGTAGATGTATTCTGTAAACCGCATTAAGATTTTAAAATAAAATCTGAAAAAAAAAACAAAATTTTTAGGGTTCCCCGTACATAGAACTGAAACTCAATTTTTTTTTTCTTCAAACCTATACGTGTGGGTTATCTATCAAAAGGTATTTGAAAATGATGTTGTGGTTTCTTATATCATTTTTTTCAAAACTGAATAGTTTGCGCGAGAGACTTTTCCAAAGTGGTAAAATGTGTGTCCCCCCCCCCCGTAACTTCTAAAATATGGGCATGATAAAACTGAAAAAAATATATGATGTGTATTACTATACAAACTACTAACGAAAATTGGTTTGAATGAGATCTAGCCAGTAGTTCTATTTTTAAACGTCATAAATCAAATTACTTACCTAATTTATTAATTTCACTGAAATATATAACAATAAATTTACTATCACAGGCCTTACGCATAAAACGTGAACCATTGTTTTCTTATAGTAAATCAGTGATAAGTAAATAACATTTTAAACTAAACATTTTAAACTTGTATATTACTATGTTACCTACCTGCTGCTAGTGCTGCTACGGAAACCTTCATTAGCGAGTCCATCTCGCTCTTGGCCGCTTTTTATTAATTAATTAAGAACCAGCTGAAAGTTGGCAAAATTTTTCAAAATAATTGTATTTTGAAAAATTTTAACTTTCTATAAATGTAATTGTGTCTCTCACTCGATAAACTCGATATTTCGACGGACTTTATTTGTCCATTTTACTTATCTATACTTATAATAAATCTGTAGAGAGGTCAATTCTGTACATGAAATATATTTTCAAAATAACTATCAGGGGGTGATTAGGGATCGATACTGATGCCAAATATGCAATCAGTAAAATTTTTGTCTGTCTGTCTGTCCGTCTGTCGGTTTGTATGCTCCTTATGGAAACAAAAACTACTCAACGGATTTTAACGAAACTTGGCACAATTATTCTTTATACTCCTGGGCAGGTTATAGTATACTTTTCAGCAGAGTAGTGAAGGGGAATTTAGGGAAAACTGGAGAAGTTACTCCATTTTTTAAAGTTTTCGTCGCGTGTGCAGCCTTAATGGTTAAACTTACATAGAAATCATATAATTATGATGGAAATATTTTTCATAAAATTATCTAAAAAAACCCGCAACAGTATATGTCTATCTTTTATGGTTGACTCACAATAACACGTGTAATTCCTGATAGCTTAGCAGTTCGGAACATTCTGATTATAGTTGTTTACTCTTACGTTTGTAAAACTCTCACTCATCCCTAATTTAAAAAAGGTAACATTATTACCTATTCAATAAAAAAAGAATCATAGAAATCGGTAGAGAAACACCGAAATTATACATAAAATAAGCCATCGCGCCCGTGACCAAAACCAAATCTTTACTAATTTACATATAAAATACTAGATGGCGCCAGTAGTTGCATCCTACATCATTTGTAATGATTTATTTTTTAGATTGTTATAAATACTTCATAGCGTTTTAATCCAAAATTTGCTATTAAACGGAAATACTGAACCGTTCATAAAAGCGCATTCAAAATCACCAAACTACACTGTTCAGGGAGTGTTATAAATTTAATAAATTGAAAACATTGCGCTAAATTTCACAATGCTTGAGCAATGTCTGAAGAAAGAAACCTCAGATATTTAAAAATCAACGCTACCCGTGCGAAGCTGGGCCGATCTACTAGTTGTATAAATAAAGACTTAAAATTCCCTATTATTCCCGTGCGTGCATTTTTTTAATCAAGGTCAAAGGTCATAAAAATGGAGTTTTCGCGATTTTCTTCAAAACGGTAAGTTTTATCGTAAATATTACCTTAGAAAGAGTTGTAGATCATAAAGTTATGTATAAAAAAGGTACCAATATTTTTATTCCATAAAGACACTGCTTCTGAGATGAAACGAATCAAAAAGTTGTCAGCGTTATATAATATTGTGCACACGTTTGCACACAATTTCTGGGGTAGTGTACTCAGCGCGTTTTTTTAAAGTAGTTTTCTTTTCAGGCCTATTCCACAATTTGAAATTGTAAAAAGTGATGGAACTGGAAGTTGGAATTGATATAAGCGATGGAAATTAAAAAAACAGTAGAAAATGTATTGTTCGTATTCTTCAATTATTTCTTGTTGATTGATATTCGTCGTGGTTGTCGTCGTCATCATCGTCTTCTTCTTATTTGTCGTCGTCACGTGTTCTTCTTCTTCTTTTTTTTTTCTTAATTTTAATTACATCAGAAGCTATTTATACTATGTTGGTTCATCAGTATCAAACGAATCCTCTGCTGTTGGTGATTCACCGTTAGAATACGACAAAGCGTGCATGCAAGAGAACAAAACAGTCCAACTTTTTTGCAACCACATTTAGCACTCCACATTTTTTACAGTTACAAACAATTTAGTTTAGCTGTTTTTCCGGCGCAAGTAGGAGGAAAGTCTGGATTGGTTCCAATGCATTCTCAACCAACTTCCAACCCCAATATGTTGGGTCCAGCTAGTAACCAAGCCACGTCTGAACTTCATAATATACCCGAAACAGATGTTGATGAGCAGCAACTACGGCTGAAAGAAGACAAGTCATACAATGACGCTTACAACTTTTTGAATTGTTTTATCTCAGAAGCGGTATCTTTTTGGAAAAAAAATATTGATTCCTTTTTTAAATATAATTTTATAACCTAAAATTTTTTCTAAGGTAATTTTACGATACAACTTACCGTTTTGAAGAAAATCGTAAAAAACCCATTTTTTTACATTGGACCTTGAATAAAAAGGAACAACGGCACGCAAGGGAATGATGGGGAGTTATAAAGCTTTATTTATAATTGTATTTTGAACAATTATACCAACTTTCAGCTGGTTCGGAATTAATGTAACCTTGGATGTCTTAATTGACTGGACAGAAAACATAGTTACCTACTGTAAAAATCAAACAATCCGCACCTCAGAAAATACATTATTTCGAAATATTATCAATACGTTTGGTATGGGTGTGCATGATGCTTTTCTTATTCCTACGCTTATATGGCAGTGAATGGTGGGTGTGGCAGAAGAAGCATGAAAGCAGAGTTAATGCAGAACGTAGAAATGAGGACCCTCAGAAAAGTTTGTAATGTAAGGTTATGTGATCATGTGAGAAATGAAGTGATTCGCGAAAGGTGTGGTGTAAAAGATGATATTGTTAGAAAGATGGAAAAAGGAATGTTTATTTTATTTATTTATTGAAAGGTTGAGATGGTTTGGGCAAATAGAGAGGATGGATGGCAGTAAATTTGTGAAAGAGATTTATAGAGCAAATGTGGACGGTAATGGTAGTAGAGGACGATCTCGGAGGACACATTTTGATCAAATAGAAAATGAGAAAAGATTCATGGATGTGAACGAAGCTGGAGAGGTTTGCCAGGATCATACAAAGTGGCGATCAATAGTCTCTGCCTACCCCGATGGGGGCGTGAGAATATGTATGTATGTAATTTGTTGACATTGGCAAAGTTGTTGTGGCAACACGATATACTATGCCACGAAGCTACAAAGTGACTTTGATTGATTGTTTGTGTCACGAATGTCAATAAATTCAATAAATAAAACTTGAATAAAGTTAAAATAAAATTGTCGTCTTTATCCGTATTCACAAAGTAATTGGTAACTATTTACTTCTGAGTGATGGAAAATAAAAAAAATGGCACTAACATTAAACAGTATGCATAAAGTTGCACTAAGAATAGGTTATAAATCTATTACCTCATACCATCCAGTACTAACCTTACGAAGTTATTCAGACTCGGATAAATCAATTTACCAACGTGATGAGGAAGGCGAGAAGCCACGAACTGCCTTTGGAAAACCTTATCCAGACTGGAGGACGCCGTGGGGTAAGCGGCCGGGCGAATTCAACTCAAAACTATCAGTATTTGTTGAGAAAAGTCCCAGTCCTGACATACTAAATTATATGCAAAATGTTCCCTATTTGACAATAGACAAAATTAAAGATTGGTGGGCTGACTTGAAAGAGTTACAAGAAACTCAAAACCAGAGATATATACCAGAACGCACCCAATATCTTGGAGCAAACCTTGGTGCTTTACACTTCTTCACATATAGGGGGGCTGCTGTTAGGTAAGAAAACCACAAGACAACAAACACAATGTTTAATCATTTAGTGTGTTCACCTCATGTATATTACAAAAACTACAACTTGACACTCCCACTAAATCTCTATTTAAGTGACTACTTCAAGGGGCCTTTAAAGTGATTATTGGGCTATATGGGTAGAGACCCATCAGCAATCATTCTTTATTTTATAATCTTATCCCCACTTAATGACAAAAAGCAGCTGTCAAATTTCCAATTCTATTGCTCTGGCTACCACGTTTTGGGATATATGTATGTATGCCTCAGACATTATCACCACAGAATGTGGTCAAACCATTAAGTGGTTTTGGAAACAACATGACACAAGATTTGTTAGAACATTAATAAGACTATGATTTGTTGCGTTGAACACCAATTGACATTCAGGTTAGATTTAAAACTTTCACCAATTGTCTTGCTGACTAAGGAGATTCAGACAAGTATCATTAAAAACAGTACCTGTGTTAGTAAAATTTTCTTATTTAACAATAATCAAGTAGATGTTATCTTGAGGTGTATAAAACATGAACTCCGCTACCATTTATATAAAGTTAAACAGTCATCTGATAGATATAGCAATCAACTGGTTAAATCACGCAATTAATTGAATAGCTAGTCTATTCATAGATTACCTGCACTCAATTAAAGCTCTAACTTCATTCGGCCATATAGCTAAACATAATGTTTAACCATTTGACTATTTCTTAAGCACTAATAACTATGGTGACTAAGAGCTCATTCTACTTTCGATTTTATACTACTTTTACAAATAGTGACCTGCCTTTTGACAATATTTTCTTTTAGGTGTCAATATTGTTTATGTTTATTTACATATTGCCAAAAAAAATTAGGTTTTGGTAGTGCATATCTATTGACACCCAAAGCTGAGCAAACCACAGCAGAGTGAAGCATTTTCAAATCAATCAATTTTATTGTAAATTTTCTCATATAATCAAAGCATTTTACATCTGTGTGTGACAGTTTTTTTTTGTTACTTTTTAGGTTGTTATGAGATTATATGTAAAATTTGTATGAATCCCATCAAAGCATACAATTCTATTTGAGTGAAAGTCAACAAAGTTAATTACCACTATAATAAACCATAGCAGTCTTATTTTTTGCTATAATTTCCAATATGATAAAGCAGTCTTATTCTTTTTCATCCCACATAGTCACCCTAACTTAGTTCTAATCATTCGACTGACAATGTTAGTCATAATGATCAGCCTACCAAATCAATCAGTCATATGGTTGGATGTTTGATCACATTATTCTTTTAATAAATTGACTAGCAATTTGTAGAATGTTGGCATTTCATAGACACACTAGACATTCAATAAATGGCGTGATATCACTAGTTGACTGTGACATAGACATTAGTTTGCTTTTTAACCGCCTTCAAAATAAAAAACTGTCTAATTGAGAACACTCTATTTTTTGAAGCCATTTAAAAAGGAGGTTCTCAGTTCGTTAATTTTGTTATATTCTTATTTTCTTTTGATGATGATTAGCAACCCCCTTTTCATTTTAATTATCGTTATCTAGTGTACCATGATAGCCATTAAAAATATAAAGTATTTTTTACTGATAAATAAAGGAAAGAAAAATTTCGACACAGGCGGGATTCGAACCCGCAACCTCGGGTATACGCCCCCGTCGCTCTTGCCAATTGAGCTACCGTGTCAAGTCAATGGCTGCCAGCGCGAAATTCTTCTATCCTTTATTTCTTTTACACGTTTTATTATTTTTTCTTTCCTTTATTTATTAGTAACTAGTGGATCGTCCCAGCTTCGCACGGGTAGCGTTGTTTTTTTAAATATCTGAGGTTTCTTTCTTCAGTCACTGCTCAAGCATTGTGAAATTCAGCGCAATGTTTTCAATTTATTAAATTTATAGCACACCCTAAACAGTGTAGTTTGGTGATTTTAAATGCGCTTTGATGAACGGTTCAGTATTTCCGTTTAATAGCAAATTTTGGAATAAAACGCTATGAAGTATTTATAACAATCTAAAAAATAAATCATTACGTGATGTAGAATGCAACTACTGGCGCCATCTAGTATGTTATATGTAAATTAGTAAAGATTTGGTTTTGATCACGGGCGCGATGGCTTATTTTATGTATAATTTCGGTGTTTATCTACCGATTTCTATGATTCTTTTTTTATTGAATAGGTAATAATGTTACCTTTTTTAAATTTGGGATGAGTGAAAGGTTTACAAACGTAAGAGTAAACAAATATAATCAGAATGATCCGAACTGCTAAGCTATCAGGAATTACACGTGTTATTGTGAGTCAACCGTAAAAGATAGACATAAACTGCTGAGATTTTTTTTTTAGATAATTTTATGAAGAATATTTTAGTCACACATGATTTCTATGTAAGTTTAACCATTGAGGCTGCACACGCGACGGAAGCTTTCAAAATGGAGTAACTTCTCCCGTTTTCCCAAAATTTCCCGAAATTCCCCTTTACTACTCTGCTGGAAAGTATACAAAAACCTGCGCAGGTGTATGAAGAATAATTGTACCAAGTTTCGTTAAAATCCGTCGAGTAGTTTTTTTTTTCATAAGGAACATACAAACCGACAGACAGACAGACAGACAAAAATTTTACTGATTGCATTTTTGGCATCAGTATCGATCCCTTATCACCACCTGATGGTTAATTTGAAAATATATTTCATGTACAGAATTGACCTCAATACAGATTTATTATAAGTATAGATAGATAATCCCCACATGAGGTTTTCATGAACAAAAAGATTTAAATTATTTTTTACTGCCTTGATCTATTTTATTTGGCGATATATTTTTTATTGAAAAGATTTTATCTTAATAATTATTTACAATTTTGTTGATATTACAGCATTTAGTTCCTTTGAAGTTCCCCACCTTTGACTGGGGGCTTGCATCCACCTTGGCTGTGATGAGTAACTTTTTTTACTTGTATCATAATGGAAATATCACATTTCAGATTAAAAGACACCACAAAATGGATAGAGGGCACAGAAAAAGAAATGATGGAAAGGCTTCCAAGACATAGAGAAGATGGATATTTTGTAGAAGCAATAGACTGTTCAAACTTCAAGAAAGGAGGTATTAGGTACGAAGGGCTGCAAAATTTAGTGGGCTTGAATTTTCTCAAATGGCTCTCTTTAAGAAACAACAAATTCGTACTTGATGAATGGGGTTTAGACAGAGTAGCATACCATAATGGTAAATATTTAGAATACTTAGATATAAGTGGAACTAAATTATCCCTAGGTTGTATTTATGCTGTATCAAAGATCGAGCCTCTTAATGTGCTTGTTATATCAGACCCTGGGGAGGATATAGAACTTTTAGCTGCTCTAGCAATGTTGGAGCATGAGAAACCGAAGTTATTAATAAAAATTGTAGAATAAACCTGTTGGATATAATATAGATTCTTATTGTTTTCCCTTTGTTTTATTTTACTATTACGTCATTATTCATATCGCTATTATATGTGCTGGCCTATCACACTAACTGATGCAAGGTGGACTAATATTACCTGTGAATTATTTCTTAGCCAAGCAGAGATAAAACAAAAAGATCAAATATATTTATTTGTTACTAAACACAATAGCAACATACATACATACATATACATACATATTCTCACGCCGTTAGTTTATCATTGGGGTAGGCAGAGACTATCGATCGCCACTTTGTACGATCCTGGCAAACCTCTCTAGCTTCATTCACATCCATCAATCTTTTCATACATGCTCTTTTATTCTTCGTACTTCGGACACCTGCCTTTTTGAGCACATTTTCCATTTGATCTAAATGTGTCCTCCGAGGTCGTCCTCTACTAACATTACCTTCCACATTGGCTCTATAGATCTCTTTCACCACTTTACTGTCATCCATCCTCTCTATGTGCCCAAACCATCTCAACATTCCTTTTTCTATCTTCCTTACAATATCATCTTTTACACCACACCTTTCACGAATCACATCATTCCTCAACATATAAAAATATTATAAATTAAAATGAAAAGATGGCAACAAAAAGGCAAATTACCTCAGCTAGTTTCCTAAAATTGTTCGCAGGACAGCAGCAGAGCTTTCCTAAAATAAAACTAAGTCATCAAATGTTGGCGATAGTAGGGGAGCCGAGTAGAGTGGGTTGTACTTAAGCCCGACAGAACAATATAAGGGAACCTGACCTTGCACCCTGTTATGAACGACCACCACTATATGAACCCTTAACATACAAGCGTAAGGTAGCCAATCAGATTAGTAAAAAATTCGATTCTCAAATTAATTCGAGCTCGTCAGATTAATAGAAAGTAAGTTAACTACATGGAAAAAAGAGTCAATTTCAATATTCTGACGATTCGACCATGATATAATAGTCCGGTCAATTTAGGCCTAAAATAAGGAGGAAGGTTACATAAATTCATAAGAAGCTGAAAATTGGCACAATTGTTCAAAACATGATTATAATATAAGTGAAACCTTATATCTTCAAAATGGTGGCTTAAAGGAAAAAAAATATTGATATCTTTTTTGTGGGGTGATTTTGCGAAAAAACTCACCGTTTCGCTTAAAATCGCAAAAAACTATTTTTTTTGACCTTTGACCTCGTGTAAAATTTTTAGCACACCTCGGAACGATGGGGACTTTTGAGGTTTCACTTATATTATAATCATGTTTTGAACAATTGTGCCAATTTTCAGCTTCTTATGAATTTATGTAACCTTGAATGTATAAATTGACCGGATTATAAGAGAATAAGCGAGTAATTAGTTTGCAAAAATAAAACGCCACCTGGAAATATTCAAGCGCGGTTTTTTTTTTATTTGAAGGAAATCATCGTATATAATATAATCTGACGGTTTCTACAACGTAAAAAAGCTAAAATTATTGATAAATTGGCCTAGACCTCGCTTTTTTAACATACCCTTTTTATATTATAAATCGATAAAGGACATCAAACTAAACAACTTTGCCCATGGAATGCCTATCTAAAATATTGTAATTTTCAAAATATAATAATAATTAAAAATTGTCGTACCTAGTTCAAACTGAGAATGTATACAATGAGATTCCTTGCTTCAGTGAAAATAAAAAATAAAAAAAAAACATTTGATATATGCTTTTCGCTCTGTAAACAAAAATATAACTTCTTTCTGTATTTTCCAGTTGTATTGATCGTCGTTGAAAAATAATATCATGAAAATAAACCGGTAAGCGAGCGATTGAACTGGAAAATACCGAAAGAGGTTATGTTTTTGTTTACACCATAGATCAAATGTTTTTTTTTTATTTTTTATTTTCACTGAAGCAAGGAATCTCATTGTATACATTCTCAGTTTGAACTAGGTACGACAATTTTTAATTATTATTATATAGCCTAGACCTCGCTTTTATAACATACCCTTTTTATATTATAAATCGATAAAGGACATCAAACTAAACAACTTTGCCCATGGAATGCCTATCTAAAATATTGTAATTTTCGAAAAAATATAATAATTAAAAATTGTCGTACCTAGTTCAAACTGAGAATGTATAGAATGAGAATCTTTGCTTCAGTGAAAATAAGAAATAAAAAAAACATTTGATCTATGCTTTTCGCTCTGTAAACAAAAATATAACTTCTTTCGGTATTTTCCAGTTGTATTGATCGTCGTTGAAAAATAATATCATGAAAATAAACCGGTAAGCGAGCGATTGAACTGGAAAATACCGAAAGAGGTTATTTTTTTGTTTACACCATAGATCAAATGTTTTTTTTTATTTCTTATTTTCACTGAAGCAAAGATTCTCATTCTATACATTCTCAGTTTGAACTAGGTACGACAATTTTTAATTATTATAATTTTTTGAAAATTACAATATTTTAGATAGGCATTCCATGGGCAAAGTTGTTTAGTTTGATGTCCTTTATCGATTTATAATATAAAAAGGGTATGTTATAAAAGCGAGGTCTAGGCCAATTGATTACGTGCAGGTGCTGAGAACTATGTATTTCCCACTCCGCAGTTCCGCACCTCCCTCCCCTTCTCGCTCTTTCTCTATTTCTCACTCTCTCGCACTTTCCCCACTCTACTTGGGCTGAACAAGAGATGGCTTCAATTATCGGTGACAAAAAAATATACCTCAGTCACGATTTGTGTTATGCATATTCTGTTACTGATAATAAAGTAACGCTAAACATCGATCATGACTTGTCGTGTCCTGATCACGTAGGAGCGGATGCGAAAATTGTATTTATCAGTTGTAAAAAAAGATTCTACAGTAACTATCAGAACTTCCGATACTGATATTGTTGTGATTATGTTGGCCAACATGGAGCATCTTCAAGCATCGATAAAAATCTGGATTGATCCGTTCTTTTCATCAAGCTAGGTACACTAGTTTCACAAGCGCTACCGGCTTTGCAATCTTTGCATGCGCTAACAGGGTGTGATTATAATCCAGCTTTTTGGAAAAAAAATGCCTTTGGACATTTTAATGGGATCTGTAGTTATCAAAGCATGTGAATCTTAGAATGTTGGAGAATTACTGAACAATATTGAATATTTTGGTTGCATGTGGCAATGAGAGATTTTCCTTTTTTTCTTTTTTCCTTCTTCCCTGTTCTCAGGATAGATGGCGCCAGACTTGTTATGTTACTGGTGGGAACGGAACGTCACACCGTTTTTCACATTTGGATGTAATGATATCGTAAAACGGAACGTACATAAAAACGTTCTGTTTTGAAAGTCTAAATAAATATCAGTTTAAGCCAAGATAGCTTAAAAGTAAATAAACAAAGACGGTGTTTATATTTAACATTCTTTTTGTTGTTTTTAGTCGCTAAAAAGTTACTCTATGGTGATGTGACACATGTTTTTAAAGTTGACATTGGCGAAATTATTGTGGCAACACGATTGAGGCCACGAAGAAAAAAATTAAGTAAGTAACGTAGTTACATCAACGCCATCTACAGAGCTCTAGGAAACTATGTTGTTTTTTTATTTCTCAAAAAGAAAACCCCTCATTGGCCTGGACCTCGTTTTTAAAACATACCATTTTTATATTTTAAATTGATAAAAGGTGACACGTGACACTAACACGTTCCATAGGCAAACTAAACAACTTTGCCTATGGAACGCTTATCTAAAATATTGTAATTTTCAAAATCTATACTCTATACTAATATTATAAAGAGGAAAGGTTTGATTTTTTGTTTGTTTGTTTGTTTGAATTGAATAGGCTCCAAAACTACTGGACGGATTTGAAAAATTCTTTCACTGTTTTAATGCTACACTATTCCTGATTGACATAGGCTATATTTCATTTTCAAAAAATTAGGGATCCTTACGTAAACTTCAAAAATGTAACCCAAGGTGTTAAAGAAATACCAAAAAAAATCCTTACATCGCGTGCGCTGCGAAAACTATTGACAATAGAATAAAATTATGTGCTACAATTTTATAGAACACATTATTATCTAAAAAAAATGCCCAGACAACATGTCTCTAACTATTATAGTTATCTCACAACAAGCGTCATTATATAAAATTATAAAAATTAAATTAAAATCCTGCTTTAGAAAAGGCTCTTTATTTGTACCTATCTAATCCTTATAAAAAACGTATATATTATTTTAGACTACTTCAATACCCTTATATTACTTTTTGAATTATTCAATTCGAACATTCCATTCGAAAGTTATCTCGAATTAAAAAAATAGATAAAACTCCGCTCGATTAGCTATGCATAGTAAGTTGTTGCAGGCGTCACGAAGGGGTACGGGAGGCTGCTTATCAAAGAGTAAAAGCAAAATTTGATTGTAGCGACTATTATCACTGGCACAGCAGCCGGTCAATTAGCTCATATACCGAGGATACCGATGATCCCAACTGATCTGCCAATTCCATTTAAACGGCTACAATTTCCGGTTAAAACATCTTTTGCTTTAACAATTAATAAGTCCCAAGGCCAAACCTTCAAATTAGTAGGGATTGACCTGCGAAAGAATTGTTTTACTCACGGTCAACTGTACGTTGGCCTGTCGCGGGTGGGAGCCCCTGAACATCAATTTATTTTGCTGCCCCAAAATACAACAACGTCAAATATTGTTTACAGGGAAGCTCTAACTCTATAAATTGAATGGCTTTTGATAATATTATAAAGAGGAAAGGTTTGATTTTTTGTTTGTTTGTTTGTTTGAATTGAATAGGCTCCAAAACTACTGGACGGATTTGAAAAATTCTTTCACTGTTTTAATGCTACACTATTCCTGATTGACATAGGCTATATTTCATTTTCAAAAAATTAGGGATCCTTACGTAAACTTCAAAAATGTAACCCAAGGTGTTAAAGAAATACCAAAAAAAATCCTTACATCGCGTGCGCTGCGAAAACTATTGACAATAGAATAAAATTATGTACTACAATTTTATAGAACACATTATTATCTAAAAAAAATGCCCAGACAACATGTCTCTAACTATTATAGTTATCTCACAACAAGCGTCATTATATAAAATTATTTAAAAATTAAATTAAAATCCTGCTTTAGAAAAGGCTCTTTATTTGTACCTATCTAATCCTTATAAAAAACGTATATATTATTTTAGACTACTTCAATACCCTTATATTACTTTTTGAATTATTCAATTCGAACATTCCATTCGAAAGTTATCTCGAATTAAAAAAATAGATAAAACTCCGCTCGATTAGCTATGCATAGTAAGTTGTTGCAGGCGTCACGAAGGGGTACGGGAGGCTGCTTATCAAAGAGTAAAAGCAAAATTTGATTGTAGCGACTATTATCACTGGCACAGCAGCCGGTCAATTAGCTCATATACCGAGGATACCGATGATCCCAACTGATCTGCCAATTCCATTTAAACGGCTACAATTTCCGGTTAAAACATCTTTTGCTTTAACAATTAATAAGTCCCAAGGCCAAACCTTCAAATTAGTAGGGATTGACCTGCGAAAGAATTGTTTTACTCACGGTCAACTGTACGTTGGCCTGTCGCGGGTGGGAGCCCCTGAACATCAATTTATTTTGCTGCCCCAAAATACAACAACGTCAAATATTGTTTACAGGGAAGCTCTAACTCTATAAATTGAATGGCTTTTGATGTAATAACTCATTATAAAAAATAAAAAAAATAAAAAAATATATCTAAATATAAATACAAAAAAATATAACATACATACATACATATACTCACGGCTATAAATCCCTAGAAGGCGTAGCCAGAGCTAAGGAATCCGAAATTCCTCAGCCACTTTTGGAAGTTGTGTGGGGAAAAGATGGTGAAATAAAGGTTGTCGGTGATGGGTCACCAACCGCATCGCCCAAAAATCCCTCAAAAGCCCCAAAACCATTAGTCGCCTGTTACGTACACCCACCGGAAGAAATGGGGTAGTGCTATTCTTAGCCGACACTACACAGCAAAAAATATAACATAGCTTAAAACTTAAAAAAAAATATATTAAAATAATAATACATGTAATAAAATAAAAAACAAAATGTTAATGATAATTCATGCCCGAGCGAAGCCGGGACGGGCTGCTAGTAATTAATAATTAAAAAGTGTCACTGCCTAGATCAAACTGAGAAAGTATAAGGAAAGTATGGTGAGTTTCTTAGCCTAAGCTAAAATAAAAATCATTATGGTCAAATCACAAGATTTTTATTTTAGCTGAGGCTAAGAACCTCACTATACTTTCTCAGTTTGATCTAGGTACGACACTTTTTAATTATTAATTATTTTGAAAATTACAATATTTTAGATAAGCATTCCTTAGGCAAAGTTGTTAAGCTTGATGTCTTTTATCAATTTAAAATATAAAAGGGTATGTTTTAAAAACGATGTCTAGGCCAATTGGTATGGTTAGAAAGCGGATGTCAACCGAGCTAGAGTAGAAATATTCAATAAAACCTACAAAGTCTCAGATACATCACAGCCCTTCTCATTAAACGTGCGCAATTACGACGCTTGCAATTTACCACCATGAAAGAAAACAATAGCCATTGACTATTGGTGTCCCGTACATGTCACGGTACCTTACACTGTCAGAACAATGAAATTCCTCCACACAATTATCAGATTATGTCATAGAACTACTCACTTCGAGAGTTCGTAAACTTATCGCTGTATTCAAAAATCTGCGACATGTCATTGATACTCATACTTTTAAGATAGTTTATTATGCTCTGTGTGATTCTATATTATCATATTGCATTGACACATGGGGAGGAAGCTCTAAAACCATTTTATTGCCGTTGGAACGCGCACAGAGAGCTGTTTTAAAGGTAGGATTATTTGCCTTATATGTATCCTACAGTGAATTTATATAGAGATGCGGATTTGCTTTCAGTGAGAAAAATATACTTACTAAGAATATTAATGACAATGCACAAAAAGAGCCGAAATATTGACTACCAATCAAACAATTTAAGAGGTTTTGGTAACATTTTTCAAATTCCTAAACTGCGAACATTCTTTTCTGGCAGATTTATGTTATTTCTTGGAGGGTATCTTTATAATAAATTTAATAAAATGTTACAAATAAAACATTTGAGTAGATATGAATTAAAAAAAGTGATAACAGAATGTTTGAAATGTATGACATATGATGAAACTGAAGACTTACTAATCGTTCAAAAATAAACTTGCACACAAACACACACACACACACACACACACACACACACCACACACATTCTATTAGTATAAGTTTCTTTTCTATATTTTTTTATTTATAAAATAGTAGTAATATTCACATAGCTTATCTGTGTGATTTTTAGTGTTAAACTTAGTCTTAATTTTTAAAAAAAATAAATGTTTAAATTATAAAACTATCGTGTAAGGTTACCCGCAATACAGGATTTAACCTAGTGCGGGAACCATTGCTCATGTACTTTGTTAAATTAATTATGTTAATAAAGATATTTTTATTTTATTTATTATTATTTATTTATTATTATAGGTTTGCACAACAATATCGAGCTGAACTGTCTGCATCTAAATCTGATGAGCTTGAGTAGGTATGTCAAGGTCACTATTTTTTTTAACATTTTAAACATCTGCTGAGACTTCTGACTGTATCCAAATCGTCAGTCTATTGAAAAGGGTACCTTTTAGAAGTCACTTAACACTACCCCTAAATAGCTGAAGAGCTTAAATAGTTTTTTATTATTTTCATTTTTTTCCCCTTTGTCCTGCCACCCCCGACTTGTAAGCCGTGAGATTAATACTTCTCGGTTACCGGAAGCACATAGGGCGTATAAGATATTAATGTCTTACGCACTCGAGTATTCTTTTATAATATTTTCTTTTACATTTTTGAAAACTAGTAGGTACCTATTTTCCCCGGCAGTAAAAGAGCATATATCATTTGTATTTTTAGTATCTAATCTTTATGATCCAATAGGTTCTCGCAGCGCTAAAGTACCTACCCATTTAGCCTCTCTTCCTCCCCTATTATAAATGTAGGTGTCGTTGGGAATTAGAACTTCTGAAGTAGCTCTGGATGACTACACCGCGTAATAGATTTTTTATTATCTACAGCAGTTAAAGTTACCATATATATTGGGAAAACCACCGCTTCTAATGCAGAAAGCGAGATCCAATACCGAGTCCGGTCATCACCAATATTTAAGAAAGTCACATATATATGACTAATAAATAAAGGAAAGAAAAATTTCGACACAGGCGGGAATCGAACCCGCGAACCTCGGTTATACGCCCCCGTCGCTTTGCCAATTGAGCTACCGTGTCAATGGATGCCAGCGCGAAATTCTTCTGTCCTTTGTTTCTTTTACACTTTGGAGTAGTGTTATTTATTCTTTATTTATTAGTAACGGTGAGGGAAAACATCGTGAGGAAACCCACATGGCTGAGTTGTACTTAGTCATGTGACAGTGTATTCGTAAAAAACGGCGATAGGCCTGCCCCCTATCACGTGAGTATACTGTCCATGCAAAACGTGGGTACTCTGAACACCAGGTGACAAAGTCATGTGATGTTCAGAAGTATTAGTACCGCTTCCAACCCCTTCGGGGATATTCGGCGTGAACGTTTATGTTATTATTAGTAATAATCCCCACATGAGGTTTTCATGAACGAAAACATTCAAGTCATATGTATGGTTAATTTACAAGGTGGTAAATGGTGAGGGAAAACATCTTGAAGAAACTCTACTGGCTCAGCGGTAGTTAGAGCGATGTGACTGTATTCGTAAAAAGTCGCGATAAGCATGCCCCCTACCACCTGAATGTACTGTCCAAGCAAAATGTGGGTGCCCCGAACAATTGGTGTTCAGAAGCATCAATACCTCTGCCATCCCTTCGAGGAGAACGGTGAATGTACGATATTTGTATTATATCAAATAAAAAACAAACATTTGAAATCTTTTTTTTTAATTTTAACATAAAGTTCGTACAATAATCCAATACAGTTGAACAAATGTTCACAATAATGTCTTCTACATCAACAGTAACATGATCCTTCAATAAAAGATTGTGCTAATGAGCCACTCGACAAAATACAATGCTTTTCTTTAATGAGACGATTCTCTACTTAACATTTTATTATATTCAATATACTTTTACTATTGTCTTACTCTTTATTTTTTAATGGATAAATCCTTGAATGCGCTAGGGATTAGCGAGAGCCGGTTGAGCGTTTTTGCAAAATATTAAATTTGTTCAATTTGTGTGTATTTTTACAACAGGAACTTTACTCAAAATTGCAAGATTTATCGAATAGAGGACAACGCTTATTCTCGTTATTAACGCTTAAAAGATTATTTCACAATTGCAATTCATTTGAAATATTATATTATACATGAGGAAAGAAAAATTTCGACACTGGCGGGGTTTGAACCCGCGACCTTCGGGAATTTTTTCTTTCCTTTAATAACATCTTTTATTTATGAGTAATAATCCCCACATGAGGAATTCATGTCAAAAAACATTAAATTATGTTTTACCAGAGTTAGATTTACAGTAGTAGATTTATTAAACGGATTTAATTTCCAATCATCATAAATTTTGATGTGGTGTAATAGAAAAAGTATTTAAAAAAGGACCTTCTATTGAATGAAGTAATATTTATAATATCCAGAGCACGAGATTTAAATGAGCATAACATCTTGCGAGTGATTCAACAGCACAACCCAAATAACAGTCAGTCCGTCTTTGTGGATTCTTCGATTATTCGCAACATCTCTATGTTTCGGCTATTTCGAAAAGGCAAGGAACTAGGCAACTAATCGTTCAGAGCAATGAAAACCTGCAAGAGCTAACACTACAATCGCAGTGAAAAATTATCGACAGTAAAGTTGATACAAAAGACTGGTGATAGAATTCCCTGCACCTTGCCGATCTATCAATTCGAATCGTTAATTTTTTGGTCCATTTATTGGATTCAATATGTCTTGTTACTTTTCTTATAAAATTCTCTTTCTACAATAATCCTTGCACTTCGCAATTTGCCCTAATTCAATCTAATACACCATCAAATTGAATTCTTATTCTAAATAAACCTCCTACATGTGGTATTTACACTTGCACAGTTTGACTAAACAATTAGACTAATCGCTTACAGTTATTTAGAAGAAATAAATAACGTGAAATGCATTCATTTCCAAATGATCTTCGAATAATATTTCATAAAATATAACATTCTGTCTTGTTATATGCAACACAGTAAATTCAGTCTAACAAGAAAACTGCCTTAGGTTTATGTTGACTTGCAACAGTTAGCTAAGATAATCCGAGGCAAAGAAATAACCATTTGTGAGATATTTCTAAGTATTCCAAGTCAACAGGGCACCTTACATACGCAGCTGATATATCGATTATTCAAGATCTGTATTTCACCAAGTCAAACACTTGTGTTAAGAATTGCAATAGTAAAACACTAACAATAGAATCTAACCAAAGATCAATCAAAGAACGGGAAGTCATTCATCGAAACCATTCGACCAGTTAATTCTAACGAAACCTAAACTTACATACAGAGATTTATTGCGCACCAAATTAAACGTATGTTAAAAGTAATGCCAAACGTATACATTTATTTATGATAACTATGCTGAGAGATTTAGCTGCTGGTAATTCGGTTATACACTGGACCCCTCACATAGAACATAGAAGGTAAGAACGTTCGTAGATTTTGAAAAAAATAATATTTCTTATCACCACATCAAAAAATGATCTAACTAAAATGCAACTTGAAAAGTAATGACTCAGTCAAAATTAGGTTCTAGTATGCCATTCAGTATTGTTAATATATTTCTGTCAAGTTGCACAAGGCAAGGACTACTCTTCAAACTGATATCGTTATTTTCTCTGTTATCGTTGTAGCCCATTTTGACATTCCTTTCTGTCTCGCAACACTACGTACAAATAATACAAATATTAAGCAAGGTAATTCATTAATATTTGTATTGCTATGGATTTCCGCAAAGTAACGCCCGATTCAATCCAACAACTAACAAATAATTTGTAGTTAATATCCCTTCAATGATATTCAACCGAGTTACCAGCAAGCTAAAACAGTGTTTCATTACGCACTTTCATAAAAAAAACCACATGAGATGAATTACACATCTTGAGAAATGCCCCGAATACAAACAAAGCTATTAATTTATTATAATTTATATAGTATTATTGCAAACAGTGAAATATGACGACTACTGCATTCGTTCTATGTTAAAATCAATATTAAAATATTACACAAACGTAAAAGTTATGTCTTTTAGCTAAATTCTCGCAACCAGTTTTTCCATTCGCTTTGTAGAAAACTATTACATGTATTATCTAAGAATAGAAGGTATTATTTTGAATATCTGGTAAATACGGAAAGGGATAAATATTTAACTAAACAGGTTGTTAATTTTAGTAAACACAAACGCACCATAAATGAATAAAAAAATGTTTATTTCTTTCAGTCACTCAGTTAAAACTTTTTATTCCCCGAAGACAAAGTAACAATAATGAACGGAATAATCAACTACAGGTACTTGTTTCCTTTTAAAAACCATGTAAAAAGAAAAAGCTAATTGTATTTTGCAGCCAATAAAATATAATTACCTTTAGAGCGGCAAATAACAAAAAATATAGTGGGGAGTATACTAAACAACAATAGCAATATCCTATTTGTTTTGTTTCAAAAAACTAGATAAACGCTTTTTCCAAGTTTAGAAGCTAAGTGAAATCAAACAGTAAAACTAGATACACTTCTGCTTATCCATTCACTTTCAGAAATACTTTGCTCATAACTTTCACTACATAAGGGTATGGATTTAAACCAAAATGGGCCGTATTTACCAAACATGAAAGCTTTTATTATTCTTCAATTTGTAAAAATGATTCACCTACTTTATATGCGTTTTGTGCAATAATTTGAAAAGTTTAATTTACCCTAGTATATATGGTCGATCATGTCTTGGTAACAATGTTGCTAAATGTTTATATTGTAGAATAGCGACGGCTGACGTAGAGCAACATTTTATTATATACAAAAAATATGTTTTATAATAAGTTTAAGTTTTATCCGCCATTATCTTGTGAAGATAAAACCGCCACTGCAGTTTATGTGTATGTAAAGTTGTTGCCCTACCCCAGTGTCGAATGATATATAATGATCAATTGACTATTATGTAAAATTTATACTTTGAACAGTGCGAAAATATCTCTTACAATTTTATCATTTAATAAATTCAGTGTTTCCGGACTCCGAAAGCAATTTTCGTAAAACTATTAACATCGACGAGATCATTTCAAAAATACAATTTTGATTAAAACTTTGTTGGCCAAAAATTCTTAAAAATATACTAGATAAATATTATTTTTTTGTTCATAGTTATTTTACTATAAATAAAAAAAAACTTAATTACTTTGAGAGCCAGGAACGCTTAAAACTAATGTTAACGTACCTATTGCTAATATTTACATAAATGAGATTATTATACACAAATATTAATTATCTATTGTAAATGATTTGAGCTGTTTCACATACAGATACAGTTAAACCAAGAAGCTACTATTTAATCCGAAGATGTTTTAAATACTCGTGCTCACATGTCTAACAAACAAATGAGACAAGAATCAATGTCTACTGAATTATTAAAATGTTATCATTCGCTCCTAAACTCAACTGGGCATAATAAGACCTTAAAATTCACACTAATAAAACATGGTTTAAAATCGATTCAACTCATAACTTTAAAAGAAAGATATATAATAAAAATGAATATGCATCAAAAGAATGAATGGTGGAAGACAAAGATCACATAAATCCATAATTATAAAACAATACAAGACTAAATAAAAATAATCTCGTGTTAAAAAATTGCGGCGTTTACATCTGTCTCTAGATAATTTGTTTAAAATCATTGTATTTTAAAAGGGTAGTTACTTATTACAAGAATATTTTATCCAGTCTCAGTTATGATTAAATATCATTTTTTTATTATCATCTCCTTTGTAGTGATCGAACTTTACAAATTTGAGCAGCATATATGTTATATATTTAAAAAATCATTCACTGAACGAATGAATGAAAGATAAAATAAGTAACTACCCTTATTACCTCGCAATGTTATTCGTATGTAAACGCCATAATATTCCTTAAAACTCAACAAACTAAAGTAAAACTAGCTAAATAATTATAAAAAGACATAATAGTCTATCATTATGCAAACGTTCGCCCAGCGATACCATCTTTACGTACGTAAGTACTAATATAGATAAGTCAAAACTAACCGCTTTTAAATCAGAAATATATGTTTCGTACAAATACAGATATACTTATATCATTGTAATGAGATCACGCCGTAATGTTTTGAGGTGAGGGCTACTTTGAATAAAACAACTCATCCAATTTGCCTTTGGATAAAAATAAATATAAAAACACCGCAATTCTGAATAAGGTGATCGTTAAATGTCGTATCCATAGTATGACACCTCCATACACAAAACAAATAAAATTACAAATCAAAATCATTCGGTTTTCAGCAAAAAAGCCTCATTCGAAACACGCTCTCGATATTTTTTTCGTTTACATTTTAAGTATTTTTATTTATTTTTTTCACTTTATTTTGCTACAAGTTATCACTCATTCATAACTTCGTTCAATGTTTAGTTAAATGCATCACAACATTAGATATCCTCATTCATACTTATGTTGCTTCATTGTAAATAGTGCTAGAATAGATGGAAATGCAATACGAGTTTATGAAAAGATATTCAACTTTATATCTTTGCAATAAAGTCGAAAAGACCAAGTTCATATTTTTTTTTAGTTCTTGAAAAACGTGAAGTTTTACGTAGAATTGTTATTCTTGCACGACAATGAAGACTTTGTAATCGCATCGCTAACTAGCTGTAGACGTCGGCTGTAGGCCACTTGACACTATTGGGGAATTCACATCTGAAACGAAAATTATTTACTGGATTAGCTTCTATCGATGGAGTTTGAAGAATGTCGACCGATTTCAGAATTGAGTATTCCAGCTGAGAACAACTTAAGTATCGTTCTGTCGCATTGAAACCTTAACAACTGAATGAGACAAAATGATACTTAAGTCGTTCTCAGCTTGAATACTCAATTCAGAAATCGGGCGTGTTTTAGATAAGTTTAAAAAGTATAATTAAGAATTCTAAATATGGGGAGCTATGTTAAGACCTTTGGCGTAACTCTGGTACTCGTGACTTAAACGACTTATATTTTTATAATCTTTCTTTATTTCGACTTAATTTGTCATTTCCAAAAGTAGCTTAGGAATATCCGATTCCTAATCTCTGGCTACCGCTTATGGCTTATTAGCATATACTTAAAAAAAGCACCTCCAGGTTGAGTCTTATGTTTAAGACAGCATTAATGTCTATATATTTTTCAATAAATTAAATACAAAATGCCTTTCTTCCCGTGGGTGTTCCTGTAGTCAATGCAGTTTGTGACCCAACAAGAACCTTTATTTCACAATATTTTCCCCACTCAACTTTCAAAACTGGCTGAGGATTTCTTATTCCGAATCTCTGGCTACTTTTTCTAGGGATTTATAGCCGTGAGTATATGAATGTCTATCCTCTATAAAGCTAAGGGTGTAGGTAAAGATAATATACTCACTGGTAGGCGTATTGATATCCGAATGCGGCGTGAGGTTGGATTGCGCCATCAGCTTCTGTCTCACTTCGCGAATCTTGAGCTGAAGTGATGTCTTGTTGGGGAACACGTCCATGTGCATTGTCTGTCGAGCAAAATATTAGATTTAGTTAACTTAAAATTGTATTATCATTACATTTTAACTGTATGACTTTGAACAGGTAGTATCCAAAGATACTAGATAGCTTTTACCCAAGACTTAATTTGTATTTTTGAGGTGCCACAGGAACCTAAGTTTTCCACGAAAATATCCGATGTGCAAAAATTTTCAGCCTGTGTGTCTAATACAAAAAAAGTAGCGTTACTGAGTAACAAGAACCGGAACATCTTTGTTTTGAAATAGCATTCTTTCTTCACGTTTCTTCCGCGGTCACAAAAATCTTTTATTTTACTATCTTTCCCCACTAAACTTCCAAAATTATTATTCCGAAGCTCAGGCTACTTTTTATAGGGATTTATAGCCGTGAGCATAAGTATGCATGTATACGTGAGTATATGTATGTATGTATGTATGTACAGAAAAGTAATGTATGTTTGGCACACACGCAGAGGACCTGAGTGACCTGTACCACAGGCGAATAGTCCTCTTCAGGCATCAGCTTTTCACGCTATTGCTGTTTATAATAATAATGCTTAATTATCTAACAAGCGGCGATGGCCGGCTTTCCACAATGCTATAGTGACACACCTGAGCTGTGTAGTGTCTCAGAATAGCACTACCCCATTTTTTACCGGGGGGTGTTTGTAAGAGGCGACAAAGGTTATTGGAGCTTTTTTTTTTATTTTTTTGTTTTTTTTTTTTTATTTTTTAACTTGACTATACCTGAAACTCGGTGGTGGCCTGCGTGGTGGGGAACATGCCGTGGTGCTGGAACAGTTTCAGTACGAGTTGTCTGCGCTGCTCTAACAAACGGCGATGGCCTGCTTCCCCTCGGGAATTCGCGGCAGAGGCGGGAGTACGAGGAGACATTTCTTCTACGGTTTCTGAGCCTATAACATGTGAATATCATCAATATAATAAAAAATAATCTTAGGTAGTCCAACAGAAAAATATGGGACACACAGTTGGCTCACCAAAGGATAAATCGCTGAATTGCAACCACATCGCAACGCTTTGCAATAGCGTTCCTTAAGCCCCAAAGTAGCATGCATTGCAAATTGGTGATCTGCTGCATCTATTACTACCTTTTAAATTGAAATCGATATCCAACTTTCCTTAAAACTTAAATAGTAATATTTTATTTTGAAGTTGCAAAAGAGTGGACATATACCCACTTTGGAGAAATGTTTGCGTTTAATATTTTTTCTAAGCCTATCTTAATACAAAAACCCATTAAAGTTATTTTTTCAATATGAAATTGATCCTCCCAGATTTTCATACTATATTTAATTATTAAACTTGCACCATTGTCAATCAAAACAATGAGCACGCAAACAAAATTAACCACACAAAAAACATACCCCGATAACTATCAAGATTGAAGTCCGGTCCAAAGAACGTATTTCCCACCAACTTGGTAGTTGTATGTGGGGTCCCGTACGGATGGGGTGTGGGCATGCTGGGTACACTGGGCAGATTGGGCACATTAGGCATGCCCTCTTCGGATCCACCAGCGCTTGGAGTATTGCCCGCCATGGAAACTGCTGGAGATTCTTCGTCTGAAAATTTTAGATTTTATTTAGAATGGCATCATATTATCTTTGGTTAGGGTTCCGTACAAGTCGGATTATAAGGTGGTGCAGTTTGACAACATCTAACATTACCCAGCCAGAGTTAGGTAGACCTAGGTAAGTGTAAGTAAACCCTAAAATAAAATTTAATTTACTAATTATTCGGACTTTACCAAGGAGCTAAGGTAAATCTAAGTCAACCCGGGTAAACCTAGGTTTACTCCACCTTCTAGTATTACCCGAAACATATACATATGTGTATACGCTGCGAAACAATGAATTGAATTGAAAACATTTATTCATTACCACAAATCACATATGAAAACAAAACAATCAGATCTTATAGCTAATAACAATAAGTGGAAACGAATTGGAGTACACTTCAGCTTAATGTTATGACAGGGCTTGTTAGGCCGCTGCCACAACGCTGATATTCTAGTGCAGCCTAGTGAATAAATTATTTTCTTTCTTCTACTATGTATATTAGTACCTTTCTGCGACATTTTCTTCCTCAAATAAAGCTGCGGGCTGCTCGGTACCCGCACGGTACTGGGACTGTAGGCGTCTGGTTTGAATTGTGGCAGCGTACTGAACTTCTGTTCGAAATTCACTGTTTCTAGCACCCTGGAATAGAGAATGGTTGTTAGTAGTTTAATACTTTCTTGTTTTTGTTTTAAGCAGTAAATTAAACTGAAAAAACAAAAACAAAAACTTCAAATTAAAAACTAAACAGAAAAATTAAATATTATTATTTTTTATTTAAAAAAGAACCGCCTTCAAAAATCCAACTGAAAAATATAAAATAATTTTTATTTATTTTATTATGTACAACTCTATTCAACTTCTTCTTTTTGAAGTCGGTGCCAAACCAATTTTCATGACAAAGAAGAACGAATATTAGTGGCCCGCCCAAGTTGAGTGAGTTCTCCACCCTATCAGCGTATGTCATCCTTATAAACCTTCCTTTTTATTCAATTAATAAAAAAAATCGCATTAAAATTCATTTCGTAGTTTTACAGATTAAAGTATACATAAGGATGTCCGTATATCCCAGACAGGGAGAGAGAAAGCGACTTTGTTTTATACTATGTAGTGATTTAGATTCTCGATCGTCTTTTTATAAAGTGTTAGAAGTATTGGTTGTGCCAACTCGGTGCATGCATGTCTCTGTCGAATTGTTAATTCCGTTAGTTTGAAATCTGATAATCTTACATAACCTAACCTAACGTTAGTTTACTATCTCGCTATCTATCTAAAATTATAATTTACTAGTATTTACAGTTTTACGGTGACATGTATATTATGATATTTTCTCTGCGAAGTGCGACGCATGCACACCAGGCTAAGCACCGCTCACTGTCCCCCCATTCCATCCTTTATAAAGCGACGTCGTTGCGAGCGGAAGAAATTTCTTGATTTTTGAGCGCGATTGTGTTACCTACTGTTGTTGAGGCACTATCGATTGATTTATTATTCGTATGGTTTTCTCTATGTAGCAATTTTCATTTTGGATTTGTCTGTTTGGCACCGACTTCAAAAAGAAGAAGTTGAATAGAGTTGTACATAATAAAATAAATAAAAATTATTTTATATTTTTCAGTTGGATTTTTGATGGCGGTTCTTTTTTAAATAAAAAATAATATTATTTAATTTTTCTGTTTAGTTTTTAATTTGAAGTTTTTGTTTTTGTTTTTTATTTTATACTTTTTAGTGATAAGTTCTTAAATCACTCTGAGTTTTTTTAGTGAATTAGTGATAGTTTTTGAGAGATTGGTTTTACTGTCTGTTTATTTTATAGTTTTTTTAACAGGTAGTTATAATATTTGTTATTATGACTTTAGCTTACTTGTTACTATTTTGTTTACCTGCGGGCCTAGATAGAAAAGCAAAGGATGCTTTAAGGAAAAGTCGCGTAAGGGAGAACGAAACACCCAGCGAAAAAAAACAAAGACTTCAGCAGGGCAAGCACGAGCCGTATTTAAACTAGTTATCGCGTGGGATGAAGCAGCCATCTTTTACGCACTTACTTAGTATCGTATACTGCCATCTCATTCTAACCGTTATCGTGTCGATGAGAGAGATCGTCAGCGTGCTGCTCTTGCTGCCGAAACAGATGAGCAAAGAGAAGTTCACCTATCACAAATGCGAAGAAACTCTCTAATATATATGTAGCGTTGAGTCGAGTAAAATCCCTTGATGAGATGGCTTTAAGTGATATAGATTCAAAGAAATTACTTCAATGGTTAAGACCATTCCGAAAGCGCGAAATTCTCCATGACGAAAGCGCCTTGATTGAAATGACCAGGATGAAAAACATGATGTTGCAATATATATTTTTTTCTTTAATATAATTAAGAGTAATTTATTCATGTTTTTATATACTTTTTTGTTCAATAATTTAGTAACTCTGTTTATTACTAATAAAAAAACTTTATTAACGTATATTGATACATTTCTGTGTAGTATTGATAACTTTACATACATACTTATATTTCAAACTAAGAAACCTCCTTTTTTTCGAGTCGGTTAAAGAACTTTTAACCCATCTTCTAAATGTAACGAATACTTTTTTGAAAACCGCATCCAAATAGCTTAAGCCAAACGTAAGATAATCGCGGACCAACATACATACATACAGGTCAAACACAGAACCTCCTTTCTTTTTTTGGTCGGTCAAGGCACTAAAACCTTCTCCTAAATGTAACGAATACTTTTCTGAAAACCGCATCCAAATAGCTTAAGCCAAACGTGAGATAATCGCGGACCAACAGACATACATACAGGTCAAACACAGAACCTCCTTTCTTTTTTTGGTCGGTTAAGGCACTAAAACCTTCTCCTAAATGTAACGAATACTTTTCTGAAAACCGCATCCAAATAGCTTAAGCCAGACGTGAGATAATCGCGGACCAACAGACATACATACAGGTCAAACACAGAACCTCCTTTCTTTTTTTGGTCGGTTAAGGCACTAAAACCTTCTCCTAAATGTAACGAATACTTTTCTGAAAACCGCATCCAAATAGCTTAAGCCAAACGTGAGGTAATCGCGGACCAACAGACATACATACAGGTCAAACACAGAACCTCCTTTCTTTTTATGGTCGGTTAAGGCACTAAAACCTTCTCCTAAATGTAACGAATACTGTCCTGAAAACCGCATCCAAATAGCTTAAGCCAAACTCGAGATAATCGCGGACAATTATACATACATACATACATACATACATACATACAAACAATCGAACTGAGAACCTCCTTTTTTGAAGTCGGTTAAAAAAAGCGAAAAACTTCAGACATCAGAATAAATGTGTAGTACATACGCGTCTTTCAGCCGAAATTATGGCAGTTAATATAAATTTTAAGGATGTGAAATCAGTGTGATTATTTTCTACAGCTTCATCTGTTGTCGATTTTTGCTAACATTATCTACATTAAAGATACTTTACATACTACAAGGACTTCCGCCTTTCTACAAAATAACATGTTTTTATTTTTCTATCAAAAAAAATGCACATTGTATCTCACTGATATATAAGACTTACTGATATTGTTTGCGACTAAGTATATATAGTAAAACTTACTTGTCTCTCCCCTCCTCATTCCCCTTTTTAAAGAGGCTCTTCTTCAGCGAGGGGCTGTGAAGAGGGTCCACCATTTTAGGCGAAGGGGTTGAGGCCGGAAGGTCGTGAGGGGTGGTAGGAGTACTGTCTGAACGGAGAATGGGGTCGTTACTTCCTGTAGAGCCTGTTGATGCTCCTGGAATTTAATTTAGAATCTGTATTTATCGTAGATTTATGATATAGGATAAGAGACAAATGTATATGGTGTTTAAATAACATGGATTTGAACATAAGATCCTTTTCATTTCGGAAAAATAATGGTTTCTTGTGGTTTATAACTGATTTCATAAAACAGGCTCTTGATGGCGCCACTTTCTATGCAAAATAGTCTGATGTAATAGACTATAATATAGGAATAGAGAACTTAGCTAAGTATACAAAGAATGTAATTCCGTAGATGATGCAGTGTATTTTTATTGAATTAAGCGAAGCAAACGTAAGACCAACAAAATTCAGTACATTAAATCAACCAGTCAAGGTTTTTGCAATTACACTTTGACATTTCATTTTTGGCGGAATTCTTTTAGCAATTTTTGTACTGAACTATATTTTGTTTCTGCTCTATTTAGTTAAGTTATCTATGCATATAATTTCAAATATAAAATAACACATATGTGTATATAATCACCTCTACTAAGTCGTTTTTGTAGCGGCGCTCGACCAAGCTGAGCTGGAGTGGGCGCTAGTGGGAAAGGCCGTATCTCTTCTGCTGGCCTGAAAATAATGCGACTTTCTAACACTCGCACATTGATATATGTTTAAATATTTAGCCGGCCGGCTAAGAATGTCACTAACCCTTTCTACCCACGGGTGCTGTAAGGGTATGGAGCTTTTTTGAGTGGTTTTTGGGCGATGCGGTTGGAGATCCATCACCAACAATACTTTATTTCTACCATCTTGAGGCTTTCGTGGCTGAGGAGTTTCCAGCTCTGAAGGTCTGGCTACCCCTTTTTGGGGTTTATTGCCTATATGTTTGTATGTAAAATCAAAAGTATTATCAATATTAATAATATCAAGCAATATTGTTGGAATGTTTCTTCTTGTGATACCGATTCGTCAGAACTGTTTCATGAAAGAAAAAAAAACGAAGGTTTGTAATAGTGCAGAACCAGCCTGGGTCATATGGATAAAAAAAAACATATGGTACTCGTATAACTCGTAACAATGTGATCTTGTTATATTTTACAAATACGGTAAAGTCACAAACAATTAATTCAATGCCTAGTACTTCAAATATCATTGAAAATGTTGACCTAATACAACAGTATTTTAACCATAAAAATATATTTTCTTACGTTTGTTGCACCGGCGTAGTATGATTACTCTGTGACACTATCACAGTTTGTGGTGGATTCTGTGGCGCTTGCGTAGGTGTAGGCAGATTTTGGCTTTGGGCTGGATTCTTGTTTGTCTCTACTTCTGAAACGAAAGTTTTGAGTTAGCATGGTTGAATTCGGCTAAAATTACATTTGGGGACAAGGGCTTTTAATATACTTTTTCAAATTTTTTCACCACTAACGTAGATAAATACTATCCAATTAATCGACTTCGGATATGACATGGATTTGAGGCAAAGTTCTATCCAACATAAAACCTAATACTATATGTAAGTAATAAAAAAATAAAATACCTGGATTCAACGGCACGTACAAGCTTTGCAGCCTAACATATTGCAAAGGCTGCGACTCTCCGCTAGGCATCTCCGCTTGACTCGTTTTAATCATCAAGTTGCCTGATGCATCCGATACTAGGGAGAATGTTAAAGGACCTAAAAAATATGTATTGTTATTTTACTTGTTGGTTTTAATCAAGACTAACAAGACAAGAACAATTTTTAAGCTACTTTCAGGAAAGCATTAGTGGAAAATATAATTCATACATACATATACTCACGGCTATAAATCTCTAGAAGGGATTCCTCAGCCACTTTTGGGAAATTGAGTGGGGAAAAGATAGGAAAGTAAAGGTTGTTGGTGATGGGTCTCCAACCGCATCGCCTAAAAATCCCTTTAAAGCCCCATACCGTTAAACGCCTCTTACATACACCCATTGGTAGAAACGGGGTAGTGCTATTTTAAGCCGACACTATACGGCATATAATAATTAATATTCTTGCATAGAAATACAATACTCTTGCTATATCGTTTTGGGAGCCATGGTTGTATCTATATGAAAACACATTAAATATTCTATGTACTAAAAAAATCCTATTGATATCATAAATGTAAAAGTTTGGATGTTTGTGTGTTTAAGGTGAAAAGGCTTCTCAATTACATAATGTATACAAATGAAATTTAGCAGAATGTTAGATAATAACCTCAATTATCAAATAGAATACTAATCATCCCGGAAAAATTTGACCAATATAATATTTACGCCTGATTGAACTCAGAGTACCGGAAAAAACGCCTAAAGTTTGACATATGCAAATTCATAGTTTGACATATAAAAATTAGTCTGTCGGGTCATCTTGTATAAAATAAATTAAAAAACTTACCCGAAGCATTTTCCACCGCACTCCTCTTAACCAAAGTCACACTCTTCAACAAGGCATTACTCAACGCTGTACTCGAATTATGACTCGAGTAACTAGTAGGACAATACATAGGTCCACTTTGACTGCCCGAAGAAATAATTTGCACACTATTATTAGGAATAGTAGGAGAATTCATTATAGAGGCTATAGCATTATCTAGTGCTGCTTGGGTAGTCATATTTGGGGTTCCGAGTGAAATCCCTTGGACGCTGTTGGTTATACTTTGAGTACTCGAAATGGGTTGTGATAAAGATATGTGTGGGGAATTTGGTATGTGATTTGGTGTTGATTTGTTGATGGCTGTGAAGGCTGTCCATTGTCTGTGGCTGTCGCCTGGAAACAACAATTAACATTTAAAATTTCGAAGTTCAATATAGTTTGCATAAAAATTACAAGGTAATAAAAAGTACAGAAATGGCTTACTTAAATTCTTATTTACTACCAACTGCTCTCTGCCACGAATATTACGAAATAATTTGATATTGAGAGCGGAATCAGATATAGAAGCAGTGCTACTTCTAATGTTACTATCATCTCTTGACTTGTAAAACACAAAAGTACTTTAAAAAACATACAAAACACTTTAAAGCTAAAACGATCTTGATTTATTTTATTTATGAGAAGGAAGATACAGAGTTTTAAAATAATGGTGTTAATATATCGTAACCCTTTTACAATAGTAGGATAAAAAACTCTATATAAAAGGTTAAAGACTAAAATAATATCTTAATAAGTTATTAAGATATTATTTTAGTCTTTAACCTTTAAAATAGAATTTTTATTAATAATAACCCATTAACCTCTTACTCTATTTATAAAATCGCACCCTAAAACAACTTAAAATCTATACTAATAATAATATCTTACTAGTATCAGCATGCGTAGATTTAAACGCTCCTCCGGTAGGTTGAAACACTTTGGATCCGCCGGGACTCGAAGCTGTTATACCGCCCAGCAGGTTGTCGGATGAGCCCGCTCTGAAATCACATTAATATAAAAATATATTCTCAAGATCTTCAAGCTAAGTATACTTGAAATAATACCATAATAAGCACAATTATACTTAAACAAATATGTCTGAAATTGTAAGAAACTGTTGCAACAAGATTGGCAAGTGTTGAGAGACCACTGTAAGCTACAGTTGTAGAGTTAGCTTTAGATAACGAAGGGTTACAAATAGGTTCTACACCTTTTTACATTATAGTTCGGCCGTTCAAAGAATGCGTTCCTGACAGGTCGCGATTGAACTAACGACGTAACTTTGTAATGGCGTTGCAGTTACGATAAAAATATTTTTGCTGGTTGTTTACCGTTTTAACAATTGATGCACATTAAAACAACATTATTATATCAATAATCAATTAATTTTATAATTTTGTGCCGAACTGAGTGTCAAATAACTTGGTAAACAATATATTTCTAAATCTATACTGCGCTATTACAAGGTTATGTCAGCGCTTTATGTTGACTTTATTATGTATGACTAACTGACAGGTGTCAAGAACGCATTCTCTGAACGGCCTAAGTATAACAGTTATTTTTTATACATGTAGTATCGGCTTAGCTTATCACTAACCTATTACTACGGGCGTTGGACAAGACAAGATGCACAAGACATATTTGTATTGCAAAAACGGTGCATACGAATTTTAGCAAACATAAAAATTCCAAACAGCTGTAGACCGCACTTTAAGAATCTAAAAATTTTAACTCTTTGTTCTCTTCATATTTTGGAAAGCTGTAAATTAGTAAGAAAGTATCCACAATTCTTTAAAAAACAATCTGACTATATTCGAAGATTCCCATTAAGATCCGGAAGGGATAAATTAATAGTACCGCCTTCAAGATTGCAAATTCATTACACAAGTCTTCTCCCTATGTGCTGTAAAATATACAACCACCTTCCAAATTACATAGCTCAAGAATCAGACTACAAATCTTTTATAAAACTTTTAAGATTGTATTTAATAGAAAATTGTTTTTATAGTTCTAAGGAATATTTTGATAATAATATAATTTAATGTGTTAGTTTAAATAATTACCAGAATTTTTAATTTATTTTATTTTAATTTAATGTTATTTAATTTGATTGTGGATTGTTTATATGGTTGTTTTATTGATAAATAGAAATTTGAATTTTATAAATTATTATTTTTCCTATTTTTTACTTTATCGTGTTTTGTGTTATTAAGTTTAATGTTAGTTTAGTAGTGTTAGATTTGATTAAAATGTATTAATAAATTTAGTAATAAGTATTTTTTGCAATGCCCTTGCAGGGTATACATGTCAAAATTTATGTACTGTATGTCATGTAAATTGGGATGTGTAAATGCAATAAAGATTTTGATTTTTTTTAAGACGAAAAAGAGTAAAGGGGTTTTTAATTAAATTATTGACAATATGGCTTGTGATCCATAACAAACCTCATTGTATAATCTTTCCCGTTCAACATCCGTAAATGGCTGATTATTCTAAGTCAAAAGAACTGGCTCCCCATTTATAGCATCATCACGAAAGCATAAGTGTAGGTAAAAAACTAAAAGAAAATACCTGGCTTTAATAGGTTTAGGCCGTCTCGTCTGTTCATGGGGTTGCGTATCCATCCTGTCGTTTTGACTTTCCGAGTCCGAATCGGTCACTTTCTCGCCGCACTTGAGATCGATATCAAGAGCGACTGCGGGAATCTCTTCGGGGATGGTTTGGGTTATCTGTAAATGTATTTTAGTATGTATTTTATGGTTGCTAAGCGAATCTATAGTCATTATTGCTTGGATATGTCTGTGGGAATACTGTAAAAGCGCACTCCACTGCGGACTCACTCGCACATAGCAGCGTCTCTCGCATATTCCTACATCGCGGTATGTAAATGTTTTTCGAGCTAAGCATAAATACAAATTATAAGTTGGTACATAGCAGGGTGTATAGGCCAGTATATAGCTTGATTCGTTATTGGTTGTAGTTACGAAAATAGTTTCAAGAAACGTAGGCAAGTATATACGTATAGGCGTGTACGTTAAGTATCTCAAATCAAATTCCCTTCAAAACGTCATATTTTGAGCTCAATTTTCCAAGATCGTACAATGTAACGATCAACAATCTCTGCCTACCCCAATGGTAACTGATAGCCTGAATATGTGTATGTATGTATGTGTGTATGTATGTATTAATTACCATAGGCTCATCGTCGCTGAGTTGCGGTGAGCAAGGCACGTGACCGTACGATGACGTCATCAATGTCGGGATCTCAGTATTGGTTGGAATTGTAGTGGAACCATCTAGTGGGGTTCGGGGACTCTGTGGGAGATAATTGTTTGTAATAGAGGTCTGGAATTTAATAAGATTGAACAAGGAAGTTGGTCTGTTCGTATCTACTCTGAGATAATAATAAAAAAAACATAAAAACTACCCTCTTCTTTTGACATTTTTTTATCTTTAGTATAAACATCCTGTATCAAATTCATTACTCCTACGGCCACTATTTTTGAGGGGAAATAAGTAGTTTATTATTTTTTTACTATTTTTTCCATAGTAGGTACAACAAGACTGACCTCCTTAATCCTTGCATATTTTCAACAAACTTGCTTGTGTATTGACTTCTATTTAGTCACTTTATTTTGAAACAGACATGACATTTTCGCAGCAATATTTGGCAAGCATAATAAAAATGTCATTTTTGAGCGCATATTGAACATGTAACATCACAATGAGAATATTCAACAAATTTGATTCTGAACTAACGGTGCGATAGATTATAAATTTTACGAGAAGATTAAATCTTAAAATTAAAGGAAGTTCCTTAAAGTAGATTTATATTTTATAAATAAAACTAAACCTCTTTTTCAAAAGTAACAGATATCAAAGTACTCATATTTATATGGCGATGATTACTTATAGACATTATTATCTTAGGTGACTCAGGGTATTGGGGCTTTTTATTGGATTTTTGGGCGATGCGGTTGGAGACCCATCACCAATAACCTTTATTTTACCGCCTTTTCCCCACTCAACTTCCAAAAGTGGCTGAGGAATTTATAATTCCTTGGCCCGGCTACCCCTTCTAGGGAATTATAGCCGTGAGTATATAATAATAATAATAAATGTTAATAATAAAATAAATAAATAAATAAAATCTTTTATTATTAATAAATGTTATATAATAATAATAATAAATAATATAATGTTTTATGAACACCTGAAAAGTGTGCTTAATAGCTACTTGTCAGGCGTTAATAAGATCCGAGCCATTAACTCCTGGGTCATGCCTGTACTGATGTACACATTTGGCGTGCTCAGATGGACTCAGACCGAACTCGACGCTCTGGACAGACGAGTCCGCACGATGATGACCTCTCATCGAATGCATCATCCGAGGTCGTCGGTTATGAGATTGTATATCCCGCGGAAGTGTGGTGGTCGAGGCCTCTTGAGTGCCAAAACCATGCACAACCGCGAGGTATGCAACCTCAGAAACTATTTTTTGACGATGACGGATGATAGTGTTCGGGGAGAGGTGGTCGCTAGTGATAAAGGACTGACTCCCTTATCGTTGGCCTCACAGGATTGGCGAACCCCGGAGGTACTTAGCACCTCTGATCGGGAGTCCGTATGGAAAGAGAAGGAGCTGCACGGGAGGTTTTACAAGGTACTTCACGAACCTTTCGTGGACCGTAAAGCCTCCCTGCATTGGCTGCGTTTCGGGGACCTCTTTGGGGAAACCGAAGGTTTTGTCTGTGCAATACAAGACCAGGTTATCAAGACGCGGAACTATCGGAAATACATCCTAAAGGACGGTACCACAGACATCTGTCGAGCATGTGGCCGTCCCGGAGAGTCACTTAGGCATGTTATTTCCGGTTGTTCGGCTCTTGCTAACACTGAGTACTTGCACAGACACAACCAAGCAGCCAAAATCCTGCATCAGGAGCTCGCTCTAAAATACGGACTCTTGCAACAGAGGCTGCCGTATTACAAGTATCTGCCGGAGCCAATCCTAGAAAACGACCGTGCCAAAATCTATTGGGACCGATCCGTTATCACGGACAGGACTATTCTAGCGAATAAGCCTGATATCGTGGTATGGGATCGGTCGCAGTCGAGGGTATTTCTAGTGGATGTCACTATCCCTCATGACGAGGGTCTCGTGAAAGCCGACACCGAGAAGCGTCGGAAATATCTCGATCTGGCTCACGAGATCACCGACATGTGGGGTGTGACTTCGACAGAAATAATCCCAATTGTTTTGTCCGCGAACGGGTTAATTCCAACCAGCCTCGCGACCAACTTGAGGCGGTTGGATTTCTGTGGCGTGTCGGTTCCAGCACAGATGCAGAAAGCGGTGCTGCTCGATACGGCTCGGATCGTCCGTCGGTTCTTGAACCTGACTCCCTGACCCCGACCGACTGTTCTCTTGTCGGGGAGTACCGCCTCTCCCATTTAAAATTTTAATTTTCTGTTTCGGCCATGGGAGAGGCGAGGAACTAAAGGTATTCCGAATAATAATAAAAGGTTTTGTCTGTGCAATACAAGACCAGGTTATCAAGACGCGGAACTATCGGAAATACATCCTAAAGGACGGTACCACAGACATCTGTCGAGCATGTGGCCGTCCCGGAGAGTCACTTAGGCATGTTATTTCCGGTTGTTCGGCTCTTGCTAACACTGAGTACTTGCACAGACACAACCAAGCAGCCAAAATCCTGCATCAGGAGCTCGCTCTGAAATACGGACTCTTGCAACAGAGGCTGCCGTATTACAAGTATCTGCCGGAGCCAATCCTAGAAAACGACCGTGCCAAAATCTATTGGGACCGATCCGTTATCACGGACAGGACTATTCTAGCGAATAAGCCTGATATCGTGATATGGGATCGGTCGCAGTCGAGGGTATTTCTAGTCGATGTCACTATCCCTCATGACGAGGGTCTCGTGAAAGCCGAAACCGAGAAGCGTCGGAAGTATCTCGATCTGGCCCACGAGATCACCGACATGTGGGGTGTGACTTCGACAGAAATAATCCCAATTGTTTTGTCCGTGAACGGGTTAATTCCAACCAGCCTCGCGACCAACTTGAGGCGGTTGGATTTCTGTGGCGTGTCGGTTCCAGCACAGAAGCAGTGCGCGGTGCTGCTCGATACGGCTCGGATCGTCCGTCGGTTCTTGAACCTGACTCCCTGACCCCGACCGACTGTGCTCTTGTCGGGGAGTACCGCCTCTCCCATTTAAAATTCTAATTTTCTGTTTCGGCCTTGGGAGAGGCGAGAAGCTAAAAGTGATCCCGAAATAATAATAATAAATCATTTATTATCAGACAACAAGGTCCATATAATATTAGTAAACTTAGTCTATGTTAGTAATTTACAATTTGGTAGGCAGAGGCTTTGATTTCTGATGCGCAGCCCTGAAGCGCCGGAACACTATTCCCTCAGGCCAAAAATTCTCTCCTAGCAGAATCTTCTCGTGGACTGCGGGAACCTGGAGCCAGTAGGATTTGAAGTTAGTAGGCCTACTGGGTTCCAGACGTGAGATGTTGAGCACGGTTATGGGACCGAGGCTCGTCTGCTCAATGTGACGCAAGATATCATTGTGCGTCATCTGTGGAGCTACTCTTGATATATAAATATCCAGTACCGGTGTTGCAGCCTTCAAGGGGCACGAGGCTGCTGGGACGGTACCACGCTTATTCCTGTTGTTAGCACGACGTTTGGGTTTTTTCCCAACCAGGGTAAATCCATCGTCGTCTCCAACAGTCTTCGGCGCGGCACGAACGGGCGCGGCTCGGTTCTCCTTTCCCTCCCTCCGTCTGGTAGTCGCGGCGGGTGGCGGGGGGTTCGGGCAGCGACGACGGGAGCGTGGTTGGCTACCTGACTTCAGCACCTGTGCGAATGAACCCTTGTGAGCCACCGATGTCGATGGCGCGTCGGGTTTCCAGACAGGTGCGGATGGGCGCAGCGAACTCGTTCCATCACAAATTCGCTGAGTTGTCGAAGGATCACAGTCAATGACCGCGCGGTTTACTGGGTCAGTTGTCACAGTTATTTTGCTGCGTTGCGAAGTGTCGAGTGGCGGACGCTTCTGCCGTTTGCGCGGCGGCGATACTTGGGCGAGCGCGACGTCAGCATTTCGCAACGATGTCACCTCGCGCTGCAACTCAGCGCTGGCACGTTCCGAAGCCACGAGTTTGGCTTTGATATCTTCAACGCTGGACTTCAGCAACTGGATGTCCTTCAACAGTGATGTTACGTCCACATGGTCGAAGGTCACTGGAGGCAGCTTGTTAAGGTCCCGCGCTACGTAAGTGGGGATGTCATCCGGATCCGTCTCCTTGAAAGCTCGGAAGATGTCCTGGATATTTCTTTTCCCGCTGCCCTCGGCCCTCCTCGAGGCGAGGCGCACTGCGGTGACGGCGGCGGTGTCGGCGAGGAACTGTCTCGCGGCGGCTATTTCGGCCTCCGTGTAGCTGGTCGCGCAGATCTGCTCAAGGCTGAGCTCGTCCATCACGTCCAGTTTATTCTGCACGAAGGCAAGCAGCTCCTGCACCAGGATAGTGTCGGAGCGCTTCACGCTGGCAGGGGTCGCCATTGGTTAAACACAAAATGACGCACATTTATTGCTGATTCGGTCGCTGCTAGGTAGCGTCCGATCGAGCCGGGCGTTTTGTCACAACTGACTGTATGTATGTATCAGTGTTGCCAGTGCCAGATGGTCAAATATAACACGACACAGCTCAAAAAGTAACATTTACACGAGGAAAGTAACATGACCTGTGAAACACTCGTAGATTTAGTATGCGCGCGCATAAAACGCTTGAGATATGGCTAAAAAAAAAAAACCTCATCACCTTATTTTATTAAGAAAAACAACAAGCGCGGTACTTCTTCATGAACAATTTCACATTCAATAACTTTGTACTATTATTCACATAGCCAATAATAGAGAGGTAACTTTTATTGCTATTTTTATTAGCTTCAGGAAAGGAAAGCTTCAAAAATCTGGAAAGTAACACAAAAGTAACATATTGAGTCATGTAACATGGAAGTAACATGAGAGGGTCAAAAGTAACGTAAAATGTTACTTTTGTAACATTCTGGCAACGATGGTATGTATAGTAAACATTTAAAAACAGGTAAAATTACCTGAGGCATAGAACCAGGTGGGTCTCGGCTGCTAGACGATGATTTTCTGCGATCTTTATTACACCACTTCCATTCGGGATGGGCCTTGAAATGCGCTTCTTTTACCTAGAAAATACAAAAAATATGTCTTTTCTCTCATTTCGTGCGTTTCCAAAATTACATTAAGATTAAGCACTTCTTGTTAACAAAAGGATGTATGTCCTTAAAAAATCTAAGACTAAATATTATATAGTATGATATATCAGTATCAAAATATGTCCACTATTTTGCCTCAAAACAAATATATCTACGTCGATAGTCGGCGAACAATTCTGCAGTTTATGTATGAGATGTGTAAGTGGTTATGTACCATGCGTATTAATACAACGGCAGTATGTGTGACAGATCTGAGAGTGGTACTGCAATGTATAAAATAAATAAATAAAAATGATTTATATAGGCGAATAACCTACTTCAGGCACCAGCTTTTCACTCTATTTTTGGTTAAAATAATTATGTTTTATTATGTAAACGGTGAAGAGAAAATAAATATTTTTTTACTTTACTTTACTTTTACTATTAACAAGAAGGAAGAGTATTATATTGTATAAATAGTTTATGTATGTATGTGTGTGTTACCTCGCTAGCCAGCTCGTGGTACTGCTGTTTCTCATCAGGCGGTAAAGCATACCACCACTCTCCTAATATCTTGGACACGGTGCGATTGTCCTGATTGGGATATCTTTGGTGAACCGTTTGGCGATGGCGTTTCGAGAATATCATGAAGGCGTTCATTGGACGACGGACTCGGGCTTCTTTCTGTGGGTTTGTGGGTTTTGTATTAAAGATAGATTATGTAGTACCAATTATGGACTAGGATGGCAAGAAATACCAGTGATTTTAAACTTATATGACCATTAATAAATAAAGAATAAATAAAGGAGAGAAAAATTACGACACAGGCGGGAATCGAACACGCGACGGGGGCGTATACCCGAGGTCGCGGGTTCGATTCCCGCCTGTGTCGAAATTTTTCTTTCCTTTATTTATTAATAATAATCCCCACATGAGGTTTTCATGAACAAAAACATTAAACTTATATGACCATATGACCAATGACCATTTTAAGGACCGTTTCCGTTACCAAATGGCAAAAAGAGTTACTCTTACTAAGATGTGCACTGCTTTGAGTGAAAGCCCGTCGCGAACCAGTTCAATTTACATTAGCCGTTTTATATCTGAATAGGCCTGACCAATATAAGTAGGCCGCACAAACCATCCCGAGTGTATAAGCAAGCAGTCAACTTATATTGGTCACTACCCATACAGCTACAGAACCAGTGTAATTTGAACTGTCCCGGAATGGACTTCCATCTAACTCAGTGCACTACCTTAGTAAAAGTAGCTCGATTTTTTATTCCAGTACCAATAATCTTAGAAAATAAAACTCAATATTCTTATTTAATTATCACGACACGGCCTACAAGATTTGGCAAATAATAAGTTACCTTTTCATGTCCCACAGGCGCCGAGCTAAGCGAAGATAAGCTCTGAGATCGTCTCTTATTGCTATCATCTCCATCCACCCCATTAGTGTCTTCGCTTTCGAAGACCTCGTCGTCTTTATCAATTAGTATAAAACATACATTTAAATACTTACTTACATATACTCACGCCCTTTGGTCCCATTGGGGTAGGCAGAGACTATCGACGGCCACTTTGTACGATCCAGGCAAATCTCTTTTGCTTCTGTTACATTCATCATTCTTCTCATACATGCTCTTTTATTCTTTATTCTTCGGACGCCGACCTTTTTGTGCACAAACTCTATTTGGTCCAGTTGTGTCCTCCATGGTCGTCCTCTACTCACGTTACCTTTCATATTGTGTCTATAGATCTCTTTGACCAATTTACTGTCATCCATCCTCTCTATGTGCCCAAACCACCTTAACATTCCTTTCTCTATTTTGCACACTACGTTATCTTTCACACCTAAACGTTCACGAATTACACTATTTTTCACTCTGTCGCACAACTCTCACTCGCATTCTGAGGGATCTCATTTCCACTGCATTCACTCTACTTTCATGCCTCTTTTGCCATGCCCAACATTCACTACCATACACCAGCGTAGGAACCAGTACAGCATTGTGAACTGCCATTCGCGCCTTTTCAGACAGGGACTGGCTCGACATTAGACTGTTTATGGCTCCATTTACCGCATTTCTGTTTTTAACTCTCCTTTCAATATCTTCCTCGCATTTTCCGTCCCTTGTAAACAAACTTCCCAGACATACAAACTCTTTCACTTGTTCCACTTTCTTTTTACACATATAAATACTTTTATAATAATTCCAATAAGTTACCTTTTCATGTCCCACAGGCGCCGAGCTAAGCGAAGATAAGCTCTGAGATCGTCTCTTATTGCTATCATCTCCATCCACCCCATTAGTGTCTTCTCTTTCGAAGACCTCGTCGGTCGTCTTTATCAATTAGTTTCAAAAATACATATAAATACTTTAATAACAATTCCAATAAGTTACCTTTTCATGTCCAACGGGCGCCGAGCTAAGCGAAGATAAGCTCTGAGATCGTCTCTTATTGCTATCATCTCCATCCACCCCATTATTGTCTTCGCTTTCGAAGACCTCGTCGTCTTTATCAATTAATTTCAAAAATACGTTTATAATAATTCCAATAAGTTACCTTTTCATGTCCCACAGGCGCCGAGCTAAGCGAAGATAAGCTCTGAGACCGTCTCTTATTGCTATCATCTCCATCCACCCCATTGGTGTCTTCGCTTTCGAAGACCTCGTCGTCTTCATCAGCGCATATGGATGGGACGGTTTCACCTGGTTTTGATGATTATTGTTTAGTATAGCTTGAATTAAATTATTTGCTAATCAGGAACATAGATTCATATTGTTGTATGCTTAGGCTTTATTGAAGACACATACTCGGATATATTGTATACATGTGAGAAAATGGAAATAATACAAAAGAATAATTCTTCCCCATTGCATTCAACAATAAATATTTATGAAATTATCAAATTAAACCTAATAATTTGTAAAGTAATATAGTGTTAATCCAACAAGACACAAAATAAGTTTTATGCTCAGACAGAATACTTCAGAAAATATACACTGACACAAAATCTACTTTATACCAGCTGTTTGAGGCAATGAGAAATGTCTCTCTCCTGATACCGAACTAAAGCATAATTGAGTCATCCTAAGGTGAACATTAAGGATGAAGGTAAAAGTTATGCCTTGATAAGACGATGATGTAATTAACACAATTTTCAACGAGCTACGACTTTGAAAGTTACACAGCCAGTTCGAATCTGTTTCATAGACGCCTAAAGTCTGTATTCTCTTGGTAAGCCTATATCTGAGATTATTTTTTACAGATTGGTTTTATAGCCTGTGGTGCATCTATGTGGGGTCACGAACATATATAAAGGAGTCAGCCGTATTACTTTTCATATTAGATATAAAATAGAATCATAAACTCAAACACATTTAAATAAAACCAAAATCCACTCACCATTATTATTATTCTCGACATTCTCCTCCTGTTTGATATGAGGCGTATGAGGCGTGTGGGGCGTTTGAGGCGTATGAGGCGTGTGAGGCGTCCGAGGGGAAGCTGGTGCCGGCGGCGGAGAACTTAGTAGTGGCACTAATGATTGCCACGGGAAGATGTTTCCTGCTACGCCTGACACTGGGAGGGTAAATATATATTTATTAAATTAATTTTAGTAATATTTTTATAACTTATATTCACAGCTATACATCCCTAACAGTAACCTTAGCTTGAGAATTAGAAACTCTTCAGCCACTTTCGAGTAGGGTAAAAATTATATATATAAAAGTGTAGGTGTATGGAAATTGACAGGTCACCAATCATATGAACCAATAATTACATAAAGGCCCCAGCCGCAAAAAGTTTGATTTTTTGGTGTGTTGAGAAATTGAACACTCAGTTATATGCAGGATGGCCCATTAACAGAAAGGAAACCTGATGGATAAACGAAGTTCTGTTCTTAGAAACAAATCGATTCAAGTGACAAGAACAACAAATTTCGTAATTATAAAGGTATTTGTTGAAGTTTGGTATCGCAAAATGGAATCAAAAAGAGTAAACCCTATGTGTTTCCTTGGTTTTATGCATTGGACATACATTACATACTAGATTAGATAAGATTGTATTAAAATTAATGTTCATAAGTGAAAGTTATATACGGCTCATTCCGTGTATTACTTATATGGTACCTATGATGAGCTATTTCACTTCATGCATTTATAAACTTTATACATACAAAACGGCAATTTTCCCTAACCAGATCGCAATTCTTTGCTTCAAAATCTTGGTTAGTTTTATTCGAATCTTTGATAAATATAGCTATCCATTTTCCTGATTCTCAACTCCAGACTTATATGTTTATGCCGAATATCCCCGAAGTGGTTGGCAGAGGTACTAACACTTCTGAACATCACGTGACATTGTCACCTGGTGTTCAGAGTCCCACGTTTTGCTTGTACAGTGTACTCACGTGATTGGGGGGAGGCCTATCGCCGTTTTGTACGAATACACTGTCACATGACTAAGTACAACTCAGCCATGTGGGTTTCCTCACGATGTTTGCCCTCACCGTTAACAACCATGATAAATTACTGTTTCATTTATAGCAAACTTATTAACTAACTATGGCATTTTATACAAAATGGCATTTTATACGAAATGGATAAGTATCATCTTGTAGACAATAAATAAATTTGTAAATTTAAGATAATTACTCAATTGATTTCATTCATTCAATCACTAGCCAGAAAAGATTCAATCATGGCATAAAACATTCTTCTTACAAAGCATGTGTGATTTATCTATTTGGTATACCAATAATGAATACATTTTACAATGAATCACTATGGATATAAAAAACAAAATACATACATACATATTCTCACGCCGCTAGTTCCCATTGGGGTAGGCAGAGACTATCTATCGCCACTTTGTACGATCCTGGCAAACCTCTCTAGCTTCATTCACATCCATCAATCTTTTTATACATGCTCTTTTATTCTTCGTACTTCGGACACCTGCCTTTTTGAGCACATTGTCTATTTGATCCAAATGTGTCCACCGAGGTCGTCCTCTGCTAACATTACCTTCCACATTAGCTCCATAGATCTCTTTTACCAATTTACTTTTATAAAATACAAATAATATAAAATTATGCCATTATTAAAATTTTTAAAGAAACAAAAACAATGACAATTTTAACAGCACTTTCTAACAAGATAACACATAAAAACCATCACATTAAAACACAATAAAAATACCACAACATCACAAAGGGGTAGACTCACCGAATATAGCGGTAGTTGGCGGAGGCAGTACAGGTAGAAGTTGGCTCGGCCGAACAATGACGGCGCTGTTGCTAACATTTACATTGTTGACCTAGAAAATACCGTTGTTACGTTGAATTCTTTTAACATAAAATTATCTACACGCTTTAAATTAATAATGAGCACAAATTAAAACATACATACATATGCTCACGGATATAAGTCCCAAAAAGAGATCGCCATAGCTTCAGAGCTAGAAACTCCTCATCCACTTTTGGAAGTTGATAGTTGTCGTGTAGTGCCAGCATAGAATGTCACTAACAATTTCTTTCCCACGGGTGTCGTAAGGAGCGACTAAGGGTGTGGGGCTTTCTAAAGTGATTTTTGGGCGATGCGATCACCAACGATACTTTATTTCTACCATCTTCTCCCTAACAAATTAAAAATAACATAACATAAACGTTCACGCCGAATATCCCCGAAGGGGTTGGCAGAGGTACTAATACTTCTGAACATCACGTGACTTTGTCACCTGGTGTTCAGAGTACCCACGTTTTGCATGGACAGTGTACTCACGTGATAGGGGGCAGGCCTATCGCCGTTTTGTACGAATACACTGTCACATGACTAAGTACAACTCAGCCATGTGGGTTTCCTCACGATGTTTTCCCTCACCGTTAACAACCATGATAAATTAACCACACATATGTCTTTAGAAAAGACAAATTGGTGTAGGCCCGACCCAGGATTTGAACACTAGTCGTTTGCACGATAGCCGAGTGTTCTACCCACTGGGCTATCACGGTTGCCCAGTGGGTAGTATCAAATTAAAAATATACAATATTAAAGGTTAGTATGAAAAAATGCGCATTCTAGTTACATACCATTGTGTCTGCAGAACAGAAAGATCTTAACCTATTCTATTTAGTAATATTAAGTGCTAAGTTAACATATACGTTTTAAAATAGTTATAAATACAGTAGAAAGAACACAATATTTTTAATGTTATAAAGAAATAATTGTGCAGTCTGCATACCATTGTATCGTTACTACAAACAGGTAGAAGGTCCTGCATAAGGGACTGAATAGAGACGGGTTCTATGAGTCATACGTTTTTTTTATTATCTTAGGATGATTCTTATGACAACTGTCATTTAGGTTTGCGTGTTTCTGGTAATGATTTCAGGGTTTACTGAGAGGGCTTAATAAGATCGTTCTATTAAATATTGATTTTAAGTTATCTTATATTTAAACCTGTAAAAAATACAACTCGGTCTAAAACTCAGCAATCATAGCGTTTAAATATACAATATAGAATGTCACTACCCCTTTCTACTTACGGTAGTCGTAAGCTGCGACCAAAGGTGTGGGGATTTTGTAAGTGGTTTTTGGGCGATGCGGTTGGATAAATAAAAGAAAGAAAAATTTCGACACAGGCGGGAATCGAACCCGCGACCTCGGGTATACGCCCCCGTCTCGCTCTGCCATTGAGCTACCGTGTCAATGGCTGCCAGCGCGAAATTCTTCTATCCTTTGTTTCTTTTTACACTTTTAAGTAGTGTTTGCGTTCCCTACCTACGGGGCGTATACCCGAGGTTCGATTCCCACCTATGTCAAAATTTTTCCTTCCTTTATTTATTCTTTATTTATGCATGTAAAGTGTTAATTTACTATATGACACAAGTTTAAATACCTGTTCGCCATTATCGAGTCCTCTATGATGTTCTTGTTCGTCAGCGGCGGCGGGCGGCTGGCCGAATTGGGGCTTCTCTTGTATCTGCACGGAAAGCTATAATATCACATTTCGTTTGTTGCATCAATAGAAAGAAAGAAAGAAAGAAAGAAAATAAATTATTTTCCTCTTGAGGGCACAAATATAAATGAAAAACAATAAAAACAGACTTAAATCACATACATACGACGACGACAGCCACGGCCGAGTGGATAGGTGACTAGCTTCTCGGTCAGAACGTTGCGGGTTCGATACCCGCTGAAAAACATTTATGTGATGAGCGTAAATGATCGTTTCTTAGTCATGGGTGTTATTTATACATACATACATACATATACATATACTCACGCCATTAGTTCCCATTGGGGTAGGCAGAGACTATTTATATGTGTATTATATCATATTAAATACTTACTCAGTTTGGAGCTAACTTGATCTGTGTATAATATGTCCGTACATTTATTATACATACATATACTCACACGATTATTTACCATTGGGGTAGGCAGAGACTATAGACCGACACCTAATACGATCATGGTAAACCTCTGCTTTGTCTAAGTTCATTAATCTTCTTATACATGCTCTTTTATTCTTCACATTTGACATGCCAGCCTTTTTAAGCACATTCTGTATTTATTTTACAACCTGTTATAAATTAAGTCTTAATTGATCGTAGAGAAAAGTATTTTTGATCACCTTTTCTCTTCTCAATATTCGTATCTCAAACTCAAAATTTCAAACATATAATTAATAGGAGTGAGTGAGCTCTTAAAACCTAAATCATTTGTAATAGATAAAATATATTTTATTATTCATAAAATAATTTAATGTAACAATAAATAAAACCTAAACATCCCCAAAATTCATTAACCATCTTTTTTCAATAAGTTAATGAAGTCAACATACCTGCAATGTCTCCGCTGGTTCGTTTTTTATCAAAACGAACTTCTTCTCAATCGTATTTTGCGGTATGACATAAAACGTTGGTCTTTTCATATGTTCCTTCATATCTGAATCGACCACAGACACTAACCTCGCAGGCAAAGCTGCTGGCTTTATAATTCTACCCTCCTCATGTCTATCCATATCTATAGGTCTTTGATCTATCACTGTCCTATGTTGAGGAACTGAATGATCTTCTTCTTCGTAATCACGCCGGAATTCATGAGGAGAATTTTCTTCTCGTCTATATTCGTGGCCATTTCTTAGATGTAACTGTTGTCTGTAGTCTATTTCTATGCCGTTCGAGGAAGGTATAGTTCTGTGGAGGACCAAGTTGTGTGGTTCGTTTGTGCGGTTGCTAATGTTTATTAAACCGGATTGTATGTGTGTGGAGTGTATGCTTGTCGGGTTTTGTATGCTGTTTGGGATGTTCAGGTTTTGTTGTTGGATGTTGATTAGGTTGTTTTGCACGTTGTGGTTTGAAAGCTGCAGGTTTGAGTTGCCGTTGCGGTTTTCCACCTAAAAGAATTAAAAAAATCAGTTTTGATAGTTTTTTTTTTATTTCTAAATAAAGATAGTTTAAACAAGAATCAATATGTCATTCAATCACAGAATACAGTTCAAATGTTGATCTTTTTACTTCGAAGCAATTCTTTCAACCTTTTTTCCAGACATGCTTTTGTACTCAAAATACTAATCTCTGTCGATGTATAATAATAATATATACAATCTAAGTATTTAGTGATACAGTGCACAATGACGCGCACTATATGCGAATTCATAGAATACGATCACAATTTTATACAATCCTGGCAAAACTCTTTAAGCTTCATCAACATCTATGCCCTTTTTCTTTATACTCAGACGCCTGCCTAAAGTGTCCTCCGTGGTTGTCTACTGACAACCTTTCAAATTAGTTCTTTATATCTCTTTCACCACTTTACTATCAGCCATCCTCTCTATATACCCAAACAATCTTAACATTAGTCCCTCAAGTATAAACCTACTAAATAACTACAAACTATAATCACATACATATACTCACGGCTATAAATCCCTAGAAGGGGTATCCAGAGCTAGGGAATCAGAAATTCCTCAGCCACTTTTGGAAAATTGAGTGGGGAAAAGATGGTGAAGTAAAGGTTGTTGGTGATGGGTCTCCAACCGCATCGCCCAAAAATCCCTTAAAAGCCCTATACCGTTAGTCGCCTCTTACGTACACCCATCGGTAGAAACGGGGTAGTGCTATTCTAAGCCGACACTACACGGCACTATGGCACTAAACTATATTCAAATTTTATTAATTACCTGATAGTAAGTCGGTGCAGGTGAAACTCGTATGACACTGGTAGCGACACTGCAAACTGGGGGACTCACTCGGCCGGGACGAACTAGTTCGGGTCTGGAGGAATAATAACATTTGGTTAGGAATAAAATAGAATGGAAAACACTTTATTGTTGAGGACAAAAGAAATATATACATAAACTAGCTGACCCGACATACTTCGTTTTGTCAAAAAATTACGTTTACTTGATGGATTTCATCAAATTGTCATATTTAGCCGACCCGCTGATCTCTGTTATGCGATGAGGAAAAATATATTTTTAAAATTATACCCATAACTTTTAATATTTTTATTTAGCTAAGATCCTTCTCCAAATTTTAAGTTATATTTTACAAAAAGAATCAGTCGAATTGGTCTAGCCGTTTTCGAGTTTTGCACTTGGCAACACATTTATCAATCCATTTCTATATATATACAAAAGAACACACACATTATATAATTATAAACCTATTCTCAAACCAACCAAATGTGTTTGCAAAATTGTATTGAAGATTGGTGACAAACACTGTGACAAGTGATTTTTTGTAGAATTAGCGGTCTTGATGTCTCCAAACAACACTCTAGGATGGTAAGGTCAATAATATATAATCCACAAACAAATGGATAAGCAAATAATTTTGCTTATATCTAATATTTCAGGGTATTTTCGGGCATCCAGCTTAGGACATATGTGGTCTGCAATGATATCCTTGACAGCTTAGTGGCAACAAAACCATTAATTTTGCAAGAGACCTGAGTTCGGGCCAACATCAGAGTAACTTGTGCAGTTAATTTACCGAAGTTGTTAACGGTAAAGAATTTAAAACAAATGCCTCAGGAGTGCTTAGTGAGCTGCGAGATATAGCTGCACCTTATAACGTGAATACACTGTCCAAGTAAAACGTAGGTACTCTGAACAGCTGTTGCACCCCTTCGGGGATATATGGAATGAATTTTGAAGTTCCAAATAATTTTTATCATATGGATTTTTACCGGATGCTCCTGGAGAACTTCCTAGGGATACTGTGGTGATGATGATGATGATGACATACCTGATGAGATGATGTCGATAATGTGTGAGTGGCTGCGGCGAGGTGATGGGCACAAATACGTTGCGTCTTAATGCGGCCGCTGCCTCGCATTCTGTGGGAGGAGAGGCTCCTGGGGAACCCGAGCGGGAACTTCCTAGGGATACTGCGAACAAAAAACACAAGTAACAGTAAGTATTTTTAAAGTTGTTTTATTAATATAGTTTTTAATACAAACATATATATACTCAAGGCTTTAAATCTCTAGAAGGGGTAGCCAGGGCTTGATAATTAGAAATTATTTGGCACTGTTCGAAGTTGCCTGGGGAAAAGGTTGTTGATGATGGGTCCCAACCGCTACGTTCACTTAAAAATCCCATTCTCTTAGTCGCCTCGTACGCCACCCGGGGAAATAAACGGGTTATTATTATTCAAAGCCGACGCGAGTAGTTTTTAATCTGGCTAATGCCGATCACGACTTGTGTGTCACAAATAGCGAATAAACGTCTTTCTTTCTGCACGGGCTATATATTATAATCTATTCCCCACTTAATTTCTTAAAGTGACTGTCGCATTTATCTTTTGTATACAGTTTTTAAGTAAATCCGATAAGAATCAAGCATTATATTTTTCCTAAAATTTACAGCAGAATAAAAAACACATACCAAGCATGTTAGCCGCCTCAGTTTCATCCGGATCGAATCTCCCGGTGACGCGGTATGGCGGTGTGGTATCGGACTCGCGAGAAGTTTCGTCGCCTTCGATTCCCGTGCCGCTCGATGAGAGGGATTTGCTGCTGCTTCTGTTAAGGAGGGAAATATTTTTTATTAGTATTGGGATAATGAATACATTCATATTCTCGAAATCTGTTTCCATTGGACTAAGACTCTATCACCAATTTGTAAGGTCTAAGGAGTTTCCGTGGTCGTCGCAAACTCCTGAGCTTCAATTATATTCATCAATAATTTCATACTTACGCTTGTCTTTTTAAGCACATTCTCTATTTAATCTGAATGTGTATTCCGTGGTCGTCCTGTACTTATATAATAATCCACATTTCTATGTATGATAATGGTATGAATGAAAGTTTGGGATAAGTAAGCTTTCGTGAATAATGAAATGAGTGACATCAATAATAGATAAACAGAAAATCAACATATTAAATAATCATATCATTTCAGTTGACACGATATTGGTGAATTTTAAAATTATGAAAGTTATCAACTTACTAGCCTAGAAAGGGTATGTTCTTGTATTTAAATCCCAACAATCATTTTACAATGAGTTTATCATTGCATCATCATTCTTTAGACACAACATTTCCCTTCATCAAATTACCACACCAGCCAAACCACAATAATAACTACAAATACATTCAAAATTTCCAAAAATATCTTACCTCTGCTGCGGCGTATGCGTAGACCCTTGCGCCAAAGGTGTATTAGAGGACCGCGGCACTCCTCTCAACGAGAGATGTCGAGAGCAATATCCTCTCCTCTGACTCTCCTTAGAGCAGCTATCTTTGGAGCAGAGTCTTCGCCATTGCTTCCCGTTGAACTTCTTACGGATACCCGTTGGAGTTGAGACTACGTCGCCTTTCTTGTATTTGTGGGGCGTGGCGGCTTGAGATCTGGGGTAGTGTGCTTTGTTAGTGTGTTTTATGTTTTATTCATTCAATTCTATGTAAGTTATAATAGATAAATAATAAATAAACATGTACTGTCTAAAACCTGTCCTGTATTCCGACGATACCAAAATAAAAAAAAAAAAAAAATTGCACAAAATAACAATTGAAACATCACCGGAGTCTTCCCAGGAAGTAATTAAAAAAAAATACTTGTGTTGGGAATCAGGACTGATTTTACTAATACCTGATATGTATGTATTTTTTTATATTTCTTTTTAATTCATTTAAACGAATAAAAGTCTTTACGTTTAAATTTCATTCACTCATTCAATTGTAATTGCATTTTTTTACACTGTAGGTTTGGTTTTAAACTGGAATACCGTACTATCCACATCGGCTTAAAATATATCTTTCATCGCATTTATCGCAGCGCACTTCAGGTATCTAACATTCCAATACATAACTTATTTCAGTGCGTCTTCTACACCATTTTCTTATAAAGATTATGTGTGCGCTTTTTGTATACTTTAAGTAGCCATAACTATCCAAATGTTTGATAAGTAAAACAAGTTCTATACTACCAACACCTAGTTCGAATATATCTGCAATCATATGCATAATAAGAATTTCGATATGCATAACATCAATCAATAGATAAGTTATCAGATGCATAGATATAGTATTCGAGCAAAACATGTGCTCTTTATATGTTCCGACTAAGAATAACTGGTCGAAGGTAATATACGTAATTTCAGATCATGTGATTACTGTAAACAACTTACGATCAGTTGTATACCGGGGTAAAAAAAAGATTATCTTTTTTCAATGAAATATACCAATCAGAAGTACGTAATTTTTCCCACTAAAAGTCTAAAATGGCGTAAATTACCACATAATAATAACTAATATACCCTGAAAATAATACTGATAAATTGTGTTATGATATACGTGTTGTTATCATCGCTTTCACTATTAAACATTCCGGTCATGTACAAGATAAATATAATAAATATTGATAATAACAACTAATGTTTCGGGCTTAGACCAAAATACTTGAATATTATCTTTTTATTCGTGCCTATAAATAACTCTTGCATTGCTTAGTGAAGAGAAAAACATAATTTTGCAATTAGGCACAACTTGCGAACGGAAATATTGTTAAAATGAGACACATCTGTCGCTCCTTAATTTTATTTTATTCATTGCAAATTATTTATAAAATTACGTATAAATATTGAACACAAATTTATTTCTAACGCATCCCTACCAAGAAAATTGACTTATTTCTTATTACATGAAACAAATTTTGCTTGCTTCTGGGACGCTAGGATTCTGAAATATGTTTTTATTTAAAGCCTTCTGAAAATTCCTCATATTTTTTCCTTAGTTTACTATAAACCCTTTAATTTCGATTTCGCTTTTATAGTTTCATCACTTTGCACAAAAATTGTAATACAATTTTGCCAAATTTGCAAGTATTATCGAGGTATATTTTAGGATTCATAACATCCCTCATAGAATTTTTTTCTAATAACTTTAATGATTATTGTTTTGATTTGTTTAAAGAAAACATATTAAGCGTAAACTCAACTTTATTTAAAGTAAATTCAGTGATTTTGAATTTAATTAAAATTTATGAATTTGAATTTCACAACTTAACATAAACTGACCTAATTAAAACATGGCTCGCCATTTTTAGCACACACATATAAAACCCTTTTTGGGATTTATGACCGTAAGTAAATGCATGTTTGCCAGGATCGTACGAAGTGGCGATCGATAGTCTCTGCCTACCCCAATGGGAATTAACGGCGTGAGTATATGTATGTATGTATGTAAATGCATGTATATAAAATTAGTGGCTTTAACAATCAATATTATTATTTTTTTTCTTTTAACATACCGTGGCGTAGGCGGCTGTGACCGTGGAGTGAGGCACCTTTCCAGAAGACTGGAAGTACTGCCTCGACTTTGGAGACTGCTGCGTTTGCTGTTGCTGTAATCTGTGGATTAATTTTATATGGTTTATTTATTTATATAACTTTGAATAACCCATTAGTCACCTTAGGATTTTATAAAAAAGACAATATAATGCTTTAAACATGCGTCAAATGTTTCATAAGCTATTGGCTCATAGTTGTGACAGAACGCCCGGATCGATTGGACGCTACCTAGCAGCAGCCGAATCAGCAATAAATGTGAGTCATTGTGTGTTTAAACAATGGCGACCCCTGCCAGCGTGAAGCGCTCCGACACCATCCTGGTGCAGGAGCTGCTTGCCTTCGTGCAGAATAAACTGGACGTGATGGACGAGCTCAGCCTTGAGCAGATCTGCGCGTCCAGCGACACGGAGGCCGAAATAACCGCCGCGAGACAGTTCCTCGCCGACACCGCCGCCGTCACCGCAGTGCGCCTCGCCTCGAGGAGGGCCGATGGCAGCGGAAAAACAAATCTCCAAGATATCTTCCGAGCCTTCAAGGGGACGGATCCGGATGACATCCCTACGTATGTAGCGCGGGACCTTAACAAGCTGCCTCCTGTGACCTTCGACCATGTTGACGTAACATCGCGTTGAAGGACATTCAGTTGTCTATCCCTTTTTGGGATTTATGACCCATGAGCATATGTATGTATGTGATATATTAAATTTGAATAAACAATATTTTTGGTATTTGATTCTATAAAATTCAATGCATCATGTACACATTAAAATTATGTTCTTTTGAAGATTTTGATCGGGATATTTTATTGACTAAATATTTTAAGACACAAAAATACGACAGAGATAAAGTTTTTTCCTTTACGCACAACAATTGATGTCTTATTTAATCTAACTTCTATCTTTATATGAATCTTTAACAATGTCACTTAACTTATAGTACAATAAATTCTTAAAACAAACAAGCTAGCCTGTTTCAAGTGAAAATAATTTTTTAATCAAATGATTTGCTTTTTAACCAAGCCTTTCACTTATATAAGATTCTAGGCAATCGTTTTGCTTTCCTACAAACTATTTTATAAGTTATAAATAAAAGATGTTATTAAAGGAAAATTTCGACACTGGCGGGGTTCGAACCCGCGACCTTCGGGTATATATACGAATTAGTTAAAAATTCGGAGGTAGGAAACGCAAACACTACTTGAACGTGTAAAAAAGAAACAAAGGATAGAGAAATTTCGCGCTGGATGCCAACTGACACTGTAGCTCAGTTGGCAGAGCGACGGGGGCGTATACCCGAAGGTCGCGGGTTCGAACCCCGCCAGTGTCGAAATTTTTCTTTCCTTTAATAACATCTTTTATTTATGAGTAATAATCCCCACATGAGGAATTCATGTCAAAAAACATTAAATTATTTTATAAGTTGCAATTATGAAATACCAAGTGTACTATACAAAAATTTCAAAGGCTTAAAAGGTTATGGTACATTTCATTTCGTGATTCGTGAAAGGTGTGGTGTCATAGATGATATTGTAAGTAAGATAGAAAAACGAATTTTGAGATGGTTTGGGCACATCGAGAGGCTGGATGATAGGAAATTGGTAAAGGGTATCTATAGAGCTAAATTAAGAGTGTGCTCAAAAAGGCTGGCGTCCGAAGTATGAATAATAAAAGAGCATGTATGAATAGATTGATGGATGTAGACGAAGCAAGAGAGGTTTGCCAGGATCGTACGAAATGGCGATCGATAGTCTCTGCCTACCCAATGGGAATTAACGGCGTGAGTATATGTATGTATGTATATTTTAAATCGAAAGTACCGCTCATTTTCCTCTCAGATACAAAGTTATCTATCTCAAAACACAAACTAGTTTTCACTCGCACATCGATAACGCTCGCGATGGTTTCAACCGTATAAAATTTATCGCCGCACATTGATAAAGTGGAAAAAATACTTTCGAACGATTTCTCGATTGGGATAGACAGAAACTATAAATTGTATATTTAAAATTCTGGTAACACTGGACACTTTTATTCCGTAATATATAATTAATAAATATGTTTGGTTGTATCATTTCTACTCTAATATCATAGTAATAAAGTTACCTTAGATGGGTGGTGATGTCAGTAGAGAACGACAACGGAGGACACATTGAGTTAAAATAAAGATTGTGCTCAAAAACGCAGGTTTCCAAAGAAAATAACACTTGATTAATTAAATTGTATGTGAGTAATTTCTACTGATTTTGTTCTCTACGAAAATGATATATAACTAAACAAATAACAGATTTGTGGATATAAATGTAAAAACAATGATATTATGCAACACACCACTAAAAAATATAGCTTCAAGTTTACTCACTTATAACAATTTTCGATGCAAACACCTATCATTAGTTGGGGATAAATCACCATCAAATATAATTATTCAAACAATAGAATTAACCTAGATTCCATTAGTTGAATGAGTATCGTATAGTGATCTTACACGCATGGTCTAAGAACACTTGGAGGCTTTTCTGTGTGGTGGACAATATGCTTTATATTTAACCTTCTTTCTCCTCTAAACTTTAAAAGGCAACTGAAGAATTTTCGATCTCATAGCTCTAGCTACCCTGCTACGTACCTAGAGCCGTGAGTATAAGTAGGTAAGTAAAACCAATAAAGTAGCAAAGGAAATGGGTTACAATCGCACACCCAATAGTCCATTTACAAAAAGAAAAACGGCCACACTCGTGCTGATAATAAAAGTGTATTTAATTGCAAAGAAAATATAGATTATACTATGGCTTGCATGAAAATCTGACACATTTTACTGATTGCTATATATAATTAAGTCATCCCTTCCGATTGGAAAGTGCTTCAAAACTGTCATGAGAAACAACGGTTTCGTAAATGTGTAAACGTATTGCAAACCCAGAGAGCCTGCTATTCACTTATAAGTGAGATAAATCTAACCCAAATCATCTGTAAGTTTGTCTGTCAGTCCCAGATATCTGTCTGTCAGTCACAAATATATTATTTACTTTGCAACATAGGAAGAAATCGAGTAATGGCAATCTAAAACAATGATGGTGCGGATACATATGATAACTTTACTTTTTAAAGTTATTGCGAAACCCTTAAACGGATATAAAGAGGTATATTGAAAGAAACCTCGTTTACATTTGAGACGTTAGCGGAAGAAAGATGGTCCAATAAAGAACTTTTATCAATGGTTATCCAACCGTATTGCTTAACAATCACTTAAAAAACCTAAATATACTAAGTTTCTACATGCAAATACTATAGGGAATATTGTAATAGCAATAGCCTAAGCCGATACGGGGCTTTATTTCAAATAAATAAAGGTTAAATAAAGGAAAGAAAAATTTCGACACTAGAGATTGTATTTCATCCTCAATTTTTCAATTCAAAACCCATACCTAAGTTCGACTTAGAGGCATCTACGTCAGGTTAACCCTGCTTTTCCATAACTATTTTTTTTAAATGTATCTAAAGCTACTAAGTATTAAAGACCAATTAAACGTCATATTCAAAATAACTAAAATCATCAATAACTCCTTTACAATATTTACAACTTACATAGCATAATCACCACTAAGTCACTCCCGTATATTTCTTAAGACTTAATGTACTCTTTTTTTAAGTTATTTAGAGTTAGTCTACTCAACTTACCAATATGGGAAGCGTCAGTAGGAAACATGATGTCCTCCCGCCGTAGATCATCATCACTTTCTCCGTAATCATCGAAGGGCGCTCGTTTCCTCAGCTCATCCATCGACCCATTGGACAGAGCACCGACTGTTACTACTGGTCCAGAGCTGGTGATCGGTGATGACGTGTAGAAGTTGTCGGTGTTCATTTGTTGCTGGGGGAAAATTAGGTTTTTATATGTTATGTTTTCGTTTCAGGTTATAAAATTCGGTCGCATACAGGGACCGAAGTAGCATGTAAATTTCGAAATCCTCTAACCTTACTACAAAGGACAGCCTGGCTCAAAGGCACAATAAAGAAACTCACTGGAATAAAAATCTTAATAAACTTTAGCATGCTACAAAGCTCACCCATAAGTGAGAGGGTTTCCCTTATCAAATTTTTGTGAAATCCTTCAGACGCTATTTTTAATTTGCCATATCTTAAGGCTAGTTTAGGAGAAATAATTCCGTTTTCGATGTATACTTATTTAAAAAATCCATTAGAAGTGATTGCCTGAAGAATACTTCAAACTAGTTCCCGTAGCAAACAGCAATTTGGCATTAAGGTTCCCATGGGAGAATTAAATATTTTTTTTATCTTACGTGAATTTAATTGTTATCAACATAGCTTATATGGTTTTTAAGAAAATATAAACTGCACGTAAGAATGTAAATGGAGGCTAAATTCTTCATCTATGGCTGCACGCTGGCACCTCTAAAGTAAAATTTGACAAATATGAATGTTTTACTTTAATGGTGCTTTGATAGGCTTATAATTTTGGTTTACTTATTTAACTTCTCAGGGCATCGCGAGACCTTTGGCTTAAGATTTTAAGAAGAAAAAACTGGGTGGTGCTAAAGGGGAGTTGGTACAATGACAAAACTCCTTTTATTTCGATACATCATACTTGAAGTAAAGTTATAATGAAATATTAACAGTCAATGAAAATAGCGTCCGAGGGGCTTGTAAAGGACCTTGAACCCCTTAAAACAGAAATCCACCCTTTCCTATGTACAGCAATGACCGATAACTGACTATATGATGATCATAAAACCTCACCTGTACAGGAGCGTGTTGTATCCGCATCGGCTGCATCGGCTGCTGATGATGAGAGCCGGCGTCTTCCAATTCATCAGCCCAAGGAGGTAGCAGCAGTCGTATGTCAGCCCTCTTCACTTCCACCGTTTCTTTGTAAGCGTCACCGTCGCATACCTGGAAAATTAGGGGAATCTTGAGTATTTTGAACTAAGACTTGCGTTTTGTTCTTAGTATAGCGATGAGCCAATTCTTGCCTTTGTGTCATTAGACACTTTAGGGTTTTGGTGCTTTTTAGGCGATACCACTGGAAAGCCACATTCAACCGTCCTTAATTTTGCAATCTATTTCCTACGTAACTTCCATCCAAAAGTGTCTGAGTATTTTCTAATTTTAAAGCTCCGGTAACACTGTTTTGGGATTTATAGCCGTGAGAGGTAGAGAGGTAGGTAGATTTAAACTGTATAGGTAGCACCATGCGTGTGAGAGCGAGTATGTCACGTGTAAAGTGAGATACTGAAATACTCTGCATAAATAATCTGATTCTCACTTCTCAAGCGACATTTGTTCGTCCGTTCTGAAAAATGCCGGCAGTGTGTGTGAGATACGATTATACAGAAACACGTATAGAGCTTTTGTGCCCTTGCCCCGACGAACTTTTAAAATAAATTACGGGGGCAGACAGTTCTCTACACTACCGAAGTGTTTGTGTCACCACTTGACCTCGGTTGGTCAGAGCGGGGGTGATCTTATAATTACACTAAATGGAAACGCCAGTAAGAAATATTTCCTTTTATAAAAGGAAATATTTATATATTTCTATATTTTTTGCCACCTCATCATGAACATTGAAATACCAGCCAGAGCTTTGGAATGAAAAATTCCTCAGCCACTTTTAGAAGTTGATTGGGGAAAAGATGGTAATAATAAATGTTTTTGGTAACGGGTCTCCAACCACATCGCCCAAAAATCACTTAATAAGCCCGTATACCCTTAGTCGCCTCTTACGATCACCCACGGGTAGAAATGGGGTAGTGTTATTCTAAGCCGACACTACACAGCTCACCCCCCACCCACCCCCTATACAAACCACCCCTTATATTACCATCTTTTTCCCACTCAACTACCAAAAGAGTCTGAATAATTTCTGATTCTGAAGCCCTGGCTACCCCTTCTTGGGATTTTTAACTTTGATTATTACATGTATGTGTGTATTTGTAAAGAGATGACTGCTGTTCAATACTAATATTACTGGTTTAGGATTTATTTACTGCTGCTATATTCTCAATTAGAATCTATGCTATAAGTGACCAAGACCATGCCAGGCCAACGTATCATTGTTTAAGGTCTGGCCAACACCCATGGAACCACCGTTATTAAAGTTTTTCCCAAACAAAAGAGGTTTCACGGCAGGTTGTTTAGTTGTAATTTAATTGAAGTAGCACATAATACCTAATTAAACCAAATTTTCAATAAGTAACGATAAAGAAGCTAGCATTTGCATAACTTAACAAGTGCTTTCAAAAATATATCAGCATATTTAACTACACTAGCTTTTACGGCTATTTATTTTATGTCGAGTCAAATGAGAATGAGTAAAAGTAATAAAAATTACAGCACAACAAAATTCCTCAATGGCAACTTCATTGCTGTAGAAATATCTCAGGCGTAAGATAATCTTTTAGAGTAGATTCGTGTTTAGGTGTTTAATGTAGCGAAAAGTGTAATTGTTTTGTTAAGAATGTTTCTTTCGCAATATTATGTTTACTAAGAATAAATATTGTGTACAAGTTCTCATTAGCTATCTTACTTCTTAAGTAAAACACTAATTTCATTAAACAAGGTTGTTATTAGGCTGATACCACAATAAGGTTTATATAAACAATAATTGTTTTGGTCATTTATCTTATTTAATTATTTCCAAGGTCGCCGGTGAGTTTATAACAGCGTGTTCAATTCAACCCGCTTTGTATACATAACAAACTCAGTAACTCAGTCAGTAATGCTAAAGGCGGGGCTGATAAAGCGAATTCAAATGACATTGACAGAACAAGTGGGGAGAAACACCCAGAGAAAATACATTGGCTCGAAACTTACAGTAAATAATATACATACACATATACTCACGGCCATAAATCCCAGAAAGGGGTAGATAGAGCTTCAGAGCTAGAAATTCCTTAACAACATTTGGAAGTTGATAGGGGAGAAGATGGTAGAAAAAAAGTATCATTAGTGATGGGTCTACAACCGCATCAGCCTAAAACCACTTAAAAACCACATACCCTTAATCGCCTGTTACGACATCCGTGAAAGGCGTAGAAAGGGGTGGTGACATTCTAAACCGGCACTACACGGTGAATAATATAAATAATATAATACCATAATTTGGTTATGTCAGAGATATAAAAAAAACGTTCATGGAATATCTCTCAGTATATTATACAGACATTGCCAAAATATGTATGTGAGCTATTCGGCACTAATAACTATCAGTAAGACGTACTAGGTTTGGTTTAAATTAATTAATAACAGCCATTAATAGTAACCTGAACTTTTTGTGTAAGTTATTCGAAGCGACCAAGTGCCACACGATGAAGAGATTTTTTATTTCACCAACTTCCATTTTTACAATTGCTAAAAAGTAACCAACAAATCGTCTATTTTAATTCACTGGCAAGCTTTATTGTAAAATTTAGAGGTTATTATAGACCTGCTGAACCGACAGACTTCGTACTGTTAAATTTACTTATGACAAAGCTTAAGGCGGTTTGTCGGTACTTTTAGTTCAATCAGGCGTGAATATTTTATTAGTAAAAATTTTCCGGCATAAAAAGTATCCTTTGTTATAATTTTGGTCATTATCTAGTATTCTGCCAAATTTCATTGCAAATCTCAATAAAGAACATTTACAGAATAAAAATGGTTTTACAAAAGGATCTTAGCTCTAAAATCGATACATTGCAGAAATCCTTCCCATGATTGTATTTAACTTACACCTATTAGAATTTTCTTTACAAACAGAAATGCAGCCAGCGCACAAGGAATCGCATCGTAAGCTTACAAATAAATCTATTTCGCGAATTGATACGAATCTTGGCATTGTATTAAGATATGGATATATTTGACGCAAAAAGTCTATGTTTAGACGGTGAATAAGTATCTTCTTAAAGGCTTAAATACAATTACTAAGCAAATGAGACCAGCTTAAAAGCAATAAATACGTCTTCCGAATCTCAAATCCACAGTGAAATACGACTGGCTCTACAACCGAAACTATGTTTAATTAATATTGTATAAAACGGCATAAATTAAGTTGCAACGCTCAAGTGAAATAAGAAGACGAAATATTCTTGGCATAGATCCAAAAAAGAGATCGTGAGTAATTTAACATCAATGACAAGTGCATGAACTAATACGGCAGTTATCAAAGATTATCAATTCTCAGAACATACCAAGATATACATTTTATTTGTATTGATTCCACAAAGTTAGCGTAAAGCGCAATACATACACACATAGATATACTAACGGATACATTTCCCAAATATGAGTAGCCCGAGCTTCAGAATGGAAAATTGAGTGAGGACACGATTTTAAAATAAAGGTGATTCAAAAATTGGTGGAGAGTTCACATCACCCAACCATCACTTGCCCCAAACCCCTAAGTCGCCTTTTCGACAAGCATGGAAAGCGGACCAACATTTGAACATTAAGAAATTCAATTACTTAGTTCTTATTTATTATTGTGATTGTGAAGTTACAACCAGCACTTATACTTCGATCATGGGTTTTAAATGGGTAGTAATAAAAGCTCCGATAATAAAATAAAAATTGTCCTTGCAAAAAATATTACATTTACTGCCTAAAATACTAAATTTCCGACTACTTTTGTCTGAGTAAAAATGACGAAACGACCGAATGACATACTTAAATGTTCGAAAAATTAATATGTCTGTTTTTTGTCACAATACTTTTTTACTAAGTAAAATTATGTTCTACTGATAACAATGCTTTGTAATTTTTACCTTGCCTACAAGTTATTCATGAACTACACTACACGTTTCATAGGGATTATGCATTTAAGGAGCTCGCTCCGCTGCGCTTCGCTCGCTCGTTTTATACATAACATAACCAAACCTAGCTAAATGTGACCGACCCCCAACCCACCCAACGGATAAACTTGGCGGAGGTTCAGTATTTTATTCGGAAGTTTAGTTTTATTATTCGAAGTTAAATATATTTGTAAGTAAAAAAAAATAGTAAAAAAAAATTTTAAGAAAAAGCTTTTATTTAAACGCTCTAAAAAGAAGAAAATAAAATATTCCTTTTGGATTATACTAACAACTCCTCATTATACACAATTTATATATAATAATAAAAGCTTGTCGCGAGGTTTACATACCTATCAACATTCCTTTATATCATAATAATTTGTGGTAAATCGAGCGACAAGCTTATATTATTATATATAAATTGTGTATAATGAGGAGTTGTTAGTATAATCCAAAAGGAATATTTTATTGTCTTCTTTTTAGAGCGTTTAAATAAAAGCTTTTTCTTAAAATGTTTTTTTACTTAATTTTTTTTATTTTTTACTTTTTAGTTATCGCTGGCTATTTTCAAGTTATTATTACTCTCAAAATGCCCTCTCATTTGACACCCATATTGTAGAAGTAGACTAAAGGTAACTATTCCGCCATCCTGCACGGTCCGCCATATTGGATTCAGAATGACGTCATATTCTTTTTCTAGTCACTCTTAACTAGCCCTTTCATTTGATACCCATATTGTAGAAGTAGACTAAAGGTAACTATTCCGCCATCCTGCATGGTCCGCCATATTGGATTCAGAATGACGTCATATTCTTTTTCTAGTCACTCTTAACAAGCCCTTTCATTTGATACCCATATTGTAGAAGTAGACTAAAGGTAACTATTCCGCCATCTTGCATACCTATCAACATTCCTTTATATCATAATAATTTGTGGTAAATCGAGCGACAAGCTTATATTATTATATATAAATTGTGTATAATGAGGAGTTGTTAGTATAATCCAAAAGGAATATTTTATTTTCTTCTTTTTAGAGCGTTTAAATAAAAGCTTTTTCTTAAAATGTTTTTTTACTTAATTTTTTTTATTTTTTACTTTTTAGTTATCGCTGGCTATTTTCAAGTTATTATTACTCTCAAAATGCCCTCTCATTTGACACCCATATTGTAGAAGTAGACTAAAGGTAACTATTCCGCCATCCTGCACGGTCCGCCATATTGGATTCAGAATGACGTCATATTCTTTTTCTAGTCACTCTTAACTAGCCCTTTCATTTGATACCCATATTGTAGAAGTAGACTAAAGGTAACTATTCCGCCATCCTGCATGGTCCGCCATATTGGATTCAGAATGACGTCATATTCTTTTTCTAGTCACTCTTAACAAGCCCTTTCATTTGATACCCATATTGTAGAAGTAGACTAAAGGTAACTATTCCGCCATCTTGCATGGTCCGCCATATTGGATTCAGAATGACGTCATATTCTTTTTCTAGTCACTCTTAACAAGCCCTTTCATTTGATACCCATATTGTATAAGTGGATTAAATATAACTGTTCTGACATCTTGTATGATCCGCCATATTGAATTTAGAATGACGTCACATGTCTTATCATATATTGTCATCCAAACAAAATGCGTCCACAAAATTTCAGCACAAACGGTTGAATATATCTACTTCAAAATTGAGTTCAAAGATTTCACCCGAACACACAAACATACATTGCAAGTTAAATAAAAGCTTTTAAAAATGTAATTTGATCCTGTTCAAAGGTGTTTGTTAAATTTATTAAATTTTTTCGATATGTTTTTGGCTTTTTTGTCGGTAATTTATTAAAACGCTGGTTTATTAGAATAATAGTCGGACAGATGTAGTTGGAGATTCATTTATTTTTCGGAACCATTATTATTTCCCGTTTAAAATTAGCGTTTTTTGCATATTTTATGACATGATATAATCGAATAGAAGTGGTACAATATAGTATATTTAGGTTTGTCCATTTGTTAGCTTGATACTGTAGCTCAATTGGCAGAGCGACGGGGGCGTATACCCGAGGTCGCGGGTTCGATCCCCGCCGGTGTCAAAATTTTTCATTCCTTATTTATTAGTAATAATCCCCACATGAGGTTTTCATGAACAAAAACATTCAATTTATGTGCAGTAGTAAACTCATATGTGAATAAGTGTTTCTTCTTTCTTTCTTTCAATAATAAAGCGCATAATATTATTGGCCTCGACCTCTTTAGCTCCTCGAGCTTTATACATTTTAAATTCATAAAAGACATCAAACTAAACAACTTTGCCGGAATGCTTATCTAAAATATTGTAGTTTTCAAATTATTAATAATTAAAAAGTGTCACTGCCTAGATCAAACTGAGAAAGTATGATGAGTTTCTTAGCCTAAGCTAAAATAAAAATAAAAACATATGGCCAAATCACATGATGTTTTTTTGATGATGATTAATTATTTTGAAAATTACAATATTTTAGATAAGCATTCCATAGGTAAAGTTGTTTACCGATGTCTTTTATCAATTTAAAATATAAAAGGGTATGTTTTAAAAACGAGGTCTAGGCCAATTGCGACCATAATTCCAAAATAAGTAAAATGTAAGTGCTCAATATCCATAATTCCATAGCACTTTCGTCATTATTTTATGAAACAAAAATCCGTTGGTTATGATCAACCATCCTAATCACCTCAAGAAACACACCCTAAGTCCCGCCGGATGAAATGGTTTAGTGCTTTTCTAGGCTTAGCGTTAGAGTCTGTGTAGAGTTATTGATTAGCTAACAATTAAGACCTTGTACGTAAAATGAAGTTTGTCAGGACCGTGCTTATTATTGGCCTATCTACAGTCAAAAGTGAATAAAGTAGACGGCATAAGTATATATGGTACACACACATGTGCCGACAAATCTAAAACTGCCATACACAATTTTCAGAACGTGTGATTCAAAAAGAGGTATCCATGTTGACCCTGTGTAGTGTAGAATAGGCATGATGACAACAAGTAAATTTCATTGAATTAATTTGTGTGTACATTATTACAAAATTCCCTATTCTAAGACTCTGATTCTTTTCATGATTAAAAGCAAGATGAATATTATAATCGATAAAATAAAATCGCTAAATACGGCAATCCGCCATAAAATGTTGAACGCCAATCAGAGCGCATGACGTCACGTTAGAGTTCTTTCTCTTTGTTTACATTTGAATTACTTAAGATAATACACACTCGTTCGCTTTTTTAATTAAATGCGCCGTTATTAACTTCAATTTCTTTTGTGTAAATTTATTGCGCTAAATTCAGTTATTTCCATACATATACTCACGGCTATAAATCCCTTATCGGGGTAACCAGAGCTTTGGAATGAGAAATTCCTCAGCCACTTTTGGAAGTTGATTGGGGAAAAGATAGTAATAATAAATGTTTTTGGTGACGGGTCTCCAACCACATCGCCCAACAATCGCTTAAAAAGCCCCTATACCCTTAGTCGCCTCTTACGATCACCCACGGGTAGAACTGGGGTAGTGTTATTCTAAGCCCTCACTACACACTGTTTACTTCTTCCTATAAAATTATAATGAATTTAGCAACAAAATTCTACAAAATAAAAAGGAATTACTGTCATCAAAGTGATCTTCACAAAAATAAAGCTGTATAAAGCCACTTCTTTCTTAATTTCTTATCGAAAGGAACAAAAATATATAACTTCTCATGAGTTTTTATGGACGTATGAGTACCCAGAGGGACGGAACACCACCTATTTGCTTTTAAAGCCATGTTTTAATGTAAAAATTAGTGAAATGTGTAAATTAAATATGAATTAGATAATGTTTACATATACCAAATGTTCCTTGTACTCTATAGTGACGTAAGCAAGCGACGCCATGACACTTTGACGCGTTTTAGTGCAAATTTTAAATTTATGAATAAATAATTATTTTTTTAAATACTAAACCTAAATTTTTCGCAGAAATATTATGTTTATTACAATTCATATATATTTCTAAATATTATAGAATAGTTTCTCAAAATTTGTCCTCATGCCTATTGTTTTCAAATGGCCGGAAAAAGTCCGATCCCATCAACAGCAAACCGTTACAAATAACCCGATCGTGATCCATCGAAACGCATCCATCGTTCCAGATTCCAGAAGTCTCAGTTAGAAAGAAAGAAAAAAAAAAGTATTGAAAGAGAAACATTTATTAATTTCTATACAAGTTTAAACAATACATAAAACATAAATATTTTTTTATTTTTTTAATTAATCAATCGAAATTCCTTTCTACTCCCTTGGGAATTAATTGCGTAAGTATACGTATGTATTATATTAAAATAGTAAATAATAGCTAGTATAAAATAACTTGTTGATGATCCATACAAACGCATCCATCCAGATATAAATACCCCGATAGTGTTCACGCCGCAGGACTAGAATGCTGTGTCTATGAATAGTGATTGAAATATCCGCGCGATATGAAGCGGACCCGAGCGTCTCGAGCGGCGTGCTCCTCAACTTTATTATTTCTATGTCAACATTCCATTCCTTTGACGACGTCCGTGGCCGAGTGGTTAAGTGACTAGCCGAGAAGGTCCGAACGTTGCGGGTTCGATCCCCGCTGAGAGTTACATTTATGTGATGAGCATAAATGATTGTTTCTTGGTCTTGGATGTTATTTAAATATGAGTATTATATAATATTGAATATATATCGTTCAGTTAATATCCTATACTACAAGTTCTACTTAGTTTGAGGTTTACTTGATCTGTGTATAATGTGTCCGTATATTCCTATCTAGGCTCGCGGCCCTTTAATTTGCTTTTTTCTGGTCGTGTTGTGAGCACGGGGCATGCATGCGAAGATTATTGAACCTAAACGAAGTCTTAGGGGCGCTTGACAGGAACTACAAATGACAATGGAAAGACTCTACCCCCATATGAATTAATTATTGAAAAATATCGTCAGATGAACCATACGGATTAGTACATAATTATATTAACAAGAGTGAGTAGAAGTGTGGTTTTTGACCTTCGAACTTTATGGTTTATTGGCTATTAAGCTGGGGGCACGAGAGTACTCCAGCCAAGTCGAATAAATAGCGGCTCGGCATTTCATCCCTTTCCCTTCCGACCCCTTATACTTCATTGTAGATTAAACGGCTGAGTTGCTGAAAGCCTGAACATACAGTAGTTAGTTACTGTAAATAGGCATTGTACAGACTGAGTATGTTTCAATTTTCACTTACAATAAAAACTAGTCAAAGTCACTTTCGTAGGCAAGAGGAATAAAACATACGTGCATATACTCACGGCTATAAATCCCTGGAAGGGGTAGCCAGAGCTAAGGAATTAGAAATTCCTTACGCAGAGGAATAAAACGTGTACCAAATAAAAGAGTATCGCACAATACAAGCACGAACACAATGTTGTCATATTACAAATCGAGAGTAGTAACAAATAGACATAGTACAATAATAATGAAATCATTCGTAACAGGGAACTGTAAATAGACGAGCGGACGAGACTGAAAAGTCTTCTCGCATCATTTGATAATCGTTTAGTTTGATGGAGTCCCGATTTAGTACTGAAACTTAGAGATACAACATTCAGCAACTGAATCAACGTGAAGCATAGATAAACAAAACAACATGTCCCGTTTTTACAGGCAACCTAAGTGAATAAGGCGCTAAATAATCCCTCATACATATCCCAATAGGAAATATTTCATAGGTATTGTATTTTAAACACATGACAACAAGAAACTCTTCATAGGGCCGGGCCGGCTTAAGGGCGCATTTATTTTTATTAAGTTTTCGGCCACTACATTTTTCTAGTGAGTCTGCCGTCAAATTGGTTTCGCAACTTATAAAATCCAAGAATTTGATGCTTATTTTCATAGTTTGGGTTGCTCAGGGTGTTAAGAATTCTATACTATATAAGGACTTGTTAAGGATTGTTTCGCTGACCCCTTAACACATGATATATAGTAAAAATTTGCATTGTGATAGTACCGCGTGGTGTTTAGAAAGAAAATAGCACCTCTGCAACTTTAGGAAAATACCACGTGAATGCTGTGTCTATGTGGTAAAACGATGATGACTAACAAAGAGGAAGATATCGCGAAACACGGTCAAGATTATAAACCAGCGGTGGGCTGGGCTATGACGCAGATACCTTGCATCACAAATATATAAATGCGGTTTAGTTTAACAACTAAATGAGTCATAGAGACCGTCCTTTCGTGACAAAGAAACCACGCGTTAGGGATGCGACTTTTGGAAAAATAATCGATTATCGATAAATCAGTTTTCGAAAAACAAAAAAGGTACATTCCATGATAATCAATCATTTTTTTTAATACTCAATTAAAAAAACGAAGCGTTGCAATGTGATCTAATTTTCTAACATAAAAGGTATTTGAGCAGGTCAAAACGAAGTATAATTAATATTATTAATAAATTTTTCCCAAGAACGATTATAATTGATTTCACTCAGTATAGTTATACCTAGCATATAAATTAAACATAGTACATATTTTATTTAAATAGATTACATCAGTAATCTATTCTAAGCCGACAACAGCAACGTTCGAAAGAGTTACGATTTTTATCAGTGAATCATGCGGTCGGCTAATCATCAAAACCAATCCTCTGTAAATAATTATTTTTACTTAGTTACTTAAAGTTACAACTATAAAACCAAAAGGAGTAAGGCTTACTATATCATTGTAAGCCCAATATTTTGACTCTTTGACACAAATTTAACAAAGTAAACTACTCCTTTGAGGTCAGTATAGTTACTGCAATGATAAAAACAATTCAACGAATAACACATCGGCTAGATCCACTGTTCACACGACGCAAAACACATAAATATTTAATTGACATGTATAAATAAATACATAATAAACATCTGTGACTCAGACAGACATCTTTATTCATCGTTTGGATACTCATTCAATAAAATTAGCGTTTTTAATTTTACTTTCACGGTTACATTTTAATTAACTTCACCTACTTAGTATACGCACGGTAAACAACGTATCGATAAACGATCACAAATAAGGGTAGCCAGATTAACGAAGTTTTTTTTTAATAAGGAATGGTTGGAGCTGGTATCGAAACACATATTTTTTTGTTAATATATAAGCAGAATCAGCTCAGAATAACACTTCCCCATCCCATCCCGTAGGTTGGAGGCGACTAAGGGATGTGACGCTTTGGGAGACTACGGTGATTGAAACCATCAAAGATCTTTCATTTTGCACTCCTACTCACTTACTGAGGGAAAAATAAAGAATCATTGATTATTGTTTCCCTACAACCTTTGACTTAAAAATCCCCAGTCAATCGCCTAAACGGTACTTCTGAACCACTATTAAATAATATATTTTTCTTATCTTTTTGAGTATATAGCCTTTACGAATAAGGCAACACACTTGAGATGGCTTGGCAACAACTTGGCCATGTTTTTAAGCGTCCGCCATTCATTTTTTACAGCAATAGGTCATGTATTAGTTTTCTCAGCTAGCTCCGATGGGATGCCTATTCTATTGTGTGATGTGAACTTGAGCGAGATAGGAAAAACCGTTGACGTCATTATACTGGTCTTCTTTAGTTTAAAAAAGTGTTCAAACATAGGTTCATAGAATTTACGCTTCATAACCCCGTTCACATACTAGTAGTAAATTAAGTAGGTACTATATATTTTAGCCCGATCTATTTTTCACTAATATACTTAATAAAAAATAAACATGAAAATATATGTGAATCCAAGTTATATTATAGTATATATATGTTTGTTGTGACTACTCTACATCAATAACACCGCGACTGTTAATTTTATTTATACAAAATGATTAATATTGCAATTAAGATAATAATTGGTAGCGGTAGGTTGAACGATGATTTAAAAAGACCTATTAGCACATCTATTTATAGAATTTACTTATACTTACGCCTTTTATTCCCATTGGGATAGGCAGAGTTGATTGCCATCGCCACTTCGGTCAATTCTAACAAATAATGTTTACTTCCCTCACATTTATCATTATTCTCTAACAAATGCTCTAAGGTTAGAACGTTTCGAACAATCTGATTTCCAAACGACACGATATTTTCATATTTAACTCTTTCTATAAAGGTGTGGCATGGTACGATTAAAAATGTATAACCATTGTCCTATATTTCCATGACTAATATGTGCAAAATAGTTATTTGTACATACTAGCCACTAGTTTTATTTAACCCCTACCTTATTAAAGATGAACAAAAACTAACGTAAATACCATAATACGTAAATTATCTTTTCAATGGCGATATAATAGATAATTAACCATTAAAAGTAGTCAAAATAATGTACGGCAAAAGTTATTCACCAAAAACTTTTAATGGCCGCATAATTGGATGATATCGTTAGGAACTTTTATATGATCCAATTTCTCAACTATAATACAATACGAAAAGTTTTCTATTATATTGTCATGTTTCTTTGTCATATTTATATCAGTTTTAAGCTGTGTAGTATCGTGTTAAAAAAAAACACTATTTCATCTCTTCTCGCCGGTGTTGTACCAAGCGACAAAAGATTATAATAATTAAGTTATAGTTAGGCGATGTGGCTGTGGCGAAACCATCACAAAAACCCCCTTAACCCCCACCTTTTGCAAAGGTTTGGCTTTTAGGCTATCACTTAATAGAATTCGAGTCGTGAGTATAGATAGGTAAGTATCTTAAATAGCTGAGAATTTTATACACAGCTGATTCTCTCTTTTTGAAAGATGTATTATTTAAATGCTGTTACGAATCGACAACTTTGCGATTAAGAAAAATAAATAATTAATTACACTATTCAATGAGGGCTTTACTTAACGGTCTAAGGATTTTAATCGATAGGATTGGTAGCTCATAACTGGCGGTTCTTTGTTTCATCCACTACCAACGACAGTGGCTGTGGAAACGTGGATGCTGAAGTTCTCGCAACTCTTTACTTATTTCGGGATCATAGCCGCGATTACATATGGAAAAAAACAAAAAGACGAGCTAACATATGGAAAACCTTAGATTTTATATAATGCCATTTCTATTTTACACAATATCATGTCATAAAATATTTAAAAAAACGCTTACTTAAACCCTATCAACGAACTTCCACGTAGAACCTTACATAATAAATTCAAACAACGTAATTGCATTCTTTTAATGTTAAGATTATAGCTGTGTAGTGCTGGTTTAGAATAGCATTAACCAATTTATTCCTGCACGTGTTGAAAAGCTGTTTCAAGTGATCGTTGGGCGATGTCACTGGTAACACATCACTAATCATCCTTTACAATACAAAAATGCTTATTTTTTTTAAGTTCTGCCTACCTCTTTTTGCTATTCGTAGCCGTCAGTGCAAGTATGTTATATTCAAAACGCAATTCCTTAAAATTAAAGCCAATGACACGATACCTCAAAAACGTGTACTAATTACATTGCCTACTCGACAGTTTAGTCGCTAATCATTTAAATTGTCAACTAAAGTTTTATTATCTTCCTTTTTTTTGTTTAAATTAAAGGATCTTTCAACATAAACTTTGTTTTTTAAAACTACGGGGCACTACGAAAAGTTATAAATCGATTGAATATGTACTTTTGCATGTGTGCATTTTTTATCGGACATATTGATGTTAAAAGTATTTCAAGCCAGTTAAAAAATACAATAACATTAGATTCCACTCAAAATTTTAACCTTAAAGGTATGAATAACAAAATATGAGTAGGATAGGATTATGTAAGTGTGCGTGAAAGCGTAAAACGGGATAGCCTTTAAAAAACTAAACTTAGAAAAAATACCCAAATCATCAGTCTTTTTTCTTACATACATACATATACTCACGCCATTAGTTCCCATTGGGGTAGGCAGAGACTATTGATCGCTAAAAAAAATGAGATCCATGTTACACAAAGTCAGTTCATTTGCTTTCAATAAATAGATCGACTTGGCCATCGTGTGAGACACATTGTTTATTTATTTATTTATTTAAATAAGGTACACATTTACTACCCATTATACTGTATCGATTGTTTAGTGCGATTTTCAAGTCAAATTTTCTTATTAAAACTTAGTATTTAAAGTATTGATATGGTAAGAACTTAACAGAAGGTTACTTAAATAGGGACTAAATAAATTAACCGACTTGGAATAACATGGATCCCTTAACTATTTAGGGAAAAAGGCAACACTGAGTTGTGATTCGTGACTGTTTTTTCAAACTATGTTTCTGATGGCATCTCATTGCCTTCTTTTTTTGTAGGTACAATAATCTTCGTTTTTAACTTTCTCGATCTCCTAAATTGTTGTATTACTATTCAATATTGATAAAAATTTCAAAATAAACAATGTTTTTTCTGTCTTGTTCTAATGTTCCATGACGAAGATAGAGAGGGTTAAAATAACGTGAACTGCTTTAGTTTAGATCGAATTGGTTCACTAGGACCAGATTCACAGGCAAGTTATTTCACACCTTTTATTTATTTTTAAACTTCTTTATAACATAACATAAACGTTCACGCCGAATATCCCCGAAGGGGTTGACAGAGGTACTAATACTTCTGAACATCACGTGACTTTGTCACCTGGTGTTCAGAGTACCCACGTTTTGCATGGACAGTGTACTCACGTGATAGGGGGCAGGCCTATCGCCGTTTTGTACGAATACACTGTCACATGACTAAGTACAACTCAGTCATGTGGGTTTCCTCACGATGTTTTCCCTCACCGTTAACAACCATGATAAATTAACCACACATATGTCTTTATAAAAGACAAATTGGTGTAGGCCCGACCCGGGATTTGAACACTAGTCGCTTGCACGTTAACCGGTGTTCTACCCATTGAGCTATCACGTCGTCTTCTTCTTCATTCATGGGTCATAAAATACCAAAGTATTGTATCTGCGTTCGAAATCATTACAATGATCTTTATTAAAATATATGGGTTATAAATTATAGATCACTATGGAAGACTTTATAGTATCAAGGAAAAATGAACTTCCACCATGATTGAGACCATATATCCAAGTTTTGCTTGTACACATACATAACCATTAAGATATTTTCATGTCATAATCGCACTCATGGGCGTACCGCTCTTCCTTTACTCAGTATGTGTTTAACACACAAGTTCACATTACCCAATGTGAGCAAACATTATATTATAATAGGAAATTATATAATTTTGTTTTCTACCCACAAAAACTTGCAAAATAAAGACAACTCACCCGAATCCTGATTCTCCTCGGCGAATTGAGTAGCTCGAACACAAATCCTTCGATAAACACATTCTGCAGGCAGTCCCTCCCGCGGTCCGTAGTCCGTACGACACACGCCGAGCCTATCGACAGATGACTTAACTGGGGACTCGCGTCACTTATTATGTCATACTTATTTGCACCAAACACATCACTATATTCCACAACGGACTCTGCATCACCATCTAACTCCACTATCACTTTACAACCTTCCGCTTGTCTTATAACACCCGGTATATACACTCCGCGTTGCTTCGCTAGAATACGATGATCGCGCCATTCCGAAAGGTCAATATTGATGTACGGGATGTACGGTTTGACCTCAGTCTTTTCTGGCTCCGAAGGAATATTGACGATAGGCGATTGATTAACTTGGTAAGGAGTGTAATCCATAGCAGTGGTCGCCGGAACAGTAAGACTGTTGCGTTCGATTTCTTCGAGTTGCGAAGGATCGAATTTGCGTTTTTTAGGTAAGTTTCTAACTGGGGCCTGCGTGGCCTGTTGGGGTGGTTGGACGGCGCCGTTGTTGGTGGTACCCAGGTTCGTAGGGTTTGCCATTGTGATGTTATTTGCTGTTGAAGTGGATTGCGACAAACTCACTGTTCCAACGCTGCTTATTACCGAAGCTGGTATCTGGAAACAAACATGAAATTAAATTAATGTCAGTCCAGATGTAACTATGAATTAATATTGTCTATCCTGCCTATTGTTCTAAAATGCTTGATTAAACTTTAGGGCAAACAACTTTACACACAAAAAACTGATTAATAAATTAATAGTTTAAAAAACACTAAAAAACACGCTTTTATAAGTGCACTTAAAAGTCAAAAATAAATTACGGGTCGTTCAAGTTGTCTCTATTTCTGGGCTGAAGTGTAAACTATGTGCTTTTAATTATAATATTTGATAGTAAAAGCGTGGGGCGCTGGAAAAGGAAAGATTTTTTGTTAACCTTGCTAAGAAATCAAGTTAAGCGATGTTTCGGGAAGCAGGTTACAGAGATCGGCACTCTAACTAGAGTTGCAGCACCACTAGTTGGAGGCTCTATATTAAACAGTCTGTTCAAAGTACTAGTCAGCAGTAGCAAAATGTAGAGTTTTTGTTCGTGTATTTGTTTACAAGAAAGTTTTTCCTACTCCAGCACCCCACGCTTTTACAATCAAATATTATAATTAAAAGCACATAGTTTACACTTCAGCCCAGAAATAGAGACAACTTGAACGACCCGTAATTTATTTTTGACTTTTAAGTGCACTTATAAAAGCGTGTTTTTTAGTGTTTTTTAAACTATTAATTTATTTTATGCTTTTTAGTCTTTGCTAATGGCATATTTTAAACATCCATATTATTGTATTCAGACCTTGAAACCTAATCGTGGTCAAAGGTCGTTTCGTGGTCAAAGTTCATTACAAGACCTTTCTAACAAGTCCAAATACGGCTATAATACGATCATCTATCATTAAGTTCCAGTTAATATCTTCCGGCTCCATCATCAGATGAGCTCGACAGTACCATATTATTGTATTCAGACCTTAAAACCTAATCGTGGTCAAGGTTCAGTACAAGACCTTTCTAACAAGTCCAAACACGGCTATGATACGATATTTCATCATGGAATGCTAGTGCCTATCTTCCGGCTTCATCATCAGACCTTGAAACCTAATCATGGTCAACGTTCATTACAAGACCTTTTTAACAAGTCCAAACACGGCTATGATACGATCATCCATCATGAGGTTCCAGTTCATATCTTCCGGCTCCATCATCAGATCAGCTCGACAGTACCATATTATTGTATTGTCATCGAAATCACATACAACTGCCAATTTTCATAACGCTATGACCTTTAGAAGATGGTTAAATTAGTTTTCTTAGATTTGATTACATAGTTACATACATACAGGTCGACCTAATAAAAGCGTGTTAAAAATAGACTAAGGGTGTGATTCCACCAGAAAAAACTTAAAATTAATGTTTACACTGTATATACCCAAAGAGGTGGGAGAGGTCCTAATATTTTTGATCATCACATGTAATTTTGGCCACCTGCTTTTCAGAGTTCCCACGTGTTGCTAAGACAGTGCATTCACGTGATAGGGGACAGACATATTGGCTTAGTACGAATAAACTATGCATTACTAAGTACAATTCAGCTATGTGGCTTTCCTCATGATGATTTCCCTCATCGTTATTAAGAAAAAGCCTGCGTCCGTGTATGTAATCAAGCCAATAGTAACCATTGCGATAGCTAAAACTATTGATCGCCACTTGTATGTTCCTGGCAAACCCATCGGGCTTCATTTACATTCATCAATCTTTTCACATATCCACTTTTATCTTCAAACTTCAGACGCCTGCCTTTCTGCGCACATTCTCTTTCATATTTGTCCTTCGTGGTTGTCGTATCCATCTAAATTTGTTCTAGGGTTGTAAATTTTAGCCTTAAGCCTCGAGCTTCAAGTCTTTCAAGGCTCGATCTTATAAGCTTATAGCGTTTAAGGCTTGATTAATAGATCTTGATATGGTGCAATAAAATAGTGTAAAAATGTAGACAAAGCTTCAGAGGTTTGTCACGATCGTAAAAAAGATGACCACAGAAGACACATTTTAATCAAATAAAGAATGTACTCAAAAGACTTAAGGTATCTATAGTCTGAACAACAAAAGAGCTTTAGACTACCAGGCTTTAGGCTAAACGCCTTAAATTCCTGAAAGCCTTTAAGGCTTAGCCTTTTTCGACACTAACTGGCTCTATACATCTCTTCCACCAATTGTCTTCAACTAAGTGTAGGGGCTTTTAAGGTTGCTGTTAGAGCGATGTGGCTGAAGACCCATTAACAATAATTTACTTTTACTACCTTTTCCCCAATTAATTTCCAAAAGTGGCTCGCAAATTTCTAATTCCAAGGCTCTGGCTACCCCCTGTAGGGGTTCACAGACGTGAGTAATGTCCATAAATCCCAAAAAGGGGTAGCCGGAGCTTTAGAGCTAGAAACTCTTCAGCCATATTTGGAAATTGGTAGGGGGCAAGATGGTAGAAATAAAGTATCGTTGGGGATGGATAAAATACTACTATACTATAGATAAGATAATATGAACCTGTTCATCGATATCGGTGTAGTGTCTCGCGGGCGCAGAGAGCACGGGCGGGAGGGAGGCGCCCGCGTGCGCTCGCCGCATCACCGCTCTGCAATGCGCGTCATTCTTGGTGTAAACCTGATAGAGACATTAGTATTATTGACTAAATAAAAAAACAGAAACATAGCATAGTAAGCCCCTAAATAGGCACAAGAACCAGTGGTTAAGGATACTAACTTGATGGTATATTTAATCCCATTAATATTATAAAAGTTAAAGTTTAGATGTTTGTGTGTTTGTAGCTAAATGTAGCCTGATTTAAAGGACGTATTTTAATAAAATTGGAAACTAGGTAATGATCCCAATTAACACATAGGATACTTTTTATCCAACTGACTGACTCAGAATCATTGCTCAGCCTAAACTACTATACTTATAAAGTTAAAATAATGTGAGGACACAATGAAAAACACTTTTTCCTCATCGCAAGACCGAGAACCTCAACGAGTCAGTTTAATATTTCAGTTGGATGATGTAAAAGTCTACACTTTTGACAGTACAAAGTCTGTCGGGTCAGCTAGTAACATATACTTATACTTCTACACTAATACTAATACACATATTAATAAAATTCAAGATATAACACACGTTTTTATACATTTTATAAATGAATGCTCTTAGCAGGATTTGAACCAGCAGACTTTGGAATCGGAAGCTAGTCCCTACTAGGCCACAGAAGTTGCCCATAACTTTGCATTATTAACCTACACTTGACTTATTGTTTAAGATGTTTATAAAGTTCATGGATTGTTTAGTATTGGATGGGTCCTGTAAAATTTTTCAATGATAATAGATTCAGAAAATACCAAATCTGCAATAATTTTCTTATACTGTACCAATTTCTACATAAAAAGTGCTTTAAATTTAAGAAAAAGTACATACATATACTCACGGCTATTAATCCCTAGAAGGGGTAGCCAGAGCTAACGAATTAGAAATTCCTCAGCCACTTTTGGAAGTTGCATGGGGAAAAGATGGTAAAATAAAGGTTGTTGGTGATGGGTCTCCAACCGCATCGCCCAAAAATCCCTTAAAAAGCCCCAATACCGTTAGTTGCCTCTTACGTACACCCACCGGAAGAAAAGGGGTAGTGCTATTCTAAGCCGACACTACACAGCAAAGAAAAAGTCTTTAAACATAATTAAAAATTCATCATTGTCTTTTGGAGCTTGAATAGGGGAAAGATTGTACAATAAAGGATGCATGGTGGTGGGTATCTAGCCACATAACGCATCCATCAGTCAAAAAGCCCCAAAGCCTTGTATTATAACTTTGAGAAGAATTGCTAATTAAGTTGACACTACACAGCTAATATGTATATATAATCATAAAAAGGCCTTGTTTTTCTCTACTCAAGATTTAAAGATGGCAAAAGAATTTCCACTTCTGTAGTTAAGGCTAATTTTTTTTTGTATATATAGGTCTAACTCTTAAGTAACTAATGTAGGTTAAGTTAGAAAATCATTTATTGTGTTGCAAAGGGTGGTTTTTATGATGCCAATATATGGCAGAGGAATTTGTGTGTAGAATAGCACAATCATACAGTGAGTGTTGAATGTTAATTGAATGAACTGAAAGTTAAATTAAAAGTTATTGGCCTACCAAATCCAAATCTCCTAAGATTTGGTATGGGCTAAGATTGTAAACCAGGGGTTTGCTTTAAAATATCACTGCTTTCTCACTTCTTGTATATTCTTTTCATTAAAAATTTATGATCTTGATTTTATAAAAATAAACTCATTCACAAACATACAATTCATAGTTACAACATTCACCTCCCACATTTAGACACACACTCTCACAAGTACATGTATTAAAGGATTTAATTAAGAAATGCCTCATATAATAGAAATTGTATTATATATTGGAATGGCATAGAATGAAGCTACTTTCACTCAACAACAAAGTTATCTGTTACTCTATACCAATGGCATATTAAAAAACATAACATAACATAACATAAACGTTCACGCCGTTTTATCCCCGAAGGGGTTGGCAGAGGTACCAATACTCCTGAACTCACATGGCAAGCGCCATCTAGTTTCCAGAGAAGGTACCCACGTTTTGCTTAGACAGTGTACTCACGTGATAGGGGGCAGGCCTATCGCCGTTTTTGTACGAACACACTGTCACATGACTAAGTACAACTCAGCCATGTGGGTTTCCTCACGATGTTTTCCCTCACCGTTAGCAACCATGATAAATTAACCACACATATGACTTTAGAAAAGACAAATTGGTGTAGGCCCGTCCCAGGATTGGAACTCACGCCCTTCTGTTTTTCGGGCGGGTGTTCTTACCCACTGGACTATCATGTCGCTATCATATCATATTAAAAAAAACCATGGAAAATAGACATTTAAATTAAATTAATCCAATTAGTATGTTTGATAGTAGGTTGCTATTAGAGTACTATCAGTGTACTATAGAATTGATCTAAGGTCTTTATGAATTGCTTTAAGCAAAAAGATATACCTTTTTGATTTCACATAGACACACACCACCAATTCATGGTTATATGTTTATTTGGATTCATTCCATGACTTTCTTTATTAGAAATACAAGATTTTTTTATATTTTAGTAACTGAATACTTGTCAAATGGGTTCATGTTTGATCAGTATTGTCTTAAAAATCCTGTAAATCTTACATATTATAATAAAAAAGAATTAAGACAATGATACTTTAATAAAATATTATGTTCCATGGTAAAACAATAATAAGAAGGAAGAGCAGATGCTTCTACCACAGGTTATTAATATTTCCTTTTAGAATAGAAGTGCCCAAATACTGTAACCTAACTTATAAAAGAAACCAAATAAATGAATTTCCAATTTTTGAGTTGTTTATGTCATTGATAAATAATAAAGAAAAAAATAAGCATGCAAGCAAATGTTAAGTTCATAATCAAATGTTAGAAAAGTATCATAATTAATCAGATTTTGAATAGAGTTAAAAACTAGTAACAATTAGAATACAAAGTGTCTAGTAAAATCACAGTCATTAATTTTAATTTCTTAGTATTACAGTGATTATAACTGATTAACAGTGATGAAATTATGAAGCAATGTTAAGATAACTAGATGATTGATAGGAAACAAGCACAAGAAACTGTCTTGATATGAGAATATCTCAATTCTTACATCAATTTTAGATTTTGTATACATCTGGTTTGAGATAATTTTATATTTTATGTTTGCTAACAATTGGAATTGTTATATGGTGCTTATCTTGTGCAGCAATTAAATATAAAGATATATAAAAATTACACCAGAAGGATAAGGCTACAGCAAATAATCAATAACAAATGTCTAAAACTGCTTACCTACCCCAGTGGGAATGAACGGCGTGAGTATATGTATGTAAAGGTTTATAACTGCTTTAAAGAAATTGATGGAAAATAACCTTTAAGTAAAAGCATTATTCCACTTCACCAAACATAATATGACATTGGCTATTTTTATGGCCCTACTTCTATTTCTAACATTAAAATTTACTCATAAATGTACACAACAACAATCAGCTGACTGACATGAGAAATTCTAACTTTGAAATAAAATCTTCATACATCTATAAGTCTAACTACTATACTGCTGATAAAACTGAAATCAATTAAGGCTGGCTTTTGTAAATGATGAGGTAAGGGTGAGGCGGGGGGCGGCGGCGGCGGCGGCGGCGGAGGTAAAACAAAACTACTGCCGTACGTAGTGTAGTCGCCGAGAATTGTCAGCCTCGTGCAACCAAACCAACCACTTCATTCAACTGTGACTAATCCACCAGCACTCACACTTCACATGCAATACCAGTTGCGATGCACAAAATCGAACGCCATTACATATTAAACGCTGCATGTTTACTTTCTTTGTGATGTGCGGCCTACATGCGCAGAGATAATTTTATACCAGTTTTATTTATTCATCTATAGCTACTTACCGTCACTCTTCATTGTTGAGAACAGCGCTCCGTGTAAACAAGGAAATCTCATAATAATACAAAATGGATGTTACACTCATTCGATTGTATGAACAATTTCGTTTCAATAACGTAAAGTAGAAGACACCGATTACTATCCTATCGTAGTATTTTAGTAGCTCCCCTCCAGAGTTTTTATGTCTATTCACAGGTTTTATTGCCAGAACACACAGTTCACGAGAAATTTGTATTTCCTTACGTCAAATTATCAATAATTGCGTTACAGTCCACTATCCTAACTATTTGAACTACAATAATCACTATATTTAACATCACTTGAAAATAATCTTTACCAATTATTTGACATCTCGAGAACACAACACCCACATCTCACATCAAAATTCTACATAGCTGGCGATGATGGCGACTGGACTGGCCCGCCTTGCCTACTCTAAAAATGTTGCCAGTTAATCTGTTTCAAAAATCTTAAATATGGTTCTATTTTAATAGTGCTCATTTGTTATTACTACCTATTACGTGTTTACATGCTTTATTAACTACATATCAGCTCTTTTATTAAATAATAAATTTAGCTGGAATGTAGACAAACAAGTAACAATTCAAAAATATTTTATATTAAAAATCAATTCAAAGTCCTAAAAAAAATATATTTCTGTATTTTATTTAGTATACACTTACATTCGATAGCCATTTGCCACTTTATCACGAACTATCATAGCATTTAAAATGGATAAACTTGCTTTAAATTTGTCTCTTGCTTTAAACTAATAGCTAAATCTGTAAGTTATGAGAGTTTAATTAATAGTATAAACATTTTTAATTTTAACAGTTAACATTAAGATACAAACATTCGTAGGTTCAACAATAGGACTTAATAAGTTATGTGAATATTTTTGCACTCTACTCCAAACATATTTTACTTTTAAAATGTTTAAAATTAACTGTTTTGTTCTGCAATCTGTTCTTGTTGTTGAGTCCTTCCTTATTATGGCACATATTCAGTACGACAGCCGTATTTGTACAATTTGTTAAATCTCATTACATTTAACCCTATGGAATAAGGTTTACTAGAAATATATAATTGAATGATCGTATAAGAAATATATTTTCGTTGGATTTTTAAACTCATTAGTAATGAGTCATTACCATTACTGCCACCGTAGCATGAGGCTCTCGTGATATATGCTACGGGTGCAGATCGTCATAATCAATACATTATAAGCATGGTTTTATTTTCCTTAATATTCGCTAAACTGTTATAAAAATGGCGATAATTCAAGCTAATGGAAAAGCCTGCAACACTGACGAAGTTCACAGCTTTCAATAATTTCCACTCAACGTGTATTCCTGTTTCGCTCGGGCACCATTCATTTCATTATTTCACAATATGCAAGAGTGAGATAGAAACTAAACATCTCAGCGAAACACGCCCCGCACTTCCCCTCGGTGACGAGTTGAATGGACCCGAGACGCGCTCAACCATTGGATCGATGACGGTCACGTGACATAATTGTTGCGCCCCTTGTCAATACAACGATTTGCCGGGAGATTTGAATGTTAAAATATTCAATTCATAGAAATGAAACTAAAACAGACTAATTAAATTAGTACCTGTAACTAAATCTAACTAGCATTGTCACGTAGACTGAGGACTTTGTGAAGGTCATAACGAAAAACTGGCTCAACAGCTGCTATGTTGCGATCTTTAGATATGGATAAGGCTAATAGCCTATATGTTACGGCCAGGCCTATGGAATGTGGGAGTCTACTAGATGCCATGATGATAACCAGTAATTTTTTTGGGGTTCCGTATTTGTGTGCAGATTGTATTGATCAGATGACTAATCTAATTCTAATTCCGGTGTTTTGACTGAAAGGCAAGGAACTTCTAGGTTTGACTAAAAATAATATGGTCAAAGACTGAATTTTGTATTTATTTCCATTTAATATTTACAATTAGCCAACTGGTTACGGGTTCGGCTCGTTTAGGAGGAGAGGCGTCCTAATCAAAGTTTAAAGATTTTTATTTAAAGTAATTAACATTACTGAACTTCCAAGTATATAACATAACATAACATAACATAAACGTTCACGCCGTTTATCCCCGAAGGGGTTGGCAGAGGTACCAATACTCCTGAACTCACATGGCAAGCGCCATCTAGTTTCCAGAGAAGGTACCCACGTTTTGCTTAGACAGTGTACTCACGTGATAGGGGGCAGGCCTATCGCCGTTCCAAGTATATATTGGGAGATTTTCGTTAGCCCCATGTTATGGCTGTCGTTTTCAGAGTGGTGATTCCAATTTAGTTAGGTAGGGTCAGCACAATCAGTTTATTATGATTGTGCACAGAACTTGATAAACAGAAATTCAGGCTCGAGCATCGGGGAGGAGACATAAATGGGCTGTGATGATGATGAAATGTGGTGATCCGATCCATTCTTAGTCGATTTTCAATTTCTTACAATAGTTACTTAAGAGACCCAGTAGCTTTAGTCGCCTCGCACTCGCATACGACACCCAAAAGGGACGATAAGAGGGGTAGTGCTATTCTCAGTTTTTAAAAAAAATACAGTCATTCTTCGTATATTAACATGGAATTGACACTATTTAATAGTACAACTTTCTGCGACAAACTTAATGAAATCATATAAGCTGTGCACAAAAGAGCTATTATAAAGGTTGTTTCGACTACCGACATTACTTTAATCATTTTTGTGCGCATACATTTCTGTCTGAATTTCTTTCTAGTTTATTCCTATTGGGATCTCTATTTGCTGTGTAGTGCCGGCTTAGAATAGCACTACCCCATTTCTTCCGGTGGGTGTACTTAAGAGGCGACTAACGGTATTAGGGCTTTTAAGGGATTTTTGGGCGATGCGGTTGGAGACCCATCACCAACAACCTTTATTTCACCATCTTTTCCCCACGCAACTTCCAAAAGTGGCTGAGGAATTTCTAATTCCCTAGCTCTGGCTACCCCTTCATGGGAAGTATAGCCGTGAGTATATGTATGTATGTATGTGGATCTCTATTTACGTAGTCAGATTCTAGATTTAGGTCTTTTTTTTAAATGATGACTTAAAGAATAATTTGTTTTATAAATATTTTTTAATCCTAGGTGCAATCAAACGTATTAATTCATTGTGTTATTATTATCTCTACACCTGTACTATATATTATAGATATATCGCTTGTGCTGTAGGGACACAGTAGGGACTAAGACTTTGTTTTTTTCCTGCACATGCAGTACCTACTTACTTACTTGTACTCACGCCCATTATTCTCATTGGTTTAGGCAGATATTATCGATCGCCACTTAAATAGCACGATCTTGAAAAATCTCCCTTGCTTCCCTTACATTAATTATTCTTCTCATACATACTCTTTTATTGTTCTAACTTCAGACCCCCTTTACAAGAACGTTTTCTATTTGGTCTAGAAACGTTTTACGACGCCATCATCCTTTGCTAACAATACCACCCATATGGGCTCTATAAATCTCTTTCGCTACTTTATTTTCATCCATCCTCTCTATGTGCCCAAATCACCTTAACATTCCTTTTTCTATCTTGCGTACCGCGTCATCTTTCACACCTACTCGTTCACAAATCCCACTATTTTTCATACAACCTTACATATACATCTGAGGGATCTCATTTCCACAGTATTAACTCTACTTTCCTGCTTCTTCTGCCATGCCCAACACTCACTACACTACCATTCATCAGCGTGAGAACCAGAACAGCATTACGAACAGCCATTCGAGCCTTTTCTGACATCGAATGGCTCGACATTAAACCTTTCATGACTCAATTCACCGCATTTCCCTTTTTAACTCTCCTTTCAATATCTTCCTCACATTTTCCATCTATAGTAAACAAACTCCCCAGATTTACAAATTCTTTCACTTGTTCCACTTTCTTGCCACCTATATCACATTCTACATACTTTCCTCTCTTTAAAAAAACATTGTCTTGGTATTGTCTACATTCAGTCTTATTCCATTTCTTTCAAAAGACTTACACACGCAATATTCTCCATCTCTTGCAACTCATTTACCGTTAATGCAAGTAACACTTAATCGTCAGCATAAGAGGTATTTAATGATGAATTCTCGCGATAAATCCTCATAGTCATAATTAACTTCGCGCAGTTCTTTCGAACCAGACCGTGTTTTCTCCATTTACTCTTACACATGCGCTGAAATCCTCATAGAATGACTCCAATGCACGTATATGTTGGCTCCCCAAACCGAACTTAGACAACACCTTTCACAAATACTTTCTTTCTACCCTATCATATCATACGCCTTCTCCGGATCAATGAAAGTGCAATTTAGTTTTTGCTAAAAAATTCTCTGTTATATACTTACCTTATGGAGAAGACTTGACTTGATGAAGTCTATTGTAATAGACACCCAGAAGATTTCGAATCCGGCGTATTGGTATTGGGTTAAATTCCCAAGGGGGTAAACTAACAAATATTTGTAAGATATATTTCAGCTAGGAAGGTTGTTGCAGGCTTGAATTGAATCATGTGATAATCCGAAAATTAAGATGTCGTAAATCGGCCAACCTGCACATGCTTTGTTGTGTTGAATACGAAAAAACACACCATACAGAGGTAGGTTCGAAACCCCTCAGTGGGAATACTATGAGGAGGAAAGTACGAAGCTGTGCCATCTCTAAGTAATGTCGTCTAAGCATAGATAAAATTAGGGCAAGTTACTAGCCACGAAGTGAATGAAACATACATTTCGGTGATCGTAAAATATGGGCTTTATCCATGAGCTGGGTTTTGACTGTTTTTAGTCTTGGTAGGTTGTTACCATTATAACCAGTAGGGCAAGCACGAGCGCTATTTTATCGACACGATAACGGTTAGAATGAGATGGCAGTATACGATACTAAATAATTGCGTAAGAGATGGCAACTTTATCCCACGCGATAACTAGTTTAAACACGGCTCGTGCTAGCCGGGCTGGAATGCTACGACGACATATCACGACTACTTGACTAAAATGAGCTCATCTGTTTGTTTATCGGGTGATTTTTAGTCTTTAATATCAAGCATTGACCAGATGTACGTTGAAAAATAAGTTCCTGGCAAACCTCTCGAACATAATATTCATTAATCTTCTTATACACGCCCTCTATTATTCATCTTCACACATCGGACGCCTGCGTTTTTTAAGCACGTCCCCTCATGGTGGTCTTCTACTAACATTATCATCACTTTGGCTACACCAAATAAGTATCAGCCATCCTATCAATGATCTTAAAAGATATAAACTAATATTTTTCACCAATATATTCGTACAAATCGGCGACAGGCATGTCCCCTATCAAGTGAGTACACTGTCCAAGCAAAATTTGAGTACTCTGAAAAAGAGGTGATAATTTTGTGTGATGTTCTGCAGTATTAGTACCTCTGCAAACCTCATCGGGGATATATGGCGTAAATGTTTGGGTCTACCCTCTAAAATATTAAAAATCCTATCACTATATTAACATGTCACCAAAATGCAATGGATTTATTTCAGAAGATATTGTTTACTATATTCACATAAACCTGTACTCCAGAAATTATCATAACTAACATCTCAATCATTTTTATTCTCCTACTTTTTTTTAATTATTTTGAAAGCAGAACAATAAATTTAACATAAACAATTAACAAGTCTTTTTGGTTTGCAGTTATATTAGTGGGAGTTACAAAAAGAAGAAGCAATTTGGTATCTGATTGAATTTCATTTTTGTGGTAATTGTATAAGTTTTTTCAGCTAGTTGTTTAAAATTATTAATTATGGAATTTATTATATGTATGTGATTTAATTATAATATAATAAAAAATAAAGTATAAAAATCTGGCATTTTATTTTTAAATTATCACCTAGTTACTTAATTAGTATTTAGTACAATTATGGAATCCTTTTGAGAAGATCTTAGTACCCATACAAATGATAGCTGTTATTACTAAAAGCTTTGTTAAAATATATGGTAAAGCAATCAAACAAATCTCTTCAGGTTCAGTGATAGTACAAAAACAAAGTTGTAATTGAAGAGGTATCTAGCCAATATTAAAAGTTATTTTATATTAGTCATGTAAGTCACAAAATTCTAAACATAAAAACTGTCATTCTGACTAAATGAAAGGGTCTCCATTGAAACTATTACTTAGTTAAATTTAAGGAAATCACATGTCACAGTGCAACATAAAGATCAAACTCTATAAGTTTATTTTTACAAATAATTTCCAAGATTTAAAAATACTGATTTAAGTTTTACAAACAACTTAATCAAACAATTACACAAAACTATCAATTGGTTAAAATTCTACTTAAATTTTCTTATGTGTGATTATTATAAACATAAGTCTTTTACATTTCAATTAAAGTTACTTAGATTCCCAGACCAAACACAGATACAATGCAATACATAGTTTTATTTTCCCAGCGAACGGTACAGGAACCATCAGTGTTGTTATCCCAAAAACATGATGAAGCCGTATGAAGCCCAGCACCATTCTTCTGCATTATGGTGCAAGTGACTGAAATGATAAGAAATGTATGAAAAAATAATCTAAACCAGTGTGTATGGTCCACCCGATCCCTCACACTATTTTAGTAATGAAATTCTCAAAGGTGGTTCGCTAACACTCTAACACTAGTCAGGTTCATACCTATATATTTATATGGTTTCTGGAGTTTCGTCAGTTGACCTAAGCATGATTCTACGACGGTAGATGTCCATTGATTAACTTTGTTGTGTTGATATGCAGTACCTCCGATTGAATTTTCAATAGCTTCCTTGATAATTTTGCTCACATCGTCGACAACAAATTGATTCTGGAAAATGTCAACACGTTAGAGCAATAAACATAAACTAAAAGAAACTAGATAATTTAAAACTCACTTCTTCATTAAGGTCATTACACTCTTTTACTTCCATGATTTTAATCAACTTCTATAAATTTTGTACGTTTTTAAATTACAACAAAATTTTCGACGCTTTTTCGGCTTTCTTTTTCTGGAATGAGTTTATTTGCTTTGAATGAACGAAAAACTGAATAAATTCATGCATGCATAGATCATAGAAAAGACTAAAATGCAAATAAGTAAACCGTAATAAAGTGGTGTACCAATAATCGACATCACCACCGGTTTGAATCGATTATTTTTGTATCAATTTATGTTTCGGCTAGGCTCTCTGTGTTACCTTAGGTTAGGTAGAGCCAGAGCTCATTAAAATGAAAGTTGAAAAGTTAATTGAATTTGTAATAACATACGTTTTAAAAACGCTGTACCATGAAGTTATTTTTGTCAGGAAGTTGTTACGACCCAAACCCCAAAAGCGTGTTTCTATATTACAAGCTCAATAACGACGCGGCTGTTTTTAAAGCCACGCCCGGTACATTACACCTATCAAAGTACCATTTGTATGTATTAGTATCGTTTTAATAATAGTTTCCTTATCTTCATAGTCACTTTGAGCTTTAATAGACTTACGCTTTTATTCGATTTGAGCCTCTTAATCTAAATATATATAAAAGGAATATATATATGTTTGCTGTGTAGTGTTAGAATAGCACTACCCCATTTCTTCCGGTGGGTGTACGTAAGAGGCGACTAACGGTATTGGGGCTTTTAAGGGATTTATGGGCGATGCGGTTGGAGTCCCATCACCAACAACCTTTATTTTACCATCCTTTCCCTACTCAACCTTCCAAAAGTGGCTGAGGAATTTCAAATTCCTTAGCTCTGGCTATTCCATTTAGGGATTTATGGCTGTGAGTATATGTATGTATGTATATAAAAGGAAGCCGTAGGGGACGACCACGGAGAACAAACTTGGATCAAATTGAGAGTGTGCTCCAAAGGCAGGCGTCCCAAGTATGAACAATAAAAGAGCATGTATAAAAAGATTGATGGATGTTAACGAAGCTAAAATGGGTTGCCAGGAACGTACAAAGTGGCGATCGACAGTTTCTGCCTACCCCAACGGGAATTAACGGCGTGTGTACATGCATATATATATTTATGTATGTTTATCCAATGGAAAGAAAACTCTCAGAAGTAACATAAGCTATAAATCATCACCTTAAATAAATAGAATGAAAAATATTTAACAACATTCTTTTGAAGCCGGGGCGGAGAGCGGACCACTAATAATTTTATTGATATACAAAACAAAATGTTACCTCCCTTTATTATTTTTACAACACCACATCACGAAAAAAAAACAATGGCCTTTACTAGACAATCTAGATCCTTTTAGTGAATAAGATATAATAGATCTTTTGTTCGAACTGATATTATATCGCTCTTTTATATCTTTATATCCAAATAGATCTTTAATATAGAAAAATGTCTGAACGTCTTCTGATCTATTTAGATCTAATTGAAATGTATCAGGAAGCAATGGTTCACATATAATTAGTGAAGTACGATTGATTAAAACAGTTAAAATGCTGAGTCATCTGCCAATTCATTGCTACGCAGGTAATGGCTATTCTTGTGACAGGTTCTTAATAATTTTATTAAGTCATCATATATTTGGTTTCGCTTTTATTTATGTTTGTTTTTTTATTATTTTATAACTCATGTTTTATCTTGAGTTTTTTTTTTGTTAACTTATATATTATTATTATTTTTCTTTTGTTGTAAAACCAACCTTAATATTATTTTGTTGTTATGTTTCATGTATTGTTTACCCAAGCTTAGCAATGAATAAATGTTTTTCTTTCTTTCTTTCTTCTTCTAAAAATAAGTGTCAGATCGAGTTAATTTTTATTTGTTGATTATGAACTAGAAAGTTTGTAGTAGAAATATAGTTAATTTGGAAATTAATGAGTTAATGTTATTTGCTAAAATTAATTTATAATCGCTATTGCTTAAACAGCAATATTGCTCGCACCCACAATAATAGTGCATCACAAATCGCACGCTTTTTTCTAAAGACTCGCGTCTGTCATATACTTTCTCTTTCTAATCAAATCAATGCAGAAACACCGTGTCCTTATAGCTCTGCACGGCATCCAACGAAGCGGCACGATCATTCACGAATGAAAGACACGAATGATCTAAAGCACCACGGTCGCCGAGCAGGAAGAATTTCGTCGTATATACAACATCCAACGATTGTGCACGAGTGGTACACGACCTCTCACGAACGAAAGACAAGAATGATCTAGTTGGGATATAAAGATCTACTCGGACGGGCACTGATTAAAAAGAGATAGATTGATTCGTTGAGGATATATATCATTGGATTAAATCACTCCTTGTCATCCCATGTCTAGTCTAGCCTTTACTGTATTCTACTCTTCTTTATGGTTTTGCTTTTGGTTTTTGGTGAAGGAAGATGGAGAAGTGGCTGAAAAGTAAAGATTTTTGTTATTGATCGTTATTTATAAAGACTTCGTCCTGGCTCGTTTAATGGTGTTAACAATCAAGTCCACTATGTGGATTTGTAGGGTGTTTAAATGGTGTCCTGTGTTATTGATTTTAGCGGTGTTATCTTGGTCGTATTATGCCTTCGTTGTTGAGCTATGCTTCAGTAAGTAATTCCTTTTCTCTTTTATTGAGATTAATTGCTAGTCATGCTTGCAGTTATTTACAGATTTCAATAATTCTGTTTCAGTTTCAATACAAAATCCAGTGCAAAAGGGTGTATATTTAATACTGTACCATGTAGTGTTTTCCTTGTTCATTTGGTCTTATTGGCGAACAATCTTTGCAGAGCTGAAACCAATACCCGAAAAGGTAATTATTATATTATATTATAAACAATATTTATGTAGAGGAGTATACAATAAAGAGTTTAGTAGAGTGACATCAAAGTATAGGTACAAGTCTTTAATTAAGTTGATATGTTGTTCCTTCCACCTTTGACTGTGCTTATCTATAACTAGGGAGACATACACAAGATAAAAAGAAAGAAGAATTTAAATTGCGCTTGCTTCACCTTCATTCTTATGTTTTATGAATTGTTGCTTCTTTGCCTGTTTTAAAGTTGGCCTACATTAATGGGTTAGTCTGTATGATTTCTACTTGCTTACCTTAAAGCGCAATGCACACTGAGCCCGCCACAAGAATTTTTTGTTGGCGTCTTGTTTTAATCCATAGGTTAGTAATAATTCTTGCAATACAGGCCGCTGGGTTGTGTTACCGGGCCGGTTACAGTCTGGCAGGCCCAGTGTGTTTTGCACTTAAGATTTGCATTACCAATTTTACATCCGTTCTTTTTGAGTTGAAGTTTCCTTGCAGAATAAAAGCTACTTAAGGCCAACCTCAATTATGCAACTGTCCTGATTCAAACATATGTTGCTTCACTCACATTATACAACTCAAGTGACTGCCTTTTCAACTGGATAGTGCTATTTTGTATGGAATTATTATGATGTATGGGATTGTATGACTAATGACCGATTTCTGAATTGAGTATTCCAGCTGAGAACAACTTAAGTATCGTTCTGTCGCACTGAAATCTTAACAACTGAATGAGACAATTGATACTTAAGTCGTTCTCAGCTGGAATACTCAATTCAGAAATTGGGTGTTAAACTAGATTATGAAAAAGGGTTTATCATAAAAACCGTTTCAATAAAACTTGAACTGTGTGCTTTTAATTACAGTTAATGGGAATGTAAAACCTAGGTTATGGTTATCTATAGCCATGAGTATTTGTGTGTAAGTAGTAAGTAAAGTTGTGTGTCTAATCATAGACTGATTAGATTGAAGTAAGAGCTAAACTGTGTTTATTCAGTCTGAATTACGAAAGAAAGAAAAACATTTATTCATAACTAAAGGTACATAAAACAGTACAACATCTTAAAACAATAAGCTTATAAACAACAAAATGAATCATAATTAAAACTTAACAAAAAAGAACAAATAAACTAAACTAAATTTAAATTTGTCATTTAATGCCCCTCAGCTATGAACTGGTCACTGACTCAGCATAATGCTACTGATTTGTTTAGAACAACAATGGCAACACTGATTTTCAGCCAGTGCCGAGCGTGGTTGACTTACAACAAACAACTATAACAAAAAAAAAATAAGCAAACAATACAAGGATTACTGTATTTTATATGCATGGAATTTGAGTTGAAAGCTGCAACCAGATTCATTAGCAGTTCATGATGTTTTTGAAAATGAAATGAACCTTAAGAGATAAAAATAACATTGATACATAGTCTTTAAGAAACCTGTCCACCCTTTGTTAACATTAATCAGCATTGTATAACTAAACTAATTTTCTTGTATCTTACTTGAATCTTGATCTCTAGGGCAAACATTAGAGTTCAAATATTACTATTCACTGTTAATTGGCATTCTCTGTGTTTACAATAAATAAATCAATCATTACTAATAAATCAAAATAGAAATGAACTATTTTTGAATTGAAATTCATCAGTTTTTTCACTTGAGTTTTGTAAATGGGAGAAGACGATAAGAAACTTTTAACTCTATATTTTTGTAAATAATAAAAGAAAGCAAATTAAAAATCTTATATTTTTTTCCAGTTTAAACTACCCAGTGCGGAAATTGAGAAATTGCTCAATGCTGAGTCAGAGGAAGAACAGAGAGCTATCATCGAAAATTTCGCGAAAGATCTTCCTACCTTTACGAAGTAATAACAAAAAAAACTTAAAATTTTAATAAACTATCCTTTACAACTTAAAAGTTACCAACTACTTACTAACTGGTAACTTAGTTACTAACACATATTTAAATGGATATGTGATTCAGTATTTAGAGTGTGATGGCACCAGAGCTGTGGAAAGAAAATGTGCTTTTTATAACCACTCTATGTACGTATTTTGGGTGACGCGTTTCTCGTGACAAGTTAGTCAAGCTATTCTTTTGGTTGCTTAAAACAATTTTCTTGGCACAGCTCTAGTGGAATTACACCGATAAACCTAAATGAAGATGTAAAATTAGTTTAAGACATTTTATGAACTTTTGCCGTGTAGCACCGGCTTAGAATGTCACTACCCCTTTCTACCCACGGGTGGCGTAAAAGGCGCTTAGGGTATGGGGTTTTTTTAAGTGGTTTTTGGGCGATGCGGTTGGAGACCCTTCACTCCCCACAACAGATCTTATCCCCTATCAACTTCCAAATGTGGCTTAGGAGTTTCTAGCTTTGAAGTTTTGTCTACCCCTTTTTGGGAATTATAGCCGTGAGTATATGTATGTTGACAAAACGTGTGTAGTTTTTCGGTAATGCAGCTAGGCATTACCAGCTCATCACTATCATAAACCATCACAATATTTTCTCACTAAATTGGCGAATGTATCTATAATGCTAATTTAATACGAGCTCTTGCTAACCCTATTGAGAATACTATTGTAAAATTGTTTTAGTATGTGATATTTATGTGCATGCATTGGAGCAGCGCGGTAGATTACGGTTACAAAAAATTATATACACGAGCGGCTACCATTGAAATAGTGGAGTGTCGGCTTAGAATAACACAAACCCATTTCTTCCCGAGGGCGCCGTAAGAGGCGGCGGATTAGGGATTTTTTGTGATTGTTGAGCCTAGTGTATGAGGCTGGAGACCCATCACCAACTAATTTTACAATCTTTCCCCTCTCAACTTTCTAAAGCACATTATGATTTGAGGAGTGCAGTTACATATTAACAATAAGAAGTCATAAATATTTCTACCGATATCGTAATCTTTAAATCGTGTTCTTTAAGAATCATACGAGGCGACTATGGCTATGACTAAGTTATTGTTTGGTGATGCGGTTGGAAACAAATGATCGTTCATTATTTTTTATCCTAATCTCGGCTTTCAAAAGTGGCTTAGGAATTGCTGATCTTTTGAGCCCTGCCTTGTTTTTTTTTAGGATTTAAGCGATGAGGATAAATAGGTAGATATTTAATTCCCATGTTTGTATAGCGGTTTACACAAGGCAATTTTATTTATCTATTTAATGTTTTCATGATAATTTCACCCTTCTACTTTTTTCATTTAACTTATTTGTCATGTTCTGATCATAGGTGTTATTTGCAATCATGTGTTATCGTTTCATCAATAGATAAGATATTTGACGAATTATATTTAATCGTGTCAGTTATATTTGTTAATTATAATATGAGTCAGCGAGTCATTAGATTAAACAATCGGCATTTACTAGCATTACCTTACCTTATCTCTACGAAAGATATTCGAATTTAATTTAGGTGGGGTAACTGGTATTTAGTTTAGGTCTGTCCCCTATCACGTGAGTACACTGTCCAAGCATAACGAGGGTACTCTGAACACCAGGTGACGCCACACCTTCACCAACTTAGCCAACACCTGCGGGGTTGTACGGCGTGAACGTTTGAGTTGAGTCAAGTAGAGTTTGATTGGGGTAAAAATTGTTGTTAATGGCTCTCCAGTAACATGGCCTAATAATGACTTAAACTGCCTCAAAATCCTAATACATACGCCCATATACTCACAGCTGTAAATGCCAAAAAAGGGTAGCCAGAGCCTCAAAGTTAGAAATTCCTCATCTACTTTGGAAGTTGAGTGGAGAAAAGAATGGTCGCAAGCCGCGTCGCACAATGGCCACTAGAAAACCCCATACTCTTAGTCGCCTAAAACGCCACCTGCTCTGCGCAAAAAATGGAGTAGTGTTTTCCTAAGCCTCCACAGTAAAAGCTTATTTAATAAAACTTAATTCCACAGAACGATGTCAGGCTTACCTCGTTACTGCAACAGATGCATGCTCGTAAAGCCAGATAGGGCCCATCACTGCAGCATATGCAATCGATGCATTCTTAAGATGGACCACCATTGCCCATGGGTCAACAATTGCGTGTGCTACCATAACTACAAGTTCTTTGTTCTCTTCCTGGGATACGGAATGATTTATTGCCTCTTTATTGTCGTGACTTGCCTGCCTTATTTTATCTCGTTTTGGAAGGTGAGTGAGACGTTTTGGTAAAGTTTAATAATGCACATCGCAGCCATTTTACTAACATTACATTCTCGAGTAACAGCAGCTTTTGCAGACAACCTTTGAATTGTACGGTCAATAAATAATTGGCAATGATAGGTTAAAGCTTAATTATCAGTTTTAGTCCCATTAACCTATCAATGGTTAAAAAAATCTGCGAAAGTGGTGTTCATAAACCCTTTTCAAGCATTTAACAGATAATAATTGTATAATATAAAGTTGAAACTTTGAAGAATCTTAAATGACAAAATGAGTTAGTATAAATAATTTTATATTCCCTTGATAGATAAAATTATATCTGAAAATGTATTTATTTTTCAGACACTTGGGTTGTGTACGCATCGTACATCTGGGGTATTTACTAAATTTTAAGTTTCTTACAGTTTGTTCATCATAGAATGAGTCCTGAGATAGCCAACGAATTTATAGCTTTAGTTGTGGGTTGAGGTAGAAGGCTTAAGCTCGGTTTTTTTTACTATTTCTAATAATTGATGGTGATACGATTGCCACTTATACTTCATCATCAATGAAAATACAATATGGCTGTTAATATTTACTGTTAAACGTATGATTTTGTATCAAGTATCTTACAAAAATATTTATTACTCTGAATGCCAAGTTACACTGGAATGTTGTTTATTTTTAACATATTATTTGATAAAACAGGTGACTGAAAAAGAAAGATTCTTAATATTTTTAATGAATAGGATATTTTCATTATATTCATAATTTAGCAGAGGACAAGTAAAAGCCGCGTTATAAAAAAAGTCTTTATATAATCGTAGATTTTTTTTTCTTATTTATTCCTTATTTTCTTGTGTCTTCGATAAAATGGGCTATTTGACAGGTTTTTAAAATCCATTTTATATGATGTGGTAGAGTTTAAGAAACCCAGTAAAAGGTGTATTTTTTTTTAATCTGGTACATATTTGATGAAAAATATCAAACTAAAAATTCATATATTTAAATAGCGCGTCAAAACACTATTTTGACAATATGGCGCTGCAAACGGGTCAGTGACGTCACTTGCCTGTACTTGGTCTGTGGCAACAAAGGTTTCTTTACAGGCATGTGATGTCATCAGATACTCGACCAATCAAGAACGTTTTGTGTCACGTGACAAACTTTTAAAAATTTTCATTTTTATTTATGGTTTTTTAAATAAATCAATTATTATTTTCAACTTACGTTAATAAATAACCATGTTTAAACTCTTAATTTATACTGATGACAGCAATTGACACTTTATTTCTCGCATTGTCAAATAGCCTATTCTTTCTTACAATAACAAACCAGTCGTGTGCACTGTTAACAAGATAGAATTTTAATTTATTTACAATACAATGAACACCGAAATAGCCTTTAAATTGAACCAGTTTCTTTGTAGTAAGTATCAAGTTTAGATTGTTTTCCGAAACATTTACTGTTACGAAATTTGTATATTTATAGCCTGTTTTTAATTGAAAGCTGTCACAGGTCTCATTTCATGATAAACAAACTTAAGATATTTTTTAAATCTTTATAAATTTTATTCCTTATTGTAGTCAATAGTATAAATATTTATTAAAGTGTACTGTTTAAAAGATTGCTCGAATTTCATGGGATTTTTAATAGAGAGCATGTTACCATTATCTCATAGATGGAAATTTTAGTTAGCAAATAGTGTCTTCAATTTACCTATAGATTACATACATACACATATACACATATGGCCGTGAGTATGTGTATATACTCATTCAAAAAAGGGGTAGCCAGAGCTTTGGAGCTAGAAACTCCTCAGTAAACTATTCACCTCCTCTCTCCAATTAACTATTTATGAGACAAATAAACCATTTATTACATATTGTTCTTGGTCAACACAAATGTGCATTCGGTCTATTTACTACATGATTTTTTCAGCTAAGAATACAATATCGTCAGAAATACTATTATTGTAAACAGGAGGCACAGGATTTGGACGAATGCATGCAAAGCGTAAATACTTATGATGTTTATATTATTTGTTAGATTCGCTGCATTGAGCTTAGTTCTTAACATCCGTTGGTACAAAGTTTTATGTGACTCAGATATAGTAAGAATGTGTCAAATATTTTATGTTAATATGTGTAAAGTCAATAAACATATATGTGTAGTTTGACCCCTCATTTTGTTTAAACCAATATGTTTTCTAACATTATGTTGAAAGTATAACATATCTATAATCTATATCTTTGAAAATAAAGTTATAGTTAGTATATCATAAGATGCGTCCTGTGACAGCGGTTAAGTTTATCTGAGTTTATATTTTTGGTTAAGTTTTGTCTATCTGATTTTAGGATTTTTCATATTAATAGTAAAATTGTATAGTGTATTCATTACATGCTTTTTTTCTCTGAAATCGAATTATATCTTAAATAATAAATTGGTATGAATATGCTTTCATGGTATATAGATGATATTTAAGGCAGATTTAAATCTTGAGTTCAAAACAGTAATATTTTATAAGAATATAAATATCAAAAAGACGTATTATTTTAATTTTAATGTTTATAATATACTGCTAAAAGGGACAGTACCATGGTTTTTAGATGTTGCCTAGTATGCCTTGTTTTTGCTGCCACACTTCGGAAAGTGACTAGTGATTTTCAAGATTGGGAGGCCTTGTTTTAAAGATGGAATATAGTAAAGTCTGCGAAATATGAATTATTTGATTGCGGTTCCATTGCCAGCTGTAGGACTCATCCTATAATATACAAACTTTTTATTTAAGACTCGGTGTATGATATCTTTTAGTATGAAAACTTTTTTCAAGTCTTAGTGTATATAATATGCTTTATTTAGTGCATCATAAATATGTGTATTTGTAATGAGAAGATGTATCTTTACTGTAGCATGCTGATGTCTAAATGTGTAGTTTTTCTCATTCATATTATGTGGTTTGTTATTGGGTTGCCGTCTATTCAGTTCTCCAAGAAAATGTAATGCTTATTGGGGTGTCCGACACAGTTCTGGAGAGTTTTTGAGCATTTTGATGTTAGAAAAATCCACTTTAACATGTAATTTCTATTTAATAATTGCATTAACCAGTCCCAGTCAAAAGTTTTTCACGTACATCATTTTCCTAGGGTGCGATTCCACCGGAGATGTGCAAGAAACATTTGATCTAAAAAATGTATAGAATCACTTCATTTAATATTAATGAGTGAAGCTTCACTCAGAACAGATAAATGAAGCCATGCTCCATTAATTCTCCAATAATAATTCAATTCAAAAGTGCTATTGTTCTGGTTTTTAATATTTTCATCCATTGGTATTAGTTTTTGTATTCTTGTTGTCAAAGTGGGGATGACAACACTAACTACACAAATGTATATAAAATCTTGTGGTTTATATTACAGGGTGACTACTTGAAGATCACATCGGAATGGTCGGGGCTGTACCACGTGATCTTCGTCTGGTTCGTCGGGCTGATGTTTTTTATATGTCTGGGGCCTCTGCTTGGGTATCATGTCTATCTGCTTGTGAAAAATAAGAGTACTATAGGTATTGTATACTTGTTTTATAACATACTAGCTTAGAATATACCTAAATTGTGTACTAGGATGTGGGGCCTTTTATGTGACTGGGCGATGTTGCCGGAGGCCTACCATTAGCGCTACTTCATTTTTACTATCTTCCCCCAAATCAACCTTCGAAAGTGACTGCGGCGTTGCTAATGACTTTTTGGCATATATTTCTGTGGGTATAGGTTGCGTAAGATTTAGTTATCCATTTCAACCTGTCAAAGGAAATATTATTCTACAAATGTCTAAGATTTCTGTAGTGTACGTTTTAATTTACAAAATCGGTGGATTCTTCCTCAAATCTCTGCACCCATGACATTTAGCATGTATCATATAGCCTACGTTTTTACTGAAGGTTGTATCATTCCAATGGAGAAAGACAAACTAATACAAAATTTGCAACTTTCACTGCTGTGTAGTGTCGGCTTATAATAGCACTACCCCAATTCTTCCGGTGGGTAAACGTAAGTAGGGACTAACGGTATCGGAGATTTTAAGGGATTTTTGGGCGATACGGTTGGAGACCCATCACCAACAACCTTTATTTTACCATCTTTTCCCCACTCAAATTTCCAAAAGTGGCTGAGAAATTTCTAATTCCTTAGCTCTGGCTACTCCTTTTAGGGATTTATAGCCGTGAGTATATGTATGTTGCAACTTTTTATATTTCACATTTTATATTTTATTTTTATAATCACAATCTTTAATAACAAGTTAAATATGATTCAACGAAAACATATCGGTTAATTGTCCTTAAATTTGAGGATAAACTTTCATCTCCGGTTATTTTAGAATCATTCCGTGCCCCCAATTTCCGTAACGGGCCAGACAAGAACGGGTTCTCATTGGGGTGCTGCAAGAATATCCAAGAAGTGTTTGGCGAGGACCCCCGACTGTGGCCCTTCCCTGTTTTCACAAGGTAAATATATGATAGGCGATATTAAGATTGAAAAATAATTTATATATGATAGGCGATATTAATATTGAGTTATTACTATTTTACTATAGGATTGGTAGGGCTGAAAATAAATAGGTATTTAGCCACATTGTAGGTAAAACCATTAACCATCAGGGTGGTATGAATTACGTATCAAAAAATATCTTCGTAGTTAAAAACATAATAACAGTTTTGATCAGAGAAGTTTGAAAAACTAAACTTTAATTGTATTGTACCATTGTGTTACATATACGAGCTCATTGACATTCCCATTCACTAACATGGGCCATTTTGTAGCTAGCTGATTATTCCTCAATGATACGCTTTTTTAAATGATCTCTCCTTTCAAACCATTTCCTGATGGTTATCGACCATTGTGCTAAATTTGATCAAGATCTGTCATACGGTCTAGGAGAAGTGGAATGACAAACGTCATGCAAATGAGAGGTCAATGGAGGTTCAGATAATAAGATATCTTTAACTTAAATTATGCCGTATAGTGTCGCCTTAGAATAACACTACCCCATTTCTACCCGTGGGTGATTGTAAGAGGCGACTAAGGGTATAGGGGCTTTTTAAGTGATTTTTGGGCGATGTGGTTGGAGATCCGTCACCAAAATCATTAATTATTACCATCTTTTCCCCAATCAGCTTCCAAAAGTGGCTGAGGAATTTCTCATTCCAAAGCTCTGGCTACCCCGTTAAGGGATTTATAGCCGTGAGTATATGTATGTATGTATGTAACTTAAATAGATCAAGTTCTAAAAGTACCTTGTTTCGGCAATGGAGTAGACAGCACCATACACCAATTAAAACTTAGGGATTTTATTCGTGTGCATTTTTATTTGTCGTGTGAAAAGTCTGCATGCTTTTCCTTGAACTACTAATTTGCATATTGAAATCGAAGTGAATGACTTAATGTGATCCTGAACTAACCAAATTATTCTTGTGGAGAAAAACTATGAAATTTACTGCATTTTCTAGGTCCAATCGAGAGTATAACTCCCTTACATTTATATCAGATTCTAGATTTGAACCACTAACTTTATGCACACATACATATTTTGATTTGAATTTGCATTTTTTTAAACTAACATGTGACGTCATAGTGATATATTTACTTACAGAGGTCTAACGCCTGTAAACTACCCACTGAAAACGGTTACCTTAAAGTAATTTTGTGAGAATATTGTAAGATTATGCTAACATTCAGTGGAAATTAACCTATAAACTTCTTATCATTCTATAATTATGACATGCGTACTAAGTTGTTAATTCCTTTAGCGACGGCTAAGACATAATGATTTTCGATGATGAAAGGTGGCATGTTCCATAAATTTTACTACTACCTCTAACGTTTCATGCTATAGGACTATATCTAGATTCTGAGATACAGGCGATGAGCCTAGGTTGGGACCAGCTGTCTCATGAAAACGTAATATCTTTTTAATCTGAATAACGAATTATTTATTTATCTTCTCAAGCGAATCGGGCTATTCATGTAGCTCGCTGTATACAAACAAGATATATGTACTTGAGTGCGCAGAACTCACTACTTCTACCCACACGCCAAAACATGTTTTTATACTGTCATCAATAAATATAGTGCGTATAAATCCAATAAAAAAAATTATACAAAATATAAAAAAATATAAATATAATACAACAATTTGTGAAAGTAAAACTACCCTTTACTCCGTTGGACGTCTGTATATACTAATGTATACGTGGGTTATGTGCATGGTTCCAGTTTTAATATACAACTGTTAAAAGTATCATAGTTCTTAAGTCTCGCCATTTTCTAACACTGTCGCAAACAATAACCCTAAAAGTCGGATTACTTTTCTAGTAATTGGCTATATTTTATTCAAATCTAACCTTTCCCAAAATGATAGCGAAATAACCATTAAAATCTCGGCTTGTTCAAATACATAGTAAAGGAAGAAAAAATCGTCCACCAATAATTTGAAACGGTTGGGTTCTGAGTAGCCTTGTTTGTAAGGTATGATCATCACATGTCAATTATACATACAACTAAGTGCCATCATCCTCACCGCAAACTTAATACTTACTTAAAATATGTACGATTATAGAATTCTAAATTACGTAATTCAAAAGAAATATCAATAGAGAATTTAGCTTTAGCCTGAGGCACTAGTTTAGATAAGCAAAAATATCAATTTTATCACTTAATCAATAATAATATAAGAAAAAAAATTAGGAATAAAAATTTGTCTCATAATCTTAATCAAAACCGATGTAGTTTCGATTCGTATCATTCGTTCACAAGTACATTATACGTCATTAGTTCACATTAAGTGTCAAAACCCTTTCCCGAGTCCCTAACACTAAAATGACTAAATGATAATAAAGTAAGTATTGAACTAATGCTTTAGCAGTCACTTTTGATTATATATACTTAATAAGTAGATACACAGAAGCCGACCAAAGTGTCGCCGCAAAAGCAAGACATATATCGGATTTTGTTTTTATTTTCATTCATTCTTTGACCGCGAGTGTATCAAGACTTTCGCCATACCAAAATGTGCAGCGAAGTTTGGTATAGATTATTGGTAGTAATTTGTTACGAGCTAATGTGGTTTATTAATTTTATTAACCCATATGCCTTGTTTATTTTATTAGTGGCATAATTTTTGAGTGACCAAAACGGTAATATAAAGCCAATTTATGCAAGTGTATTACCGACTTTATTGCCAGCTCGTTAAGTTGATTTTGTTTGTATAGAACTGTGTATCTCAAGAAATATTTGATTGAGGGCACCGATAAACATTTCTATAGATTTAGTAATTTACTTTAACCGACTGTTACACAAGGCTGCCAACCCGAAAAAGCGCTTTCCAGTTGTAACCAACGTTGCCTCAGCAACTTTTGAGAGTTAAGAAACAAATAGTTAATGTTTCCTCAAAGCTCAAAAATGATACCCTTACTTCCAACCACAATAGGCAAGTGGGTATTTAAATTCGTCACGGCCCAATACAATATATCCTAATTTCGTCAGCGCCGGCGATGGCTCAGTGTACCCGGTCCGACCGGAACACCAGCGGGCCACGTTCACCACGCAGGAGAGCCACAGCTATGATTCCATGGGCAACACCCACGCCAGGTCAGACCATCCTATTCGTATGCAACATATATGACACCATGGACACCCTACACACGATCCAAATACTTAGCTATCTTTATATTGAACGCCCCCTTGACAGGTCAGACTATCCTTTGTATTCAAAATATTTGACATCATGGGCACCCTACACACGATCTTAACATTTAGGTATCATTATATGGTCCGCACCCTCGACAGGTCAGACCATCCTATTCGTATGCAACATATATGATACCATAGACACCCTACACACGATCCAAAAACCTAGGTATCATTATATGGTCCGCATCCTCGACATTTCAGACCATCCTATTCGTATGCAACATATATGACACCATGGACACCCTACACACGATCCAAATACTTAGCTATCTTTATATCGACCGCACCCTTGACAGGTCAAACATCCTATTCGTATGCAACATATTTAATTATATTGCCATAGCTGTTAAGCATTATTGTGTTTTTATAATAAATAAATAAATAAATAAATAAATAAATTTGACATCAAAGACACCCTACATACGATCTAAATACCAAGCTATCATTATATCGGTCGCGCTCTTGCAAGGTCAGGCTATCCTTTTCATATTCAAAGTATTTGATAAGGTGGACACCCTGCACAATATCCGAAAACTTAGCTATGATTATATGTGTCGCACCCTTGACAGGTCAGACCATCCTATTCGCTTACAAAATATTTAATATCATGGATATCCTACACGATCCACTCACCTGCTTTTTTCATTCTATCCCTTTTTAACTTTTGTGGTAATAAAACAAAAGTCTTTATTCTTGGAATTACCACTTTGTAATATTTCTTAAACAAAATTAAATTAAAGAGATCTATATATTTGAATTCTTATGTAGGGTGTTTCGAGTTTTTGGTTTCTTCATTACGTTGATTCATTACGTTCCAAGAAACAGTTGTAATGAATAAAAAAATTATAATTTAAAAGAATAATCTGCAATGTTGCTTACGAATGAGTATTTTGATCAAGTAGTTTTGATATAGTTAACTTGTTTAGACGGTAAAGAATATTTACCTGATGAATATTTTTACTAATAACATACTTAAAAAACCATAACCATACTTACGAAAACCTTACTAATAACATAATTTCTTAGTAAGCAGGTTGAGTTGCACTTAGGTTACAAGTTGTCATATAAAAGTAGATTTTTAAATCCTTATTTCAGATACTCTGATAAATCACTATGGATATAACTTATATTTGTTAATAGCGTTTTTCGTAGATGAAAAAAAAACCATTTCCGGAACTTGTGTTAAATCAATTTATATAATGCTGTCGATCTAAGTGCAATATTTTAATGTCTATTTAACAGTTAGTTATATTAGAACTACTTAAGGCCAGTTTTTTGATCCGTGGTTAACTCAACAATTTGTTAAATATCGTAACTATTAGTTAGATATCAGCAAAATGCATTTTTTGACCCATGGTTAGAGTAACTAATGGTCAAATATCGAACCAAAATGGATTAACGAATTAACTACTGGTTAGTCATTTAACTATAGTCAATTTAACAAATGGTTATATTTTTAACTCCGGATCAAAAAACTGGCCCTTAGTTTATGACACGCCGAAGTGATCTTTTGTAAATGTCAACGTATCTTGTATGAGGGTTTAATGCGTGTCCACTGTATTACTAAGAAAATTTATGATCATACTTAATTTGGGTTATTAGGGACGTCTTATATACACAAATTATATTATTAAATTTATAGGTTTTAATGAAACTAATAATTGTATGACATGCAGCTCAGTTATTCTGATTAAATCCTTACCAAAGTAGTCACGAGTGAAAATGATTTAAGCAAATAGTTTTTTGAATGTCACAAATGTAATCCGTTGGTCTAAATACTCAAATAATAACAAGAGATTTAACTCACATAATAATTACTAAGTAATCAATATACTTAGAAATGCACATATACAATTTAATTATTTTATAATTACTATTAATTTATACATTTATTATTTAGTCTCTAGATGCCACAGCCATTTTTTTCGCTCTGTAAGCAGATGGACTTGTTACCATAATCGGGACACACGCTGTGGGCGCAGCTTAATTTTTAATTAATCTTTCATTATAGAAAAAGGTTTTACTCTTGCTATGTTATATAGAATGTTTTTAATAATTACCAATTTATGTTATAACTAATATACTCATTGTAATCGTATACCGTCCGCTTAGACTAATGAGTTGTAATAAAGGTGTAAAAACTAAATAAATCTTTTGATTTCTAGTACATTGTACCAAGAGTAATACCTTAAAAGGATTTGCTAAACACATATTATATATTTTAGTATTATGTTCAGATTGATCAATTTTTTTTTAATTTATGTGTTTGCTATCTTGTGAAAACGTTATTCCATTTCAAGCATCATATTCTAAATATTTTCATGAACTATTCTCATGACTGAATTTTCTCGAATTACTTTCTTTTGTTAATCAATTAAACGTTTTCACATAAATCTACGACATCACAATAATTAACCAGCTTATTTGGGCAAGATAAACTTACGTTCACATTTTTTTTGTTTATTTTATATGTATAGATGTTTATTATGGGCTAGAAACGCAACACTTATTTTTGTACACATTAATTTCATGTAATCGTTATTTTTAATTTGTTAACCAATAACAGAATCGTTTAGTGCAACGAATTTCGTTTAAATAGATGCTTTTCGATGCATTTATAGTCGCTGGTGCAATCGACACATGAGAAAGACTGATGAAATTGTAAATAATCATTAGTGAATATTCATTACTCTTTTTTGTAAGTCTATTTGTATTGAGCCAAATAAACTTTTTGTTTTAATATTTTGTTTTTTTTTTCTATTTTCGCATCAATTTGCAGCCAAGTGCTTCATGCTATGATAATAGCTAGCAAAAGGATACATATGGACAGTAAAATATAAAACTAAATATTTTATACCATTCATCGTTACTTAATCCTTATTTCCTTTTTTTGTTCTAGAACGATCGAAAATATTTTTATTTGTTTCGTTCGTACGTTAAGGTATGTTCATTTTATTTTCGGAAGATTTCATTTACTACTCTGACCTAAGTAAAATGAAATTTGTTGATATTCTAGTTCAAAGGAGACCATCGTGGAATGGGTGATTTGGCCGATTTGGCCCTGCCTTCTCACCAACATCGATCCACAAAAAGTGTAACCACACCTTTATTATCACACATCATTATTACACCTCGATGAATGTTTAATAAATAAATAAAGCTGTGTAATTTGATTAAACGTTTATTTAAGAACAGAATAAAAACAATGGTTCAGTGTATTTAATTATTATTACATTATACCTTGTAGAATACTCAAAACTTAATATTTATGCAATGTGTAGCAAGAAATATTTATTTTTATAATTTGACTGAATAAATTCTGTGATCGTAAATCGTATTGGACAAATAATTCATCCGTTATAAAATTGTATGTGATGCTTAAAAGCTATTAAAGACTTTTGCTCTCCGAAGTTTAGATATTTAATAATTCCGTAAACGCTCATCTATTATCTAGTGTAATTCTTCGCAATCATATTATACATACTAAATTTTGATAAATACTCCATTTTAATAAATACTCCATTCTAATATGCGTTTTATTTATGGATTGTAAGGGAATTAGTCATTCACTTCGATTTTATCTATTTATTAGTTTTTTTTTAAATGTGTCCATTTGCATGCAGTGTTTGCGATCTTTGTAGATGACATTCCGAAAAACAGTGCAGACTTTAAATTTTCTATAGAACATCAATCCTCGGCTTTGCGCGCGGGTACTATATTTATTCAATTAATTAAAGAACCTATTGCCTTCCTCGTTAAATGGGTTGAATTGGCAGAATTTCGCGCGTTTAAATTAAGCACAAGAGTATGAGATAATAAATTAAGCAATCAAAATTCACTTATTTTTAAATTCAACTATAAATATAAATTTAACAAATGACGCACGCAATTGAAACCATATAACCAGTAAAGGAGCTTGGCAAACAAATATAAAATACAATGTACAATTTTTAACTCACTTAACGATAAGGGTTATACTTATATAGCTTAAAGTGTGAAGGGATGTCATCGGCTAAGTTCGTAAATTTCAATACATAAGCCAAAGATGGTTAGTAGAAAAGAGTAGAAATTGCAACAGTGAAATTGTGTTTATAGTGCATTTATAATATTTTAAACATTCTGGTAGAAAAAAAACATTTAAAATAGATAAATGACACAAACTAGATGGCGCTTGCCATGTGTGTTCAGGAGTATTGGTACCTCTGCCAACCCCTTCGGGGATAAACGGCGTGAACGTTTATGTTTAAATGACACAACTTAATATGCACTATGAATATAATTTGTCCATTGGCCCAATTTTGCTTATGCAAATACCGTAGATGCTGTTAATTATTCATTTCAAAGAAGTATCTAGTTCCATGCAAATAAAAATGCACGCAGATAGATGACCTTTAGATATGTAGTGTTTTTCTTTATTACCACCGTACCCTCTGTAAATAATTTTAGGTTTGGTAAAGTTGTATGAGGAAAATAATATTTTTTAAGAAACATCTTATATCCTACTCTTTTTTATTCAATTAGTTATATTATCATTTACAAGGGAATGCATTCAGTAAAACATTGACTGTTAGGAATATTTCTTACTCTTGGTAAATTGTATAAGTGTTCTTACTATTTCTTCTTGTTAAATTAGAATGTTTTTGTCAAGACAAAGCATGATTAATGTATGTTGTCTCTTTAATCATTAATATCGAGCAGTTGCTACAGAAGGATATATTTCATGCAAAATATGAGGTAACGAATAGGCTTCTTTTTGAAACTGATTCTGGAAAAGTGATAAGTATTTCGAATATTAGACCTTATAAGGACTTGCTGATAATCTTAATATTCAAAGGGGCATTCTATGAATATACGCATAATTGGCTTCAACCAAATTCTTAACTAGCTTGCGACCAGTAGTGAATATTTTAGAGTGCAAAGACTATTTTAATGCAATATAATCTTTGCATTAACTTTTGCACCTTTTTAGCTACCACCTAAATGATTGCAATAGGCTATTTGACTAAGTTTTGAAAACTATCTTACGGTGTTAATTTGTTTATAAGGAGCCCTAAAAATATATTTTTCTGTCTTCATTTTAGCTATTTTATTAAAAAATCGAAAAAGAAAATGCAAAATTCAAATGTGCCGCGAAAACGCGATTTTAAGTAATATGGCGGCTGTAGCACAAATGACGTCAATTCCGCATTATACACCAATGAGCGAAGCGATACACAGTCTGTTTATGTGCAATCTACGTCATTATAGAAATAGCCAATCACGGTCGTTTTTAGTCACGTGACAGTTGCATCAAAAATACTTATTTTAGAAGACGGATTTTAGTGAAATAATGCAATATTTTTATCTCGCATTATTACATATTGCTCCAAAAAAGAAATATTAAGACTAATGAAATAAAAGAAATGTATATTTTTATTACAGTCAAATAGCCTATTGACATTATTTTCTCTTGAATATTTCGTTATTTTGCTATGGAATCTGAAACACTAAAAAATGCGATGAGCGTGACTATATGTATGTTATTCAAAGCAAACATTTTAAACCAACCTAAATAAACTTTAGGCAACTCAACTGAAACTCAAAACTATAATTTGTACTTTTTGTGTAAACTTTAAGTCCAAGCCAAAATACAACTATATTTAAAAAAGTTGCCAGAAAACTTCAGAAAGCCCTCTTTTTCCACGATCATGTAGCAAAGTACCCATTTATTAAAGAAATACAAAGTCACCAATGAAATGAGAGTTAGTAATGCGCTCACACACATCCCATAGTATCGGAGATGGCATCGTCTTTCCCTTACCCCAGCCTGAAGAGGACACAGAGTCGCTCCTCAGCTCTGAACGATGGGATAAATGGGGAGACCGCCCATTGCCCATCGACGAGTATCAAGAGAACTCCTCATTTGACGAACTGTGAATTGTGTAAGTATTGGACTAAAGGAGATGTTGAGATATTGTTTCTGTTAACTCCTGCTACCTTAAAAAAATGTAAAATAAGTGTGGAATTTAGATTTGAAGCATAGTAAAACTACGCCGTGGATGTCTATACATCTACGAGATGTATAGACATCCATTCAGTAAACCTAAGTAATGTCACGAAATTAAGTCGTAGTATGTAAAAGTGATCATGCTCACCTAATCGTTACCAGCTTCAAACAGGTGTTCCGCACTTTTTTAAGTCGGTTGTGCTTTCAACATACATATAAGAGTCAAAATGCAACTGATATTCAAGATGACTTAATTTTGAATGCAGCTAGTATAAAAAGTACAAATACTGTAATGGGATACAAATATGTTTTTACTAGAATTTATATATAAGAATATAGCTTTTTCTGAACTATCTTGACTACGATATCCCTTCGCCTCAGTTCCTGAAGCACAATTTAATCATTTATATTTTCTGACTACATCAAAGCGTATAAAAACCATATTAATGGTTTCATGATTTTTAACTCAGTTTTGCATTTCGACTCTGCACTTGGTTTTCTTAAACAATCTTAATATTAAAAATGATATCATTACAACGTAAGAAGAAAGTCACCAAATTTATAAAGATGTTATGATAACAAAAATTATACGTAGCAACTTAGTTGCCGTCGTTTTTTATTATATTTTGTTTTAAGATACTTAAGTTAACGCCATATTTTAGTAGTGCTTATCCTATTAGTTAATACTGTGGAAGTGAACATTGGTTAACTGTACAGGCGAAAGCAACTTTTTTGCCGTTAATTATGTGTAATCAATAGTCGATTTATTTTGCATTTTTAGTACAAATAAGTCAAATTAAATAAATCGTTTGCAGTACTTGTTCTAATACTGTTTAACTCGGCTTACTTTTTGACAGAAAAATTTCAAATGTATAAATAAAAAGTCTTTATTTTTATATAATTCCTAGTTGTAAGTTATTTTAAATGGATAAGAAGAGGAATATAAAGTGAATTCTATTATTTATATTTGTTGTTTACCAACTTTGCACTAAATTACCAATCGTATTACAAATTGATTGATGTTCAGCGAATGGAGTATATTAAAATAACATATAGTCGGAAATATTTAGAAATTAAAAGAAAAATGCCAACAACTAAGTATGTATACAAAAGCAAACTTCATTAGTATAAAATTAATTTCTTTCTTCAAGGTAATAATTAGTTTGTAACAAGGGAATTGTAATAAAAAAGTTCAATATAATTTATCAGATATGAAGTTGCATAATAATTTTGATCTTCAAACGAATTATTTCATGTTCACCGAATTTCGTTACGCAAGTTAGATAGTAATTTGTAAGAACTGTAATTAGCTTATAATTTAACTAAATGACACAAGTTACTTAATAATCACATTCCTCTTAATTAAACTTAGATTTTTAAATTCAATATTCTTGTGACTATATTAGTTTTAGGCTTCATGAACTTAAGAAAGAAATGTATATAATTTTTGATGCAAACGTAGGCCAAATTAATGTTTAACGTCAATATATAAATCATATATTAATATTTTTTGTATTAAGTTACTAGAACATTAAACCCTGATGTTTTGAATTTATTTTGTATTCTTATAATCTAAAGTAACTTATGAGCTCCTTACATTTAAGTATTAAAAGTATGTGGTACTTATTAAAACAAATATAAGTAGTCAATATATGTTTTTAAGCAAAATTACATGTTCATCATGTTTAAGAGGTGCGATAAAATGTTATGTTAAAACATAGTTTCAATTAAAAAGACTAAGAATTTGGCAGGAACTGACTATTGAAAGCATGAGTGTACCTTGTTACATATATTTTGGTAAGTAAGGAAATTTTGATGGTGCTTCAGTAGATAGTTTTTTCTCCACAATCAAAAAATATACGGCAAAAATCATTCCTTTAATGAATTTCTTAATATTAAGAAGATGATCAAATGGATTTTCTCCAGATATGAGAGCTTTGGAAGTTGTTTTTACTTGGCTTCATAAGATGATGTAACCGGAGTAACTACTATGTATGTATTACTAGAACCTTTCATAAAGATATATTTATCAAGTATAGATATAAGACAAAAATATATTATTGTTTTCTAATTATTTCTTCTTCAGAATTTATAAAGATTTCTATCTTCGATGTAGTGTTAAGATACTAAGTTTAATGTATACTAAGTGCAATTTAGTGTAAATTTTTAGATTCAGCACAATAAAAAACCCTTGTCATGTCATGTAACTTATCACAAAGTTTTTAATCCAGAAAATACTCGACAGGAGGCTTATATTGGTTTTTTCTGTGATACCAAGTCACTTAAATGGTAAAAGTGTTCTAAATCATCGACTGTTTTATCACATACCTAGACTTTTTCTAAAGAATAACTTAAGGGGGAGGATAGAAGTGGGGACATGTGCCTGTGGATCTAAAATAGTGATTAAACTGTTTTACAAATCATGTAGAGGGAAAATAAATTCAGCAAAGGGTAATGAGGGAGGTTTTAGTAATTAAATAACGCATGTGACATTTCTTCACTTCTCTGTCCTCTATTTTTTGATAATCAATAATAATTTATGGGTAGAATATAGAACTTAGTCGTAAGCAAATTAATAAATATCTTAACCGGGATAAACGTCATAAAGTTTTTTTATAACTATAGAAATCGAGATCAAATAAAGAATTTTAACTGTCTGTGTATTTTCATTTTGTGTAATAGTCTATACCTGTGAGATGTGTTTGTTACAAGGAGATATATACAAGTACAGGTGTGTTGATATCCTGAATTGTGCCTACAACACTATACCCTTAAAATTCATATGGTTCATCCATCAGGGTTCTTTAAAATGAGGAAAATTATCGTGAGGGAACTAACATGGCCGAGACATACTAAGTAATGGGATAGTGTATTGGTGTTCAGGACACTACTACATGTTACCACGGCGCAAATGCTATGTCATTTGCCGGTACTTCCCAATTTCCCATTTGTCCCTTGGAATGCAAAGTACCTGGATAAAATTAAGAATTTTAGAATTGCGTTCTTTAAATATTTCAATGGTCCAAGGACAATAAATCTTTTTATAATTAATGAAAATACAGAATTTTGGACATGTTCCATTGAACAAATAAGAAATACCGGCATAGGCTATTTGTTAGATCTATTAGAATAAAAATATGAGATGGATTATTTTCTGGGACTAAGGCGAGGGTAAATATCACTCTGGTACACGACACATACGCCCAGGGAAGGCAGGTGCACCTTTAGATCTGTAAAAGTTTCTAGTTAGCATCATTATTATTGCCTGAATCGGCCACTGTTTGGATTAGGGTTGTCGAGGAACTTGTTATGAGGAAGAGGAATTTTACAAAATCAATTTTGAGGAAGAGGATTTGGTAGACTAAGAGGATGCGGATGCGGATGCTGATGCTGAAGAGGAATAAAAGAACAAGTAATATTACGCAGATTACGCCAGTATTGAACTTGTTTATATGTTTTCATCTCTGTCGTCTTTAACTATTTAATATGGCGAGACTTCTCTGTCTCCTTCTCCCTGGCTCTCTATCACACACATTTCGCTTCAACAAAACTTATAACTGTCGTTCCTCTTAAGATATATCAAATTTTGAGGAAGAGGATGAGGAACCTCAAAAATATCCTCATATTTTTGAGGTTCAGGAATTCCTCAATTTCCTCATTTTGGGGAAGAGTAATTCTCATCAACACTAGTTTGGATTGATGTGATAATACAGTCGCCTTATATAGAAAAAAAGTTCATCAATTTCAAATAGGGTGGAAATATAAACACAATAGATGTATTAAACATTTATTACAAACAATCGGAATGATTCAATATCAATCAATAATAACAATCGGTGGTGATACAAATACAAACTTAATAGCAACAATGGAATTATGTATTAAGAAACATCAAAAATGCATCGATGTTTCCACCTCAAAACATTCTTTCACACGTAAGTTCGAAATAAATTGATATATTTATTGTCATATGAATAATATAAAAAATAGCACTAGAGCTGGAGGTAATTTCTTTAAACCGAACACGATAATTCCGTAGTATATTCGCGTCGCACACGCTACCTCGAATGTTAAACTCTGGGTATTAAAATGTTTGGTACATTAATAATTTCGCATATACTAGACAGTCGCACTCTCAGAACGAAAGCGGCTCAAGTCAAAAATAACGATATTGAGTTACAATCATAGAGAGACATAAAAAAATATGTTCTATCCGATGAATAGTAAAATAAAGGCACTTATTGTTAAAAAAACAGGATAGCGAATTTTCTGTCCATATAAGAATAAGTGCCTTTGTTTTAGAACATACTTTTATATGCCTCTCTATGGTTGCTAATATCACTATTTTTGACTTGAGCCTCTTTCGTTCTGAGAGTGCGTAGTGTATGTAATAACTACGGAGGACTACAGGTGGAGAACTACACAATCGATGGTTTTATCATTTTCAAAATATAACAGGAGTAGATCAACAATGCTATGCTAGACGAAATTAAAAAATATAACAAATATACCACCCACGTTTTAAGATTTATCATAAGTTTTATGTTTGTACTCTCAAAAATGGTAAATCAGGTAAGGAATAACAATAAGTAACTTATGAAAAAAAAAACCGCTTTAATTAGGTAATATCTTACCGAAGTTCACCAATCTTATTGCTATAAATAGTTCTCTGACAATTCAGCAGAACTTTAAAACTTAACATTCTAAATGTAATGGAACTGATACAGACATGTATTAAATGAAGAGATTTTATTGTAACTGAAGCACAAGGTTTGCGAGCATCGTACGAAGTGGCGTGAATATTATAGTATTTTGGATCTAAACAAATAACTGCAAACCTTTTAATTTCCGATGCAATTTTAAAGGTAGTTTGTAAACATCTTCAGAAATTTCACGTTTGTTACAAGCGTATGCAATGATATAAAGTATACAATAAAAACATCACAAAATGGCACTTAAACTTTTACAGATCATGATCACAGTCAAGAAATACTGAAATCTGACATTCTCTTTCACCTCTAAATAGTCAAAGTCGACAAGACCTTCCGTAGATCATCACAACCGCCTTTCATGACGTCCCTGAAAGCCCTCACTCGGTTTGCTTCTTTCTCCAAACTCTTGGAAACCTGGTGAGCTCTCCTGGTGATTTCCTTGGGGATTCCTGCTAATCTGGCCGCATTAAATCCATAGGATTTGGGGCAAGCCCCTGGGGTTAATTTGTAGAGGAAGGTAATGGTTTCTTCTGGGATTTCGTCGTCATTATCTGGAGTTGATTCATCTGTCTCTACCATACAGGCCTGGAATATAAGTTTCATTATAATGATTAGCGTAAATACTGCATATTATAGTCTTAGATATTTTTTGAGAGGTAAAAGAATCAAAATGGTTTATTTAATTTTTTACATTATTTCAACCAGTAGAATCTTACTGCAGTTACTAAAACCTTTAATTAAAAATAATAATATATAAGAACATATTAATATAATACTTATACTCACGCCCATTATTCCCATTGGGGTAGGCATAGACTATCGACCGCCACTTAGTACGATCTTGACAAACCTCTCTTGCTTCCCTTACATTTATTATTAGGGCCAGCGCTGACTGCCGGCATGGCATGGCAAAGGATTTCGGTACAGATATAGCATTTTTAATCTTATTACCATGAGTATAGAATTCATTTTACTTCATTTTGACACAACGATGCCGACGTTCTGTCCTACCGCGGCCTCCCTCGGCATCGTTGTGTCAAAATGAATTCTATACGCATGGTAATAAGATTAAAAATGCTATATCTGTACCGAAATCCTTTGCCATGCCATGCCGGCAGTCAGCGCCGGCCCTTAATATAATATTTAACATATAATAATAATATTAAATAAGTCTGCTACAGAAATGCCAACAAGTATAGGAAACAATTTCATCAACAAAAAATAAGCACATAGTGTTGGTACATTACAAAATAATACCGCGGTGTAGGATCTATCACTATCTGAGTGAGATGCCCTTATTAGAGTGAGTGAATCGGCTGCAGCGTGCACCGATGGAAGTCACTTAATATTCCATCTTATCTTATTACTCATCGGTTAGAAAACTCATTGCTGCTTAGTTAGTTTAATTAAAACTTTTTAACAAGAAAAAAGAAGATAGTTTTTAGACATGTTTACCAGTGCAAAATGATTCTTTAATTACACAGTTGGGCATTTTGAAGGTATATATTTACTGTCAGCTGTCAGACTGCAAGTATCCATCCAAGGCTGCCATTCTTGTTTGTTTTAAGTGCACCTAACGCTAAGGTTGACTTTGAAACTGCGCACTAATTTGTTTCGTTTTTACTTAGTCTTAACCCTTTATAATGCCTTATAAAGTGTATGTAGTATGATCAAAAATTCATTGTATTTCACTTCTATTTGAAGGTAGATAAGGTTGAAATTATGGTGGTCGCCATATGGCCTCTGCCTTATAAAGGGTTAAGTATGATAATGACCATACAACTCCTATGAAACAAACTTTTGCCATATACCCACCATATGTCCCAGACAGACCCCAGGCCGCTCTGCCAGATGGTGCACCAGGGTGTGGTAGTGGGTGGAGAATATGACCCGAGGGCCTAGTTCTGACAGATGGACGGCCACGGCTGAGGCTATGGCCGCGCCGTCGTGGGTTGAGGTACCACGACCTGGGTAAAGAAAAGAGTGTTTGTCATTTGTAGTAAGTTAAAAAGTTCGCTTTTGACTGCGCGAACGTCTGGAAAAAAATATATTTCGTTCATCATTATCTTAAGCGACGAGATACAAAGAGTAAAGTAGCGAAAAAAATAGTGTGATAAGCGGACTTAGATTTACTTCGCTTGTCACAACAACTCTGTTAATTTGATTAGACTTTATTGTGCATGAAACCTCATGTAGGAATAATTATTTTACTAACCAATCAAGGAAAGAAAAAAAATTCGACACAAGCAGGCTTGAACCCACGACATCCCGGTCTACACCCCAGTCGCTCTGCCAACTGAGTCCAGTAACTAGTGTCCAGTAATCACTCTTGCGAAATATGTCTTTCTTTCCTGGTGTCAGCGTCCTCTACCTCCACATTTACCTTGACCAGGTGAATTGTTAACTATCCTCTCTGGATACAGTATATATATTTACTCCCAACTCAAACAATAATACAACTACATAACCATCTCACCCAACTCATCCAACAGCACTATGGAGCGTGTCGTAGCGTGTTTCAAGATGGCGGCCGTCTCACTCGTCTCAAACAGGAAAGTAGATTATTCACTCCTCTCAGGATACAGTATATATATGTACTCCCAAGACAAACAAACAAACAAACCATCATACAACTACATAACCATCTCACCCAACTCATCCAACAGCACTATGGAGCGTGTCGTAGCGTGTTTCAAGATGGCGGCCGTCTCACTCGTCTCAAACAGGAAAGTAGATTATTCACTCCTCTCAGGATACAGTATATATATGTACTCCCAAGACAAACAAACAAACAAACCATCATACAACTACATAACCATCTCACCCAACTCATCCAACAGCACTATGGAGCGTGTCGTAGCGTGTTTCAAGATGGCGGCCGTCTCACTCATCTCGAGTAGGAACGTGGATTGTCCACTAAGTATATCGTCCGAAGCGCCGAGTCTAGTGAATATTCGGTCCACTGTGGACATAGAGACTGAGCTGGCGGGGACGTAGCTACCCTGAAATTGCCAATTAATAGATATATGATTAAAGTATTAATATTGAAAAAATATTAAGAATAAATACTTTTTCCGTATAGCTTCAAGCGGCCCAAAGTTTAAATCTATCTATTACGTTTCAACTACGTTGTCTGAATTCTTTCAAAAATAACATGTGACGAAGCTAACTTCAAGCCTAAAAAATACAGGTTTTATTGACTTTAAATCTTGTCAATTTGAAAATGGGCACAAGATTGGGCATTCGAGACTTTTCGACTTAAACAATCAACAAGTAACTGAACACATAAATGTGTAATCCACAGTAATTTAAAAACAACTTACCAAATGCGCCAAAACCGTGATCAATCCAACTTGTCTCATCAGCGTAGATTTCCCGCCCATATTAGGTCCAGTGAGCAATAGTAAATTCGCTCCGTTCATTTCGTTCACTCCCAAAGTAGTGTCGTTCGGAATGAAATCGTCGATGTTTGGGATGCATGGGTGGCGGCCGTCTTTTATGTCTATGAAGGGCTGGAAATTAAATTTATTTTTTAATTCGCAACGCGAGTGTATTTGCATTTCTGGCCAATTTTCTGTTACCTATCTATCAAACTTTTACCAAATAAAAAATCTATCTACCTTCCCGCTATCCCGTAAGAGCTGTAGGCAGACACACATCTTCATTCTGCTGCCTAACAAACTCCACCATCGCTGTTAGCGATCACACATCAAGTACAGACACGCATTGTATGGCGCTCTCCCATCTATCGTATTCTGATGAGAACTTGTCTAACTATTATATGATAGTGCTTCTCTTTACTATCTCTTTTGGATTTATCATCGCGAATATAGTTTAAGTTAAGATTAAGAAAAGGTAATAAAATGGAAGCTGGAGTGAATCCTTACCGCCAAAGTATCAAAGGTACACCAAATGTTACACGAAAAAAACAGTCTACCTTCAAAAGAGCCTGAAAAAATATTTATACCGACTTTTCTTTTCTGGAAACCTCTTTTGCAATTATAGCCGAATATTGGTAAGACAAGGTAAAAAGGAACAAAAATGGAATATCGAGAAAAATTTTGCATCCCTGGCCAAGTCATACTCAGCAAGCTGTCAAAGTTATACCAGAATGTTCCAAATAAAAAAAATATCTACCTTCCCGCTATCCCGTGAAAGTGTAGGCAGACACACATCGCCATTCTGTTGCCTAGCAAACTCCGCCATCGCTAACAACACATCAAGTACAGACACGCATTGTATGGCACTCTCCCATCTTTCGTATTCGGATGAGAACTTCTCGAATATTCGACGACTCAGGTCTTTTAGGACGTTGGTCTTTTGGTCTTCGGCGGCCATCATGCGGGCTAGTAGATCCTGGAAAGAAGAGATATTTTTAATTATTTCCTTCAACTTCTTTTCGAAAAATATGTTTGTTGTTAATAATTATGTCGACACCCAAAAAATATTCAATACAATTAATGGCATATGAAGTTTTGCCTGGTCGGATTAAATTTCTATAAATTCTTATCAGCAGACACATTTTGTATATAAAGTAAATAATGTAAACTCATCTACTGAATGAATGAAATCTACATGAATGTGTGGCGACCGCTAGACGGCGAACTCACTCGCATACTAGCAGCGTCATAAAAAATCGTACATCGCGGTATCGAAATGTTTCTCTAGCTAAGCATAAATACAAATTCAAAGTTGTTACACAGCAGGGTGTACTGGCCAGTATATCTTTGCTGTTCCCACAAATGAATTTATTTTTCAAATTTTTGTTTGAAGAGAACCAACTCAGTAATAACACTGGTCTACTAAGATTTGTATGACTGAAATGAATAGGCTGCGAAACAGCTCACCGATTTCAAAATTTCTTTCAACAATTAAAACCCACGAGTCCCACGACCTTCAGAAGTAACAGGCTATATTGCATCATGCTGTATTCCATAAGGGGCGAGCAAAGATTGAAAAAGATAGGTGAAACATAACACTACCTGTGCGAAGATTGGGCGGTCCACAGGTAATAAATTAACAAGTTCTAGCATATAAATTGCTATAAAACAGACATCAAGAGAAAAAAATATCAAAGCTGAATTTCCTCACTCACCTTAGTTTCATCAGTAGAAAACCTCTTGTACCCCTTCCGAGCCCCTTCCAAATGGTAATCGGGGCCAGCTTTAGAGGCTGCCGTTTGTGCCACCTCCAGTTGGTAACGTTTCTTATCTGCACCTACGTAGGCTACCTGCAATTTATTATGCAGATATTAGAAAGCCTGTTACCTTTTATACCTAAAAGAGCTAGGAATTTGAAATGGGGGTTGTGAAAGACTTAAATACTAAAATTGGATGTTTTTTTTTATTTGTAGTAGGTAATTACTTGCACAATCTACAAATTATTAAGTGTGCAAGTTTAGTTGATGAATCTCCCAGAAACTAGTTTTCAATTTCTAAATTAATTCCCATATCAAAGAATCCTTAGTGATGGATTTCTGACTGCAATATTAGTCGCCTCATACTACACCAACAATAACTTAAGTGGTAGTGCTATTTTAAACTAAAATTAACTAACCTTACACTTAAAATACTTGGTTTGCTCCTGCAAATAATCGTCCAACTCAGACTGAATATCAGCTATTAATTTCAAAGTGTTATCGTATTCTTGGTCCACTCCTTGTCCGGGCAGAATACGACCTTCTTTCTCTGCTTCGGCGTGGTTGAACGATGCCTGTAACATAAGTCTTATTTAAGCTAAAGAATATGGAAGAAAAATGCAGAAAACAACACATTATAAGGGAATAACATAACATATAACATAAACATAAACGCTCACGCCGAATATCCCCGAAGGGGTTGGCAGAGGTACTAATACTTCTGAACATCACGTGACTTTGTCACCTGGGGTTCAGAGTACCCACGTTTTGCATGGACAGTGTACTCACGTGATAGGGGGCAGGCCTATCGCCGTTTTGTACGAATACACTGTCACATTACTAAGTACAACTCAGCTATGTGGGTTTCCTCACGATGTTTTCCCTCACCGTTAACAACCATGATAAATTAACCACACATATGTCTTTAGAAAAGACAAATTGGTGTAGGCCCGACCCAGGATTTGAACACTAGTCGTTTGCACGATAACCGAGTGTTCTACCCACTGGGCTATCACGGTTGCTAAGGGAATAATTAATTATAAGGGAAATAAGCTGAATAAACGTTTGGTTGAGAGTTATTAATATGACTTTCATGTTTAAAATTTACTTGGAAATAGGTAATCCCACTGGTTGGAGTAATTATCATAAAATGGCAAATAATCACACTTAACACTACAGAAATTTGTAATTAACTTTGTCATTTCAATCTGAGACGTTAAAAGTTTTGTTGGTTGAAATTGACTTCACCAGTAAGGATGAAAGATATACGATCGAAAGAAATAAAAAAAGGACACGGAAAGCCGATGTGAAAATCTTTGGGGAACCCACGGTGGCTGTTAATTAGCTGCGATTATGATGATAGATTTCTTACCTTAAAGAACGTCAAAGAATCTCTATAATCAGGAAACTTGCCATCAGGAGCAAACTGACTCAATTGTCTCAGTAAAATAGATTCGGTTCCTTTCAAAAGATCAACCAATTTGAGCGCAGCGGTAAAGCCATTCAAAACTGCTATGAAATCCAATACTTTTCTTTTGGAATATATTTTCTCTTCGTAGAAGATTGCACGCGCATCGGGATGTTCCTTTGAACGTTTTAGGTTACCTAGTGCGTGCACTCTGTAATAGAGATCATTGTTTAAATTCGCTTCATTTATTTTTTGAATTTATTTCTAGCCAGTTAATAAATGATGTTCGGTTTGACGGACCATTGCCTCTACGAGGATATCTTCGATAGCTATTAAAGGTTCAGCCATTTTTAGAAGTTGAGAATGTTGTGAAATAAAGTATTGTTAGTGATAGGTTTCTAACCACCTGCTTAACAAGCACCACATCAACATGCATTATATGACAACCAGGATAATGATGGAAAAATTATGTATCTACCTCTCACTTGGTCACATACGGGCATCTCACTCAGATCGTAACCTCGATATGTAGACTAACAGCAAATTTCAGATAGTGATTAAAAATGTAAGCGATGACATAACCAAATACCACGCGGGCGAAGCCGTGGGCGGAAAGCTAGTAATTTATATATTCAAGCTATTAAATCACGAACGCCATCTACATTTCACTGAGTGTAGTGCTGAACATTCAAACTTGATGATGATGATGATTGATGATTTATGATAATTCCAAGATTGCTCACTAGCTCAGATCGTAACCTCGATGTAAACTTACAGACAATTTCAGATAGTGATTAAAAACCTAATCTCACGCCTACAAGTTTCTAAAACAGATAGCTAAAGTTCAAAAATAGCAATTCCTTAGTCTCCATAGCTAATTGAGTGGGCACATAATATAAAATTGAGGTTATTTATTTAAGAGGGTTGGTGAGAGGTCTTCCACCAGCCAGCGATTTGGTTGATGATGATGAAGAGCGCAATGTCAAAAACCCCTTTAAAAGCCTCAGAACCCTAATTTGCCTAAAATAACAACGAAAAAAAACTGTCATAAACATATAATTAATGTAAATTAAGTTCGGGAGTATTGCAGCTTGGGATGCTATTGGTATAGCAAGCTGAAATATAATAACTTACTTGGCCAGCAATCGTTCCAAGTCAGGCAAGCCAGTCAAAATGGCCTGAGCTTCCTGACACAGCGCCCCGTTCTCATACAACGCTTTGACAGCCGCCTGTCTCTCCTCTATGACGTTACTGTTACAACTTGGCGTGCATACCCATTGGTATAGCAAGCTGGAATATGCAAATGATTGTATAAAGTGACTTGTTTATTATTTAAAAGTTTAATTTTATATTATTTGAGTGACTGAAATATAAAGGGAACATGAAAAAATACATAATTTTATAGATACACTCATGGAAAAATTCTTTAGAAGGGGTAGCCAGAGCTTCGGAATAAGAATTTCCTTAGCCAATTTTGGAAGTTGAGAGGGAAAGATTGTAAAATAACTACATTGCCCAAAAAAATCTTTTAAAAGCCCCAATATCCTTAGTAGCCTCATACGGACACCTATGGGAATTGGGTAGTGCTTTTCCAAGCCGACATTATACATCTGAAAAAGTAAAAAATGAATTTGTATCTGATTGAAAAGTTGTGATATTAGATCCAATGTACAAAGGGCATTCTCTCTTGACAGCTATAGCGCTTCTTAAGTCGAATTTACTGAGAGTAACCATAATGTAACATAAAAGCGTGCATAATAGCTGTTTAACGAAAACAATTTCAAAAAGAAATACTAAGATATCAGCAAATTGAAATATAAAATACACCAGCCCCACAAAAAAACCCCAAAAAAACTCACCGTTTCCCAAAAGCAGTAGAACAAAAATTCAACTTGTCATACAAACATCCTTCATCCTGTACTATCCTTAGATTCTTCAACGTTATCGAATCGAGCACCATCGAATTACTACTTTCCATTGGATATTCGCTCTTCATCTCTTGCGATAAGGTCGTATTTAGTATGTCGGGTGGCATGTATTGGGAAAACTGGGCCATTCCTAATATTTGTATGTCTAAGAGGCATTCTGTGAGGTAAGCTACGCAGCCACCTAAGGCTTTTACTGCTAAATAGCAGTTTTGGGCTGGAGTTAGACCTAATGCGTCACCTGAAAATATACATAGGAGTAGGAAGTTTAATTAAAGAAAAGATAATACTCTATTTTTTCAGAGTAACAGCTATAATAGTGTGCCTCAAATCATGAGCGATTTTGTTGAAGGCTAGAAGGAAGCTATAGTTCGCGCGTCATAATTATGAGTACTGGGACAGCTATCAAATTTACTATATAATACTATATAAATATTGAAATTGATGAAATTAAATTGGTAAAAGAGATCTATAGAGCCAATGTGGAAGGTAATGTTAGTAGAGGACAACCTCGGAGGACACATTTGGATCAAATAGAAAATGTACTCAAAAAGGCAGGTGTCCGTAGTACGAAGAATAAAAGAGCATGTATGAAAAGATTGATGGATGTGAATGAAGCTAGAGAGATTTGCCAGGATCGTACAAAGTGGCGATCGATAGTCTCTGCCTACCCCAATGGGAACTAACGGCGTGAGAATATGTATGTGTGTATGTATAAATATTTATTTATATTTGTTTGTCATGGGTCTGGTAGATCTAAACTGCTCCAATTTTGAGAATTTCGAGATTAGTTTTATACTATTATACCGCGACCAAGTAGAATTCTCATTAGGGAAGAGTAATTCTAATTAAACATTTTCCTTGCCTTTCGTTTGTCAAATTTGTGTAATATGTTCTGGTCGTTGGGCAGAAAAGATCTTCCTTATTAAGTTACTCGACATAATAGCTCGTTTATTACCCATTAAAATAACTAAATAAATATTATACGGACATATTATACACAGATCAAGCTAACCCCAAACTAAGTTAAACTTGAATTATGGGATACTAACTCGACGATATATTTAATATTATATAATACACATATAAATAACATCCAAGACTAAGAAACAATCATTTATGCTCATCAGATAAATGTTTCTCTCAGCGGGGATCGAACCCGCGACTTCCGGACCCAGAAGATAGTCACCTATCAACTCGGCCACGGTCGTCGTAAGGTTTAACACTTAGAAAGCTTCGTAAACTATTTAACCTCATTCGTCCTTCTAATTTAAGTAGTACAAAAAAGCAAATATCAAAATTACCATCATGCAAAAACGGCTTAATCCCACTAGGCCAGTCTCCATCAACATTAGTCCTATAATATTTTTCAGCGAGAGTTTTCAAAGTATTCTCTGGAGACCACATGTTTCGAGATTCACGACGCGCCGAGTGGCAATGGGTAGACAGCAGCTTGGTAGTTTTCGGTGTGCTTTTACGGTCGTAGATTAGCTGAAATTACAGGTATTTAATTTGGTATTAATGATTAGTGAGATGTTTAAGCAATTAAGATAGGATATAAAATGATATGAGATTTTGTAGAACAACCAACAGTAGCATTTCATTAATAATGAAATAAATCTTTATGAATATGCTGTGTAGTGTCGGCTTAGAATAGCACTACCCCATTCCTTCCGGTGGGTGTACGTAAGAAAGAAGCGACTAACGGACTTGGGGTTTTTAAGGGATATTTGGGCGATGCTGTTGGAGACTTTATTCTACCATCTTTTCCCCACTCAACTTCCAACAATGGCTGAGAAATTTCAAATTCCTCAGCCACTTTTCATCTTTATGAATAAGTTTTCGACAATAATTTCGATTATGTAATATTGCGGACTACAAACATGACAAGAAATTTCTAGAATAGAAAAATATCGAATTAGTATATTAAGAATTTATAGTATTACGTGAAGATATGTGGAATAGGTAAATCAAAAGTACATTATTGTTATAGATAGTTTTATTTATTATGTAGTGGGTAGTTATATATTTGAATAAAGTTAGTTGATTCTAAAACGGCATATATAATTGCCCTACTTATACATACGAGTATAAAAACATAACAATTATAACATTCTTAGCTAATATAGTATTTTAATCAATTACAATAGGCTATTTGACAGTAATAAAAATATACATTTCTTTTATCTCATCAAACTTAATATTGTTTTTTTGGAGCGATTTGTAATAACTCGAGATTAAAAAACTGCATTATTTTAACAAAATCCATCTCCTAAAATTAGTTTTTTTTTATGCAGCTGTCACGTGACTAAAAACGACCGTGATTGGCTATTTGATGACGTAAATGGTGTATAAGCAGAGTTTCGTTCCTTGGTGTTCGCTACTATTTTTCAGGATTTTATTGGATTTCTATCGCTTAGGATTGTTCTGATAATAAAAGTAATGATGGAAACTAATTTCGAGAAAGCTGACAGTCGAAATCTACCAAAAGTGGACGCAATAATGGTTGGCGTTTTCTTCAAAGATAATCCAGATTTCCATGCTGCTGAACTGAGGAATGTGAAAACATCAATGTAAGTATATCCTTCGTAACCATTGATATTAGATCACGTCCTACATTGTTATTGGCAAATCATAAAAATAACACACAACTTGTATGTAATTCTCGCAGTTGTATGACTATTTTTACGTTATGTCAGTTCCATCATATTTGTTACTTTAATATCTGTTTACCTTTTCAGGTCAGCGAGAGAAACGTATGGCGATGATGCCATTGGCTATGTACAACTTTGTCGCGAATCTGGGTTCTGCACAATGAAGTGCAAGATTTGTCCGGAGCACAAAGTGAGGGCTAGTTCCTACAACGTTACCATGGTTGTTAATGAAGAAAAGTATGAAATAGTGAGCTGTCAGTGCTTGGACTGTGCTGCTTCAGCTGGTGGCTGTAAGCATGCAGTTGCATTTTTAATGTGGGCCCATCGCCGAAGTGAGGACCCTCTACCACTGAAGTGGAATGTTATTGGAAAAAAAGTACACTTTCTAGAGTAGGGAGCTCCATAAAATTTATTACTTTAGTTTTTTAGGAGTCTTTATTGTTGTATTAGAGCATTGAGGCACTGCACAACATTAATAAGAACTCATTTCAATAATTTTACACATATGGTAAGAGTTAAATAAAAAAGAGAGAAATCTAAACTATTTTAAATCACCAACAACAATAAATAAACAATGATGATTATGCACTGTTGACGTCACTGGCCGCCATATTGCTAAAAGTCGCGTTTTGGCGGCATATTTGGATATTGCATTTTCTTTTTCGATTTTTTAATAAAATAGCTAAAATTAAGAGAGAAAAGTATTTTTTTAGGGCTCCTTATAAATAAATATATACCCTAAGGTAGTTTTCAAAACATCGTCAAATAGCCTATTGCCATTTTGTATTTTTTTTTTTGGTCATTGTTATTTAATTAGTTTTTCTTTTTAATTTATTTTCACTTTTCATGTTTTTATTTTTGCTTATGATAACAATACTCACCAAAGCCGGCGGATAATGTGCCAAAGTAGTGAGCAGTCTCGACGAATGCTTGTCATCTTTGAACTGACCAATATGGAACTGGCCTATCGAGGTGTCTATGAAGCATACTCCATATGTTGTTGAGCCTACGGTTTCCTGTAGGATATGTTGTTTAAATTACGTATGGTATGGTAGAATGGTAGCTAAAGCTCCAGGTATTAAATAACTTAATTGTGTAAAAACAGATTTGCCGTGTAGTGCCGGCTTAGAATGTCGCTACCCCTTTCTACCCACGGGTGTCGTAAGAGGCGACTAAGGGTATCGGGGCTTTTTATTGGATTTTTGGGCGATGCGGTTGGAGACCCATCACCAACAACCTTTATTTCACCATCTTTTCCCCACGCAACTTCCAAAAGTGGCTGAGGAATTTTTAATTCCCTAGCTCTGGCTACCCCTTCATGGGATTTATAGCCGTGAGTATATGTATGTAGGTATGTATAATGAATAATATCAGTAGCTCAGTCTTCACGTAATAAACTACTCTCAAACGATTCATGCTATGGGGGCATATATGCATAAAAATACGTTGAAGTTATTATTATCAGAATGAAATAAAAGGTAAAAATATGGCGCATTTTTATAGCCATGCAATAGTTGAAAAAACAGTAATACTCCCACAACTAATTTATCAAATATTACCCTTTAGCCACAGCCATCATATATTTCTCCTGCAATGCAATGAGCACATTTTGGTGCCTCGCACTGATAGATGGCAAATACTATTATTCCTCTCAACTAACATAAACATATAAAACTGATACTAATCTCTGCCTATCTCTTAAGCCACAGCCACCATATAGTTAGCCGAGGCCACCGCTGGTCCATTATCTTGCAACGAGCACACTTGGGTTCCTCGCACTGAGAGTTGGCATATTCTATTATTCCTCTCAACTAACATAAAAATATAAAACTAATACTAATCTCTGCCTACCTCTTCCGCCACAGCCACCATATAGTTAGCCGAGGCCACCGCTGGTCCATTATCTTGCAACGAGCACACTTGGGTTCCTCGCACTGAGAGTTGGCATATTCTATTATTCCTCTCAACTAACATAAAAATATAAAACTAATACTAATCTCTGCCTACCTCTTCCGCCACAGCCACCATATAGTTAGCCGAGGCCACCGCTGGTCCATTATCTTGCAACGAGCACACTTGGGTTCCTCGAACTGAGAGTTGGCATATCTCTCGTTTTACCACTTTGTCGAACTTACTGTTTTGGCCGGCTGAAATAATTATGTATGAACGTATTAATATTAAGGACAGAAAGCTATGATTTTTATATGATACTATTGGTTGGCTCAGGCTTAGTATGGTTAGTGTGTTTTAAATTGGATTTAACTGTACGAACATATTGATCCTATGTTTCTCCCTATGTCATTTTGTGTAAAGTTATGACACTATCCTATGACACTTCTGAAAGTTGCTTGTAGCCGCTTACGATTTTTATTACACTTTTGAGCTATTACGAAGCCCATTAATTTTGACATGCAAGTAAATATTTTATCTTAATAATTTTAGTATAAAAAAATATATGATGTTAAAATAAGCAATTGCAATAAGAGAAGACCCATATCTTTGTGGACTAGATCATGTGCACATAAGGTCTACTTACTACCAGAAGCAAGATATAAAAAGATAGTACAAAATCCTTACTTCTCCTGCATCGTTCCTGCATCATATCTGGCGTTTCTGTTTGTTCAACCCGAGCCACTTTGTATCCCTTAGATACCAGAGTTGAGGCCATTCTTGCATAGGCACTCTCTGGGAAGCCTGAGTGGGCGAATTCTCCCTGGAAATAATATAGTGTTGGTTGGAATTATTAGATTGATCTTATGTATTAGGCGTATGAAAATAAATTTCTCATCTGTCCTTGAAAGATATGAACCAATAATCCTTTATTTTACCATTACCCAAACTTCTAGAGAGGTTTCTAACTCTAAGGCTTTGGTTGCCTCTTTTTGGTATTTATCACTGTGACTATATGCATGTGCGGAAAACAAGCCGTAGAAACTCCAATCTAAATATAATAAGTTAGTAAATTTTTTTTAAATACCTTCATATAAGAGAATCCAAGTTCGTTGACCCCGACAGCAGCGTCCATATGGTACAACTCGTAGAACTTGCCCACTTTGAAAAACAGCACGCAGTCGAAATGGGAGGACTTCATTTCCCACCATTGACGATGAGCCTGTAACAATATATAAGTGTGATTTCATTATTTTTTTAATAATGACAATTTTTATGTATTTGCGAAGAAAAATAAATACATGGAAACATGTCCATAAAGAGCTTATTCCATTACACTTTGTCGTTGCTGAATTCAGACGTCCTTGGAAGTTACTGCCGCAGACGCTTGTTATTCCACTACACAAATTTCAGTTTGAACGTTATTCCACTAGTCTGAATTCAGATTCTGTGACTTTCAGACGTCTTCATTCAGACAAATGGAATAAGCTCTTTAGCAAGTTTCATCAATAGTTTGATAAACGGATATCTGCAACGTGCCGTTTAACCAATTTAAAAATAAATATCTTTGTTGATGCTTTGTTCCCTTCTTCTATATTAAATATTGACTAATGACATCAGAGCGAAATAAAATGTAACAGATACACACTTCAAATAATTCTCCTGTCTATGTATTTTCCTATACCTCTGAACAGGAGCAAAAGAGATATATGTGGTGTTTATTTTTTATTTTTACCAAATCGAAAAACTAAGTTGATTTTTCGAACACATCAAGTGACTAAGAACTGGACAGAGTTTTTTTTTATTATTTCATATCAAACTATGATGCAGATTCACACATATGTCTTTGAAGAAAGTAAGCAGAAAGAATTCTTTTAGTTTATTCACTGAAACTGTAAACATTGGGAAAATGATAACTTTAAAAAGACAAGAGAATCATTTTGTATCTTTCCTTGTTATTTGTGTGTAACTTAATAGCATTTCTTTTATGGGTTTGAGGTAGTATTTTACAGTTAATACTAAACAAAAAGTCTAGGTGTCCAAAAAAAAAATTTTTTTTAAACAAAACTGTTTTACCGGTGTTTGACTCTTATAGAAGTCAGGTGGTATGTAAAGAGTGCGAGGATCATAATCCGGATGATCAGGTCTTCTTTTCTGAGCGTCCCTGATTTTCTCTGGCTTAAGGAACTCAAGTTTGCAATGAACCCAGTTTCCATCTTCTGAGACTGGCAGCTGATTCTCTTGAACTTCTATGGGCTTGGCTGGTGTGGATGGCCTAAACATTAATAAAAAAAAAGATATTAGATGAGCTGATCTAGCTGACCTTCATTTTACAGTTCTTTGATTTTGACAATTTCATAGAATACAAACTCTGAAGCATGAGGTGAAAATGTAGAATATTATTGACACATTTATTTTATTTATCATTAATACATCATACATATACTCACGCCATCATTTCCCATTTGAGTAGGCAGAGACTATTGATTGCCACTTTTTATGATCCTGGCAAACCTCTCTAGCTTCGTTTTCATCCGTCAATCTCTTCACGATTAATGTTTTTTAAAATTAAATTATTATATTATTGTCTAAGAAATAAATGAATTTATTTCAGTTTTAGCTAAGCGCTATAACTCTTACTTTCATAAACACTTTGCAAACATAATTTGATATGTACACTTACTTGACATTGCTACTCCTTGGTGTTTTCTGGACTTTAGGTGAAGCATTAGGTTCATATGCAAAACTGTCACTTATTTTCTTTCCTGGGGTGTCCTTCTCTTTAGGAGGACTACATTTATTGGCTGCTGAAATAATCAATAATTGACTTTAGAGACTACTAGATCATTCAGACGCAATGCTGCAATGCAATGCAGAAGCAATGCCGAACCTGAATCCACAGCTCACTAGAAGACTCTTGAACCTAGACAGGAGAAAACTACGAATGGTTACAGGTATCATAACGGGACACTGCTCACTAAACAAACACTACTTTACACTAGGAATCACAGACAGCCCACTATGCAGAGCCTGCATGAAGACAGAAGAGACGGTAAATCATGTAATGTTCGAGTGTAACACCTTGAACGACCAACGCCACACCAACTTGGAAAACACAGGTAGTATGACAAATCACTTAAAACATATTACACAACTAGTTGACTTCTGGATGGAGCTCGGGTGGATAGAATGACGGCCGTGGCCCACGTGAAATGGCCCTGTAGTGACCAATTGCGGAAACCATTTATCTAATCTATCTATCTATCTATGGGTGCCACCTCATTCTTTAACCCATCTCTATCTGCAATATAAGTAGAAGTTTTCCCAAAAAGATATACAGGAGTATCTGACAGTCATGGCTATAAATCTCATAAATAGGGTAGCCAGAGCTTAAGAATCAGAAATCACTGAGAGACACCTTGTAAGTTCAGAGAAAACATTGTACAATAAGTCATTGTTGACGAGTCGAGTGGATAGGCTACTAGCTTCTCAGTCCGGAGGTCGCGGGTTCGATCCCCGCTGAGGGCAACATTTATGTGATGAGTAAAATGATTGTTTCTTAGTCTTGGATATTATTTATATGTGTATTATATAATATTAAATATATCGTTGAGTAAGTATCCCATAATACAAGTTTACTTAGTTTGGGGCTAACTTGATCTTTGTAAAATATGTCTGCATATATATTTGACAACCGTGATAGCCTAGTGGGTAGAACACTCGGTTCTCGTGCAAGCGACTAGTGTTCAAATCCCGGGTCGGGCCTACACCAATTTGTCTTTTCTAAAGACATATGTGTGGCTAATTTATCATGGTTGTTAACGGTGAGGGAAAACATCGTGAGGAAACCCACATGGCTGAGTTGTACTTAGTCATGTGACAGTGTATTCGTACAAAACGGCGATAGGCCTGCCCCCTATCACGTGAGTACACTGTCCATGCAAAACGTGGGTACTCTGAACACCAGAGTCATGTGATGTTCAGAAGTATTAGTACCTCTGCCAACCCCTTCGGGGATATTCGGCGTGATATGTTAAATGTTATGTTATGTATATTTATTTATTTGAATTGTTATTAATAGTTCTGCAGCTAACCAGCCAAATTTTTTAATTATTTTTTTCGAATGGATTGGTTGCTGCTGGCCTTGTGGTCAGTGCGGCTTCACCGTGACTTTAAGTGTGCCGGGCAGCTGAGGGCCGCCTTGGCGGGGCAAAGTTGGGGTGATCAGGGATCCTATCAAAGTATCTACATGAGATTTCTTTTAAGTAATCCTTGATTGTATTGAGTTCTAAGTCTCTGAGGAGATCATAGTTCCTAACATACCAACCTACCCCTACAGCTTTGCGCATGAACCTATTTTGTATCACCTGGAGGTGGTGAATCAAGCCCTCTCTGGCGTTGCAAAACATCCATATATATACTTACGGCCACATATCCCAAAAAGGGGTAGCGAGAGCTATAGAGCAACATTGTAAAACAATCACTCAACAATGCCAAAATTTTAATATGATAAGCCTCGGAAGACACCTGAATTAGTATTTGTTCAGAACTAATAAGTAAATGTAGATATGTATATTTAAAATATAAAGAAAGTCACCTTTGTTTTCAGTATCAGAATCATCAGAATCAGGCTCAATTCTGATTCTCTTTCTTTTTTTAATAATAGCCACTGTTTCATCGTCACTGGTCTGGGCTGGAGATGTGGTTGGGGACCTTTCACGCTTCTTACCTGAAATATTATTAAGCTGTCTTAAAAAGGAACACAAATAAGGTGTGTGCTAAGATTATGTTATTTCAGTTAGTTTGTCACAAAAGTTGTGCTAAAGAGTGAGCTCTGACATGCCTCATGCTCTTTCTTCTTCCAGTGCTACAGTGAATAAATTTCATTTTATTTTGTATTCCTATTACTATTTTATCAAAAAATAATTTGTTTATTTATTACACTGTAAAACTTATACTACATAGATAAATAAGTATTAAAATCACACACATATTTAAATTATTCAATCAGCTAATACATATTTTACATACACATACTCATGGCTATAATTCCCTAAACGGTGTAGCCAGAGCTTTAGAATGAGAAATTCCTCAGCCACTTTTGGAAGTTGAGGGGAAAAAAATAGTTGTAATAAATGTTTTTGGTGACGGGTCTCCAACCACATCGCCCAAAAATCACTTGAAATTTATGTCAAAAAAAGTCAGAGTTCTTCAAAATTAAGATAAATACTAAAAAATGTTTAAGTCAAAAATTTCAAATTTATCGTTAATCTGTTGCTTCGGAACATGTTCGTAAAGAGAAGAAGCAACAAAGAAACTCTTTACATTCACATTTTTAATTGTTTTCAAAATATGTTTTGTACAATTTCAGTTTATTAACATGTTTTTACTTTATAACAGATTTTCTATGCGACCAAACCAAATGTATCCCCTATACCCTTAGTCTCCTCTTACGATCACCCACGGGTAGAAATGGGTTAGTGATATTCGAAGCCAACACTACACAGAAATACATAAATATAATACATATTTTATATTTATGTTATTCAAGAATATTAACTACATGATTTTTTTTAAATGATGCGTCACCATCATATTAGGTGAGTTCAATAGAATCATGAATTCATGAGACTCTTATAATATACAAAGAAAATATAAATACATAATACATCGAGGGTATAACCCTCAATACCTAACCGGTGAGAGGAAACTATGCATTGTTTATTTATTTACTTTGTAACTTGAATTGTAATTAACATGAAAGGCAGGAATTTTTAATAAATAGTAGAATATTTTCCATACTTACTTTCATTCAATATTTCATCTTTACACACTACCAAAGGGCTTTCTGCTTTATCTGAGTCTTGAGATTTAACTTTTTTGTTTGGAGGCGTTTTGGAAAAGTAATTAAAAAGTGTATTCGAGGCAGGGAGACTATTCCTCTTAGACATGGCTATTCGTTTCGTTTTATCAATAAAAATCCAAACCAAAATCCGACTGGAAAATGAAAATATACTCCAAATTTCGGTTTTGGCGCAAAATTATTTTTGAAGTTTTTGACATTGACATATTATCAAAAACTTCAAATTCTCTAAAGATACGTTGACATCATCAAAGTATATTTTGTTCATGAAATATCATGTGGGGATTATTACTAAGAAATAAAGGAAATATTTTTTTTAAATATTAATATATTAGAGTAAGATCCCGGTGGCCCCAGACGTTACTTATTTTCTCATAAGAAATATAAATGGGATAAAGTAGTGTTAGTACGTACTTTGAGTGTGTGCATACCTGCTACCTTGGGTCGACGGCCAATTCATAGGTACCAGGTGCTAAAGGTAGATAAATACAGTGCTGATTTTTCTTAAATTCTCAGTGCTGATTTTTACATATGTTTTAGATATTGTTGTTAAAAATTAATAATCATTATTGCCAGACACTTTCCATCGGCGCTTACCCTTACCAGACGCTTTAAAACTTTAAAAAAAAAAACATATTCTTACTTACAATCTCACTCTTAATTTTTATGTATGATCCTTGGGGAACTATTTGAACACCCCTGGTCAGCAGCCAGACCAATTGGAGGGGTCAAACATCCCCCCAGACACACATAAAGTGTCGCTATGTGTATAAGCGCGAGGTCATTATTTGTACGCTTGAGTGTGAGAGAGATATCTATTTATGGATATCTTTCTTATACTTAGGCTACTATACGTGTTCTATCTTTGGTGGATAGACGGTGTAAATTAAATGCTTACAATGCTTTACAAATTAATATATTTTAAAAGGTTGTTAATGGTACAACGGTCGTAGGTTAAGTGACATGAGTAGACAGATTTGTATATAGTATCTTTAAGCGCCTGACGTACGGGTGACGGCAATTGTTTTCTTGATTGTATTCTTGCGTAATATTTTGTTCAGGCGTTAAGTCTGAACAAGAGATTGTAAGTAAGAATGTGTTATTTTTTTTGAAGCTTTAAAGCGTCTGGTAAGGGTAAGCGCCGATGGAAAGTGTCTGGCAATAATGATTATTAATTTTTAACAACAATATCTAAAACATATGTAAAAATCAGCACTGAGAATTTAAGAAAAATCAGCACTGAATTTATCTACCTTTAGCACCTGGTACCTATGAATTGGCCGTCGACCCAAGGTAGCAGGTATGCACACACTCAAAGTACGTACTAACACTACTTTATCCCATTTATATTTCTTATGAGAAAATAAGTAACGTCTGGGGGCACCGGGATCTTGGACTATATGTATTGTTTTCACTCAGATGAATGGAAATCGATCATTCTTATCGAAAACGAAATTTCGATTGTAATTGTAACTCGCAATCCGCCTGTGTCGAAAGTTTTCTTTCCTGGATTGATTAGTGAAGTTGCTAATACTTACGTATTACTTTTACTATTATATGTATATATATATATTTTTTGCTGTGTAGTGTCGGCTTAGAATAACACTACCCCATCTCTTCCCGCGGGTGTCGTAGAAGTCGACTAAGGGACTAGGGCTTTTCCATCTTCGCCCTTACACCAATCCAAGGTCTGCCGCGCCGAGGGATGCGTGGCCAGGGGTGAGCCTGGTCGCTAGCGTGCCGCCGTCCCGGAGCTTGGTGCACTCCGGGTACTAAATAACCTTACCTAGTCAAGCGGGGCTCTGGCTAGGTGGACAGTTTACTTCCCTTGCTTCTCGTGGGTCCAATATGTGTTCCAATTCTAATAAACACGGAGGCGGCGATGTAGCTCGCCACTCATCACGCCATGGTTTCTCACGGGGCGAAAAGTGGGCTAAAGAGACCCGCTTCAGTACGATGAATGTATGTGGAGGAATGTTTGAAAAATTAGATGAAGTATGTATGATTATGAATGAAAGAAAACTGGATTTTCTATGTTTAAATGAGACGAAGCGTAAGGGAAAGGAAGTTTCACAACTTGGCAACATCACAGCAATCTGGTCTGGAGTCGCTGACAATGACCGAGCTAGCCAAGGAGTGGGACTTCTGATATCTGAAAGGATGGCTCAGTGTATGAAAGATTACGAATGTGTGAGTCCAAGGCTCCTGTGGATTAAGGTGGAATTGGGACTAGTCCGGATGCGCATAATTTGCGTTTATGCTCCGGACATGTCTAAATCCCTATCCGAGAGGGAGGAGTTTTGGAATCTGTTAGACGATGTTGTGAATGGGTGTGATCAGAATGAGAGACTTATAATGTTAGGAGATTTTAATGGCTGGGTTGGTGTGTCACGCAACGGTTGCGAAAGAGTTTTAGGAAAGTTTGGCGATCAAAGAATGAATGAGAATGGTGAGAAATTGATTGAGGTATGTTTGGAGAGGAATCTTTGTGTTACAAACACGTTGTTTAAACACAAAGATATCCATATGTATACAAGACAGAGGTGAAGCGAGAGAAGTATGATTGATTTTGTGATAGTTGATGAAAGGCTGAGAGCAAAGGTTGTTGACACCAGGGTCTATAGGGGCACGAACGTTGGCACAGATCACTTTCTCGTTATATCACGATTAAGGGGTCTGTGTACGCGTTGGCGTCACAGGCCTAAAGTGTCAACAACGGATTTTGCGAGAATAAAAGTGGAAAAACTGCAAGAAGATGAAAATATCAGAGATGAATATGTGAGAAAATTGGATGATAGACTAAGTTGCGTGGAGATGAAGGATGAAATGGAAATAGAAGAAGTATGGGATGTGCTCAAATCGACGATGGTTGAATGTGCGACGGAAGTTTGTGGTGTGTGTAAAAGGTCAAATAGACCACCAACAAGTTGGTGGGATAAAGTTGTGAAAGAGGCGGTTGGAGATAAGAAGAAAGCGTGGTTAGATTTACTAGCGATTAAAGCTAGCAAACGGATGAATGCGAGTGTAACTGACGATGTAGTGCAGAAAAGTGAAGATGAATATAAGAGAGTTAAGAATGAGGTGAAGAAGAAAATAGAAAAGAAAAAGCGGGATTTGCAAGAGTGGTGTGAGAGGAAACTTTCTGATAATTTCCGGAATAACCAAAAGTTATTCTGGAAGTATATCCGGAAGGAAAAGGGAGTTTCCCAAAACACGAGAGTGAGTGTAATAAGAGATGAACAGGGTGAATTGGCGACGGATGAAAGTAGCATGTAACGGGTATGGAAGAATTATTTTGAGGGACTGTTTGAAAAAGAGGATGCATCCATTTCTTCGCCAATCGACAGTAATGTTGATTGGAACGAAGAGATGGGTGATTTCAGTGACAGTGAGATTAGTATGGATGAAATAATGAAAGCAATGAAAAGTATGAAAGTAGGGAAGGCGGCAGGGTATGATAGGATTACTATAGAAATGCTGAGGGCTGGTAAAGGGTTGGTGGCTTCTTGGTTGTACTTCCTTTTCCAAAAATGCTGGTCGAGTGGCAAAGTTCCACGAGACTGGTGCAAGGCGGTGATTGTGCCTCTATATAAAGGAAAGGGGTCACACCAAGAGGCTAAAAACTACCGCGGCATCAGCTTACTCAGCATTGTTGGTAAATTGTATGCTAAGGTACTGATTGAAAGAGTGATGAATGAAACTGATGAGAAAATATGGGATGTGCAAGCGGGATTTAGGAAAGGAATGGGATGTATGGATCAAATATTCTCTCTAAGGAGCATCGCTGAAAAGTACTTAGCTAAGAACCAAAAGGTGTATTGCTCCTTCATTGATTTAGAGAAGGCGTATGATAGGGTGGTAAGAAAGTGTTTATGGGAGGTGTTATCCAAGTTCGGTTTGGGGAGTCAACTTATACGTGCATTGGTATCACTCTATGAGGATTATAGTGCATGTGTAAGAGTAAACGGGGAAAACACTGACTGGTTCGGAATCTCTAGGGGTGTCCGACAGGGATGTGTAGCTTCTCCGTGGCTCTTCAATTTGTTCATGGATGACTGTTTGACAGAGTTGCGTGAAAGTGATTATGGACTAAGAATGAGTGGTTTCATCATTAAATGCCTCTTGTATGCTGACGATCAAGTGCTACTTGCATCATCGGCAGAAGAGTTGCAAGAGATGATGAATATTGCATGTGAGTCTTTTGTAAGAAAGGGAATGAGGGTGAATGTGGATAAGACCAAAACAATGGTTTTTGAGAGACAGGAAGATGTGACAGAATGCGTGATTGCGATTGATGGTAAGGATGTGGAACAGGTGAAGGAGTTTGTATATCTGGGAAGTTTGTTTACAAGGGATGGAAAATGTGATGAAGACATTGAAAGAAGAGTGAAAAAGGGTAATGCGGTAAATGGAGCAATGAATAGCCTAATGATCAGTCAATCGGTGTCTGAAAAGGCCCGAATGGCTGTGCATGATGCTGTTCTTGTTCCTACGCTTATCTATGGAAGCGAATGTTGGGTGTGGCAGAAGAAGCATGAGAGCAGAGTGAATGCAGTAGAGATGAGGTCCCTCAGAAAAATTTGTAATGTTAGATTGTGTGACCGAGTGAGAAATAGCGTTATTCGTGAAAAGTGTGGTGTGAAAGATGATATTGTAAGAAAGATAGAAAAAGGAATGTTGAGATGGTTTGGGCACATAGAGAGGTTGGATGATAGAAAATTGGTAAAAGGGATCTATAGAGCTAGTGTGGATGGTAATGTTAGTAGAGGACGACCACGGAGAACACACTTGGACCAAATTGAGAGTGTGCTCAAAAAGGCTGGCGTCCGAAGTATGAAGAATAAAAGAGCATTTATGAAAAGATTGATGGATGTAAACGAAGCTAGAGAGGTTTGTCAGGATCGTACGAAGTGGCGATCGATAGTCTCTGCCTACCCCAATGGGAATTAATGGCGTGAGTATATGTATGTATGTATATATATATATATATATGTATATTATATATTTCTAAATTTATATTATCTTTTATTTCTCTTAATACGTTTGTTTCTAAACCAGTTATTAATCGAACTAAATATATTTATCTTGCATTATTTTAATATAATATGTTTCCCAATTTATCTAAAGCACTGACTAGTTTTGTTTACATTTTATCATTGTTAAGACTTTAATATCACTTTTACTTGTAAACATTGGAAGACTCTGGTGACTGTAATACGGGTTCGACCTAGTACAGCATCAGCGTGTGTAAACGACCATATTTTTCTTTTGTAAACTTTTTATGTCGTATTTTATTTTAAGTCTTATTCATTTGTGTTTTTTCCTGAATAAATAATCCTTAATATTTAATTTAAATGCACGAATGGCGTCTATTATATTTCTAACTCGAAAATTATTCATTTCACAAAATGTCTTATCAAAACTTTACTACCCACTTCTGCGGCGCGCTTGACTTGCTACTCCCGCCGTCACGGAGTTTTATTTTACACATTCATACTTACATATACGAGGACGAAGCTTGAAAAATTTGCTAGGCTCATACGAGGCGATCGATAGTCGCTGCTCACCCCAATGGTAGTTCTAGCGTAAGTATATATATGTGTATTAGAATAGAATAACTCTTTAGTGCACATCAAACACAAATTTACAAAAATAATAATATGATCAAACAGTTTATTACGTTATTGTTCAAATAAACTAAAATAATATTTTAACTCATCACATTCTCTGCAGTGTTATGGGATAATGCTTTTCTAACACAAAACTACACAGCTGCATAAATAGTTTATCTTTAAAAAAAAAATGGTAACAAAACTTTTAAGTAATACATGCTTTGCAATGTTTAAATAAATGTACTAAAAGCTTAAAAAATAATAAAAAAGATACAACCGTGGGCATTATACACATAGGCATAGAAAACTAGACTAGACTAAAATAAAACCGTGGGACACGACACATGGATGTCTTAGTACTTTTGCCACACTATTTAATAAAATAGTATTTTTTTTTGTGTTTAGAAAAGTATTTTCTTGTAGTTCTATTTTTTCTACGAATTGCACACAGGGTTGTGAAATATTTGTACTGTAATGCAATTATTTCTTTACTTAAACACTTAACAATTAAAGCATGGCGCGAGTAGGTTATTTCATATGCGGCGTTTAATCTATGCAGTGATTTTTGTTCCAAGGATATTATAGCTGTAGTTTTGATACAGTTTACTGGTTCCTATATTAAAAATCATGGACGATTAATACTTCTATGATTATATCTCTAAAATATAATAACTCGAGAGTTTAAATAAAACCAAGTAGCATGATTAAGTTTTTTTATTTGAATTTTAAAACAAATTAATTACAAATGGATTTACAAAATATTTTTGTATAAAATGGCAGTACCCAAAAGTTCTTTAAATATTTAAATGCAGCACATTTACAACAATTTATGCGTTTCTCTGGTCCAAATAAGTGACTTTACATCAAGATGCATATAAAGTGCACAGTGGACAGAATTTCTATATGTTTCATTGATGACTATGGTCATAAATTTTACATAACTAGCCCTGCTAATGCTCATATTTAAATAAACAACACTGAAATTAGGTAATTACGTAAAACTCATATTCTTAATGTCTAATTGTAAGCTACCAATAACCTCTTGTGATTCATGAAACATTGCACTAATTATATTTATAACCAAAAGCTTATTTGGTAGCTTAGTTAATTCACTAATATATTTTTGGTAGACTAACAAACTTAAATGTACAGTCGTCTGAATCCATGGCATTAACATCTTGATTGCTCTACATTCAATAAATTATAATATAAGTATTACTTACTATACATTCCATAAACAATCGAAATTCAATTAATAAAAAAATATATCTTATAGTACTTTCACATAGTTTTTAAAACTAAATTTATTGTACGACATTCTATCTCTTTCTATCAAGTGTATCACTGGTATTCATGACTAAATTTTAAATAAAATTAAAGGAATGCAAAAATAATTGGTCACAAGAAGACATGAATTCATATGTCATATCTTTACAGACCCTAAATAAAATTTCGTAAAAGTTTACGTATAATAATCATAAAAAATATATTCATAAATAATAGGTTTACAACATTTACAATAAAAAAGAAAGATAATTTTGTATTCCACACTCACTATATCTTTTAAGATTACGACAGAACGATCAGATTTTTTTTGAGACATGGCTATAATCACTGACTGATTTTATTTTAGGACATTTATTTAAATGGATAAACTTAGTGAAATAAATAATCAATATTTTGCAATTATACTTAAATTAGTTCTTCCCTTAACTTGACAATTTGATTAACTGGCATGTTTCAGAAATATGTGTTATTTCTGAAACATGCTAGACAACAACAAATTCAGAAAAATCATGAAGCAAATTCTATTCTTTTCATATACAAAATTGTACGACGCATACAAAAATTTTCCCTTTCGGCGTGTCAGTATTCTATATTAAATAAAACTCACTTTAGATTATTGACAACAAAGAGAATGACTATGTACACCTTACTGATCAAAGATATCTGGAAAATAAAATATTCTGTTTTTGCAAACTAAAGTAACAGCACATTAACTAACAGATATTTTAAGCTTTTTAACTCGGACTAACTTAGAAAATCAGACATATAACTGTATCAAAGTTGGCGCTTATTATAAGATGAAACATTAATATGTTGCTGTTAATAGATATTTTTTATAATTCTTTTCAGACTGTCAATCTAAAATGTAGTTTTTTGAAGTATGTGCGTTAAAATCCATATATAGATCTATACTTTTTTAAATCCGAATTTCTTATGAACCTAGATACATACATGTGCGTACATGTGTACGCTCATGGCCAAAACTCCCAAAAGTGGTAGCCAGAGCTTCAAATCTAGAAACTCCTCAGCCACAGTTGGAAGTTGATAGGGGACAAGATGTTAGAAATTAAGTATCATTGGTGATTGGTCTCCAAACGCATCGCCCAAAAACCACTGAAAAATAGCCGTGAGTAGAAAGGGGTAGTGACATTCTAAGCCAGCACTACACGGCTAGAAGTCTCATTATTTTTTTACATAATAATCTGAGGCTCAGGCACCGATTGAGCGATGGATTTGTTCGGTAAAACCTGTCCTCCATTCACATACAGTTCATCTTTGACTATAACATCTTCTCCTAAGACCGTGCAATTCTCCATCCTCACCCATCTACCGACTACAGACCTCCAGCCTACTATGCAACTTTCCAGCCAAGAGTGCTGGCGGACACAGGCGCCTCGGAGGATTGTGCTACGCTTTATACAGGCTCCTGGAAAGAAATGATTATAAGTCATTTAGAATATTTTTCTGAATTATTTTAAGGCTTTTAAGTAAAAGAGATAAATACATACATACTTATACTCACGGCTATAAATCCCTCGAAGGGGTAGCCGGAGCTAAGGAATTAGAAATTACTCAGCCACTTTTCGAAGTGGGGAAAACATGGTAAAATAAAGGTGGGTGATGGGTCTCCAACCACATCGCCCAAAATCTATTAAAAACCCCAATACCCTTAGTCGTCTCTTACGTACACCCACAGGAAGAAACGGGGTAGTGCTATTCTAAGCCGACACTACACAGCTAGTAGGAAACTTCTCAAATATCGTGATTTTATAATGTGTGTTCACGGAGAAAGTTTGTATTAAGATATGAACCTGAGCAGCCGTTATGAGTTACAAAACATACTAACTAAACCTTCTTATGATATATTTTATAACTTACTTACTTACTTACTTATACTCACGCCCAATATTCCCATTGGGGTAGGCAGAGACTATCGACCGCCACTTAGTACGATCTTGACATACCTCTCTCGCTTCCCTTACATTCATTATTCTTCTCATACATGCTCTTTTATTCTTCTCACTTCGGACCCCCGCCTTTATAAGAACGTTTTCTATCTGGTCAAGAAACGTTTTACGAGGCCGTCCTCTACTAACAATCCCATCTACATTGGCTCTATATATCTCTTTCGCTACTTTATTTTCATCCATCCTCTCTATGTGCCCAAACCACCTCAACATTCCTTTTTCTATCTTGCATACTACGTCATCTTTCAAACCTACTCGTTTACGGATTACAGTATTTCTCACTCTATCACACAGCCTTACATTACATATACTTCTGAGGGATCTCATTTCCACTCCATTAACTCTACTTTCATGCTTCTTCTGCCATGCCCAACATTACCATACATCAGCGTGGGAACCAGAACAGCATTATGCACAGCCTTTTCTGACAACGACTGGCTCAACATCAGGCTGTTCATGGCTCCATTCACCGCGTTTCCCTTTTTAACTCTCCTTTCAATATCTTCCTCACATTTTCCATCCCTAGTAAACAAACTCCCCAGATATACAAATTCTTTCACTTGTTCCACTTTCTTACCATTTATAACAATGTCACATTCTGTCATACTTTCCTCTCTTTCAAAAACCATTGTTTTGGTTTTGTCCACATTCACTCTCATTCCCTTTCTTTCGAAAGACTTACACGCAATGTTCACCATCTCCTGCAACTCATTTACCGTTGATGCAAGTAATACTTGATCGTCAGCGTATAAGAGGCATTTAATGATGAACCCACTCATTTTCAGTCCATAATCACTTTCGCGCAGTTCTTTCAAACAGTATTTTATAAGTTGTAGTCAATATGTCCATTTGAAGCTAGTGTGCCGTGGAAAATTTATCGCCTTTTAGCGTTAAACTATTTCAATAAAATGTAATACTTTACCACAATAACATGTAAATATAACAACAACACAATAGTACTACGAGGGCTGCTATTTATGTATCCGGAATAAAAAAAAGAAACAAACATATATCAATTAATATGGTTTTATTGCTTCTCAAAATATTCGCCGCTCAGATCTATACACTTTTGCATGCGTTGAAACCAATTTTCATAGCACTTTTTCCACTCAGACTGAGGTATCTCCAAAACGTGCATTTTGAACGCATCGACTGCCTCTTCGCGGCTCGAAAAACGTTGACCACGTAATTTTTTCTTCACATTTGGAAATAAATAAAAATCATTGGGTGCCAAATCAGGGCTGTACGGCGGATGACCTGTCAATTCGATCTTTTGAGCTTCTAAAAACTGAGTTGTGACGGCCGACCTGTGACAGCTAGCATTGTCGTGATGCAGAATGATTCTACGTTGTCGGTTAGTCTTTCTTATTTGTTCAAAGACTTCCGGCAAACAAATGGTCGTATACCACTCCGAATTAACAGTTTTACGATTCTCTAAAGGCACTGTAGCTACATGGCCATTTATACCAAAAAAACAAGCGACCATTTGCTTCAATGTGCTTTTTGCACGAATAACTTTTGTTGGGTTCGGCTCATCTTGGAACACCCACACCGTGGACTGCTGCTTAGTTTCGGGGTCGTAAGCGTAGATCCAAGATTCGTCACCTGTGTAGATATTATAAACAGCTTTTGACGCACCACGGTTGTATTTTTTTAACATTTCTTTGCACCAATCGACACGAGCCTGTTTTTGATCAATACTCAAGTTGTGCGGAATCCAACGGGAGCAAATTTTTTTTACAGCTAAATGTTCATGAAGTATCTTATGTATGCTCGTCATACTAATGCCCAGAGATGCCTCTATCTCACGATATGTAACATGACGATCTTGAGTTATTAGTTCCCGGACAGCATCGATGTTTTGAGGTACAACGACCGTTTTAGGGCGACCTTCTTTAATTTCATCAGTAAGCTTAGATCGTCCACGATTAAACTCGCTAAACCAGTGATACACAGTGGTCTTTGAGGGTGCTTCATCCCCAAAAGTCGAAGTAAGCTGATCGATGCACTGTTTTTGAGTTAGACCACGCCGAAAATCGTAAAAAATCATGGCACGAAAATGTTCACGAGTTAAATCCATGGTGGTGAAGACACGCAATTTTCAAAATGACGCTACGATGTGAAAACAATTGACAGTCACATAAAAATAAATGTATTCTAAAGCTAAAGAGTTCTATTTTTAAATGATGTAATTACTTTTTAAATTATTGTTCTGTAAGTGTCCAGTTCCGGATACATAAATAGCAGCCCTCGTATAATGAAATGACCTTGAGGTTGTATTAACCAGATAGAATAATAGTGTATACAGTGTAATTGAAAATAGCATGTTTTAGATTTTATACTTTTAATTGGAAATTACTTTGAACTCTACGATAACTATATGTTAGGTCATTTTGATTTTAGAAGTTTTGTTGACATACATACACTTACATACATACATATACTTACGCTATTAGTTCCCATTGGGGTAGGCAGAGACTATCGATCGCCACTTTGTACGATTCTGACAAACCTCTCTAGCTTCGCTTACATCCATCAATCTTCTCGTAAATGCACTTTTATTCTTCATACTTCGGACGCCTGCCTTTTTGAGGACACTTGCTCTTTGGACCAAATGTGTCCTCCGAGGTCTCTTTTACCAATTTACTATCATCCATTCTCTCTATATTACCAAACCATTTCTTGATGTTTTTGAAATTTACTAAACAAACAATGGGTTTGTCCAGGTACTGCTAACCCCTGATGAAATTTAGTATGATGATCAATACATACATATACTCACGGCTATAAATTCCTAGATGGGGTAGCCAGGGCTAAGGAATTAGAATTCCTCAGCTACTTTTGGAAGTTGCGTGGGGAAAAGGCGGTAAAATAAAGGTTGTTTGTTATGGGTCTCCAACCGCATCGCCCAAAAATCCCTTAAAAAGCCCCAATACCGTTAGTCGCCTCTTACGTACACCCACCGGAAGAAATGGGGTAGTGCTATTCTAAGCCGACACTACACAGCAATATCCTATATATCCTTCCTTAATAGTGTAGCTTTCTGTTTGTAAAAGAGTTCTCATGATCGGTTCCGATGTTTGGGAAGATCAGCCCAAACAATCTTTACCTATTTGTAATTTTGTTATCTATTATATATTTATATAAAATAAAGTTGTGTTAGAAGGACCTCGTAGGAGGTAAGCAGTAAAAAATATTTAATTCCATCCGTGGGAAGCCGGACGGACCACAAATAGATAATAAACTAAATTGCAACATTAGGTCCGATCCGGCAGCCCTTCCCAATGGTAGCGGTCGGGTCGATCGGCACGTAACCAACTACAGCGTCACCATCGTATAATTTGTCTGAGTTCTTCTGTCTTAGACTTGTTAATGAGTATACAACTAATTACTAAAGGTTAATAACCGACTCACCATCTTCTATAACATTGTCTGAGTTCTTCTGTCTTAGACTTGTTAGCGAGTATACTACTTATTACTACAGGTTAATAACCGACTTACCATCTTCAATAACAACATTAGGTCCGATAGTAACGTTTGGTCCGATCCGGCAGCCCTTCCCAATGGTAGCGGTCGGGTCGATCAGCACGTTACCAACTACACCGTCACCGTCGTATAATTTGTCTGAGTTCTTCTGTCTTAGACTTGTTAGATATAGACACATGCCTGGAAAGTGGAACAAAAACATTGTGAGAAGGATTTCAAAAGGAAAAGAAATTTTGAAAACGGATTTATTTGTAACCAAAACTTATTTTTCTAAAATTTTAATCTTTTATTTTTTATATTCCATAACCAATCAATCACCACACACCGTTACAAAGCTTACTACATTTTATAAGAAACCCAAATACAAAAGTAAATTATATGAGATAGGAATGGTACAAAAGCAACAACAAAATTGTCGACTAGCTAGTGGTATAGAACTACAGGTCGGCAAGGGGCATTTCATTCTCACAAATTATGAACAACAAAATATCTTATCTTTTAAGATTTCTATCGTGGGTGGAGTTATCCGAAGAATTCGCCGTTAACGATAAAGATAAGCAAATTCCTTCAGCCTAAATTTCTACAAGGTTACCTGTCAAGAAATCCTTAGGTTGTCCGACATCCATCCAAAACCCTTGCAACTCCATGGCATGTAGCTGACCATCTCTCGCCATGAACGGAAACACCTCCTTCTCTATCGACATGGGACGAAGCTCGATGCGGTCCAGTACCGATGGATTCAGGATGTACATTCCTGGAAGAGATTAATGCTGGTTTTTTATTTATTAAACATACATACATATACTCACGGCTATAATTCCCTAGAAGGGATAACCAGAGCTAAGGAATTATAAATTCTTCAGCCACTTTTGAAAGTTGAGTGGGGAAAAGATCGTAAAATAAAGGTTTTTGGTGATAGGTCTCCAACCGCATCGCCCAATAATCCAATAAAAAGCCCCAATACCCTTAGTTGACTCTTACGACACCCGTGGGTAGAAAGGGGTAGCGACATTCTAAGCCGGCACTACACGGCATTATTAAACACACATTATTTAACAATGTTTTTCACTTCAACTTCCAAAATGGCTGACGAATTTCAAACGAAGCTCTTGCTGCTCCTTTATGGAATGGGGTTTATAGCCAAGAGTATATGTATTTGTGGTTATAAATAGAAACAGGAACAGCTTTATACGTAGAGTGTCTTGATTCTAAAATATATAAACAGGCGGTTATCTGTACTCAAATAACACCACGGCGACGTCTGTAAGTCTAGTTGATAGGTGGCTTACTTCTAGGCCAGAGGTCACGGGTACGCTGAGCGAAACATTTAATGTGCTTATTACAAATTGATGTGTATTATGTATTTATGTTATTTTTTATATATGACATAATATCAAAAACTGCTTTGTTCACTTTTGAGGTTGTAGGTTTTTATTGGTAAAAAGTTTGGGAAGTTGGTTCAATTATTTTGAAGACTATTGTAGACAAGCAATCACACAAATAAATATCTCCTCTTTGTTAAGTATAGAGAAACACTTCTATTCAATATAATCGTAGAAAGGTATAGGAGGCACGTCATGGACTCATCGTGAGGCCATATCAATAGACATTAAAGTTGTGCAGTGCGTTAGGAACGTTGTGTGCAAGGTAGATTGTTATAGGTAGCGAAATGTTAAGGACGACTTAGATGATAACGCGCTTACTAGAATTAGACTGAAAATACAACTATTTGCACAGCTGTGTAGTGTTGGCTTAGAATAGTACTAATCCATTTCTTGTGTCGTAAGAGGCTACTTAGGGTTTATGGGGCTTTAAGTGATTGTTGGGTGATGTAATTGGGAGTCATCACTAACCATCCTTTATTTTACAATCTCTTCCTCATGCAATATTCAAAAACTGTCGAGATATGTCTCATCGTGAAGCTTGGGCTTCTCCTTTTTGGTATTTATAGCCGTGAGTATATGTATGTATATTAAATACACATACATTAACATATACAAATGCTATTAATTCCCATTGGCACTGATTAAATCAAATATAAGTGGGCCAAACAACGCGCATTGCAAGCTATAGTAATAATAGATAAGATATGCCTGTTGCCATATAATAATATTATATGAATTAATAATGCTTAGATCATAATAAAGTACAATTATATTTCTCTGTAATGTCATCTTATCATTGACGTTAAAGTGATAAGAGATACAGTAAACGATATGATACAAATGATTCACCTCTTTTCGCATGCCTTGAACTGATTTCGTACTTTTGAGTGATCCTATAGAAGAAAGTTATTTTATTTTTATCGGATGATTAACAAACTAATACAAACCATATAAATCTCAGTAAGAAGGCACAATGCCATTTACAAAACTTCACATATAGAATGTGCAAAATTATACATGAACTAGCTGACCAGACAGACTTCGTACTGTCAAAAGTGTAGACTTTCACGGCGTCAAACTGAAATATTTAACTGAAACGTTGAGGGTCTCTGTCATGCGATGAGAAAAAAGGTCTTTCTCATAGTGTCCCTACAATATTTTCACTTTACAAACTTTAAGTTTATAAATAAGTATAGATTTTTCGGCTAAGCATTGATTCTGAGTCACTCAGTCCGTCTTGTCTTGCGCTTTCTGCACGCGTGTCAATTTTGTTGCTAAGTATTTTTAAAATTGTATTATCTTCTACGATGTTAATTTAAATTAAGTAATGTCAAGGACAATTTTGTTCACAATTAAATACTCTTAATTAACAATACATTTATTTGGATAAGGATTAATATTATGTTAATAAATCATTATGGCAAATAATTGGCAATAATGCATTAATTTCGACCAAATCTGATTACCATAAAAATGGTTATAGTGAGTCAATCTTAAAAGATAGACATATATTGTTCCGGACATTTTTTTAGATCGTTTTAAGAGGAATAAAACTTTCATACATACTTTTTGGGTAACTAAAACCGTTTACTCAGCTTACACAACGGAAGCCTTAAAATATGAATAATTATCCCCGTTTTTGCAACATTTTACGCTGATTCTTTGCTCCTATTGGTTGCAGCGTGATGATATATAGCCTAAAGCCTTCCTCAATAAATGGACAATGCAACACAAAAAGAATTTTCTAATTTGATTCGACTGTTCCTGAGATCCTAGCGTTCAAACAAACAAACTCTTCAGCTTTATAATATTAGTATAGATTATACAACGTAGGTAAAGCCCCGGATCTAGGGGGGGGGCAAACCGGGGCACCTGCCCCGGGCGGCAGTTTCAGAGGGCGCCAAAATCAGTTTAGTACATTCTGTATAGTTTTAGACTAATTGGCAATACTGATAACGTACGTATCACTGCCGGGGATTACCCCGTATGTCACATGTAGCACTAGAGGCTACACGAACTGAGCCGAATAACCCTTTACACCAAGGGACGATCGTTGTTTAGTTTATTTTAGATTGCGTGTCCGAGTAATTAGTAAAATGAAACAACAAAGAGCCTAGATGAAAATTTCGCCTTCCTCAGTGGTCACGCATTTTTAAATATGTCGACTGATGATCTGCAGAAACATGGAGCCGATCTAGCTCGAAAATATTCAAAAGACTTGAATGCAGTTGATTTTTGCCAGGAACTTTCTATATTCAAAGACCTAGTAACGGAAATTGATGAAAAATCAAGTGCATTCGACCTGTTACAACATCTGTGTAAGAATGACTTGCAAGAAGCGTTTCCTAAAGTTAGTATAGCTTTGAGACTATACTGCACATTACCGACGACATCTGCCAGCTGTGAGCGAAGTTTCAGCAAACTGAAAATAATTAAAAACTATATGCGTTCAACAATGAGCCAAGAACGTTTATCTGGCCTCACGATTCTAGCTATTGAAAATAAACTGCCTTTGAGACGGACTTTGATGAGCTAATAGATTCTTTCGCGGAAAAGAAAGCACGAAAAAAAAACGATGAGGAAAATTAAAAAAATGCCTTGAATAAATAAAGAATAAATAAAGGAAAGAAAAATTTCGACAAATGCGGGAATCGAACCCGAGGTCGCGGGTTCGATTCCCGCATTTGTCGAAATTTTTCTTTCCTTTATTTATTTTTTATTTATTAGTAATAATCCCCACATGAGGTTTTCATGAACAAAAAGATTTAAAAAATGCCTTGAATATCGGGAGCGTTGTTAATTTTTGTTGTTATATTTAATTTGATGTCACACTAAAGACAAAGTTATTAGTAATAAATAATAAAGAGTACAAATTTATTAAAGAGTATTCTTTCGACCACCAAAAATGCCACTTAGTGTTAATCAAACGCTCACGAGAGGGGGCGCTATATCAAGTTCTTGCCCCGGTTTGAAAAAATCGTAGATCCGGGGCTGCGTAGGTATAACTAATTGATAGGCCCCCTGATTACGTAACTTTTGTGACTGACGATTGTGTCGCAAGTTGCACGATTGTCGCTGTCAATGTCATTAATTTGTATGCGATTTGACACGTTTGACAGCAGCAATATTGCGACTTGCGACACAATCGCGGTCGCTAAATATACATAATCAAACCCACGGTCACTCTATAAGTGCCAACATTACAATACAATACATATGCTCACTCCAATTGTTCCAAATTTCCTAGTCTCTATGAAGCACGCAATCGCTGTAAGACCCTAGCTTTGTTTATTATATTCACCAATATATTCACACCTAATCTTTTGTTCGTAAATATACTAATAGTTTCGATTTCTAATATGAGAATATCGAGATTTTTGCGTCAACGAATCCATAGCCACGAACTTATTAAATTGTGCTATTATAAGCCGATACTATACAAATTGTAATCTATATTCCTATTGTTTCACGTTGACTAATGAAGATGGAAATTTGAGTGCGAGAATAGTTCTTACTGCTTGGACATAAGGGCATCTAATTGAATCAATATGTTAAGCTTGATTGGTTCATGTGTAAATGAACAAATAGCCACAAGCCTTTCATGTTACTTTATTAAAATTATAGTAGAAACAGGGGGAATATATATCACATATGATCACTATTTAATAAATTAATAACATTGAACATGGTAAGTAATGCTAATTATCACACATGCCATTGATAAGTGCACCACTCAGCAATTATAAAGATCTCATAATAACTATTCATATATTTATTTACAAAAAAATTATCAGTAAATTTATAGACTATATATTTACTGATAACTGTTTTCTATTACAAAATAGCTTAAACCATTGAAGTTTCATCACATGAAGTTTGTATTATTCAGAATTTGCATAACTTATTTGTAAACCAAAATAATATAGTATCAATGAAACCTAACATCATACATATCACAAAGTGGTTAGAAATAGTGTCTGCCTTCTCCACTGGGAGCTAAAGGTATGAATGTATTTTTTAATACATAGTTAACTCCCACAGATAAAAGTTGCTATCTGAGGCAATGGCTGTTCAGGTCAGGATTGGCTTAGTGCGGGAAACTGTGGCAGTGGCTGCCCACCTAATAATAACTATATAAACACTCATCTACACATGCCACAAAAGGGGTAGCCAGAGCGAGAGTCAGTAGGGTTTGGTAATTCAGTTCAGAGAGTATAAAATAAAGGATATTTAGTGACGGGTATACGGCCATATAATCTATCACCTATATAAACAATTACCTTAACTAAATTGCACAACGGACGAAATGGGTAAGTGCTATTCTAAGCAGACAGTTCACATCATAGCTTTTATATTAAAAATAACATGTAAATATCCATGGCCAAATACACCTATATTATAATTGAAAATGCAACCTTCAGGGCTAGCCAGCTAGATTCACTGGCATATTTTTTAACTAGCATAAAAGATGGTCCTCATTAACTTTTGTTACATAATACAAATGTAATGTTACCTGCATTAATTTTGTTTGAAATAAACTCTTGTGGTTTTTCAATAAAACTTTCAATTCTGCCATCTTCTTTATACACCACCACACCATATTTTGATGGTTCTTCAACTTTTGTTACCACAATTGTGCCCTCCTACAACAAATAAATCAAGTATATAGAAGCACTATGTTGCATAAAAATCAATAAAACTTACAAAAAATTTTTTTTCAACCTAGCAGGATAAAGGTTCCTGCATGTCAGCCATTGCCTCAGGTAGAAACTTTTCACTTTTCTTGAATGTATGTATGTATTCAAACATACAATCATATACTCCCGCCATTAGCACCCACTAGAGTAGGCAGGGACTAGTTCTAATCACTTTGTCATTGTGTATGATGTATAAGTTTGGTATACATTTAAAGGTTGCCTGGAAAAGATAGCTTTAAGCAATAAGACAGCCAATTGTACTTCTACTTAAGACCATTATCTATGTAAAATGTTTTAACTGTGATGTACAATAAAGAGCTTTCTTTTCTATTCATTAGTACTCTATATTCCTATATAAAATATCCTCAGCTTAGTCTTGCAGAAGAAATAATTTATTGCTAGTCAGGGCTTACACCACACAGTGCTTAAAATATTGTAAAATGTACAGATTTATTTAAATATACCATTCAATACATTCTATACATTAAACACTCACCTTCCCATGACTCCTATGATATTTGGCCAGCTCTTTAAAAGGAAAATCACATATCACATCAGAGTTCAACACAAAGAAAGGTTCTGGACTGGCACTTAGTATTTCTTTGGCTAAAGCCAAGGGTCCTGCAGTGCCTAACGGCTCTGTCTCATGTGAGAAAGTTAATGAGACTCCTAACTTTGAAACTTGTTGAGTTAATTCTTTTTCCATATCCTCTGCTCTATAGGAAACAGCCAATATGACCTGCGTAAATAAATAATTTTACTTTCTTACCACAAATTGTAATAACATAAACAAATGATGGTTTTGTGGGAGACTGGAATCTTAATTAAGTAAAGCCCACTATGTGTTTCCAGACATCCAATGAACTTTATAGCAATAATAAAATAGTTGAGAAAATAATGGTTACATATTCAAACTAAACAATTAATGTAATGTCGAGTTTATATGTTTTTTTTTCAAAATAATTGTAGGTCTAAATTGTTTAAATAAATTGTAAAGTGTTTATATACCTGGGTAACACCGGCTTCTACTAAAGCTTCAATTTGATGTAATAAAATAGGTTTATTAGCAAATTCCACCAATGGCTTAGGCCTACTTAGCGTTAAAGGCCGAAGTCGTGTCCCATAACCACCAACAAGGATTAGAGCTCTTATTTCTCCCAACTTCTTATCAGTTCCACACATTTTTTAAATTTGAAGAAACTCTGTATGTAAACAAATGGTATTTTTACAAATTTGTTTATTCTGCTTGGTTTTCCTTGCAGAATTTTATTTGCGTGATTATGATAAGTCTATGTATACGATAGAGTATAGTTATAAAATCAAATTAAATGTTAACACTTCTAAAACACTATTTATCAATTCCTTTCGCAAAAAAATAAGTTCGCTATTGAGAACTCCACGTCAATAAATACATATTTTTGTGTCATTAGATTTTGTTTACTCTCTGATACACACCACAGATTAGGAATTTTGAATAATTCTCAACCATTTCTCAACAGACCGCGTTGACATTATCAGTAGGAGATGTCATAAATACTTTGACAAGCAGCTACTGTGAAGTACACTGGCATCATATTATACTCTGTAAACTAAATAGAGACAGAAAAGCAAGAACAGTCAGTAAGTTTAAGCTAGTTCAATTTGGTACTGCTGAACCACCATGAATGAAACATTATTAAGAAGAACTGATATCCAGATCCGTAATGTTATGTAATAAAAATACAATTTCTAATGACAGTGTCAATGTCACGTGAAGTTTCAATTAAGATTGTCCAGTCAATGTCAAATTCAGAAATTTTCATGGCTCCCTGTAGAAAATAGTATAGTAATTTACCGTCTTCTTAAAATAAAAGAATGGCTGTGTCGGTTAGGATTTTATCCCGTGTTAAAGGTAATGATGCACAGATTTTACTATTCATTTTCTACACTTGTATCATATCCTATTTACCCATAAATTTGGTATTCAATAATTTGGATACCCTAATGCTGTAATACTGTCATGGTTATTATATCACAGCTATCAATCGTGATTTTTAAGTTTATGTATCTGATGAACGTTTAGCTAAGACATCTGATTGTACATTGGTTGGCTAGTAAAAACCCAAGTTATTAATGCATTGATTCACCGAGACCTTCGTCTAAAAATATCTTCCACTATGAATACGAATTTCGGAGTTCTTTCTGTCTTTTCTAAGGTCATACATTGTTCAGTTTCACTGCACGAATATCCCAAGTAAATCGTATTGAGTTGTGGTACGTAGGTTTATTGGATTCCAAGGCCATTCCTGTTTACTGTTTCTGTTAGGATAATTTGAACACTAATAACTCTCTTGCATACAATTGAACTTTGATCTTGTAGTTTGTTAAGTATGAGTTTGTAAACAATTCTTATCATTTAATAGGTTATTGTCTTCTCTTGGAGAATTTAATTAGTCTTAGTACTCTGAAAACCTTTGTTTTATGATGGAAGGTGATAATCTGAGACTGGTTAATATCGCCTCTTGATGTAATGAGGAAAATAAAATGGGGATGATGATCAAAAGGGTTCTTAGGCAATATATTGATGATTGTTCAAGTATCCCGAAAACATTATCATGACTGATAAGCTTTTTACTATTCTACTCCACTTACTAATATCAAATATTCAAACCTTACTTAAATAATTATACTCACCCTTGACTTCCATTGGGGTAGAAATACTATCTCCAGCCACTTTTCTTGCTTCCTTGATATTCGGCATTAGTCTCACACATGCTGTTTTATTCTTCACACTTCACCTTCCTGCATTTTTAAAAATATTTTCTACATTGAAAATGCATATATTTTTGTCAAAATTTAAAGTAATTCTTGTAGTTTAATATATATAGATTTTTGAAAGGAAAGTAGGAAATCTTTAAATGTATTAGGCCTATGGTGATTGGTTGGGTGCATTGAAATAAATTGGTATATTTTAATGATACTAAATTAGAAGTAGGAAAATGTTAAATCCTAATATTAATAATTATTTGCCGTTTATTATTATTTTTTGTAGACCTACTAACATCTTAAAAATAAGTACTACTAACATAATGAGTCTATGTTACTTTATTAAATAAATAAATTATATTATTATTATATATAATTATTTATTGCCGTGTAGTGCCGGCTTAGAATGTCGCTACCTCTTTCTACCCACGGGTGTCGTAAGAGGCGACTAAGGGTATTGGGGCTTTTTATTGGATTTTTGGGCGAAGCGGTTGGAGACCCATGACCAAAAATCTTTATATTACCATCTTTCCCCCACTCAACTTCCAAAAGTGGCTGAGGAATTTCTAATTCCTTAGCTCTGGCTACCCCTTCTAGGGATTTATAGCCGTGAGAATATGTATGTATGTATGTAATAATTATTAAGTTGTATACAAGTGCAAACTTTCAAACACTGGCAAGGCTCTGAATGAATATGGTGATAAATAATTATAACAATGCCTTATTTCAACAGATGGCCTACGGCTCAGCAATATAAGATACCAGTCATCAATCCCATACCATGACACTAGAAAAAACCTTATTCTCACATCAGAAACCAAGGTGCTAGTCCAGGGCTTCACTGGTAAGCAAGGAACCTTCCATAGCCAACAGGCTTTGGAGTATGGGACCAATATTGTGGGTGGAATTTCTCCCAAAAAAGCTGGCACAGAGCATCTCGGGAAGCCAGTGTTCAAGACTGTGAAGGAAGCCATGGCAGCAACTGGTGCTCAGGCTTCGGTGATATATGTACCACCACCTGGTGCTGCCGATGCCATCTTGGAAGCTGTTGAGGCTGAGGTTCCATTGATTGTGTGTATTACTGAAGGTGTTCCACAACATGTAAGTTAAAATATTGATTATTAAAACAGTTAGTTAAATTACTTGGTCTCCATTATTTATTTGCATAATTGAGCATTTTATTTATATACTTAGCATAGTAAAATAAGCTCAGTATTTGATTTTACACACACACAAGTTAAGCCAGCATTAGCCAGCCAAGTTATTAGCATTCATTAGTTATTTGTTGAACACATTTTTTACAATGTGTTTACACATGTTTAATTATGTATTTAGTAAATATGTTGAACTATAGCTGTGAGCATCCCAAACATAATAAAATAAAATATTATTTAAAATGGAAAACCTTTGAATGATTTTACTTTTACAACACTTTTTATACATACTCTAAAAAATACACATTATTAATTATACCTCTTTGTAAAACTGTTTTCTTTTATTATTAAGCAACTTGTGTTTTAGTGTGTGCTTACAAGTTTTTCTATTATCTTCTAGGACATGGTCCGAGTAAAACACGCTTTGCTCCGACAAAACAAGTCAAGATTGGTCGGCCCCAACTGCCCAGGCATCATCGCTCCTGAGAAGTGCAAGATCGGCATCATGCCGGCAGCCGTTCATAAGAAGGGGTGCATTGGGGTTGTCTCGCGCTCTGGGACACTCACCTATGAGGCTTGTCATCAGACTACTGAAGTATGTGTCCTTATATCGTCATTGAATCATAAATTTGCCGCGTGGTGTCCATGGTATTATTAATTTCAAAATTCCCATTTCTTTTTCTCCAGGATTTTTGTGAATAGTTTGCTGACGCGTTAAGATATCTATAATAAATAATCCTTTACTAAACCATATTTATACCCCAAGAATTCTTAAGAATGATAGTGGCTCAGCGATATCCTTCACAAATGATCCTATTTTAAACCACCTTTTATCCCAAGAATTCTTAAAGTGGCTGAGAAGCTCTTGACGGCAAAGCTCTTGCTATACATTCTTGGATTATGGCGTTGGTTCAGGTTGGTAAGAATTCGTAGTCCAGTAGACCCAAATATAGCCCTTTAAAGCCCTGGTAAAACACGCTTTGCTCCGACAAAACAAGTCAAGATTGGTCGGCCCCAACTGCCCAGGCATCATCGCTCCTGAGAAGTGCAAGATCGGCATCATGCCGGCGGCCGTTCATAAGAAGGGGTGCATTGGGGTTATCTCGCTCTTGGGACACTTACCTATGAGGCGTGTCATCAGACTACTGAAGTCCTTTTTTTTATCGTCATGGGGTTGTCTCGCGCTCCGGGACTGAAGTATGTGGTTTTTAATATCGTCATCAAGTTCCGTGTGGTATCTATGAAACTTTCATATTTCTCCCGTCCGCGGGTGTGCGAGGGTGTATGTGTGGCTAACATATTCTTGGTCGCATAGCTCTGGCTATATCTTTTAGAACTAAAGCGTGGGTTAGTTAGGTATGCAATCCTCTTCTCAGTATACTAAGTATCATACGAGTGGCCGTTCATAAGGAGGGGTGTATTTGGTTGTTTCGCATCCCGGGACTCTCACCTATGAGGCTTGTCATGAGACTACTGCACTACGTATTCAAACATTCGTATTTCTTCAGTTCCGTGCGTGTACGGGGGTGTGTAAGTAGCTGAGACTTTCTTGATTGCAAAGCTCTGGCTATACCTTCTTAGATTATAGCGTAGTTTTAGGCTGAGACATTCTTGATTGCAAAGCTTTAGCGATACCTTTTTGGATTATACCATAGATTTAGGTAGGTAAGTATCACCTTTATATCAGAAAGTAGACGCCTACAAATATAGGCCTCCTCAAACGACCCACAACGACCGGCCCTGCGTGCTACTCTCCATCAGCTCGCTGTGACTCACTAAGTCTATCATGTAAAAATAAGGGACAAGGCGTCGCTCAAAAGTCGAGAAAAAGGTATCCATTTTTATAGCTTTCGAAAATTTAAGTATCAATAATTATTATTTTATACGCAGTGTGGTTTGCCCATTTGGCAAAAGAGTTGTATTTTAAATTTACATTTTTGCCGAAGTGTTAGTTAAAATCCCAATTTTTATAGCGATTGTACTCGTACGAATTATTAACGATAGTATTAATCCCATTGTATTTGGGACGCCATATTGCCGTTTTGTATTGACACAACTTTGTATTCAGATTTATAGGTTTTCCGACTTTGTTTTGCCTCACCCTTAACCATCTTACAAATCACTAGTGACTTGGTAAGAGTCTAAATTACACCTACTGATGCGCCACTAAGTCGCCAATGTTTTTTTATGACTTTTCTGAATTTATTGATAGGACTACTTTATAGAAAATGAATTTACTATGACTTAGTATTTAATTTAGCCCATATTTGTTTACCGTTGTGGTACTGAAAAACTACGCAAGGTATCAAATCCCACCCTAGTCACCATGCTAACTAATGAGCACTTCATGTAATTAGAACCTCCGTAACCACCATGCTTACTAACGAGCACATTAGAAACATGTTAAGAAAGAAAAGTACTGCAATGTCACTCAATTTTAAAGTTTTTTCGGCTCTTACATACATACAAATACTCACGGCTATATTTCTCTAGAAGGGGTAGCCAGAGCTAAGGAATTAGAAATTCCTCAGCCACTTTTGGAAGTTGAGTAGGGAAAATATGGTAAAAATAAAGGTTTTTAGTGATGAGTCTCCAACCGCATCGCCTAAAAATCCATAAATCAAATTTTTCGGCTCTTGTAGACATTTATAACAGTGAGCAATTTTTTCTGTGCTCAATAATGAAGCCGACTTTCCTATAGTATATTCTGAACAGCTCAGTTGGATTCTTAGCCTGATAATATTGATACCCCTAAAATATTGTAAATTTTCTTAACAATGTATCTTTAAATATTTTTCTATTTCTGATTCCAGGTAGGCCTCGGCCAAACTCTGTGTGTGGGTATCGGTGGAGATCCCTTCAACGGAACCGACTTCATTGACTGTCTGGAAGTATTCCTCAAAGACCCAGAGACTAAGGGAATCATCCTCATCGGTGAAATCGGAGGAAATGCTGAGGAACTCGCTTCAGAGTACCTGACTCAGTACAACACGGTAAGCTTGATGATTTTAAACTCCAATATTGTTTTCCAAAAAGTTTTTTGACAAAGTTGTAAATTGAGTTGATGACTTGGTAAGAGTGGGGGGATGAGGGCAGCACAGGACCAGCTGTTGTAGAAATCTTTAGGGAGGCTTATATGCAACAGTTTATGCCTATTGGATGATGATGAAGTCTTATAAGGTTATATGAATTTGTAAGCACAAATTTAACGGTTTTTTTATATAATGTGCTTTAAATAGTGTGCATAGGCTATAATGTGCATAGTGGCAATACAGAATTAAAAGTTTTCATTCAAATGCAGCAACTTAAATAATACTAGCCTTTTCATGCATATAGTTATAGTATGCAATGATTGGGACATATTTTTGTAAGTCATATTTGTTTTTTAAATGTTAAAGTTTATTTTATATTTCTTGTCTCCTAGGAGTTAAAAAACAATTAAAAGAAAGCTATTCTTAAATGTCGTATTCGTTATAAAGATTATGTACAAAAAAATGAATTGATTATTTTCTTCTACAGACCAGGGTAAATATTCCAATATGACAGGTTTTTAAAATCTTTTTTATCATCATTTATTTAATTTCATTATTTGATTGTTGTAATTAAATCCCTGTTTTTAATTTGGTTTGGAATGTAATACCAGTTTATTTTCATAGTATCATTGTGAATAAGCAGTACCAATACATGATAAATCATGAACCAGACCTATTAGCAAGTTTTTCTTTATTTTACTTGTAAACTACACATTATTTTTGTCCTCGCCCATACAATATAGTAAATCAAGTAAGACATCAATCATCTATAATATAATGATGTATTAATTAGATTGTTTTAAATCTCAATCATACTTAACAGCAGATATAAATATATTTTAATGATCACATCCATTATAAACATTGTTGATTCATGTTGTTTGCAACGTTTAAACATTTGAACCACAATTGTGACCTCCAAATTCCATATTTTCAGGGTCAAAAAGCCAAGCCAGTGGTGTCATTCATCGCGGGTCTGACCGCACCCCCTGGAAGGCGGATGGGTCATGCTGGAGCCATCATTTCAGGAGGCAAAGGAGGTGCTATGGACAAAATCAAAGCCTTAGAAAAGGCCAATGTCATAGTCACAAGGTCACCAGCCAAAATGGGACAAGAACTCTTCAAAGAAATGAAGAGATTAGAAATTGTCTAAACGCATATTTAACTTGAAGCATGAATATTGTTGTAGCCTACACTCACTCAATCTGTTGTATATACAGTTATTTTAGAAAAATATATATTCGTATTATTTATTGGTACTTTGTTATCAATTGTCTTTTAGACGCTTGACATTTTATGGTTATTTCTAATATTGTTTTAATTTTCACAACCATGCCATCTCAATGTTACCTTTCTCAATCGGTGTACGATTTTAATGTATTAGTCCTATTAAAATAGGTATAAGTATTCCATATGTGAAACATTAATTAGGTGTTAGTGATATATACTATGTTGTTATTGAGATCAAATCTACATGTAAGCTCTTTTTGAATCTTGTGCTTTTGTCTTATGCAGTATGGTTGTAAAAATTACAATTAAACGATATAATATATTCATCTTTTTTTTCTATGCTGTTAACAATTAGTCAATATAACTTTCATTGATTCTTGTCAACACACTAAAAATGTGCGAAATTGAAAAAGATAATAGATGCATCATTTCTGCTATAAAGGAAGATTTGTAAACTTGAGGCCATAAAAGTGACAAGAGATGAAAGAGTCCTATGCAGCGCGACGAGTTTCCTAGCAGACATACAAATAGGAATTAATGGCGAGAGTATAGTATATTTATGTATGTGTATAAACAACAGTTACGTGTTAAAATGAGAAAATCATAACCTTGAGGAAGTCGCTGTATTGTTTGAAATATATAACGCGTAATATGGCTCGACCGCGAACTGTAAAGGTGCATATGCACAGCGCTTACATTGGTTGGTACTAGGGATGTGTAGGTCTGCATGGAGTGGTATCCACTACATTTAACGGATGGATGTACATCCAATGGCAATCGGTTACCATTCCATCGGAATGGTATGGATTGGCGGGCATGGCGGCCAGAGGTGCCGCATCGGGATCTATCCAGGGATTGGTTGATTACATGCTTACAAGCATGCGTGCGAAGAAATAAATGAAAAGAGAAAGAAATAGCGCTTAGATCGAGCCGGAACAAGCGGCTATTCCCAGTAGTCTTACTCGATAGTCTTACCAGTAGGACTATTGGGATTTTTTGTCCCAATAGACTTACTAGTAAGACTATTGGGAAAATAATTTCCCAGTAGTCTTACTAACCAATCAAAACTTTTTGGTACCTCTAAATGTTCCAACTTTTATGTAGACCAAATAAGATTAATAGACATACCTCCTTAGTGGAACTGAATGTACGATTTATATTCGAATATTTTTTTTGGCTGATTTCCTTTCACATTATATTTTATTGAGGTATATTTGCCATGAACTAAATAATTTACAATATACATGGGAATAGGTTTGTGGTTGTAATATATTTTCCGCCAAAATACAGTCCTCAAAAGGTAAAATTACTATGTATTTATAGTATATTTTTTGTCATTTTTTGTATTTAAAGTACCAGGGTAGCATAAACTTAAAAGCAGCATAAACAAAAAAAGCTTATTGGTTTTACACAAAATTATCAGATGGAGTTTATCAAAATCAGAATTATAGAATAATCAGACAGAAGAATTAACCAAAAGACGTCCACGGGTGGAGAAAGTCTTTTCCGAAAGATATCCATAAAAACCAGTTCTGTGCTGCCCAAAAATTTTGTCACGACGAAGTCGACGACTTAACTCAACCTTAAGGGAGACCTACGCAAACAAACAATCCGACCACAACAACCCTATTAATAACCTGATTCATGAAAAATATCACGTCGACCTCTGGACATAGAGACAGCAGACATAAAAATAGGTAAGATAAATTAAGCATCGGAACAATATTTGTACAGATTTTCAAGTTTATAAGTCATAACAACTTGTAGTTAATGCGTTCCTGGTACTTCAATTGAAAGTTAAATTTACGTACGTTTTTATAGCTGCTTAAGTTATAATTTCTGTGTCTAAAATGTACATTCCTTAGTAATAAATCAGTAAAACTGAAAATTACAAACAAGTGTTGTATGCGTTGTATGTATTAAATATATTAATAAGGTACTGCCTATGTCTAATAGTTATGAGGTCTATGTTTTTAAAACAAATGTCAAGTAGGACTAATGGTAAAAATACGCCATAGACAATGTTCTACTTTTGGTAAGACTATTGGGAATAAAAATCCCATTAGTCCTACTGGTAAGACTATCCAGTAAGACTACTGGGAATAGCCGGGAACAAGTGATTATGTTATTTACTAAATTGCAGTAACAGATTTTCGTTTTCTTCTTGTTGACATCAGTAATAATTGATATATTTTTCTTATGAAACATTCTAATTATAAATATAGTGAATGAAATATTCTTTTAATTTCTTTATTCAAATAAACCAAATTTCGTTCTTTCAAAAATTGTGTGTTTAAGTTGAAAAAAACTTAAACTGTTTTTTTAGTCAGTGTGTCTTCTTAACAAAAAAATATTGTCATCATACTAATATAAAAAAAGGCATTTATTTCACAAAATTAAGTAGTTTACAATAAATTGGTTTCGGTGTTTACCGCAGTAGGTTTCTCTGTGACGCAGCAAACAGGCTCTTTTAAATAACTAAGTAACATAACAATTATGTGCTGATGGCCATTTTTAATTTTGTTTCAAGTACAAAGATACAAAAAAAAATATCGTTTATGTAGAAATAGAAAAATAGACAATGTTCTACTTTTGGTAAGACTATTGGGAATAAAAATCCCATTAGTCCTACTGGTAAGACTATCCAGTAAGACTACTGGGAATAGCCGGGAACAAGTGATTATGTTATTTACTAAATTGCAGTAGCAGATTTTCGTTTTCTTCTTGTTGACATCAGTAATAATTGATATATTTTTCTTGTGAAACATTCTAATTATAAATATAGTAAATGAAATATTCTTTTAATTTCTTTATTCAAATAAACCAAATTTCGATCTTTCAAAAATTGTGTGTTTAAGTTAAAAAAAACTTAAACTGTTTTTTTAGTCAGTGTGTCTTCTTAACAAAAAATATTGTCATCATACTAATATAAAAAAGGCATTTATTTCACAAAATTAAGTAGTGTGGTGGGGCAGACTAAACAACTTTGTACGAAAACACTAACTTTATTTTAGGCTGGTAAACAAAACTATACTATAATGCACGGTCCGAAAAGTATTCGACAATCAAAGTACTTCCGTACGCATGCCCTAGCAGTATGGTCGTTGAGCCGGTCCAGGCAGTTCCAGAGATGTGGAAGCTACGCCGTACACAGCACAACTGAACTAGCGATTTTTTTTTTTGTTTACGGTGGGGAAATCCTCATGGATCCTCTCCTCTCTCGAGCGACGGGGGTATGTCGGACTCGTACCGACTAAAACCCCACCGGTTCGGTGCTGCTGGCCCTGCGGCCTATGCGGCGTCACCTTAGCTGTTTTTGCCGGGCGGCTGAAGGCCGCCCTGGCGGGGCAAAGGAGTGTACCTAAGCTAAGTCGAATAGGGTGAGTATAAAATAAAATAGACTCTAGTTGAGTCTGGTGTGACTCTAAAGTTAGTGTTGAGTTCTACGACCTCGCCGGCGGGGTCGGTGTCGGGAGTGGTAATAGTTGTTGGTGTGACCGCGAGCGCCGGTGGCCCCTGAGGCCTCGAGCTCGCGGGTGATATCGTCGTCGGGATCCGAGAGCACGCTACGTGGGCGTCGAATCCCGGCGTCCGGGGAAATCGTGTATTCGAGCGAGGCTCGGAGTAAGGGGTTGGGGTGATCAGGGATCCTATCAAAGTATCTACGTGTGATTTGTTTGAAGTGATCCTTGATTGTATTGAGTCCTAAGTCTCTGTGGAGATCATAGTTCCTAACATACCAAGGCGCCCCTACCGCCTTGCGCATGAACCTATTTTGTATCACCTGGAGGCGGTGTATCAAGCCCTCTCTGGCGTGTGCGAACGCAACACTACCGTACGAGAGGACCGAACGTATACATGTTTTGTATAGTGTAACTTTGTGACGCAGTGGTAACTTACTGCGAGCACAAAGCATCGGTGATAGCCTATTCAGGACGAATGAGGCTTTGTTTCGAATGTATCTGATGTGGTGTGTCCATCTAAGCCGGGAATCAAAGACAATACCGAGGTATTTAGTCTTTTTCACCCACGGAATAGTTGTGCCGAAGAGTTGAACAGGCGGCGGCGGGTCAAGTGAGGGGCCTCCCTTCCGAAAGAGCATGGCTGCGCTTTTGGAGGGATTAACCTCGATCCGCCACTTCCTGAACCACTCTCCGAGTTGTGTTACGGCTCGCTGAAGGCGAAGCCGTATGAAGTTATGATTTTGGTGACTCGTATAGAGTAGTGTGTCGTCTGCAAATAGTGCTAACTCCACCAGCGGTGTACGCGGGATGTCGTTAGTGTATATATTGAAGAGTGTGGGTGAGAGCGTGGAGCCCTGTGGGACTCCCGCGTGTATGGGGTGGTGTTGTGAGTGGGCGTCCTCCACTCTGAAGCGGAATCGGCGATCCGACAAGTAGTCGCGGACTATAGCCACGAGCTTGTCTGGCATACCGATCTGGTATAGCTTGTATAGCAGACCGTTATGCCAGACTTTGTCAAATACCTTCGCCACGTCAAAGAAGACGGCGCTCGTCTGTTTGATGTAAGTGTCATTGAATCCATCAAGCACATGCTCGGTAAAGCGATGTGCTTGTTGGACGCATGAGTGTTGTGCCCTGAACCCGAATTGTTCGTGTATCTGAATGCCGCTAGTGTGCAAGTAATGTCTGATCCTAGCGAGGATTAGTCGCTCATAGATCTTACCTAACGAGCTTAATAGGCTGATAGGCCTATAGCTCGTGGGATCGGTGCGGAGCTTTCCGACTTTGAATATACCTATCACATCGGCATCTTTCCATGAATCTGGAAAGATGCCGTGTATGAGTGATGTGTTAAGTATGATTGTGAGTAGTGTGATGATGTGTTGTTGTAGGATCTTAAGGACCCTGTTAGTCAGCCCGTCGGGCCCCGGGGCCTTTCTGGGTCTGAGGTGTTTAATGATGTCTTTCACCTCGTCCTCGGTGATCGGTTCGAGATCATCGAGGAGAGGGAGTGAGGCGCGGTCGTTGACTAACTTGTCAACGGCCTCGATGTGAAGTGGGTCGCATGGCTGAGTGCTTGGAGAGCATTGCTTCTCCAGACTCTCAGCCAGGCATTCCGCTTTCTCATCGTTTTCGAAGGCCGGTGGTAGGCCGTTCGGTTGTGTGAGGGGAGGAAGACCAAGATCGGTGCCGTCCAACTTGTGCGCCCTCGCCACGTCCCAGTAGGCGTTATGGGACGGACGGATATCACCAAGGAACTTATCCCACCGCTCCCCTCTGTGTTCGACTAGGCGCTCCCGAAGGACGCGCTTCGCAGCCCACAGCCGAGAGCGGTTATCAGGCGAGGGAAAAGAATCGTATGCGCGAGAGGCACGGTTTTTCGCGGTGACAAGTTCCTTGATGTCATCGGGGAGTCGTTGGCGGTGGTAGTCATCGACAACGACTTGCGACGTGGCGTCTTGTACGACCGCCGAGAGGTGCTTTGTTAAGGCACAGACAGCTCGGCGGGCGTCGTCCGGTGACGAGATGTCATCCGGAATTGTGTCGAGGTGGGGCGATGTGTAAGTTTGTAAGCCGTCCGTCAATTTTGCCCAGTTAATTCTGGGACGAGTGGCAGGCGGAGTGTGTTCGGGTGGGCCTAGTGACAGTAGAACTGGGCGGTGATCCGACTCAAGTTCGTGTATAACTTCTACGGAACGCAACCGTAAGGTTACGTTACGCAGAAGCGCCAAATCAATGATGCCGGGGGTGTAGAGTACATTGTTTGGGTAGTGAGTGGGTGTCATTGGGGCAATTATCTCGAAATCGAGTCTTTCTGAAAATTCATCTAATAGCCGGCCGTTTCGACAGGTTCTGGTTGAATTCCAACTGAGATGGTGGGAGTTGAAATCGCCTGCCAAAATAACCGAGCTACCGAGCGCGAGTAGGGCTTCCAAGTCGGTGCGTAACACCTCTTGGGAGCCGGTTTGATGAATTGACGCAATGACAATGGATGGATGCCCCGACATGCTTACACGGCATGTCGTGGCCTCCATGTGTTGTAGTGCGGGTGTAGTGAGTGCGACACAGTGTAGTGTCTTTTTCTAGTATATGAGTGTGCCTCCTCCAGGCCTACCTAGTCGGTCAGTCCGTATGAGTCTATAATTAGATATATTGGGATTCTTAGTGCGAGGTTTCAGAAAGGATTCCTGCACAAGAAAGACATCAACACTATGATCTCTCAGAAACATGCCTATTTCCTCTTTGTGAGAACGTACTTTGCCTTCGGCATTGAAGACAACTACGTTTAGCGAATGGGGCTTTATCCTACTTTGTGTAGCCATTGAGACTACTAAACAAGCGGGCTAGTGTGGTGTAACCGTTTAGAACGGTTTGCCTACGGCGGCTACGATGTCCTCGTAGTCGCAGTAGGCGGTGAGTTTGGCGATCATATCGCCGTTGGCGTCCGCCTCTTTTAGCTTCTTAAGGAAGCTGCGAAGGCGGTCCATGTCTATGGGGTTGGTGTTGTTAGGCCCCACGGAGGGCTTTGCCTGAGGGGCAGGGGTAGGGCGCGTCTTTGGGGCGGCGGGTGGTGGTATTGCTGTAGGCTTTGAGATAGCCGCAGCGAAGCTCTTAGTGAGAGCCTTGGGGGCGGGGGCGGGCACCAATGGTGTTACGGCCGCGGGCGCAGGCTGAGAAGCAGCGGGGCGCGCGGCGGTGCGCGGGGCGGGCTGAGAGGAGAGGGTTTTACCCCTCTGGCTCTTTGCCTTGGGTGCCTTGGGGCACCCTTTATAATTTGCTGTGTGCCCTACACTCTTGCAGAGCACACATGCGGGCGGGTCAATGGACTCGCGGGTCCGCGAACATTGGGGTGTCGCGTGGTCACCCAGGCATTTGACACACCTAGGGCGTGCGCGACAGTTTTGGGCCGAGTGCCCGTATAATTGGCACCGGTGACATTGTCCGGGGCCTTCCCGCTTGTGAGGCGGCTCGAATCGTATGCCGGACAGGCGGCATATAGATTTGATATTGAATATGGCCTTACCATCCTTTGAAAGAATGATAAGAACCATATTGTATGGTGTACCTGAACTAGCGAAGGCGGCCGTCGGCTTTTATAGGCTCCGAAGCGGTCACTAGTTCTTGTTCGTAGACACTCGGCGCTGCGTTCGGGATGTATCGGCTGTCATTTGAGAAGGCGCGAGTTTTAAAAGTGTGCTTGTTACAGTCTCCCCCTCTGACTGTGAAGGCGTCCCGACGAAAAGTCAGCAGAACTTATGAATAACTTTAATTAACTATAATTAACTTTACAATAAATTGGTTTCGGCTCTTTTAAATAACTAAGTAACATAACAATTATGTGCTGATGGCCATTTTTAATTTTGTTTCAAGTACAAAGATACAAAAAAAAAAAAATTTTCGTTTATGTAGAAATAGAAAAATAGAAAAAAGTTTTAGTTGGATTAACGTGTAACCTTTTATGTCTTTATTTTTGCTCAGTATTTTATTATACAATATCGGTGCTATTGTATCAAAATGACGGCGGGAAAAAGCTGAGTTGACATATTTGTTTGGAATAGGTAAAAAAATAAAAATGAGCCAACTTGGGTACAGTGTTTTGGATGTATTCTTGGTTTCATGTAAACGCGGCACTAAATGGCAATCGGGACAGAAATTTACAGAAAATAAAGGAAATAAATAGTAGTCTGTGGGAGTGTTGACGGAGGCCAAGGCTATTTTCACCGAAATTATTTTTTTATATTTAGCATTAGCATAGATAATAATAAATAATGGTTATACGGCCCTGGTTTCTCAACATTTTGAGCCAACTGAAAATCTAAGTTAAATTGAGAATGACTCAAACCCTTACTAAAAGTATAAAACAAAGCACAATAAGCAACAAAACTAAGAAGTTTTATGTCCAGGTGCTTTAAATAGAATTTTGGTTTACAGTAAACGGTTTCTTTTTGATACTCTTTGTTTTGCAACCTAAACTAAAGTATTCCAGTAATTATCGGTTTTTGCTTGCACAACAACAACAGCTCACAACAAATATAATTATTATCATCCCACATTGGAGTTAATTAAATATAAGCGAGAAAACTGAATAAAATAATATTAAACATTCCATTAATTTCATATCCATCCATCCATCCACGTCAATCTTCGGTGTCAATAGCCAAACATTGGCGGAAACGTCAACTAAACATCATCACAGCTGATCTTCCCGCAAAAAGAAGATTATCATATTTTTTTCGGTCGAATCAGCCGCGGCGGTTGACGGAAGGCGTCTTGTGTGTAGTGCTGGACTGGAAACAAATTAATTAATCATTTATTAATTTTACTGACTATATCTCATTGAAAAATCAAATAGGAGAAAATACAGTGAAACAAGTGATCCAGTGATTATAATATCTGATCAAATTTCATAAAACGTCACAGAAATCAGCGATGATCGCGCCCTATGGTCCCCGTATGGATCGTAGCGTTTTGTTAGGGTATTGTCAACAACTTGTTAAGAATTGTTTAAACTAAAGTGCTATGCTTCATTAGTTTGGATTGTAAAAAGGTGTAGCCTACTCTCTCACAGTCACCATGAGTAACTGGGCGAGACGGATGCACCGTCGAGCTGCTACACTTAGCAATGTAGTAACTTCATGTGGACACCCGAACTCGTTGCCGTACCCGCGAAGACTCGAAAAAGTGAAATTTGGAGCACCATTGCAAGAAGTTTGTAAAGATGATTTACCAGGACCTTTGCTTGTAAGAGATTTATAATATTTCTGTTAAGTCCCTTTTTGATCATTTGATATTTCATTAACTAGCATGACTTTTGATAGGTATTAATATTGAAGTTGAATAAAGAAGCACCCTTACGACGCGATGTGTTTCGGGCGCCTGGACATCAGGGAGCTATGAAGAAGCTGATACACTTCCTGCAAACTGGGCGGCTTGTTAATGTTGATAACTACTCAGTGTATACTATTGCTAGTGTTCTCAAAAAGTTTCTAAGGTAAGCTCACTTAACTCTTCTGTACACTAGACTTGTCTTCTCATTGAATTTGTAATATTTTGAAAACTATCAACACTATCTTTCTTCTATGGCTTTCACTCATAAACCTTGCTTTAACTAGGGTGGAAAATGGCTGACATCATAGCAAAATTATTTTATCTTATTATGATCTTTCCTTGAAGTGCTAGTAACAAACTATTCACTGAAGAGATCTCTGCAAAAAAGTACATTATGGGAAAAGTATTTTGTCTCCATTAAAATTTATGAGTCATTTGATATCTTGAAATTAGTAATATATTTTATATACTCTAAAACTTTTAAGTCTTCCTGAATACATTTTGAAGCTTTTGAATAACACATCCTACATTGAAATGAAGTAACTGTTAGTAATACTGCTTTATATAAATAAAATATTTTTGTGTAAAAAATATAGAAGTTAATGTGTTGTGTTAAATGTGAATGGAAAAGGAATTATTCCCAAGTATGTCTTCTAATATCTATATATTTATTCAAAAACAATTTATGTAGGTCTTATATTCTAAGTAAGTTTAATGCAGACACTCAGTGATTTTTTTTAAATTATTAAATTCACTTTTGATGAACATATAGTTACAGGCTTCCCCTAAAGATCTTTTTATTTCCTTGACATAGAAAAATCCCTGGAGGAGTATTTGGACGAGATGGTGAGGTGCAGTTGTTTGCTGCTGTGGAGCTGCCAGAAGATCAGCAAGTGGATGCTATTCGAAGGTTAGTGATTTTATTATATGAGTGTTGTTTTATTATATGATGTTAATGTTTATGTTAATGCATAAAATTTGTTATGTGCTATGTGTATTTTAAATGGATGACAATAAATACAAGTCTTATTAAAATCTCCTTATCTCTAAATGATTACTTTGGACTGTATTGCCAGATTGGCTTTGAATCCTGAAGTTGCCATAAAGGTGCAATCGTTAACTTAGAAATGGTATATCTAATTATAGCTGTTGTTGTAAAATAAGCTTAAGTAATAACTGAATGACCATCATAAAATATGTTAGCCAGTAGATTCAGATATAGGCTATAAAGTTTGGCATATATATTTTCAAAACAATCCTGGGGCTCATTGAGATGCTTATCTTACCATATCAATTTTATTCATATTAACAAAAAAAATATTGAAATTATCTATAGGAAGCTTGTTAGCAACTAGTACTTAAAAAGTGAGTAGATTATAGAACTACTACATATAGAAAGAGACATACATATACTCACGGCTATAAATCCCTGGATAGGGTAGCCAGAGCTAAGGAATTTGAAATTCCTAAGCCACTTTTGGAAAGTTATGAGGGGAAAAGATGGTAAAATAAAGGTTGTTGGTGATGGGTCTCCAACCGTATCGCCCAAAAATCCCTTAAAAGCCCCAAATTACGTTAGTTGCCTCTTACATACACCCACCGGAAGAAATGGGGTAGTGCTATTCGAAGCCGACACTACACAGCTTATTATGGAAAGAGATAAAGTGGTGAGAGGCACAGTGTCTACCAGCTAGTGTTACTTTCCTGCATCAATATATAATTAAAATGAACTAGCTTGTTAGATTTAGTTTCTGTGGATAATTAATGCTTTAGATACATTTTGTTTCAAGATTAGCAGTAACTTTATTTAAAATATGGCATTGATGTAACATAATCTGTTACTTATATTACTGTGCTGGAACTTACTAAAATTGGTAATGATGTTCAAATTACATTAATAAGTACAGGTTAAATGATTCCATTAATATTTTTTCCTCATTGGCTATGTACTACATTGTTTAGGCAAAATTGCTATCCAACTCTAAACAGTCTGATACTTGATATTTGCATAAACTGGGAGCTGGGTCACTCCTCCAAGAATCAATTGCATAAAACTATATTAAAAAGAACATAACCTGGGAATAAAGGGTGGAGAACGACTGGTAGAATCATAACATTAATTCACCCATACGCAATTTTAAAGCAATTCATAATCAATTTTGTATTGTTAATACCTATTGGAGCTTTACCAAGCAGTAATATAATATTGCGCACGATGACGGCGCAAGACGTCATTAGAACACAAGCAAACTGAATTCTAATACCTATTGGTTTCGATTCGATAAGATGTTCCTATTGTGACAATATCTTGCTGAGGCATTTCGCCCTATTTGGTTGTTCACATTTTATTTAAATAACAAATGAGAGAGTTTCTTAAATCTTTATCTCAGTTTTATGTAAAATTGTAAATGATATTTTTTGTCTTTCATTCGTAACATTTGAGTAAATTGTAAATTCATACATATATTCACGCCATTATTTCCGATTGGGGTAGTTAGAGACTATTGATCACTACTTTGTATGATCCTGGCAAACCTCTCTTGCTTCTTTTACATCCATCATTCTTTTCATACATGCTCTTTTACTCTTCATACTTCAAACGCCTGCGTTTTAGAGCACACTCTATTCGGTCTAAATATGTCCAACGTAGTCGTCCTATACTGACATTACCTTCCACTTTAGCTCTATAGATCTCTTTAACCAATATACTATCATCCATCACCTCTATGTGCCCAAACCATCTTAACATTCCTCTTTTATCTTTTTTACTAAATCATCTTTCCCGCCGCCTTTCACGAATCACGCTGTTTCTCTTCCGATCACATAACCTAACATTACAAAAGTAAAATGAATTGTGAAAATATAATAAACAGCGATATGACATAACAAATACATAAAAAAGAAGAGACACCATATATATGAAACCTATGCTCAAACTCTGGACTCTCCCATCTTTTTACCAATTCATAAAAGTGGTTGCTAGATATAATATGATTCTTAATGCTTGACTAATAATCCCTTCGTTAGCAGGCTGTCATGTTTACCGCCACGCCTATCTCCAACAGTGCTAAGTTTTTAATTTCTTCATAAATATTATGTCATATGTTTCTAAACAATGCAAACCTGTCTATGCTGACGCTTATATCGCTTATATCTTGGAGGGGTAGACAGACATTACCCTTGTTTAAAGAATGATTCCTACTTACCTCTGGCGCGTCATTTACATTCATACATATTTTTATACACTGTCAGCGATTGGACTTATTAGAATTTAGTTGCATAGCTATTTAGTACATATAATTAGTCATTGGAAGCTTACGTCTTCCGAGGCAATCTAAACTACTTACTTACTTTCTGATTAGCGGCTGTCTAAATAAATTAAGTAAATTAACAATTGACTGTACTATCAAGTGTGAATCATAGAATATGAACTCATATGATTATGCTCTGAATCATGTCATATCTAAACTTTCTACATTTATTAGTCAATATATTTTGTTTTCGAGCATCGAAAGTGAATAAAACTTTACGCTGTTTATGCCCAAGTATGAGTGGCAGAGGCAGAGAATTGATAAGTACGCAGCGGGATTTAGCTTTTGAGACTAAGTAAAGTTCTTCCATCATGACGGCTAAGGCTAATGACGGTTAAAGCAATGTTTTATGGCTTAGAATATAAATTATAATTTAAAGCGTCTTTATGTTATTAGCGTGCATTAGATTTAACTGCAGCTCTTGCTCTTTTCTTAAAGGATACGAAAATTTAATGCGACAAATGCTTTTTTATCATCAACCATCGCCAACAACCTTTATTTCACCATCTTTTTCCCACGCAACTTCCAAAAGTGGTTAAGGAATCTCTAATTCCTTAGCTCTGGATACCCTTTCAAGGTATTTATAGCCGTGAGAATATGTATATGTAAATATATTTTTATTTATTAAAGCTCAAACGTTCGGTCAAACCAATTTTACCGAACTTTACAAGCTTAAAAGTTTATAGTCACTGCTTACCCCAATCGGAATAAGTCTCATTTTCTGTATCATTACGTATTAGTAGATCACATGCCCTGAATTGTGTCAGCGAATCGCATTAGCATTTATATCGAAGTGGTACTCGTTCAAGTGTGACCGACACGCTCTGTGAACAACCATTGATACTATCTGCGGGTTCTGAATTGATCCCACGTTATTTTCCTTCTTGCCGTATAAAATTTAGTTATTTTTTCTTATTTAAATTAAAACAGTGTTTTATCATGGTTTCTTACTTGATGTCAAGATTTAGTTTGAGCAAGGGGTAGTGGTTATATTATAAATTGCCTATCCTAACCGTATAAACAAAAACTCTTTCTTGCAAAATGCAAATGAAGCTGTTGGTGGGTTTGTGGGAGATTTATGTCCAGCAGTGGACGTGTATTGGCTGAGATGATGGTGTTGAAGGGATTAAACCCTAACAGCATTGCCCACCTACCAACTAACTAGCTCTTTTTACCCATGCGGCAGTAGCATTCCAAGTCCTACACCATTGGAATCGTGATAGCTGTTTGGGTAGAACACCGTTTATCGTGCAGACGAGGAGGGTTTAAATTCCGGGACGGGTCTCCACCAATTTGTCTTTTCTAAAAACACATACATACATATACTCACGGCTATAAATCCCTAGAAGGGGTAGCCAGAGCTGAGAAATTAGAAATTCCTCAGCCACTTTTGGAAAGTTGAGTGGGGAAAAGATGGTGAGATAAAGGTGGTCGGTGATAGGTCTCCAACCGCATCGCCCAAAAATTCCTTAATAGCCCCAATACCGTTAGTCGCCTATTACGTACACCCACTGGAAGAAATGGGGTAGTGCTATTCTAAGCCGACACTACACAGCATGTGTGGTTAATTTATCATGGTTGTTACCCCTGCCAACTCCTTCGGGGATATACGGCGTAAACGTTTGTGTTTTAACACTACAGTATTGTTGAGTGATTTACGAACAAATTCCACGCGACAAAGTTGTGAATGACACGTAAATTGATTCCAACGATTTATAAATTTGATACGGCAGGAGTGTCGAATTGGCCGTTGTGGTTGACTATATACGGTGGAATAATAAAGAGACCAATTTTCGCCTGAATTGTGTGGAACGTGGAAACCATTGTTAGTTTTAGATAAGTTTAGAATAGCACTAACCCATTTCTTTGACTAACTGGGAATTATGAGCTTATTATATTATTGTTGGGCAAAGTGGCTGGAGTTCATTACCAACAAACTTGCTTTTATAATCTTTCCCCAATCAATTTCTAAGGCTGTGTAGTGTCGGCTTAGTATAGCACTACCTCATTTCTTCCGGTGGGTGTAGGTAAGAGGCGACTAACGGTATTGGGGCTTTTAAGAGATTTTTGGGCGATGCGGTTGAAGACTCATCACCAACAACCTTTATTTCACACTCGTTTCCCCACGCAACTTCCAAAAGTGGCTAAGGAATTTCTAATTCCTTAGCTCTGGCAACCCCTTCTAGGGGTTTATTGCCGTGAGTATATGTATGTATGTATGTAATTTCTAAAAGTGACTAAAGTGTTGCTTATACCGAATTTCTGCCTACTCCTTTTTGGTACTAATAGCCTTGATTATATGGATGTACGTAAAGTTTGTAACATCGAATCGTAGTTTGTATTAAGGATTTTAAAAGTGACACTTATATAAAGTGATGTGGAGTTAGTATTATACCGTACCGTATAATAAGTATGAAGAATAAAATAGCATTTAAGAAAAGATTGATATGGATGTGAAAGAAGCTAGAGAAGTTTGCCAGGAGTTTACAAAGTGGCAATCGATAGTCTCTGCCTTCCCTAATGGGAACTAACTGCGTGAGTATATGCCTGTATGTTAATGAAAACACTTAAAGTGCTAACAGACGATCGAACATGTACGGCGCGCACCATCGCACTGTGCGGTGCGCTCTAGCCTACAGACGATCGAACATGTACGGCGCGCACCATCGCACCGTGCACCGCAAGCGCTTCGAACCAGCCCGCACCAATATTAATAATATATATTAATATTATGTGCGGCGAACCACGCTACACACGTTCGTTTTTGGTACGGCCCGTACCACGAACACTGGTGCGTGCCGTACATGTTCGATCGTCTGTTGGCACTTTTACTTCCCTTACGAACATTGAACAATCCAACTAGAAATTCAACGCAACATAGTTTTTAATTACACCCGTAAATTGTTTCCAGCGATTGATTACCTACGCAAAGGTGTGTCCCATTAGCCATTGTGGTATCGAATATAAACGGACAATGGGTGTCCGAAGTTATTGTGATCCGTTCACGATGTATTGTGTGTGACTGTCTGACAAGCATAGCTAGTAAGAGCCGTGTTATATCGACACGATAACGGATAGAATGAGATGGCAGTATACGATACTAAGTAAGTGTGTAAGAGATGGCTGCTCTATACCACGCCATAACTAGTTTAAACACCGCTCGTACTAGCTATGCTGGTGTTTGTAGTGACGCAGTTGGTGCTTTACTCGTGTTAACAAAAGGTAAGGGGCTTTGGGGATATGGATTATGGATTGGCGCCCTGTGATGAGTCATTTGATAGGATTTTGTACATATGGGAATATTGTTCGAAAATGTTTCGAACATATACATATACTCACAGCTATAATTCCCTAGAAGTGGTAGCCAGAGCTAAGGAATTAAAAATTCCTCAGCCATTTTTGGAAGCTGCGTGGGGAAAAGATGGTGAAATAAAGGTTGTTGGTGATGGGTCTCCAACCGCATCGTCCAAAAATCCCTTAAAAGCCCCAATGTCGTTAGTCGCCTCTTACGTACACCCACCGGAAGAAATGGGGTAGTGTTTTTCTAAGCCGACACTACACAGCCTTAGAAATTGATTGGGGAAAGATTATAAAAGCAAGTTTGTTGGTAATGAACTCCAGCCACTTTGCCCAACAATAATATAATAAGCCCATAATTCCCAGTTAGTCAAAGAAATGGGTTAGTGCTATTCTAAACTTATCTAAAACTAACAATGGTTTCCACGTTCAACACAATTCAGGCGAAAATTGGTCTCTTTCTTATTCCACCGTATATAGTCAACCACAACGGCCATTGTTTTTAGAATGATTACGTAAAACGTATCTAGATCAGATAGAAAACATTCTTATAAAGGCGGGGGTCCGAAGTGAGAAGAATAAAAGAGCATGTATGAGAAGAATAATTAATGTAAGGGAAGCAAGAGAAGTTTGTCGAGATGGTACTAAGTGGTGATCGATAGTCCCTGCCTACCCCAATGAGAATAATGGACGTGAGTATAAGAAAGTAAGTAAGTATTTAAATAATATAAATATAGCTATTACATAAGTCATAAAATATAAACAGAAACAATAGCATAGTTTGTGAAATATATTTGGATATATCGCGTTTTTAACAGATGGCAACCCTACTTTGCGGCCACTTATTCACAGGCAGCCATGTATTATCATATAAGAAAAAAAATTAGCTTTAATTTTATATACCTAAGAAATATGCGTGTAACTTATGAACGTATAAAACACACCAAAATATAACCTACTTACACCTGGCTGCGAGGTAGTTGCGGCCGAATTTGCAACGGCACCTATGGATTTTTATATTCTTTATATACATTGCTATGATGGGGATGTTATTATATTTCAAAAACAAGTGAACGAAATTTGTCTTCGAAAAATAATAAACATTAATTAAATTAAAATTACTTGCAGCCACTTTTGCCTGGCTGCGTCTTGTCAGTGTATTCTCCTATTCATAAACTTATGTTAAAATGTGTGTTTCACTCTATACGTTATGAACGTAGAGATTTAGCAGCGGGATCTTATACTAGTATACTCTGTCAAAAGTGACTAAGGGCATGAAGGGTCGTTAATAACATGGTATTTAGACGATGCATTTTGAAATCTATAAGTTATATCAATCCATTCCTCTATTTCATAACTTATCTCCTGAATAAACATTTTAATTTCAAAATATTGATTTTAAAAAGCGTGACGTTAAAATGTTCCTAAAAGTAATAAGTCTCAGTCTTAAGAGGGCTTTTACCAGTTTGGGCCAGTTTTAAAATGAGTAAAAGTATATGATTTACTGCAATCAAGACAATAACAAAAATATATGTGATTCTGAAGGATATGTGTTAGTGGTCTGGAGTGCTGAAATATGAAATTATATCATTTTAATTCTTTAAAAAAAATCACAATAAACACAATAAAATATCACTATAATTGACTAAAAACCTTATAGAATGCATGCAATCTTCTTCTTTTTTTTTTTGAGTATTGATCAAGTGAAACACTAGTGGAAAAGAGTTTTGTTTTTGTAAAAATAATATTATTTCAAATGCAATAATTTTTTCATTCAAAATCGTGGAGCGCCGTCTTTGCGCGTAAGCATGTGTGCGTGAACGCCCGTGTTCGGACAGTATCGGCCGAGGCCTCTTGCTGGATGGACCTGTGATCCGTTTCGCGCCATTCTCTTGCGATCTTACGCTACCGCAAACTTTGTGTTTTCGTGTATATTATAGTGCAATCACCATGGGAAATAAGAAGAAAATACGAAAAAGAATAAGTAATAATATTTTTAAATCAAACGCCAAACACATGAATGAGATAAGAAGGTAAGCTTTTGTTCTTATTTTTTATTTGATTATTTTTCTTTACAAAATCTACACACTGCGACTACCGGTTACCATGAAAAATGTAAAGATAGAGACAGTTGTATCTATACCCGTCTCAGTCAGTTGTATCTATAATCCGTTGTAAAACAAACCGATATTATCTTTGTTGATACCTAACCGTGTGTTTTGTTTTTTCGTGCACTGGTAAAGCTTATACGTAGGTATACTTTACGCACTTACATATGATTATTATTTTTTGCAGAAAAAGGAAACTTGAAAATATCGATGGCGGCGGCGGCGAAAGTATTTTCAAGGCGTAAGTTACTTTCTATGTAAACTATCGCGAGTAAATTATTGTGTACTAGTGGGGGCTTCAACCGCGCCGCGTCTCGGAGGTCGCGGGTTCAATTCCCAGCCGGGGCGAATGTCGGTATGATAATGAGGAACTGATTTTCGTGCTCGTGTCTGGTCGTATTTGTCCTTGTCTTGTAAATGTGTGTGTTGTTCATCAAGCACCCTAGGGGACACCTTAGGGGCTTTGAGTGTGTACGTTTTTATTATATTTTATTTATAGTTGCTGTGTAGTGGCGGCTTAGAATAACACTACCCCATTTCTACCCGTGGGTGATCGTAAGAGGCGACTAAGGGTATAGGGGCTTTTTAAGTGATTTTTGGGCGATGTGGTTGGAGACCTGTCACCCAAAACATTTATTATTACCATCTTTTCCCCAATCAACTTCCAAAAGTGGCTGAGGAATTTCTCACTCCAAAGCTCTGGCTACCCCGTTAAGGGATTTATAGCCGTGAGTATATGTATGTATGTTTATTTATAAACTAGAGGAAATTTTGAGATAAAAAGTATCTTATGTCCGTCTTGCGGTTCTAAGTTACCCACCTACCAATGTTCATCCAAATCGGCATGAGATAACGTGTAAATTTGTCACTGCGCGTCACTTCTTTTTACAATCAAAGTTCTATTTTTTCAGGAAAAAACCGCGTCTAACCGATATTGATGATGAAAATCACAAAACAGTATCATCTGTAGATAATGGTGGTACTTACCAGAGGTAAAAGTTATTCCAATGATTTTGAAGCATAGAAACCATAGAGCTGAATACTTTAGAAGTGCCATTTTTCGTAATTAGTAGTATTAATAATTTATTTGCCTTACAGATTGGAAACTATGGTACTGCATGACGACTCATTACTCGATGAACAGGTAATTTCTATTTTTATATTTGGTTGGGTAATTGAATCTCAAACTGTAAGTACCTACTAGGGTAACTTATACAGTTGTTGACACCCCAGACACATGCGAATATTTTTTCTTTATTAGGTAGGTATATTAGTTTAGACATTTGTTTAAGGTACAATTGTTAGGGCATTCGCTAAATATAATTTAGGTATTCTGTAATAGCTAAAGATTCACCCGAGATAATTAAATTATGTAAATCTTTTTGAGGTGAAGTAACTTCTAAGGGTTTTTTTTTATTTTAACCCGAATTGTTTCACATTTTTGTAGTAATACTAATGAAATCATTAATTTCAGATTACTAGCGCTCCTGTTAGCCAAAATAACGATGACATTGAAAATCTACAAGACAAGACATTAAGAACTGATGAGGATATAATTCATAACAATAATGTAGGTTTATCTTAACTACATTGAATTTTAATTATATGTATTAAATAGTTTAGTTAAGTGCTTAGATGCCATTTTCATCGCATCTATCAGCAAAATTATTTTGACATTTAACAAGGTTTTGAAAAAAAATGTAATATTAAAATTTATAATTTGATTGTTTTGTTTATAGGAAAATTTAAACGAACCTGACGAGGTACTGATGATAGATACCGAAACATCAAGCTCGATTGTGAGTAAAATGATCTATCAAACTAAATCATTCGACATTTTAAAAAAATGATGAAATTTTTAATAGTTTTCTTTTTTTTTTCAGCAAGATCTCATGATCGAAGGTAGACGTATAATTGACTTTCAATATTTTTGGAGTCAATTAATGGTCATTGACCAACACAGCGAAAGATTTAATTGTAAATTAAACTACTTAAAAATAACGGCAGAAAAACAAGAAGGTTACAAATCTAAATTTCATTTAAAATGTACATTATGTGGATCTCTATTTATTTTGGAGTCAAGTAAAACTGAAGAACAGAGTCTGGATGTTAACGTTGGTGCTGTTTCAGGCGCAATAGTTACAGGTTTTGGACTTTCAAATCTGAATGAATTAACAGCATCGATGGGCTTGCCAACCATGCCATTCAGATTATATAGTAAATCGCACGAAACGGTATCTAAAATGTGGAGAAATGCTGCAGAGGAATCAATGGCAAACGCCGCTAATGAAGAAATAGATGCGGCGAGATCTCGTGGTGATGTCAATTCCAGTGGGGTTGCAATGATTGCAGTTGAAGCAGATGCTTGCTGGAGTAAACGCTCCTACAAGAACAACTATTCTGCACTTTCTGGTGTTGCTGCTATAATTGGAGAGCATAGCCGCAAAGTTCTGCATATCGGAGTACGCAACAAATATTGTGTTATCTGTAGTCGAGCGAACAAAAAAGGTGAACAAGCAAAACCTCACAACTGTACGAAAAATCATACAGGATCCTCGACGAGTATGGAGCAAGCCATAATAGTGGAAGGATTTAAAAAATCTATCGAGGACCGAAATTTAATTTACAAAACCTTGATCGCAGATGGGGATTCAAGTACATATAAAAGTATTTTGGAATCTAGACCCTACCCAAACGTACCCATCCAAAAAATTGAATGTACCAACCACCTTTTGAGGAACTATAATGGTAAAAATTTGTTGGTTGTTAAAGACACGAGCATTCCGATAGAAGAACGCAAATTGTTAAGCAATGACCGAATGACAAGGCTCCGCACTGCCGTTCGATCTGCTATAAAATTCAGAAAACAAGAGAATGATACAGATTCAGACAAAATAATAAATTTGCAAAAAGATATAGCGAATAGTCCCCGGCACATCTTTGGCGACCATTCACAGTGCGCAGATTATTATTGTACAGAAAAAAGAAAAGCGGAAACAGACCTTACTACACTAGCTCCAACTCTTATTTTAAAATTACAAAGGAATGCTTCTCAACTTGCATACAATTCCAGAAGTCTATTGCACTGTTACACTAATAATCGTGCAGAACAATTCAACAGTATTGTAGCTAAAATGGTTGGTGGAAAGAGGGTTAACTTTTCGCTGAAAGACTCCTATACTACCCGATGTCACGCTGCGGTAGTAGCTTTTAATACTGGAAAGTCACAATACACGTTATATAAATCCACTTGCCATAAAAGCCCGGGTAAATCGCTAAAAATGCTGGAAGCCAAAAGGTGCTCGCATAATATACGCAATGTGGAGCGAAGAAAGCATTCAAGCTGTGCCCGCAAGAAAATAAATTTCAGCCAATTGGACGCTCATTACGGCATAGGTTGTGAAAAACCAGATATGCCTGCTGAGGACTTTGAACAAGCGAAACAACTTTTTGTCGAAAACTTAAAAGAACAGGCCTCAAAACGCATCGAAATAGAGCGAGCTACTGTTTTGCAAGCAGAAAGTGCTTTGTGGTTGGAGTTACGAAGATGCATTTTAACTGCGTCAACGTTCGGCAAAATATGCAAAAGAAGACCAAACCAGAATTCTGCTCCATTAGTAAAATCCATGCTATACACGTATAGCTTAGACAATATAAAATCTATAAAACATGGCAGAGAAAATGAATCGAAAGCTATAGCCCAACTCTGTCAACAGGAAAATATCTCAATTGATAAATGTGGCCTTTTCATTGACGCAGAGCACTGTTTTTTAGGCGCAACACCAGATGGTTTGTGCGAAGAAGGAATAGTGGAGATAAAATGCCCGAGTTCTGCCTTTGGAATGGACCCAAACAACGCAATCGCTGCAAAAAAAATTAAATGTTTTGAATCACACACTTCTAGACTAAAAAATAATCACGATTGGTTCTTCCAAATCCAGGGGCAGTTGCATATAGCAAACAAAAATTGCTGTGTTTTCGCAGTTTGGACAGGCGCAGAATTTCCCCTTAAAGTTACAAGGGTTTATAAAGATACACATTTTTGGAACGAAAAAATGTTACCAAAATTGACGCAATTTTATAACAGGTGCATTTTACCAGAGGTCATAGATCCGAGAAAGGCCCGATCAATGCCTATACGTGAAATATTTATATAAATGTATTTAAATAAAAAAACTGGCAAAATATATTTATGTATCTTTTATTCATTATATTAACAAGCTACAAGTTAGCCATTTGAATAATTTAAAAATATTACCGTATGTCGCACGTAGGCTCATATAGGGTTAATAGCGTGACTTAAATCTTACTTGATGGTGTCGTTACTGGATGGTGAGATTATAGAACTTATTAATAAAAATAATAACAATTGAATTTGACGATATGCAAACTTGTATTTATGTCACGCTAAAATCCATAAATGAGCCTATCGCCCGGTTTCTGAATTGAGTATTCCAGCTGAGAACAACTTAAGTATCGTTCTGTCGCATCGAAATCTTAACAACTGAATGAGACAAAACGATACTTAAGTCGTTCTCAGCTTGAATACTCAATTCAGAAATCGGACGTAAGTGTGTCGGCCAGATACTGCATCAGTCACCCTATTTTTAATTTTATCAAAAATATTTAAATAAAAAGGAGACATAAATAAATCTAATACTTTTATACAATTAAAAAAAAATGTGAAAGGTATCTTGCGATCTTTAGATGCGCTGCCACTCGCGAGTAAAACTATTTTTTCCCCTAAACTATGAGATAAATTGAAAACATAATAGACATTTTTCCTTATCTAGCTTTAACCGTAACGAAATCCTATGAAAAGTTCCTAAAAATGGCCACTAGTATCATAACTGGATTCGCAACATTTGGCACCTTAATTTTATTTGGGGAAAAATTGTAGATTTGATAAAAAGAGTCTCAAGTCACGACTTCAGCACATATCACACAGCAATTTTTTGTTTTGTGTGTCTTGTCTATTTTCCTATAGCTCTATGGAACTCAGTTACGCCATCTATTAGGAAACAAGTACGAAACATCTAGGTCCGAAACGTCGTCTGCTGTTGTGTGATAGTGGTACTGAACTTGTCCGTTAGATGGCGTTATATCTTTTGCTTGTGTATGTATCCTTGTGTGCGTGCGTTTTTTAAGGCCACCTAATTGTAATAGTACTCTTAATAAACACTAGCCCACCCAATTGACCAAACATCCCACGTCACGTGATCCCGCCAGCACGACCCTCATTCAATTCATTCATATTAATCCGTCCCATAAACGGTGTACATACATGATACATGCGTCCGCGTTTGTTCACGGTTCTTTAAACGATCTATTCGTGGTGGGTGTCGGAATTTGTGACGTCACGCGCGGAATTTTGTTTGACACTTTTATATATTGTATTATTAATTAAGCTGTGATATGTGGGCTAACAATAGTTCTAACACATTTTTGTTCCTGTGAGTGCCGCAAGTGGCGAATGAAGGGGACTGTTGGTACTTTTTATACTATTGTCAGGCGATGTGGCTGAAGGACCATCACCAATCCTCCTTAATTTTTTTGTTATATTTTTCTTACTAAACATGCTAAGCCAGCTGTATATGTATGTTGTAAATTAGATTACCTGATACTGTCTCAAAGGTAGGAGTTCTATTATAATTCTACGAATCTTGACCCTTGCCGAAACCTAATGGGGTTCTAAATGTGATATTTATGTCTGTACTTAGGCCAAACTTATTTACCAAAGACCTTTATTTTACCATCTTTTTCCCCACTCAACTTCCAAAAGTGGCTGAGGAATTAATAATTCCTTGGCTCTGGCTACCCCTTCTAGGGAATTATAGCCGTGAGTATATGTATGTATGTATGTATGTTAGGCAAAATAAATGCACCAGTTTGAAAAGTTTGAAAAAATACTTCGTTATTAAATTACTTTAAATTCTTTTATTGTCGTTTCCCAAAACAATAACAACAGTGCAATAACGTGAAAATATTTAAACGAAGCGGATTAATTAATATTACAATTTATTGTTGAAATATTCGGACATTTGCCAGCAAATTTTTCTTCAATTTTTTGTTGTAGATCTTATTTATAAAATATACTCTCAGGCAGAGAATATAAATAATATGTTTGTACAAGCATATATGCATTTATGTATGACAGCGCATACTATCGTAGTCATACATGTATATACTCACGTTTATAAATCCAAAAAAAGGGGAGTCAGAGCCTCGGAATTAGTAATTTTCAGACTCTTTTGGCAGTTGAGTGGAAGAAGGATGGTAATAATAAAGGTTGTTGGGGATGAGTCTCTAACTGCATCGCCCAACAATGACTTGAATAGCCCCATCACCTTATGTCGCCTCTTAAGACACCCGCGGGTATAAATATGTTAGTGCTATTCCAAGCCGACACTACATAGTACACAGTAGTCTATCGATTTATTAGTAAATATATATACCTATTAACTATTCTAGTCCTTTTTTGATTTAGGCCACGTGTTAGCTCAATGGGTAGAACACCGGTTAACGTGCAAACGGCTAGTGTTCAAATCCCGGGTCGGGCCTACACCAATTTGTCTTTTCTAAAGACATATGTGTGGTTAATTTATTATGGTTTTTAACGCTGAGGGAAAACATCGTGAGGCTGAGTTGTACTTAGTCATGTGACAGTGTATTCTTACAAAACGGCGATAGGCCTGCCCCCTATCACGTGAGTACACTGTCCATGCAAAACGTGGGTACTCTGAACACCAGGTGACAAAGTCACGTGATGTTCAGAAGTATTAGTACCTCTGCCTACCCCTTCGGGGATATATGTTATGTTATGTTTTTTAATTTATTCACAATATTACGCTTGGTGCAAGTACACCGTCGTCGCCTGCCTAAGTATAAGTCAATAATGTAGTTTTCTTTAAGATGTTTTCCCCCACCGTTATCGCTTATCATATATCATTTTTCAGCACATATTTCGTCCAAAAGACGACCCGACTCAAACATCCACTCGAATCTTTCAACCATAATCAATTTGAATAACAAATAAACATATTAATAAACTTACATGCAATAATGCGTTATTATGTGACGATGGCCACTAACACATGGCCTGGTGCTGGTAACATCTGTTGTACACTCTGTTATGTATGTGTCAGGGTGTGACGTAGTAGGGTCAATGAACTGTGAGACTTGGTGGTTTGTAGGGAAATTCAATTGGAACGAATTAGCTGTGTTTGACAATGTTTCCTTGTTCTAAGCTCTTGTAGCTTTAGCTGCGTTCATTTTGATCCGAATAGACATATAACACAATTGATTCTAGGTTGGGACTGGTATTTCGTAATCTTAGTCCATACAGAAACGCATCCAAGTGATTATTAATAGTGTTTACACTATACTAGTAGTGTTAACCCGTAGTACCCGCCAGGAGTGGGCAAGGGGACAAATCTCGGTTTGAAATGCGCAAGGAAAGGGATTGAATCCAAAACCAAGCCCACATCTCATGTGTATTTTTAAGACGCTAGGCTTTTTTCACGTTTTAGTAATTGTAGTCATTTATGACGTTAAAAAAAACGGGGAAAATTTCATTTTCAAACATGAAGATTTATTTCTATTATCATGCATAAAATCTGAAAGATGATCGCTAAAGATGTGACATACTTGTTCTAGCACGTCTAATGTTCTTTCCAAGTTTCATCTCCTTCAGAGTCGTCGCCTCTCACATTTTACATAAACAGCAACCAAATTTTCCTTTGAATAATATTGTATGGTTAATTAGCCATGATGAAACTTTAGGGTTAAAGCTAAAGCAACTTAACCTAAAGGCCTTTGCACACTACGACTTAAGGTCGCGCCCGACTACCCTATTTTTTTAAACAATAATGACTGGGATGCTTCTGTCTTGCGCGTGCATCGTTATAATCGCGCGTCAATGGTCCGATAAAAAGTCGTGGTGTTTAAAGGCTCTAAGATATACGAGACAGGAGCCGCAACGAAATGTATGTTAGGTTAGTCGAGTCACTAGTTGAGTAAATCTGCGGTTAGTCATGACGCGACAGTGTCACTATCGGAGCGAGATGAAAGTGAATTGGCAACGTGACATTGTACCAGTAGAGCGAGATGAAAGTATATTGGGAGTATCTGACGAAATGTAACCGAAAGACACGCTACTTGGATTATGTTTCGTTGCGATTGAGAGCTAAGTGCCAGTATTATTGCACCGATCACTTTTGAAAAAAAAGAAAGGTGAGATATATGAAAATCTAGGGTATTAAAACAAATTGATTGAACTTATTAAGATAATCATCATTTCGTATTTATGCTTATTAAGCCTAGTAACTGTATTTCACTTCTCTATTCACGGCCTAAACCCAGAAATGGGGATCCCAGACACGTTTTAGGTTTGTGAGGGAAAAAGAGATGAGATAACATGTTTTTCATGCACTGAAGTCTGGGCAGTATGTTGTATGTTTGTATGCATGCTTGATGTAGTATAAGTAAAAAAACGAATTATATCAAATCGCTGGATCGGTCTAATTTCCCACGAGTCGTGTTGTTAAACATTCGGCGTAGTCTGGTATAACACTGTTTTGTTTGTGCTGGTAAAATTTGTATTAAAATATAACCTTTTTATTTTGTTGGCTAGGGTACATACATAAACTCACGGCCATAAATCCCAAAAAGGAGTTGCCAGAGCTTCAGAGCTAGAAACTCCTCAGCTGCATTAGGAAGTTGATAGGGGACAAGATGGTAGAAATAGAGTTTCGTTGGTGATGGGTCTCCAACCGCATCGCCCAAACACCACTTAAAAAATCACCATACCGTTAGTAGCCGGCACTGCATAGTGCGGTTGGCTTAAAGGTTACTTAAAATATTAACTATAAAATGGCCTAAGTTGCAAATAATTTTGAACTATTTGTCTACGTAAATGAATGTTATCTCGAAGTAGTTCCTTCAAAAAGGACCCGTTGAAAAAATCTTGGCCAATTAACCGGCGTGTGATGTGGTTAGAAACGACCGAGCAGTTCCTTATTTTACTATCTTATTTCATATCAACTTCCAAATGTAGGCAATGAATTGCTGAATCCTATTTGGGATTACAAAGTGAAATTTAGGTATGTTAGTTTAAGTAGTTTGTACGTCATGATTTCGACCAGGGACCTAAAGCGCTTTCTCTTTTGAGGGATACTTTTTTGTCTAAATATTTTAGCCGTAAATTAACCTAAACTTAGAGAACCCAAACCAAAAACTATTAGGCTTTCACCGTTTACTATTTAAAAGTAAACCTCTTTAAAATTAACCTCTCAAAACGGGGTCTGAGAAGTGGTTTTTAAAGCGAAAATATCATTTCATGGGTATGTGTTATAAAAGGGTTCCCCTTATAAATGGGAAAGCCAACTATTCGGGTTAACCTTTAAATTGAGGTTTCCGGTCGCTCGTATTTACCCTTACGACTGAACATAATTTTATTACAAAAAAATAGTACCGACATAACACATAATTAAGCTAGTTTTGGTAGAAAACTAGTTAGTTTTCTTACCTCCATAGCTGTTTAATTCTCACTTGTGTCTATTTTGTTGCAGATTACTGTTGTCACTACCAGTTTGCACACAGAGACTTTTAGTTCTTCTCTTCGGTACCTTCCGAGTGATGGCATCTAATGCTGATAAAGCAGGTTAGATTACTTCATTTCCTTATTACGCTACAGACTATTGATTGCCACTTAAGGGATTGTATTAATACTATATCTTGTGCGTATTTTGTTTAAACACTTTATTGTATACAAACAAGTATAATACAGTACAAAGTATAAGTATGTACACAATGGCGGACTTATCGCCTTAACGCGATTTCTTCCAGTCAACCATTATCCTCAGTCAACCTTTATCCTCAGTCAGTCTGTGTATCCTCAGTTACAGGACAGGACACTTACGTCACCGGCCAATGCCATTATTTAGATAGCCTGTAGTTCGTCTGAAAGTGTCATCTCTAATGTTGTTCTGGCTATATTTAAATATATATTTTTCAAGCAACATCATCAACGATTGACTTCGGTGCGGTCTCATCCTTATCGATCAATATACTACTTTTACCATTCTACCATAATTTTATCGTGCCGCTCTTTTCATACACCCATTAACGTGAAATTGCATTATCTTCTACCCTTTTTCCCCACTCAATATTAAATTCACGAATGATTACATTACTTTTATTAGAGACGACCTATCTGGGGCACGGCAGTGCCCCCGCCAAGACGAACCAAGCGAAGCGCACGGACACTACCTACCTTTTCTCGAAGCGCTTCGTCGTTTTATTAGACATTCATAACTTGGGTTTGGATTATGCTAGATCAACAAAATTTTCGGGATATATTGTTAATAGCGGACTTATTGAACCTATAAAGTTTTAATTACTTTAGCTCTTATACTTCAGATTTTATTTATATCTAAAAAACGCTGATTTCGTCACTGACTCACTGATGATCATCAAAATTCTTAGGGTATTTCCTAATGTCCTAGAAAGCTGAAATTTTGTATGTAAGCTAGTATTAGCACACAAACAACAAAAAAATTATAAAACTTGTAACTTTCATCCTCCAACCCCTTAAACTAGGGGATGGGAGTTTGTATGAGACCTGTAATTTTCATTTTTGACGCTAATCTGATCTAAAACTTGATAAATATATATAGGTATAGGTACTACTTGTTTAATGTTACAAACAACTTACAAAAGGAAATGAAATCCCACCAAAAAACATTTTTATGTAAAATGTTGCCAAGACGAGCCCATATGACTCTCACTGTCAAAAAGTTATCAGATCTCATGTAAAGCCAAGCTCCTAACACTACACGCCCTAACTCTACGAGGCCTAACTTTACAAACTCTACACCTTAGTCAAAATATGTGGCTTGGCCGTTCGTTACTACAAGAACCATTGTATAAAACAAAATTAATGAACAGTGAATTAATTTTTCACCTTACGCCGATGTGAATGTAGCGAAATGGCCAAGCCACATATTTTGACTAAGGTGTAGAGTTTGTGAAGTAAGGCCTTGTAGAGTTAGGGCGTGTAGTGTTAGGAGCTTGGCTTTACATGAGATCTGATAACTTTGTGACAGTGAGAGTCATATGGGCTCGTCTTGGCAACATTTTACATAAAAATGTTTTTTGGTGGGATTCATACTTTCATTACACAATTTACTATAATATGATGTTCCTTCAGCTTAAAAGTAATGTACGAAATTTAAACTACATTGATACTGGGTCAATGTGACTTTAATGCATTACTTGGAAGTTAATTTAGTAGGATTTTAATATCCTTTGAAGTAATTTATGAAGCTGTTTTTACAATCTAATGCAGTTTTATACACTCCACACACATTATATAAAATAGTTCGGTATAACAAAGGTTATATGTAAAATTCAAGGTACCGGGATGACATCCGAAGCCCTAGGTGTGTCAGTCGCACCTTCCTTTTTCCACTCGTGCGTGTCCGACGGGAAAACTGCGACCATGGAGGATGTTCAGAGGTTCAAGGTCAGTCATACTACTTTTTGACTCAGTTTTTAACGCTAAAACTAAAATTTTTCAGAGATTTAACGTACCCCCTTTATAGTCAGTTAGTATCTGTCAGATATTGAGCCTCCCCCTTTTTGGAGTCAGTTAAATTGTGGCATTTTGTAAAATACGGGTTTACCAATTGATGATCCATATATATTCTGGTTATTTGTAGGGCACCACGTCCTCTTTTTTTATTAATTATTATTCATTAATTATTTATATGACATATCTAATCTTTCTCTAGTCAAACTAGGGACTTGATCAAATCGCTTAGAAATTGGGCCAAGTCCCAATTTTTATCATATCCCTGCAACATATACACTGTTCAGAAACGAAAAGAAAAATACATGAATTAATACTCAAAGAATAGATTTTTTTAACAGTTTTAGAATAAGTATATTACTTATTATAAAAAAATATGCCCTACATATTTATTCTTAACCCTTTTAAAGTGCATAGACTTATTGATATAACACATAAGGCCTACATCTCGCATGTCGAATGTAGACATAAACAGAGCCGAACGGAAACACGAATGGCTGGTTCAAAATGTCATCGTTGTGTTTGATAACAGATTACCTCATAAATCAACTATTTCTAACGCTTTGTTTTATATAAGGCGTTTTATCGAACATTTATCGCTTTTAACTGCTTTGATTGTCCTTTCGTTTCCGGGAGAAATTTAACATGTCTTACAATGTACCAGTTACAATTACTATGAATAATTGCCTCCGTAGTTCGAATTGGAAAATGGATCTTGTCGGGATCCATTTCTGGAGGGGAAACTCAAATTAAATCTGTGTTATTCAACCTATCTTGGCTAATTATCCATAATTTAAGAATGATCAGTGGTTCGGAGGGACATTAGTCTGTCAACTCGCACTAGGTTAGTGTGGTAGATTTGCCAAAACACCCAAATTAAAGTGGTTATATTGTCTAATAATCTTGGTGGTATATTTTTGATATCTCTATGTTGAGCTCTCTCGCACTATATATCCTAAAAGTATATCAAAAATACTGCAGAAGTAAATAGCCGCTAGAAAATTAATTGGTACCCTTTGTAGGATTGATAATCTGAGCTTGCATATATTTCCTTTATTATAACGAGATTAAGTTCGAATACTTTAGAGCCAAGCATTCGCAAGATATTACTCCATTGGCCATAGTCAACTGGCGAGTCTGAAGAACGAGGATGACAAAATTATTTTCTCTAAACATGAAACTCTCAGAGATTACAGTTTTATGGACACATAGCTCTGAACCAAGTGCCAATTAAAGCCTTTTAAAAAAGTGAAGACAGCACAGGACCGGTCGTTGTTGTAACCTTTAGGGGAGGCTTTGTGTCCAACAGTCGACCACTATTGGATGATATGATGAAAGTGCGAATGTTCTTAGATAGTAATCCCTAGATCAGCTAAAGTGATTTATAAAATACTTTTATTAGTATTAAACGACTCGTGTCAGGCCAATATAGTCATTTATAGATAAACATACTATTGTACTTTTTATTTAAGAGTCGATTAAAAAGTTTCCATTCACATAAATGAGCTCTGTTTGTGGTAATAAAAGTCAGTTGTCGTCACGCATATCAGAAAACAATAGTTATTATCTGATAGTCATAGCCTAGTTGTAAAAATTCTTATCAGGCTCTATACAGTTCACATCAACACGCGTATGTTATTTGAGAAGAGGAATAAATGGTGTTAGAAATGAATTGTCAAGTAATCTCCAACTATGTAGATATGACATAAATTATTGATTGGCTGAATAAATTGTTGTCAAAAACGATTGTTCAGGATCGAAAATGTTTTTGTCTGGACACAAGCATAGTATTAATATCTTATATTTCAAAATGGTTGGCAGAAGTACTAGATGTGTTACATTTCAAACATATACACTGTACATTTATCACAATACATTCAGTCTTAGTTAATAATATAAATATATATAATTTTGTATCATACACATAGTTTTTGAATAGTTGTAATAATTTTGTGATTATAATCATGCGGCTAAAGGCTGAAGTGAATGTAAGTATAACTTAATAGACATAGATGTTAGATGCAGTAGTAGCAATGGTAGAGAATAAGATAATTTGTCCACAAAGCCAGAATAGTTTTGGTTATGCTTGTTGAATATTGCAATCAGACGTCCATGCACTGCACTTTCTAAAGGAATTATTTTGCAGGCTTAGCTTGGGAGATATAACCTAAGACCAAATGCGGGGTAAATGCTGTATAGTGTCAGCATAGAATAGCACTACCTATTTTTTCCGTGGGCATTGTTCGATTCTAGTTACCTTGTAGGGAATGTTTTAAGTATGTTTTTGGAGATGTGGCTGGACAACCATCAACAATCAGTCACCATCACTAAAAAAAAGGCTGAGAAACTTTTATGACGAAGTTTATCTGTTTTGGGAAAATTATCAATATTAAACAGATTCAGGCTGAATTTTATGAATCTACCTAGTTAATTTTATTTCTTTTTAGCTTTGTACCAACTGCTATGGCTTTGTGGGAACAGAATTCTATTTATATTATTGTCGAATCAATAATACAAGTCGCGGTCTTGGAAATTAGCCGAAATTAGGAAATAAGTTTAATAATAATACTGATCGTGCTAAGGCATCTAAGGGTGAGCATCTATAAATCTATAGCTCTTTTTAATTTTGTTTTTTTCCTCTAAGACATGAACAATACTGCTATTATGAGGAGTACTATTCACTGCGGTAGCTTTTGCAAAAAAAATTAAAACGGTTTATGTATTCATCATAGCAGCATGCTGCTTCTAACTCGTTATGACACAATTTAAATTTTGTTAGTGGAGTTAGGAACAACATTGCTTTATCAAAAACAATTAGTAAATGCTTAAAACTTTATATCACTGCTTTCATTGTTGTACTGCACTGCTATTATAAATTCACAATATTAAGTTTCATTTTTTTTATTATAAATTTAAGGAGAATTCTCTAAAAGGTAATCAATGATCATTAGTGATATAATCATCAATAGAGTTTGTTAAAATATGACATCTCTATCACCTCTTTCCAAAAATGGCTGAGGTATTATTAATGCCGAACCCCTCTTTGGGATTTATACCCGTGAGTATAGTTATAAGAACGGATCATTGAAAGAACGATAATTTGAATGATATGATAATCAACCACACAACAACCCACTTTTTTCAACATACTTATTAATTTAAAAACTGTAGAAGGCGACTCTCATCATGCTTTTATTTAATCACCCTCATTTTTCAATGCCGTTCATAATTTAAATAACCATAGGTGGCGACTCGAATAATGCGTCATTTGATCGAGCAATTCAGCGCGGGAGACCTATTCGGTCGCGACAACTACGAGTACTACGCGCGAGTGACCGGACGGATATTGAGAGTGAAGAACGAATGGATCTGCTCGTTCAGAGATCCGCCGCCGCCGAGACATCATCACGATCAGGAGGCTTATGCTAGTAAGTTGGTTCTCGCATTTCTAATTCTAACCTTCGCAAGTAAGTACTTTCACTTTTCACTTAAAACACTTTCGTACTATAAAGAGTGATCTGGAAGTTTTTACTTACTTACTCATACTCACGCCCATTTTTCCCATTGGGGAAGGCAGAGACTATAGATCGCCACTTTGTACGATCCGGGCAAATCTCTCTGGCTTCTGTTACAGTCATCATTCTTCTCATACATGCTCTTTTATTCTTCATACTTCGGACGCCGGCCTTTTTGAGCACACACTCTATCTATCTCTCTATATCTATCCGTCATCTTGAAGTATTTATCTTTGTTAAATATATAAGTCTCTAGAACGATCTAGATGGGGTTAAACTAATAAGGGATCCAAAAGTTGGGGGTAAATGGAACTTCGCTCGGTCTTCAGAATCATTATGAAATTATAAATTATGCCATATTCATTGTGACAAAGTAAGTTTGATACAAAATTTATGCGAATAAAGCCGCTCTCGCGACAAACTCTTCAATCGCAGAATATATTTTATATTAATTTGTTATTATTTTATTTCTTTTCAGGACAGTTCTCGTTAGAAGCTGAAAAAACCTGGCTCCAGTGTGAATGCGATAGATGGGGAAATAAATTTAAATTAGAAGGTACGTTTTCACTATACAATAAAGTCAACTCCCTAATACACCATTTTCAGTTTAGATAATTTTTCACAGGTGTAAAAGAGTCGTTAAGTTGCTAATACCAATGTCAAAATGTCCAAATAAGTTCCTAAATTGTAAGATATAAGGGGTGAGTCAGAAATATAGTTTATCACAATACTGTAATCTTGGTGTAGGGTAATAATATTCACTGTGGTAGATAGGTGTGGTCATATAGATAATATATCGAGCACTTCCAAATTTACATCCGCTCATAAAAAAACTAACTTTCGGACTATCTTTAATTGGGTTTCTTTGATCATTTTGAGTTTCATTCCACTGCATAAACTACATTACATTACATAAATTTAATTCTAAACATAATTTCTCAGCATGTTCAAGGCATGACTCATTTCATAAATCATTTTTCAACAAAGCTTTGCACACTTTATTTAAACGTGTTAGGAATATGTTTATTTAGATTTATTATATCAGTGACTATACAAAACCAATTATCAAATCCATATCAATACCAATTATCCAACCATATGTTTCAGTATTACATTTCAAAGTTAAAATGTGTCCGCCATTTAAAAATGAATTCATCGATACAGATGGTAGCATAAATTGATGCGCAAATAGAATCAAATCATAACTATTTTATTTTTATTATATTGTATTTAAAAATAAAGTATGTTATTTGGAAAATAGAACAAAGGTGTGACAACTGTACTGTAAGATATAGTAAATTAATATAATATTTCAGTTTAGATGAACCAAATATATCAGCATAAAGTTATACATTACAAAGACGGAATCATGATATCTTTGACAGTTTTAGTAGACAGACCAACTTCAACCAATGTAAAGTTATATTTCTTTTGCCTCAACTCATTGCGATTCCGATGTAAAGTGCCATTTTTTTAAATTATTATTCTTGTAATATAAGGCAATGTGTTTGGGTAGGTAGTCATAATTATCTCGAAGAGGTAGCGTAAAGCGTGTGATAACCAATATGTCACATGAGGAGTGAGAAACTGACAGATTTTTGTGAACAATCCGTAAGTAAATTCTTTCTCATACGACGTACTCGCTCTCAAATGCCTCATACTACGAGGGTTGGCGTCAAATGCAAGTAATAATACTGTGGTTCACTACGCTCTTTGCAGTTTGAAGCAGTTAATCTTAATTCTTTAATTTATTCCATGTAAGGCGTCCCTTACATTTTGCTCCATACGCTAAGCGACGGGGTGGTTTATTGCAAACTGGAGAAAGCGAGAAAGAATACAAGCAATCATATTCGTTCTCAGAAATATGTATTCTGACTTGCATTTGAACCCAGGATAACTATGACTATCTATATTTATTTGAATACACTTTTACATATACTCATGGCTATAAATCTTTAAAAGCCTGAGTTTCAGAATAGGATATTCCTCAGCTATTTTTGGAAGTTGAGTGGGAAAAAGTAGTAAAATCTACATCACCCAGCAATCACTTACCCAATACCTTGCGTCGCTTTTTGCGGCAACAACTAAAGTGGTTAAGAGCTAAAATAAACCTTTACTTCAAAGTACCTCTCACAGACAACTAACCCGTGCACGTATAAAAGGTCTGTCCAAGTCGGAGGAGTGCCAGTCGATGCCTGCGCTCGGCGGCGGTGGGGCGCTCGCTGGGGTCGGCTCGGGACTCGGCATCATTCCCGAGCACACGCTGCTCGACTCGTGCACGCGGCTCTCTATATCGCTAGAGGAGAGCGTTTTTAAGGTAATACTAATGTTGGTTAGGATTCTTTGCTGTTTTATTATGGCGATATTTCATTTACTTGCACACGGCTCTTGATATAGCTAGAAAAGAGCTTTTTTAAGTTAATACTTATGTGGAAACAGCAAAGATATACTGGCCAGTACACCCTGCTGTGTACCAACTTATAATTTGTAGTTATGCTTAGCTCGAAAAACATTTACGTACCACGATGTAGGAATATGAGTGGGACGCTGCTATGTGCGAGTGAGTCCGAAGTAGTGTGCGCTCTAACATTTCTCCCACGCTGGTATTGGTAAGGATTATTTTCTGTTTGATTATGGCGAAGTTTCATTTACTAGCACACGGCTCTTGATCTAGCTTGAGGAGAGCGTTTTTAAGGTAATATTAATATTGTTTAGGATTGTTTGCTGTTTGATTATGGTTAAATTTCATTACCCTTCAACGAGCTCTCGATATCGCTCGAGGCTATGCATGCCTAGAAGGGGTAACCAGAGCTTCAGAATAAGAAGTTCTTCAGCCACTTTTGGAACTTGCCAGTATTCTAAAAAATGGTGCACGGGGCTCTTCATCTTGTAAGAAGAGAGCGTTTTTAAGATAATACTATTGTGGAAACAGCAAAGATATACTGGCCAGTACACACCCTGCTGTGTACCAACTTATAATTTGTATCTATGCTTAGCTCGAAAAACATTTACATACCGCGATGTAGGAACAGAGTGAGACGCTGCTATGTGCGAGTGAGTCCGCAGTAGTGTGCGCTCTAACAATACTCCCACACTTATATTATTTAGGATTGTTTGCTTTTTGATTATGGCGAAGTTTCATTTACTCGCACGCGGCTCTCGATCTCGCTTGAGGAGAGCGTTTTTAAGGTAATACTAATGTATTTATTGGTAGCGGAAATAGCGACTTCCCTATACAATATAGCTTAGATACACAAACTTTTTGCTTCACCGGGGCAGCCCTTAGCTGCTGGGACACAAAAAGTCAAGAGAACAGCCGCAACCAAAGCAAAATGAAAAAATGTGAATGTAAAGAGTTTCTTTGTTGCTTCTTCTCTTTACGAACACCTTCCGAAGCAACGGACTAATGATAAATTTAAAAAAATTTGACGTTCAAAAAATGTTAGTTTTTAACTTAATTTTGAAAAATAAACTTTTTGACTTTTTTTGTCTTTTAACCCATCCATTCGAAAAGAATAGAAAATAGCGAATTAATTTACTAACGGCTTTTGCATTACGTTTTTGCTTGAACTCTTCCAAGACCGTTAAAACTTGGAGCTCTTCCTTGACCGTCTACATATGGAACAACTTCTTTCGAACAACCACAAAAACAAATCGTCGACCGGTCAAACTTGGGACTCTCTAGATTGTACAACGTTGGGACTTCATTTACACCGTTCAATTGTAGCACTCCTTTTAAACCGTTCTAATTTAAAATAATCCAAAGACCCATCTGGTTGGCTGGCTCCGCTAGTTTGTAGTTTTTTCATACAACAAATAAATTTCAATATTTCAACCAACCAAACAAACTTTCTTAAAAAATATCTCCTTATTGCAGGTGTCAGTAAGCTCATCATCCCCATCTTCTCTTAGCAACTCCAGTCCTCATATGACCTTGGAGGAACTGAGGGCCATCAACAAGTACGCTGAGAGCACTAAGAGTCTCTCTTTTCTGCCGCAGGTAAATATATTACCAATTTTAGTAAATATATGATAATTATTTAAAGACTAGTATACTGTATTCATTACAAACTATTTTTCGGGTCTAGGACATAATTCTATGTATTTTCAAGTGTTCGAGTTAGGTAGAATACAGCTTTACTCACTATGGTCCAGTTTTCACGCGCTGCGGTATTAAGTTTAGCATAGTATTTGTATCTTTTGGATATCAAGGGTATTTTTGGATAAAGCAACTTGTAAAGATGTTTGTAGTGTATCATTTCAACTTGCAATAACGCTTTTGTGTTATAAGATTGCTCTTAACGAGAGACTCTCGACAGATTAGGCGCCGTGGTACATTCGAATACCCGCTATCTACTGAATTGACACTTCAAGTCTTTCTGAAGTCCTTTAAATTTGATCTAGTTATATAATGTGAATATTAAAGTTAACATGTTTTCGGCTACTGTATGCTAGATTATACTGTGTGTTATAAAATATTTGAGTGCAACAATGTTTGATCAAGTGTTTGTGTGTCGAGCATAATTGTGTTGTTTGGATTCTAGCGCTCAAAAGGACGTCCATTTGTACCTATTTAAGTAATGCTCATGAGATTTTGCTCAGTGTTACCCTGTAGTGCCCTTTGAGGAAATACTGGCTATTAGTAAATATTTTTCAAGTTTGGAGTAGTACTTAAAGTTCATTGGTTTTTATTAGTTTCTTTTATTATGGGTTATTATTCATAGTAAGTTATTTTTGAATTTATATGAATAAAATTATTTCGTTTAATATAGTCTCATGTATTGAAACATATCATCTGACTAAGCAAAGATTTACCAACTCTTTTCTTTTTTATTAATTGCCGGTGTTTTTATGCATGAAGAATTTTAGTTTCTTAGATTTTTTTTTTCATTTTGTTTGTCAATTACTTTCAATGAATATAAATAATGCGTAAATAAGGTTTCAGTTTTGTTTTTTTTTGCTATCATAAATATGTATTGGTTAAATATACTTAAAAAACGTTTAATATAATTTGGACATTCAGAGGAAAAATATATCTTGGCATATTTTTGCTTAAGGTTTATAACTTGTATTCTAGACATTTATTCGTACTCTAACCAAAGCTTAACCGGGCGCACAATAAATGTTTTAGTAGTTTTTCACAATGCAATTATGCTTTTTAAATAAATGACACTATTTTTCCATAAAATTAGTAGTTAATCGGTGTTAACCAAGCTACCAAAAATATTTTAACAGTCGAAGCTTTTGGAATATTCAAATGCTTATAAAACCTGCAATTTAGGCTTCTAAACTTGATTTTATGTTGGGAGTTGCAATAATATGAAAAAGTATTTGTGGACAATAATTGATCCGACTAAAAATGATTCAGATGGCAATAGGCTATTTGACTGTAATAAAAATATACATTTCTTTTATTTCATTAGTCTAAACATTTCTTTTTTGGAGCAATATGTAATAATGCGAGATAAAAATATTGCATTATTTCACTAAAATCCGTCTTCTAAAATAAGTATTTTTGATGCAACTGTCACGTGACTAAAAACGACCGTGATTGGCTATTTCTATAATGACGTAGATTGCGCATAAATTTACTGTGAATCGCTTCGCTCATTGGTGTTTAATGCGGAATTGACGTCACTTGTGCTACAGCCGCCATATTACTTAAAGTCGCGTTTTCGCGGCACATTTGAATATTGCATTTTCTTTTTCGATTTTTTAATAAAATAGCTAAAATGAAGACAGTAAAATATTTTTTTAGGGCTCCTTATAAACAAATTAACACCGTAAGATAGTTTTCAAAACTTAGTCAAATAGCCTATTGTCATCATGCGAATGAAAATATCTATGTCAGTTATTCAATATCCAGGTTAAAAGTAACGTATATTTTATAAAAATATTAGCTATACCCATGTGACTAACCTTTCCAAAACGAATAACTTATGTATATTTAAGGCGTATACCCTGCTTTATTTTAAGACCACATAGAGCTATACATATGCAAAATGTGCTGTTTATTTAGGACCTCCATATTTAAGTATGTATGTATGTTTATGATATTCAATGTGTTACATCCACTTAATATCCCAATATGTTAAATGTGTAGTATTATATGTGTAATTAATAATAAGGACGACGCAAACGACACGCTTAGAAAACCCACTATTATATACTCCCTATAGAAGCTATACTCTTCAAGGCGATAAAGATAACTTCATCTTTATTTCTTCTAACTCCTATTAACAACTTTTAATCGCGATGGTACGAAACTGACTTCAGATTTCTACAAGTATATACAGTTCTCCAAAATTAATAATGCGCATGCAGATCTTCGGTAATTCTCGTATTCCGGAAAAACCCGAATAATTGAATTGTAAGCGCCCTAAGCGATGCACTTGCATTTTGTAACTTGTCTTAAAGTAATACGAGTCAGTATCATGTGTTCTCAAAACAATTCGGGTGAGCGGAGGCGGTCGCCGGGCAGTCAAAGGTCCGTCAATCGTCGTCTTTCTTTACATATTGTTTGTGACCGCACGTGTTCTCTCTGTGTGGAACTATATAGAGCTGCTATCATACACCCTTCTTAAATTTGTTTTAAAATGTGAATTTAATTTTAACTTTATCTATATACCCCCTACTTTTGTATTAGGCTTGTCCCAGAACTCCCCCTAAACGGTTGATCCGATCACAGGCAACTTTTGCAGGATGGTTCAAGGCATCAAGGACATGGTTTTAAAAATACTATACAATTTTCGAAGTAAATCAATCCAACAAAGATTGTAGCATATTCGCGACCTTTGCAAATTCCGTTACTGATAAATTATAACATGCACTTAACCACTCTATATACATATCGTCTCCCAACGCTCGGGGAACACGATCGTAACCGAAGTGACGAAGACTTCTATGCCCATTATTAATTTTGGATAACTGTACATGGTGTTTTTCGAAAAATCCAACGATTTTACGTTAGTATATTATGATATTTATCGTATTAAAAAATATACAAAGAAGTTTCCTTCGACCTGCGAGGCGTCCTGTTACAGGAAATTTAAAGTGTAAATATTTCATTTATTTTCGAGGAGTTAGAAGAAGTTCGGTCGTAATTATCATTATCGTCTTGAAGAGTAGATCCCCTGATTCAAGTACATTATTATTTAAAAATAAAATTCTTACAGATAACTAGCCTGATTCTTACGTAACGCAATTCTTGAATTCTGTTCCACTCTCCCTCCCACCGCGGAACGAGCCGATCCCCGCTATGCCATCCTCCTCCCCCTCGCAAAAAGTTACGTAACACCAAAATGTGCATTTATGCTTATAATTCCCCTATCTTCCCTGTAATGCCTCGTGGTGTTTGTACTTCCCCCAAAATACGTTACGTAATACTTTAACTCCATAGTATCTCTCTATACTTAATTCGTTGTACTATAAAAAGACATAAAAAGTAGTTTGATCCACACAACTTTTTGGTACTTGCCCACTTCTATCCTAAGTTGGGCTTGAATAAAACGTATATTAAATTTAGAATGTTTAGTACAATATGCTATATCTACATAGACAGTTTCTACTATTCAGTTTAAAACAGGCTGTTCAACAGATACCGGTGTTTTATATATACCTGCCCCCGTAGCATGAGGCTTCTGAGAGCGTGTATGTCACATGAGAAATGACAAACTGACAGATTATCCATACAAAATCTGTCAGTTTCTCATTTCTCATGTGACATACACGCTCTCAGAAGCCTCATGCTACCCATGCAGATGTTTCACCATTACAGGATGTTCCACATATACTGAATTCTTCACCTATACAGGCCGCTCCAACTATCATAATGTTCCACAGATTGTTCGAACTATACAGGATGCTCTAACAGCCATATCCATCCACACGTGACCTTAACGCACACGTTCAGTCAGATAATAGTTGGGATAAGTAGGGTAGCTAAATTTGATGGGGGTCTCAACTTGTACACATAAGTCAGTTAAATAGTCATGATAATAGGGGGGTGTCTATGTGTCGTTTGCGTCGTCCCAAACCGCATCGTGACGTTGAGCGCCCCACGCAGGTGCACGAGCGCCAGCGCGCGCGGATGCAATGTCGCTCGGAATGGTTCCTGCAGGGGGCCGCCTCGCTGGACGCGCCGCGCCGCGCCGGTACCCACGACCTTACCAACAGCGATAGAGATCTTACCCACGGCGATAGGGATAGCCTCGCGCTATACCTACTTGTCGCCTGTCTAGAGTTTTTGTTTTAGAAGACGCTTTTAGCCGATGGTATTGTTTTGTGTTCCGCTTGTTTGATTTGCTGCGGTATGGACTAATCGGGTTGATCGCTGTTTTAATGGGTTTTTGGGGCGCGGAGTTTGGATTGACGATTTGTAGTGGGAGGAATTAGTGCCATAATTTCGATTTTATGGCTTTGGAAAATCTTTTTTTATCGATCGGGCAATTAAATAAAATAAAATAAATATTATTTTTACAAAATAACATTATTTAATGTTCATCGGAGTCTTCCCATAAAGTAATTAAAAATACTTGTGGTGGGAATGACCCGCTTCTTTTTACTTATCTTATATCTTAAGGTAATACTTAAGGTAGGCAATACAATAGTAAGTTTTGTTAAACTAAGCTAAATAACTCTAAACCAATAAATACAGATTTGGTAACCCATGCAATGTGATTGATGTAAAATGCATCTACTAAGGGTTTTTAAGTTTGTTGGAGTAACCTTTGTCGGAAATTTTAAACTATTTTTGGAATATCGGTTACATATCGTACATTTTAACGTAGCCAAAATTATTAATATCGCCTGTTCGATTATAAAAGAACTGTACTAGAAATGGAAGCAATTGTTTAAAACAGTGAGAGATCGAAAAGACTTCGCTTGGATGGAGGGTTTTTTGGTGGCACGCTTTTAACGCATGTGGTTGTTATCACTTGTTGGCATTTGCATTAAGTTTGGTTTTACTCTTTTAGGTGTAAGTTGGATATCATCTTATTTATGGGCTTTTTACAAAGTTAATTACTTTATATACATTTATTACCATCGCTTTTATTTTGAAAAAAATCGGCATTGATAAATATGTTTTTTATTCCTTTATGAACATCCTGTATTTATTTTAAGTATCGAATACAAAACTGCATCACAATATTGTTGATGATGGTTTTTATTGATGTCGAAATTCTTTATTTTTAATTAATTTCAGAAACTTTTTATTTCTACTATATATAGAACCTTTGGAATGGATTATTTATATTCATAGAAGTTGCATTGTGAATGTTTGTTTGTGGTTGTTCTGCTCCAAATAACTAATATTGTTATATGCTTTGCTACAGTACATTATATTTAATCGGATAACTTTCAAGTACGCTCTTTAAGAAAAATATTTTTATATACCCCCTGTATACAAGGGCTTTGTTTACAGTATACTGCAAAGTTATACTTTATGCATGATCTGAACTCATCCGTGTTTCTAAAACATTGTTGTCGCTTTTATATTGTTCTATTTTTATTTTATCCTTGCCTGCTTTTTTCATAACTTCTGTAAGTCTTATTATAATTATTAGATATGTTTGATTGTGTGATTATAAATTATAAGAAAGTATTTGACTGAGTTTTATATTTAACTTTTAATCAAGTCTTACTCAAAATTATTGCTATACTACTAGTGAAATTTTACTTTTCATTTCTTTAGAACTAATATTTTAATTCCATAGAGTATAATATACAGTCAAATAGCCTAGTGTGAATATAATCATATGATGCACATAGCGTCTATAAACAATTTTACTTTATGTCGTTATTTACAGAGCTCAATGACTATTTATTATTTTTGCAATTTATTATATTAAAAATTATTAAAATATTTGAATAAATAATCCCCAAACAATTAGAGACACTACGTATGTGCCAAAGACCTCGAAACTCGAAAATATTGTGCTATCTCTAAACACAAGTGGAACATTTATAGTTTATTTATTTTTTTAATTTATATGGTCACATATTCGTATTTTAGGTTTTCCGGTTTTATTCGCGTATTTGCTCATTTTTATATGTTAACTCATATAAGTAAACTTAATCTCAGACAAATTAATTAGTTCAGACTAGTAATGGAAATCAGCTACATGAGGCCAATTTGAAGATTATTATTGCATACACACATTTAAGAAAACTTTTTCTCTGCTCCCTTATCCGAGGTGTAGGTTGGTATCAGCATCATTTCAGATTTTAGCACATGATCGCCTTGCCAACCCCACATATCGATGTCAACAAATTATTTAAGGCATGTTAAGACAACTCTTATAACAAATATTGTCTTGCTTATTCTCTTTATCATTTAGCCACGGTTTGCTGGATGTTGTGGCCTATCTTGCTAATCACCTTAATGGTGATTTTAAACTCCTCCCAAACAATATTCCTTACTAAACTTCATAGTTCGTCTAAGATTAAATTTTTTAAAAGTACGCGAATAAAACCAACAAATATAAAAACCACCACTAATAGAAGTATTGGTGGTGATAGGCGGTGAGCGTCGCAGCTCGCGGCGTCGCTCCCGTCGGGTCAAGGGCGTGTGCGGCCACGGCCCCGCGTGTCGCGCCGTCGCCCACTCCGACACTGAGGTCGCGCTCGCTGTCCAGCCTCGTGCGCTGATCATGTGACCCGAGGGCTAGCCCGCCGCCTCACGTGACCACACACGTGACACGCAAGGGAAACGGCGAAGCGTCTAACTTTGAGTGACTTTTGCGGGTTTGAGTGCATGATAGATTTAAAGCTATGTTTCTCAAAGTTTGCATTGTGTGCCGCAGAAAAGTTAGTTAATTTTGGTTCGTTACTTTGAGACATATTTTTTTTATAACGGAATATGAAATTTTAATTTGTACTACCATAACTCAAATGCTTCTCTTTTTTTTAGATATATCTTACGCAAAATCTTTGCGAAACACTGCTTTAAAGAATACTTGTCAATTTATGTTTTTGGACAAAGTGATTTTGACATCAACTTGTAAAGTGTCACCGGTTATTAAAGTGGGCTACTGAGCACTAGCAATTAGATATGAACATTTAGATAAATTAATATGTGAGCGCTATTGTTGGAATTTTTGCAACCGTTATTGGCAAACCAAGGGTGTTTAATGATGAGGGTATTCTAGCGGGACTTCTTTGAATCCTGGTTTTCAGAAACGGTTGTGCTAATTACAACCTTTCAATATACCCATTGTTAGATATATATGTCCAGATCAATTGTTTTGGTGTATATTAAATTGTTGTAATTGATTTTCTGTTTTGTACTGACTTGACATTTAAATAAATTTGTTGATATGAATTGACACATATTATATAGGTCTTTACATAAAATCTCCAAATGAATTTGGGTCTGACTGTAATTAAATATTGAGGTACAGATTTATTGCTTAGCGAGACAATGACTTTCATTCAATTTGAATATGTTTCCAAATAATAAAATGAGTTGAAAAACTTATTGTCATAAAAATGTGTTCGATATTATTTCCTCAATTCTTTTATAATTTATAAATGATTTTGTTGCATCATTATCTCTATTCAACACAGGATTAACTGCATTTTTGATAAGTCTATTAATAAATACCCTAACATACCTTTAAAATAATAAGTGCTCATATAAAATATAGTTAAAGTTAAGGTATATCTAAAGATATAAATGTATTACTTGGCATTTATTAACGAATAAATATAAAAGACTACAAATGCAATTCATTTTATAAATAAATTATGAGTGTAGTGAGGATTGTTGTACGTGTTGTAATACTGTAAATAATTAACACATTGAGCTTGCGTATAGATATCTCTGATAGTGTAGGTATGTCTCGAAAGATGTTACGTAAAATATTATTTTTGAAATTTATTAATAATTAGCTTTGTATTTGGAATAAAAAAACTCAGCACAAAATTATATTCGTGCCTTCTGTGAGCACAATTTTGAAATTTGATGTTGTGACATTTTTTTAAGGGTGTCAACGATTTGATATAAATTGATGTAATTTAAATTATCCTTAATGTTAGTCGCTTTTGTATAAATAAGCGGTATAATACATTCCCGCGAATGTCTATATAATTAGATAGCTCCAATAAAATATCTATTATAGCGATATTATAATAGTATTTCAGAAACGAAACACTCTGTACTATTATACTGTATTATATCTAAATTGGTAACTTTAAGGCGCTAATATAACAGGATTTTATGTTATTGAAATGTGAACGTCTTAGCAATTAATTGCAAATATGAAAACATTAGCTCTATCGAATAAGGTAGCTTTTTCAATATTGTGGAAAGCGTTCAGAAACAACGCTGTATAGAAATTGCTTGTATCACTTTTTTCATTATCATTACACACTAAATTACAAAAAGTAGAGCAATAGTTATATCTTCTAAAAAGAAACATTTAATTCCGGAGAAGTTTCAACATTGTGTAAATGTTAAATATCTCAGTTCAAAAGATAAATATTCTTATCGTTTTGAAGAGTGTTCATCTTGAGAAACTATATCTTCAACAAGTCTTATTCAGTAATTGTTTCCCTTACCGTTCTTCATATACTACCTTATGTAAAGTTGCGTTTGAAAGGAAAAAAAATATATATATTTCAAAACAATCAAACAAAATACAATTTTTTACCAAGACTTGTCAATTTCTATATTTACCCTTTTACCTACCTCAAGCGTTCTTTTTATATCAGCCTCCTAGCAATTTTTGATATAAATTACTTTATTAAAGCCAAATTAATATTGCATGCTCTTTAGCCAAATTAAATCCAGGTATATATTCGAAGACTGAATATTTTTTATAGTACTTTTTCTTATATCAAACTCTTATTATTTGTCAACGAAACGAATTTAATAAACACTTATTGTTGCCATTGTCTATTTATATTAGTACAAAAAGATATATCGAATAGTGAAAGTATCGTAGTTGTGACGAAAAAATATTATTTAGGGTGCTATAGGATTTCGTAACCGAATCTCTTAAGAATATCTATTGCATGTTATAAAAAATATTAAAATTTATCAATTTCAAGATCACTCTGTCCCGTATTGCTTCCAACGTATTTTCAACTAAATTTACGAGATGGATTCTTTTTTGATGCGCCACAATGAATAGTTATAGTTAGTTAGTAATGGGTATTTTAATAATTTATAACTTTGTTATAAATAAATTAGTTGATAATCTCATTATTATTAAATATTGTATAAAATTTAACAACTGTATTTAAAACATTTGTTTGTTTAGGATTCTTAAAGATTGGAAGTTTAAATCAATGTAATAGTTAAAGTAGTGCAAAGTGGACTTGCACATATTGTTTGATAAGACTGTTAATTTATACAATGCAAGAGCGAACGCCAATACGGGCTGATACAGCTCAATTGTAGTAGATAGTTCAATTTAGTTGGTAATTTAGTGATTTTCATGAATCGATTACGGGCCGCGCTTGTCCGCTGTCTTATATATGACTGTCTTTGGGAGAAATGGTAATAAATATATTAAAAATTCATAAATAATACGTCTCTTTACAACTGGTTTTGATCTGTCCATAAAACGTCTTAGCAATAAGAGGTTTATATTATAGGCTTAATATTTGAACGTGATTAGTCTTACTACAATTTGTTCGGTTCGATTAGTATCGATTTCGTGAAGTGAGATATATAAAATAAAACCGTAGAGCTATTCCTTGAACTCCAAAATAGATTTGTCATATTTTTATTGGCTTTGTTTGCAAATTAGCGTAGTCATAAATAATATATTATAATAACTTATCAACTTTCAGCAAAATGTTGGAGACGATTTAATTTATGTACCCAACTATTTGCTGAAAGAGGGTGATGGAACTTCGTTTTATGATTTGCTGACCTCCTCAGACATACATAAATAGTTACATAAGTTGTAAAATACATTTTTTTCTTACCAAATTCAGTCATTTATGAGACGTGTGACTAGATAAAATAAAAGCGTTATGAAAGACTGTACGTACAAGTGTAGATAATAAATACAATGAAGATGTCTAGGTAGCTTGCTTTTGAATGTCGCTCGTCCGATTTTGTGTTAGGACAAATCATTGTGTAGATAGAAAATATACTATTTGATTGAATTTAGATATTAAGTCCGTTATAAAGATGATTGGCGAAAACTGCTTCAGTTTTGTTCTTTTGAAGTACTTGAACTATACTGGATACAAAGACCACTCAGCAAAAGACGTAGAGATATGGTTTTTTCGAAGACATATGTTTATCGATGCCAATGGACTTAATTGGGGTACTTCTCTCCATACTATAACAAATTATTGTAAAAATGATCTACGGCACCATCTACCATGAGTTTTTGTGTTGAATATAGCTTCGTTCACTAATATTGAAGAATAATTGATGTTAGTTTAATTAAACTGTGGAATTAATAGTGTTTTTAAAAAACGTATCTCTCTGTGGGTAATTTTAAAACATATACTTGAGTAGGCTCTGTGTGACAAAATAGTTGCTAATGTGTTGTAGACAGATATTGAACGAAATAAATATATACGAAATAAATTGGTACAAAAAGATGTATTAGACAACAATTATAGTAAGTAAATCTGGTACCCTATATTAAAACGTCCAGAGATATTAGTAAAATAGATGTGTCTATTTAATTCTTCAAATAAAATGGCGTTTGATTAGATGCTGACAATCAAATTTGATCAAGATAAAACTTCTCACCGATATATTCTTACCTAGGTGCTGATGATGAATAAAAAAAGTCAATGAAAGTTTTATTAATTTAATTATTGATTACCTGAAAATTAACTAGGGTTGTGATGATTGTTATGAAAATACTTGTATGGTTTCAATATGAGAGTTAGCGAAAACAAAAACGGTTGATTTATTAAAAGAAATTTAAATATTTTAAGGCACATTCAGTTTTCATTATATGGAAATACTGCAAAGGACACTTCGAATTTAATATAACTTAGACATCACAATTTTAATAAGGATAGTGTTTAAAAACAATGTATGCAATGTAGGATGCATTGAATAAATGCTGAACTTCAGTGTTTTCGTACCAAACGATTTTTTGGCAACATTTTGATATAATTTATTGACCAATGTGTTAAACATACAATATTTTTCTTATTATTTAGCACACTGTTAAGCTTATCTCAAATTATTGTAATTTTTTCTGTAGCCATATTAATTCTTGTGTTATAAAATTACTAGTGAATGCATTTTCTTTGTAAATTTGACATTTAATAAATTGTGACATTTAGTTTGATATGCGCTAGGTTCGTTTATAAACTAATTTGTTAATGTAAGACTGTTTTTATGTTATATGAATGATTGAATAGTTTAAAATTAGTTGGTTAGTTTAAGATATATTTGATTGTATTCAGAGATGTGTGCTCATGAGTCGTGGGCGACTTTTCATTACTCGGAGCTTCTTGTTAACCATTCCACCGATTTTAGTATTAATATACCAGTTGGATTTCAGTATTAGGGATCTTTCACAAAATGTACTCTGGAAAAACTGCATTTGGTTAACGTTATTACACATTGTTGATTGTAATAGTGCATATTAAATCATTTCTCATAATCCCTGAACACAAATTACATCTTCATCAAGCACAAAATTAGAAAACTTTAGCTGGTCTAAAGATTTTTGCAACGAGAAACATTGACCAAATGCATTCATTTCAGTGTTAATAAAATATGATTATGTTTGTAAGTTTGGATTCGATCAAAATTTGTGTGATGTGTAAATCAGAACAACATGAGTATTATTGTAACTCGTTTATTTTTTGCCAAATTATTGTAAAATTACATTTGGTTTTAATTTATCACATTATATGCACATTTACTACACGAAGTCTAAGTATTTCACATTTAATAATAAAAACTATTATTCCATAATAAACTTTTTTTTATTTATTTCACAGTCTAAACTATACGAACTATACCCAACTTAGGAATGCTAAATATTTGTACTGTTGAGTTATAAAATATTATTGTTTATAAAACTCCCATACACACTCTGAATCAATGTGTACTATAAAAAAATCAAATTTTACTTTCCAAGTAAGAAAAAATTACTAATATTTTATTTTATATAACAACTTTAAAAAAAAGTAATTCGGTAGCTAGGCAGGGTTCTGTTATTTATAGCACTTCTGTCAGTCAAATCTTATAAATACCCAGTCCATTATGTACATAGTTGAGAAGAACTATGCAATAGAAAACTTTAAAAACATAAGGCATTAGCCCTGAGGAGTGACAAAAATAAGGTCCGTAAGTGAGATATTCCAAAAACTGTAATATTGACTTAGATTGGCATATTGTGTCACTGAATGGTTCCAGCCGTTTCGTGAATTAAAATCGACTTACAAATATTTTTTGTGCCATCTTTCTTTTAAGATGTTCCTGCTTACCTCACCTCAATTCGGTATGCAAAGTTTTACAAAGGTGGTGCTGATTACGAAACCATTTCGAGATATTATGTTTTTAAAACATATTTTCTTGAAATTAAATCAAACAGAGCTAAGATGACCGTTATTTTAGCAAAGAACTGTAACAGTATTTGACCTCCAGCGTTATGTCAAAGACATTCGTTCTTGCAGTTTATTAATAAAATATCGAAAATCATAGGTTTGTTTAGTATAATATCGTAATAATTTCATTTGGGATCACAAATTCGTGAAATATTTTGCAATTAGCAACATTTTTACTAAACATTTCGCTTTATTTGCATGTTGCTACGTGATATTTTCAATCGATGACGTCATTAAGTACAAAAGTTGTACAATCTATAAAAAATCGTAACTTTGCAATTACTCATTTTAAATGAAAAATATTCAAATTAGTTTTTTATTTTCGTGTTTACTATCGAATAAAAATATTTAATAAATACCAAAAAAAAAACTTTGCATACCGAATTATTGCATTAAATAACATATTTTGATTTATCTGTTTATAGAAAACAACATATATTGTTTGCTGAAGTACACGTCAATATTGAAATATATCAATACAATAAGTTACAAAAATAATATAAATAACTTATTGCACTCGTATTGGAACTTCTAAAGTAAAACTTCAGTCACCTTAAAACATGTACTTTTGGAATGTGAATACAGCTTAATCCTTTAACCAGTACAGACAAAATTAAAATTGATTTGACCTCTATTATTAAGGTAGATAAGGTTTAAATTATGTTAGCAACTATTTTGCCTCTACTACTAAAGGGTTAAACCAATTTAGTTTCGCTTTACTTGTTTCCCTTTCACATATACTTTCAAGATATTTCTGTCGTCCCCTAAAAATATGAATCTCTGTAATAAACTGTGTGCCACCTCAATTTCGCTGTTATCTATGGAATATTCGTATTGGTCGATGGCGCCCCCGGTTGCATACACATCTATTAGTAACGCGTCGAAATCCTTTCCCACTTCAAAGTTGCCTATTTTGTCTGATAGATTTAGAGCTGAAAGAAAAAAAACTAAAATATACACCTTGTTAGTTTAGTATTAAAGGCTTCAGCGTCTATTTTAGATTAAAACTTTATCTTAAATAAATCGTTCACGTCGCAAGTCCTATGTATTCTTGTATAATAGATGTTGCAGATATTCTAATACTTCTGTCCACGATATGTCATCTATGTGACCCTGTTATCAAAGTAAGTATCAATACAGAACAGACTGCTTCGTAAGAATTTTCGTTTGATTAAGTATACCTCAGCCATAATTAATTAACCAAAAGTATGAATTATTTCGGATAGGTAGGCTTCACGCAATGTGGACTGACGACTTGGTGAAAGTTGCAAGAAGCCGAAAAATGAGGACTGCACAGGAGGTTTATTCTTAAAAGCGAAAACGATAATAGCTTCCGTACTCCCTGTTTGTACAATACATTCGTGTACCACTCGCCGCTTTGAAGGTCGAAGTTTATAATAGAAGTATAGGATAATATTGATACATAAAGAATAAATAAAGGAAAGCAAATTTTTGACACCGGCGGGAATTGAACCCGCGACCTCGGGTATATATAATTGTGCTACCGTGTCAATGGCTGCCAGCGCGAAATTCTTCTATCCTTTATTTCTTTTACATGTTTAAGTAGTGTTTGCGTTTCCTACCTCCGAATTTCTGCTAATTCGCCTGTGTCGAAATTTTTCTTTCCTTTATTTATTAGTAATAATTGTGGGGATTCATGAACAAAAAGATTTAAATTATAGGATAATATGTTTTACGCTTTCTAGTCGACGAAACCAACGACAACTACAGAGGTATCGTTGGACTCGCTTATCAAAAATGACAAAATATTTGTTTCGTGCGAGCGAGACAGAAATGCATGTTAATAGGAGTTAGAAGAGATACGTATGCTATTATCGTTCTCAATGTGAAGAGAAAACTTCCGGGAACATCGTTGTGGGCATATTTGTCCTATAGACAGCAGTGGGTGTTTATTGGCTGATGATGACGATGCCGTAAGAAGCGACTAAGGGTTTTGGGGCTTTTTACGTATTAGCTACGCGATGTGGATGGAAAAGATTCACATTCTGAAGCTCTGACGGGCTCTTGACATTTATTATGCGTAAGTACCCTTGGCCATTTCGTATGACATATTAAAGAAAGAATTGGGCAGTAATATTAAGCCAGTATTTTATTCATATATGCATATGATTTTACCTTTAGCCCCTCCCAAAGTGGCCAAATAGAATGCTTCCTTCCAATTAATAGCGCTTTCTTTCCCTACTAGTTGTAAGTGTGCAGATACATCCATAGCTCTTCTCATTGCATCCATTATAGTAGCGCTGTCGCCCCCAGAAACATCTGAAATAAAAAGGTGTTGTAGGTTTAAACTTTAATTAAACAGTGTCACTTTAATGCTAGATTCGATATTCAGCAATGACTTTTGAACTTATTAGAACTAATAATATTTGTTCAGAGAGTAACATTGTTGCAATATAAACTACTGTAATTATCGATAAGTGTGTATTTATCGCTTAAGGGTATCACTAGAAATATTGCGATTCTACTACCACAACTTCTAGCCCTAATAATACCCTTTTAAAAGCCAGCATTGTGTGATGGTGATACCTAGTCATATTTACATATATATATATATATATATATATATATATACTTATGGCTATAAATCTAAAAAGAGTAAGCCCGAGAAATTCCTCAACCTCTTTGTGGAGTTGTGTGGTGAAAAGATTCTTATTAAAGGTTATTTATTGGAGATTGGGATCCACCATATCGCCCAACCATCACTTAAAAATCCCTCATACCCTATAAGTCGTCTCTTATTACAACCGGGCGGAAATGGATTAGTGCTATTCTAAGCCAACACTAAGCTGTTGTATTGAATAATTTTATAACACATACACTTACGGCTATAACTCCCTAAAAGGGGTAGCTAGAGCCTCATATACAGTATTTTTTAAGTCTTAGCTTATATTTTTTTATAAGACGTATATTTTAATCCCACCTGTGCCCAATCCCACAGTGATCCCGTAGTCCATGATCCTCCTCACGGGACACAATCCCGATAGCAGTCTGGTGTTGGAAGCGGGACAATGTGCGATTGAAACTCCTCTTTGTGATAGCAATTTCATCTCTTCATCGGATAAGTGTACTGCGTGCGCCATTATGCACTGGTAATAGTAAAATTTGGTTGAAGAAGAGAAGATTGATGTTAAAAAAGGAAATTCCTAAATTGACAGGAAAGTTTTGAGGTAACATATATTTAGTATTTTCTAAGACTTTCGCGATTGCACATTACAATTAAAACAACTAACCTTAGTCTTCCCGTGACATGACAACTGAAAAATTACTCTAAACTTCGGGTTTTAAAAACCATTTAATAATACGCGATCAAATATCCGAAAATTAATCGTTGTTTTAATTGTAACATACTCGTATTTTTTCATGAACATTTCATGTTGCAGTTATACTAAACGAACAACTTAATTTCGCACCTTGACATAATTGTGACTGAATCCCATGATATGTAAAAAACCAAGACACATACAAACATAAACTCACGGCTATGTATATGTCGCAGGAAAATCGTCAAACTCGTTAACTTATAAGTTTCCTAGGAAACTTGTAAGTTGACGGAAATCCGTCAAACAGCAAACGAATTTACATCTTACCTGATAGGTTTTAGGAAACTTGTAAAATAACGAACTCACCTCAGGAAAATTGAAAGTGGGGATCATTTTTGACAAGTTTCCGAGTTTAAAATTCTGTGTTTTAGGAACTTTACAAGTTTCCTGAATCCCGCTAGGAAAATTGTCAATGCAGCGCTGACGGCGCGGAGAGAGGGATGTTAGTGAATGCGGATTGGCTGCCGGCGGTCACGTGACGTGACGCATTCGCGCGTCTTGTCAACTCGACAATCGAAACTAATATTTTCCTTGCTTTACTAATGCTAATCTATTAATTTGCTATTATTTGCTGTTACTGACATAAAATTAAAAAGTTTTAAGAGTATTTATTAAATATAAATTGTTTGAGTATATATCGTGATACTTTATTGTAATATAGTATGAATACCTTCTAGATCTTATCTTCGGTATCTTATCTTCTGTATCGGTATAAAAACGCTCTTTAAAAAATAAAAAGCGTTTTTATACCGATACATACATACCTACACTTGCGGCAATAAATCCCTAGAAAGGGTGGGTAGCCTGAGTGTCGGAATATGAAATTTCTTAGCTACTTTTGGAAGTTAAAGGGGAAAAGATTGTATTGTAATGTAAACATTATTGGAGATAGGTCTCCAACCGCATCGCCTCCAATGACATCCATTGTTATAGGTTACCGCCAGAAATATGTTAGTGCTATTCTTAACCGATGCTTGTAAGATTTTAAACTCTTACAAATTTACTGCATTCATAATAGTTTATCCCGCGGTTGTCCTAAGAGGAAACCAAAGGCTTTTTAAGTGATTGTTAGGTGAAGTGGCCGCATACCGCGCGCCACCTTCTGATTTTAGTAGTAATTCGCTACTGTCATGTGAGTGTATGAAAAGCAAGTCATAAGGTTGGTTGATAAACGAATGGAAACTAGTGTAAAAATCCGTCATAGTAATAAATTATTCGTAGTTTTCGTTTCTTATTACGTAAGACTAACGGCCAGGAAACCCTTCTTAGTACAGTTCCTCATTTATATTTGAAAATATCAAAACATTGTCATTACTTTAAATTCATGCTTTTTCTTTACTCAACTCACTTCCTAACCAATCATCATAAGTAACTGGTTCAATTAACAATTTCACTAGCAGTCATTAGGAGGCTTACAAATTTCCTAAATTATAAATTCAAAACTAGAAAACTTGTCAAAAATGATCCCCACTTACAATTTTCCTGAGGTGAGTTCGTTATTTTACAAGTTTCCTAAAACCTATCAGGTAAGATGTAAATTCGCATGCTGTTTGACGGATTTCCGTTAACTTACAAGTTTCCTAGGAAACTTATAAGTTAACGAGTTTGACGATTTTCCTGCGACATATATAAATCTCTAAAAGACCCTTCTAGTCAGGGCCAGGCTTCAGTATAAGAAATTACTCAGCTACTTTTGGACTTTGAGTGATGCTATTCCAAGCCGATCAATATTGCTGTGCAATCACAGCTAATATACATACCAAAACATACACTACACATAGCTGCATTTACACAGTGAACAAACGAGCCCAATAATACTATCTCATCAGTTATCTTGGGGCTAATTTCAGCTGTGTATATTTTAAAAATTTTGCTATTACAATTTAATGTCAATATTAGTAATTGAGTATTTGTATCATGTTTATCAGTCAAGTTTGCCCTCTGCTTACGTATCTTTTGCGTACATCGATTTTGTTGAAATTTGCAAGATTGTAGCTGTCAATCGCATAAAGGATAGTAGATTAATTATAAGGGCATATGGCTTTACGTTGTTTAAGAATTAATATTCAGAAGATGCAAAATGTGCCTTTTTTTTGAAATAATATTTATTTTTGTAATCAGTGGGTAATGAAATATTTCACAATAATTTTTTTTATGGATTTTTGTATATTTAAACAAAAACATCTGATTGACTAAGCAACTGAGTAAACAAACTGAATGATTGAAGCAATAATTGAGTAATTTGAGAGACCGACTAATTTTCCCAATTTATTTAGACTGAAAATTAACATGCAATGATGATATTTTAACATGAATCAATGTATGAAAACAACCTAGTTCAGTATTCTGTTGAAACCATTTCTGCTGTTCTTTGTACAGTCCTTGCACAGTTATTTTACCTTAGCCAAGAGAAATTCTTATCGGCATGATATACCTTATAATAATATCGAAAGCAATAAAAAAAGCAAAGAACACCACGGAGCACTAGACATACTTCACAGCAAGAAATGCTAACATAACATAAATGAAAATTAATGTCAGAGGTAAAATAAAATGTGAATGGTCTGTCTGTATGTGTTTCGACAGCAACAATATTGTAACTTGCAAACAATAGATGCAGCGGGTAATAAGGGGATGGGAAGAAAACAAATTAACTTAGAATGTTTTACCTTACTATTTAAAATCTTGCTCTTGTCGTACACCTCCGAATAACTTTTAGTTCCGGGGAACATTTTTAATACTGATTGTATCTCATTCTTATTTTCCGATATGTGGCTCTGAAAAGTGAAAAACATATTAAAAAAAATGTACAAGACATAAAACATTTATAAGTACTCCTGCTAATCTTGACGAATACTCGGCACCGTGACCTATTCTTGAGTGTGTGGGTGTATGTGTTAACCTTTGTTGAGAGACAAATTTATTGTCCTTATTGTTTCCGAGACCTCAAGTGATTGGAAAAACGCATAAATAAAATGCCTTTATTATTGCCTATGAGTATGACTCTAGGTTCCCGCGGTTCACGAGAAGTTCGGTATAATTGTATTTTCTAAGACTTTCACGATTGTACAGTTGTATTGATTGTATAAAACCCATGTATAAACACGCGATTAATTATCCGAAAGTCAATAGTTGTTTTAATTGTAAGTTCGGTATAAGGTTTAGCAAAGAAGATATTTTTGGCCTCTGTGATAGTAGTAGTTTTCTTTCGCTTTAGGGCTGCGCTTCTTAAATCAAAGATAAAAGATACCTATTACTTTGTGAAATACTGACATAGTCTAAGTTTTAAAAATAGCATATGGCCTGTTATAAATTATATATTATTATTAGTGAAAAAGATTAATTAATTAAAGTACCATACCTGTATTCTGCAATCATATTTGTCAGCAATTTCAGCTAAACCGCTCATCAGTTCAGCGTCGCAGCTCAGAGCGAACCGCGGAGTCACGATTGGTGAAACTAAGTCGCTCTGAAATAGACATAGATATAGTGATTTCTGACATTATGTCTAAGCATAGTACTAATAGTTACGTTAGAACTAAAGATATTATTGTTGTAAGGTATAAGTCATTTTTAATTAGAATTATTCCATATACATATTAAGAGTTGCTTAACTTTGTTATACATACATACACGGCTATAAATCCCTAGAAGGGGTAGCCAGACCTAAGGAACTAGAAATTCCTCAGCAACGTTTAGAAAGTTGAGTGGGGAAAAGATGGCAAAATAAAGGTTGTTGGTGATGGGTCTCCAACCAGATCGCCCAAAAATCCCTTAAAAGCCCCAATACCGTTAGTCGCCTCTTACGTACACCCACCGGCAGAAATGGGGTAGTGTTATTCTAAGCCGTAACTGCACGGCGAACTTAACTTTGTTATAATATTCATAAAAACAACTTCTTCAAATTTAGTGATAACTTTTCATTCATTTACTGCATAATATTATAAAGTACTTCAGTCGTAAGTAATAACTAGAAAGCAGGAGGGAATTGCTCTGAAATATTTCTTTATTCTTATGCTAAATATATAATCCCTAACGAATCTAAACAAATTCGGTCAGATCTCCATTTTAGTTTATCAGTGTTAAATCAGGGTTGTGATTGAGAGCCATCTTTGGGCATCTTTGGAAAATATTCCTATTACACTGCCGATTTGTGTTTCTTGGTATTGTTGTGGATTGTCCTAGATAAATAAATAAACTTCATATCTACGTACAGTTCTAATACGACGTTCTCTCGACTCTTATACAACATATTGATAATATTTTTTATCTATATATAACTGTTAATTTGTGTTAAACTGCCGATACCTTTAAATCCACAACTTTCTTCACAAACGCCTCAGTACCCTCAATTTCCCGTTGAGTTGTTTTGTAATACCCAGCACAGTTTTCCATATTCATGCTCACTTTACCCACTAGCGCCCTCTGACCGAGCGAATGAACGTTGGCTGCCAAACGAAGAGTACCTTTCACACTCAGCGTGCCGAAGTAACAGGCTGTAGTTGTTCCATTGCGTAGGAGACGAGACTAGAAGAAAACTTAAGAATAAAAGGGGATTTCTTATTTTGTCCATAGTAGTAAAATAAACTTAATTCATAAACTTTTCTTTTTCACAGATTTATGCGCTGATATGGCACCTATTTGCAAGTGGAAGCTAGAGCTTCACAATCAAATATGTTGTTAGGGAAAAGATAAAAAAATCTGATTTCATTCACCACCACCACTGGCATCATCACTTAACCCTCTTGCTCTTAGTCTCCAATTTCTACACCCACGAAAAGAGAAAAAGATTTCAGAAACTGTGTAATAGCTATTCTGCGTTAAACTATTCTCACTGTTATAAATTCCAAATTAGAATTTTTGATTCCTTGCACTTTTGTACGTTAAGACGCTTAGTCGCCTCCTACTCCTAGAAACCCTCGGAGAGAAATGGATTGCCGGAGTGGAAGTATTAATATATATACATATAAATACTAAAAGGCGTAGCCAAAGCTCTAGAATCAGAAAATCCTTCATCCACTTTTGGAAGTTAAGTGGGGAAAAGATTGTAAAATAAATGTTTTCGGTGATGGGTCCACAACAGCATCACCTATAAATCACTTAAAAAGCCCCGATACCCTTAGTCCCCTCTTGTGATCACCTGTGGTGGAAATGGGGTAGTGCTATACTAAGCTGACACTACACAGCATGGTAGTGGTAACCTGGCTTACGCACTTATTCGTGCTCAAGTACTTTTCAACTTCGATCTCAATAAGTATATATATGTCGCAGCCAACTGATTAAGTCAGCCAGCTGACAAAGCAGCTAGCCGCTTAATTAAACGCCGGCTCCTAGTTAAAAGGCTAGCCCGCTTGTAAAATGAATTGTCGTCACTGAACGTCCAATCACCGGGCTGATTGAATAGTTAGCCCGTTGGCTTGGGCTGACGTTACATTATTTTTCTGTTAAAATTTATAGAATAACTGTTTAAAAAGTTTTCAATCATGGAAATTTCAATAAATAAAATGAGAAAAAAGTAGAGACTTAAAATTAATATAATATAAGAGTACTTTTTTTTATATTCTCATGTTCATTATTAATAAGTCGGTACCTGTTTGTACTTTTAGTTACTGTGCCAAAGCTTTGTGCCATTTTATTGTTAATATTGTATTAAATGAATATAATTAAAGTATTGCCGACATAAGAAGTACCTAAGAAAATTATTTTAGTCTTAGTCACCCTAGATAACCAGACGGCGATATAACGTTCAGCCAAGTGGTTGGACGTTTTGTTCAACTTAATGGCCGACTGAAGTTTAGCCCTTTACTAGGAGCCGGCGTTTAATTAAGCGGCTAGCTGCTTTGTCAGCTGGCCGATTTAACCAGTTGGCTGCGACATATCTTTTTTAATCACTTACCACAACTTGCTTATAAACGGCGTCCGCGAACGACTCATCACTGTACTGTTTTTCCAAAGGGAATGTATATTTATCAAGCCATTCTAGCAGCGGTCTATCAAGACCTACCCCGATGTTAGGAAACTGCGGCGCATGTGTGTGGCAGTCGACGAATCCGGGTATCAATATTTGGTTTTCTGATAGTTTTATTACTTCATAATGTTTAATTGTTTCTGATAGAGAGGAAAATTCTTGCAGAGGTCCTCTTTTGGTTATCTGCAAAGAGATTATAAATATTGTTAGAAACAAGCGCGGATCTACTCATATGGGCAAGATGGGCATGCCCATAACTCACAACCCTTATCCACCTACGACCTATCACTTCTATGGTCCGTAATACTCTGGCCAAGAGATTTTTAGGTGACTTGGCCCACAACCTTTTTTGAGGGCTGGATACGTATTTTTGTTATTTGTGTGTCAAGACTATAGAGAGGTATTCATCGGTCTGCCCCTTATACAATCATCTCCACTAATTAAGTTTTGTCAATTTAAAACCTCTTGCCAGTCCTGATGGCCTTTAAGACACTGTTTAACTTACTGTGTTTTATGGTAATAATAAAACATACCTGTAACCACAAAAATAAACAAGTTTGCAGTTTTTACGTGCATTTTGAAAAATACAGGTATTTCCACTGTTATTACAGTTATTTGTTTGTACAGTTTGAGAGCGGTTTTAAAATACAAATGTGATGTTATTTGTATTACGTACATAAATGGGTAGCTAGAGCTTCAGAATGGAACATCCCTCAGCCACACTGAAGTGAGAGAAACAGGATCATTGGCCCCAAAACCCTAAGTCGGCTTTTACGACACCCTCGCGAAGAAATGGGATGTTTATTTATTTATTTATTTAAGGAACACCAACAGCATACATATTAACACAATCATATGATTATATATAACTAAAGTCTTATTCTAATATTGTATGCCAATTAAAGGCGTACACAACACTTGCACAATCATAAATACAACAAACCTTAAACCTAGTAATTAAAATTAAAATGTAAAATGAAAAAAATTTTTATAAATATCTGATAAGTTAAATTTTGAATTGATGCAGTATTTTTCCCTGGAATGTTTTTAAAGAATCATTAAAAATATCAATATTTGGAATTTTTCTATTAATTTCATTAAATTCCTGACAGATTCTATTAAGAGGTGCGTACAAGCCAGTATTAGTTCTAGAAAAAGTGGTTTGGAAAAAGTTTTGTATATGTTTTCTGGGGTGATTAAACGGGACTGATAGTTTAATTTTCTCGGTAAGATGATTGCACTTTATTTTATTTGAGAAAATTTTATGGAGAAATGATAAATCTTGTAAAATGCGACGGTCACGTAATGTATTCATTTTAAAAAAATTAAGTCTATTGTCATAGGTGTTTCTATGCGATATTCCTATGGAAGTATATGCCAAGTATCTGGTAAATGCTCTTTGGATACTTTCAACCCGCTGAGAGTGTACAGAGTAGTGAGGGCTCCATGCGGTACTGGCGAATTCTAATTGGCTGCGGACCAGCGCATTATATAGCATTAATTTTGTGCCTGCATTACGAAAATCTTTAGAATTTCTCTTTAAGAACCCTAACATTTGAGCAGATTTTTGGACAATATGATCGTAATGAGAAATGAAATTGAGTTTACTGTCAAGTATAACACCCAAATCTCTGATTTCATTTGTTTGTTCTAATTTTGTATTTCCTATGGTGTAAGAAGATGGAAATGGTAATTTCTTTTTTGTATATTTAATATAATAACATTTATTTGCGTTAATTAACATATTGTTACGGTCACACCATTTTTTTATATTATTAAGATCATCCTGAATAAGATTTACGTCTATTATTGAGTTAACTGTTTTGTAAATTTTTAAATCATCTGCAAAAAAAGAGAAGCTGCAATGTTTTATTTCGGCTGTTAAATCATTAATAAATATTAGAAATAGAAGTGGGCCTAAGTGGGATCCTTGAGGAACACCTGATTTAGCGATATAGGGTTTGGAGTCAAAGCCATTCACTGAAACAATTTGAGATCTGTTTGATAGATACGACTTGAACCATTGTAACAGCGGGTTATTTATACCAAGTGATTTAAGTTTTTTTACGAGTAATGTGTGGTTCACCAAGTCAAAAGCACTAGAGAAGTCAGTATAAATGGCATCAACCTTTATCCATTTCATAAGAAATGTCTGAAATAAAGTTGACAAGATTAGTTTGAACGGAGCGCCCTTTTATAAAACCATGTTGATAATCTGATAAAATTTTATTTAACTATGGAGATAATATATCTAGTATTAAGGACTCAAAAAGCTTAGAAAAACAAGATAAAATAGAAACGGGACGATAATTTTTAACTTCCATGTCATTACCCTTTTTAAATACAGGCACGATTCTTGCATTTTTCCATTCGTCGGGAAATTTTCCGTCTATAAGAGAGCGGTTTATAATCAAGACTAGCGGTAAGGCGAGTGAAGCCCCACAACGTTTTATAAAGACAGGTGGTATGCCATCCGGACCGGCACCTTTATGAATATTGAGTACTTTAATTTTTTTTAGTACATCTGGTTCTCTAAAACTTATATTAGTAAAGTTTAGTAAGTAATAATCATAATTTATTGATACATTGTCAGAGGTTTTTTCGTTATTGATTGTGGGCCTTTGGTATACAGAAGCAAATTGATCAGCAAATAGGTTAGCAATATCTGGTCCCGTATTGGCAAGAATGTTATTCATTATCATTTCAGAAGGGAGTGTTGACTGATTTTTCCTTTTTTCTTTAATAAACTTCCAAAAAGTTTTTGGATCGGAGGAAATAGCTGTCTCAATTCGTATTTTATATTTTTTATAATCATTAACGATTAGTAGATGGCTGCGTTCTCTTAAAATATTATATTCAATTTTATCACGGGGATTTTTGTATCTACGATATCTTTTCCTTATTTTCTCCTTCTCCATTAGTAATTTAATAAGGGTAATACTGAACCAACTGGGGTATTTAGATTTGCGTGGGTTGCGTTTAGGGACATGTTTATCAATTATGTTATGAACAATACCGTAAAATATTGAAATCATCGTGTCGACATTATTACAATGTAAAAACTCTTTGTTCCAGTCGATATGATTTAGTTCGGATCTAATCTTAAGATAATCAGTCTTATAATAGTTGTAATCACTACGAATATTTGGACGAAGATACGTGATATTTAAAAAAGGAATAGATACAAGTAAATTTGGATGTTTCGGATCAATTTTGCTAAGATTATCTAGGGGCTTAGAAACAACAATATCAGGTAAAGTACATAAAGCGAGATCTAAAATACGGTTGTCTTTGTTGAGTATGGTGTTACTTTGGTATAAATTATTTAAACTCATGAAATCCACCAACGCATAGCCTAAATTACAATTGTAATTGCTAGGAGTTGTATATTTACTATGAGATGTGGTAGACCACTTAATAAAACTTAGATTAAAATCTCCTAAGATCAAAACATTATCACTCTTATTCATAACAATATCTAAGTTCTCCATAAATGTTTCCAAAGACTTCAGCTTTACTGGTGGAGGTAGGTAGACAGCACACAACATAATTTTTTTTATATCGTTATTTACGGTGATCTGAACAGATACCCATATATCTTCACATTCTGTTTCCCAATTTTGAATACGAGTTGAAGGAATATCTCGGGATACGGCAATTAGGACTCCACCTCCATCCAATTTACCATCCTTAGAACAAATACGATCACGGCGATAGACTGTATATCTGGAGTCAAACAATTCGCTGCTTGCAATGCTTGAATTTAACCAAGTTTCTGTAAAAACTAAAATTTTGTAGTTGGTCTGAAGTATATTTTGATAGAAATTATTAGTCTTGGTTGTTTTACACCAAGCAGATTTTATACTTTCCTCATAAAAAGTTGTAAGCAATTAGTTTTACAATTGCCGATACCAGTATTTGAGAATTAGGTCAAATGGTATCTTCGTAGCAACACTGACTATGTTCAATTGACAATAATGTATCGATAAAATTATCTTACAAATATATTATTACTATATGTAGGTTTGGTGACATCATCGATAAAACTGTTATTTAAGTACATCTGATATCTATGCACCTAATCATTCGTTTTCTTGTGAAATAATGACATTTGTTAGAGACATTAAAATCAATATTTTTTTACAATATGGTTAAAATAAAATAAAAAATAAAATAATCATTTATTTCAAAATAAAAAGATAAATCTTTGTTTTTTGAACGTCAAATTTTAACTTAATACTAAGTTTACTTCGGATTCGGAAGGTGTTTTGTTGAGAGAAGAACCCGTAAGAAACTCGTCAACACACATCTTTTTTTACGTCCATTACAATTTCGGTGTTAGCCCGGAAACATCCTGCACAGAGCCCTGATGACACCAAGCCACTTCATCATTAATGTAATCATTGACATTGTAATAGGCTTTCGAACTAAGATTTCTTTTAACAGCTGCTTTGAATTTTGTTTCTGATAAATTTAAAATGTCCTCAGGTATTTTATTATACATTTTTACGCATAACCCCATGAAAGATGTATTTACTTTTGACAATCTGTATTTTGGTACTGATATTTTATTGTTGTCTCTCAGGTTTCGATTATGTCTGTCACAATTTTTCACAAAAGAGGCCTGATTTTTTCTTACATACATAATATTTTCATAAATATATTGACATGGCAGTGTCATTATATTTATTGTTTTAAACAATTCCCTCAGGGAATCTCGGGATCTCAAATTGTATATAGCTCTTATTGCTCTCTTTTGGAGAATAAATATGGAACCAACATCAGCTGCTCTGCCCCAGAGTAAAATACCGTAAGACATTACACTATGAAAATAGCTGTAATAAACTAATCGAGCTGTCTGTACATCTATCAAATGTCTTATTTTCCTAACGGCATATGCAGCACTACTAAGCCTGCCAGCTAGTGAGCTAATGTGGGGTCCCCATTGGAGATTGGAGTCCAGAGTTATCACTAAGAAAACTTTAGAATGGTTAGGCTTAATATGCACAGATACAAAAATATTACGACTTGTATGCCTGTGAAGGTAATAAAAATTTCATAATCAGACTCACCAAACTGTTTTTACATTTAAACTACTCCCTAGGTTACTACTATAATTATGACCATAATATAATTGGCTGCCTCCATGGTCTAACGGTAATGTTCGGATCCCAATTCAATCTCTCTGGATTTATTTCCCGGGAACACTCACAAATTTAATTTGTAGATCAAACTCTGTTAACTAAATTGATTCTATGTTCTATGTTCAAGAGGGCTACAAATATTCATCGCACATTAAACAATAAGTTGAACAAACATTACCACAAACTGACAAATATCCACAATAGATGAGAAGTCCTTTTACTTTAAAATAGATTGCAAGACGTAAATGAAATATGTAAGTTTTAGAGCAAAAAAAATGCCGCAATGCAGCAACTATAGGTATACTTCGTTAAAATGTGTCTACACTCAGATGGATCAACTATCTGGGAGACTTATGTTTGATTCAGAGAATTAGATCTGAATTTGTTCTGTTGAGATATGCTTATTAGAAAATTTGTTCCCTAAAAATGACATCCAGCAAGCGGGATATTTTTCAAACTGACAGTCTGATGAATTATAAATAGGTATTAACTTTTAGATCTTTATTACTTCTATTTACTGAAACAAATAACATTCTTTAAAATCTTTACTTTAGCCACAATAAAGTTGCAAACAAACCTACAGTGAGCTTAATTTTTATAATGATAAAATAAATAAAATTTAAGCTATTTACAACTATAATCTTACTTCACCTCACCTCACAGCCCATATATACATCCCCACCAAGGGACTCGAGCCCACCCTATATGGGATGATTTGGCCTTAGTCCAACCACTCCGGCCAGTTGTGGGTTGGCACACTAATGACTACCACCGTAATAGTAGCCGGACCGACGGCTTAACATGCCCTCTGAAGCACGGAATCATCATAATTTTCGGTTAATTAGGTGATTCAAGCCTGCAATATCCTTCCAGACTGGGTTTAATCTTACAAATCAAATTTAACCAGACCTCCGTAGCTGAAGCCAAGTACTTGACCGCGCAAGCACAACCACGGAGGCAATCAGTCAGTCGGAGGCAATCTTACTTAAATTGCTTAATCTATACTAATATTATAAAGCTGAAGAGTTTGTTTGTTTGAACGCTAGGATCTCAGGAACTACCCAATCAAATTGAAAAATTCTTTTTGTGTTGCATAGTCCATTTATTGAGGAAGGTTTTAGGCTATATATGATCACGCTGCGACCAACAGGAGCAAACTATCAGCGAATAATGTTGCAAAAACGGGGATAATTATTCATACTAAGGCTTCCGTTGTGTGCGCTGCGTAAACAGTTTAAGTTACCCAAAAAAAATGTATTAAAGAATTATTTCTCTTTAAATGATCTAAAAAAATGCCCGCGACAGTATATGTCTAACTTTTAAGTTTCACTTACCATAACCATTTTTATGGTAAATAAATTTGGTCGAATTTAATGCATAATTGCCATAATGTTTTATCAACATAATATTAATCATTCTCCAAATAAATATGTTGTTGATTGAGAGTATTTACTTGAGAACAAAATTGTCCTTGACATCACTTAATTTAAATAAACATCTTAGAAGATAATACAATTTTTAAATTACTCCGTAACAAAATTTACACGCGTGCATGGTGCTGGCCGGCGAGCGAGGTCACCTGCGCGAGAAGCTTATGTTTAAGCCTTATCTTATTAATATTATAAATGTGAAAGTTTAGATGTTTGTGTATTTGTAGCTAAATGAAGACTAATTCACAGAACGTATTTAAAATAAAATTTACAGGAAGCCAGATAATGATCCCAATTAACACAATAGGACACTTTTTATCCCAGAAAAATTAAGAGATCAATAATTTTCATAAGAAATGGTTAAACAGACTAAGAATCAATGCTCAGCCGAAACTACTATACTTATAAACTTAAAATTTATAAAGTGAAAAAATTGTGAGGACACTATGAAAAGCACCTTTTTTCTCATCGCATGACAGAGACCCTCAACAGGTCAGTTAAATATTTCAGTTTGACGACGTGAAAGTCTACACTTTTGACAGTACGAAGTCTGTGGGGTCAGCTAGTTTTATGATAACTTAAATATTGGATTGGAACATTTTACGCTAAAATAAGAGCTTTTCTACCCAGCCAATTTAATTTCTCAAAATTATATGCAAGATATATGTACTCAGATAGTGTTCTTGCATAACACAAAGAGAGTAGTGAAGAAGTAGCATTATTTAGAACCTACCTATTTACTTATACTAAAAGCTATAAAACCAAAAAAGAATTATATATAATCTTAGCAGCCACTATTGAAAGTTTGTTTGATTATTTTTTTGTTTGATTTGCCAACAGAGCATATATTAATACATTTAGAAAAAAATGATTTTGTGTAATGAATAGACTGTACAATAGAAGCTACTGGGAGATGGTTACAGCAACTTTGCCCAAAAAACTGTTAAAAAAACCAAAGACTTTAAGTCGCCTTGTACAACACTCAAGGAAACAAATTTGTTATGCTAAGTCAACACAACACAGCCTATTCAATATTTATAAAAAAATACAAGAACATCAATTACTTGTTTAATTAGAAAGAGATTTATATTTAAAATAAACTCATATAAAAGAGTCTTTGGCAAATATTATTTAAATTTATACGCATCAACTTTTCCGTTTAAAAATAATATAGTTTCTCCTTTTCAAAGTAACATAATATAATCTTCATGGAATAGTGCATCACATTTAAACTTCTAAAAAGGCTAGATTTCTATATCCTGCTTACCTTTCCATCTTCAACCACTAGGTATCCATCCAAAACTCTTAATTCTTTAATTGTATCACACCATAAAAACTTGCCAACGAATACTTGTTTATTTAAAGACATTATATATTTTAAAAAGTTTTCGTTACAATTTAAAACTTCAGCAAATGTAGCAATAAATAAAGTTTGTAATTTAGAAAAATAACAACAAGATTGCGGCTTTACGCATGCGCACGGACGGAGGGGCGGGGCTTAATTTAGGGAAGGGAAGAGATCATTCATTCATCGATGTTTTCGAGATATCAATGCATTCGATATATACTTGAAGACTTATAGGTTAAAAAGATGAATTTTTCATTAATATTTAGCTTGTGATTTCGCTGGTGTAGGCGCTGACTGAAAATCAGTGTTGTGAGGTAAAACTCACAACTTTTGTTGAGTCACTGCCTTTTTGCTGTTGCCTTTAGTTAAATGATATCTGTTTTTAATTATTTCTCCATATGTGTTTTTAAAAATTTTAGTGTTCATACTGGTTTTTCGTAGCTTTTTGTTTTTGTATTATTACTTGTAGCGAATCCAAAATGCATGCTATAGATTTTCCCATAGTATACCGCCACGTTGTCATATCTCACCTTACCTGAATAGTTCTTCTACACTTAACATGGAATCCCGTAGGCGCTTACATATGGCTTCATTAATGTTTGATGTAATGAAGTTCAAATGCCCAGAATATCTTTTTAACAAATTGAAGTATTCATCATTTGGAAGTTTCTATTGTGTTCGTAGCCTGCTCCCACCTTTATCACTGATCCATCATCGTACTGTAGCTTTTACTGGAAGTTTTCGTTACAATGCAACTAAGTGTTGGAATAATATTCCTCCACCAATGCGTGAAATATTAAAAAAAATTAATTTCAAAAAACAGTACAAAACGTTCCTTCTGAATCAACAAAAAATTAATATCTCAAAGACTTTCTCAGACATGCAAGTGAACTTCCAGTAAATAATAAAAATAACTAATGTATAAATGTATTGCTTGGTTTTCTCATGTGAACCTTTACTTGAGAATTTGTGAATACTGATATTGTTTTCTTGTTCTTTTAATTATTTAATGTTCTAAGACTAAGCGAATATGTTTAAAGATAATTTTAAACGATATTGTTTTTTATTTTTTTGTTGTGCATTTGTTTAGTTTACTGTCTGTTCCTTTACTATTTATTTAATTTTGTTTACTTCAAATGTGGCAGACACAGTTTTTTTTTTGTTTATATATTATTTAATTATGTGTAGTGTAGTGTAGGCCTTAACTGAAAACCAGTGTTTTGCCACTTGGCAATATCAAGCACTGAGTTAGGACCTAGTTTGTGTAACCATAGCACTAATTTTAAGTTTAAAAATATTGTTTTTTTTTCACTTTATGTATTGTTTTTCATATTGTATGTGGTGTTATGTTAACATAAATAAACGAGTTATCTATCTATCTATCTATATTGTTAATTGTTGTGCCTTTAAAACAAATAAATAACTTTTCTTTCTTTCTTTTCTTAGGCCGGCCTCCTATCACGTGAGTACACAGTCCAAGAAAATCGTGGGTACTCTGAACACCAGGTGACAATGTCATGTGATGTTAAGAAGTACCTCTGCCTACCTTTTGCGATAATTATATTTAACGGTGAGGGAAAACATCGGAGAAACCTACACGGCTGAGTTGTACTTGGTCATGTGATAGTGTATTCGTACGAAACAGCGATAGGCCTGCCCCGTTTCACTTGATGTTCAGAAGTATTAGTACTACTGCTTACCCCTTCGGGGATATACGCCGTAAACGTTTGAGTTGAGTTACCATCTGCGTATCCTGTCATAATCTGCCAGTTTCCCTACTTCTATACTTTACATTGCCTGCATTATTTATTCATATTAATCTCAGTTTCGTTAAATCTCCGATTTTTTCGTTCCAATCAGCATTACTGCTAGAGAAATAGGTTCAGCGTCTGTTTCAAAGAATACCCTCAGTTTTATGATTTATGCAGAACTTATCCAGATATTGTGAAACAGACCCTTGAACTATTTGCATGTTATCTGTTGAATTTTGAGTAATAATTTCTACTAAGTTGTCTTGTTGACATCGATGATATCCATTTTCTCTTGGCTAATCCCAAGTCGAAATGGACAACAACAACCCCCAGGTTGCGCGCATTAGAGCTTGTAAGAGTAACGAAAAAAACCTACCCATATTTATTCGGTACTATTAGTACTCGTTACTATCGTATCGTTACGTTACTCGTTGCTTGATGCCTCATAATAACATGCTACAGCAACGAATCAAATCGTATCGTATTTCGTATGCGTACAGCACTAGTAGCATGAGGCTTGTGAGAGCGCGTAAAACTAAAAGATTGCTTTGCTCGTACAAAATCTGTCAGTATCTCACTTCTCACATGACATACTTGCTCTCACACTCCTCATACTACGGGGTAGCTTCGGCAATTAAACTAGCAATGTCGTTAAATTGTAGTAAAAAAAAACATACTTTTACATTACATGCTAAGCATCAAAACGAGTAACGAAACGGATTCATATGTAACGTTTCGTTACTCGGTATTAGATGGCGCACCCGTTGCTCAGTACCGCATACAATACGCTTTGCTACTGCTCAACGAGCAGCTCCCAGCCGCCCATAGCAATCCTAATGGCACTGGCAGTCCTCCTATATTATCTATACTTATAATAAATCTGTAGAGAGGTCAATTCTGTACATGAAATATATTTTCAAAATAACTATCAGGGGGTGATAAGTGATCGATACTGATGCCAAAAATGCAATCAGTAAAATTTTTGTCTGTCTGTCTGTCTGTCTGTAGGTTTGTATGTTCCTTATGGAAACAAAAACTACTCGACGGACTTTAACAAAACTTGGCACAATTATTTTTCATACTCCTAGGCAGGTTATAGTATAGGGAGAATTTACTCCATTTTTAAGATTCCGTCGCGTGTACAGTCTTAATGGTTAAGCTTACATAGAAATCATGTATGACGGAAATATTCTTCATAAAATTGCCTATAAAATTCCCCTGAACAGTATATGTCTATCTTTTATGGTTGACTCACAATAACACGTGTAACTCCTGCCTGATAGCTTAGCAGTTCGGAGCATTCTGATTAAATTTGTTTACTCTTACGTTTATAATACTCTCATTCATCCCTAATTTAAAAAAGGTAACTTTATTACCTATTCAATAAAAAAGAACCATAGAAATCGGTAGGGAAACACCGAAATTATATATGAAACTAGCTGACCCCACAGACTTCGTACTGTCAAAAGTGTAGACTTTCACGTCGTCAAATAATTATTTGGATAAAGATTAATATTATGTTGATAAAACATTATGGCAATTATGCATTAAATTCGACCAAATTTATTTACCATAAAAATGGTTATAGTAAGTGAAACTTAAAAGTAATACATATACTGTCGCGGGCATTTCTTTAGATAATTTAAAGAGAAATAATTCTTTAATACATTTTTTTTCGATAACTTAAACGCAGCGCACACAACGGAAGCCTTAGTATGAATAATTATCCCCGTTTTTGCAACATTATTCGCTGATAGTTTGCTCCTGTTGATTGCAGCGTGATGATATATAGCCTAAAACCTTCTTCAGTAAATGGACTATCCAACACAAAAAGATTTTTTCAATTTGATCGGGTAGTTCCTGAGATCCTAGCGTTCAAACAAACAAACTCTTCAGCTTTATAATATTAGTATAGATAAGCCACCGCGCCCGTGACCAAACCAAATCGTTACTAATTTACATATTACATACTAGATGGCGCCAGTAATTGCATCCTTCATCACGTAATGATTTCTTTTTTAGATTGTTTTAAATACTTCATAGCTTTTTATTCATAAATTTTCTAATAAACGGAATACTGAACCGTTCATAAAAGCGCATTCAAAATCACCAAACTACACTGTTCAGGGAGTGCTATAAATTTAATAAATTGAAAACATTGCGCTAAATTTCACAATGCTTGAGCAGTGACTGAAGAAAGAAACCTCAGATATTCAAAAAACATCGCTACCTGTGCGAAGCTGGGCCGATCCACTAGTATATAATATAAATATAATTATATACTCTCCTCATGAAATTATATTAAGGTAAGAAACCTACCGTAGGTATGTTCTCAGTTCTCACAGTTACAGAAAATAAATTTCGGTTAGAAAAATATTTTTCAGCCACTTCTTCATTGTCGTTATACTGATTGATAATGATAACATTAATTTGAAAGTTGATATCGTCCTAAAAACGCCGTTGTTATGACTACATGCAAACACAACCATTTGGATTTTCTTACGACGATTTCTCGTCTCATTAGAAATAGAAATAACTAAATATTATTAATTTCGTTGTCTATACTTTGTGTTTAAACTGTGAATAATCTAAGCCTACATTCACCGTCATTATAAATTTAATTTAAAAACCTTGCGTCGGTTTTACTAGCTTAGTATTATATTACCTGTGGTTTCACATTGTAAGTACATGTGCATAAAAAAATAACAATATAGTCTCCATAGTTTCTTAAATAAATTGCTATACCCAATGGACATCTAAACAGACAAACAAACATGATGAAATTATGAGTTTTTCTATATTTTACATTTGGCTACGAAACCATGAAACACACTGTTAATCTAAGATGATATCATCGGTACAAGATAGATTTAAAGCTAGGTTTATCTATGGTTAAAAGTAACAATGTTAATTTTTGGCCAAAACTGCAACTCTATAACATTAATAACACCTTTTCAGTCATAGAATGTTTTTAGATTCAGGTGGCCATTAGTTTTGAATAGAGAAACTTAGTTATTACTGTAGGAAAAAATAAACAAGAAAACCAACACGGAAATATTATAATTAATCATCCCATTTGCCATATAATTTTTCATTTTTGCAATATATAAGCTCCTTCTTCTAATAATGTTAGCTTCTTGTAGGTTTCAATACGATATGTTTTTGGCTGCACCTTAAGTGATACAGTTAAACATAAAATATTGTAAGCAGTGATTGAGTTTATATCATACATACATATACTTACGGCCATTAATCCCAAAAACGTGTAGCCAGAGCTTTAGAGCTAGAAACTCTTCAGCCACATTAGTCGCCTCTTACGACACCCGGGGGTAGCAAGGGGTAGTAACATTCTAAGCCGGCACTACACAGCTACGGGACTTTATATCCAAGAGGAGTAAGCAAAGATCACCTCTCTTAATCTGTATATCTTTTAGTTCTTACACGGTTTTGCGTACTTCAAACTTGGCCCATATTCAGGACATCACAGATTTGATTTACCAGCTTTGACCGAATGTAACCTCTGGGAGCGTATCTGTTATTTTCTGAATCAGTTCTCTACTTTCATGATGTTTTTGACGTTTCTGATACATTAATCAGGTTCTCATCCATTTTTAGTTGCCATCCATGTTATCAAATTATTCGTTTATCCAGCTGCTCTGTATTGCACGTCTTTTCACATTTTCCCATCAATTATCGAGTCGATTTTGTAAATCTTCATATTGCCACACGGTTAAGTGGATGATATAAATAAAAAAAATGTGTGGGACCGAGTACTAATCCTTCTTGTGACTATTTATTTACCATAACATAATAGAAGTTCTAAGACAAAAAAAACTGTATTATTTCTTAAGATATCATTAGAATACAATGGTTTTAAAAGCGGCAATTTAGAAGTTTACGTATGAAGAATAAAAGAGCATGTATGAGAAGATTGATGGTTGTAAACGAAGCTAGAGACGTTTGTCAGGATCGTACAAAGTGGCGATCGATAGTCTCTGCCTTCCCCAATGGGAAACTAATGGCGTGAGTATATTTATACATATATGTATAAAGCGTACATAATGGAAACAGTATCAAAACCCTTATGATTAACAAACAGTGAAAACCAATTACCTCAATTTTCTTCGCCGTTGATTTTTATAAGATGTAATTGGTACTATAGTTATAAACTATCGTGCTCCAGTCAGATTTAACTTTATCAATGCCCTCTTGCCAACTTATAAAGTGATCGTGTTTTGCATTTTCTGTCCAAGCGGATCTAGCATTTGGGACGGATGATATAGTTGCTTGTAATATAGCTCTTTCCATCACATTGTTATATTTTTTAGCTTCTTCTAAAGCCTGAAAAAATGATTAAATAAGTATTGTTATTTTAAAATTGATTATTGCTTGAAGGAAATTATATTTTATGAAACATTTGTGCCTAATATTATTTTGAGTTCGTTAAAGGCGTACATACATACATACATATACTCACGCGAATCCTTCCTATTGGGATAGGCAGAGACATTGGGATATCGATCCTGTCCTAGAAACCTTTGGCAAGCTTTGTTTACCTAGATCCATCAATCTTTTCATACATGCTTTTTTATTCTTCATGCTTCAGACGCCTGCATTTTTGAGCACACTCTCAATTTGGTCAAGTGTGTCCTCCGTGGTCGTCCTCTACTAACATTGCCTTCCACAATAGCTCTATAGATCCCTTTTACCAATTTCCTACCATCCAAATCCAATTTCATGTCATCTGTATGTGCCCAAACCATCACAACATTCCTTTTTCTATCTTTATTAAAATATCATCTTTCGGTAGGGAGCGCTGACACCACTAAGGTGTTAAGAAACAAAGGAAAGATGAATTTCGTTGACCGGGAGGCCGCGAGCTCGAGTCCTGCTGGCGTCGAAATTTTTTTCTTTCGTTAATTGATAAGCAATTTACATACCTCACATATATTATTGTGTTACCTGAGTTATTTCCAAAGCTGCCTGATTGTTTCTTCTGGATAGTTTGTGAGAAATCGATCTCAATAGCAGCCAACGAGGATGCACCAGTTTGCATAGTCGGATGTCGCTTTCTATATTATCTAAAAGTTTATCTGCCAGGGACTTCAACTGCATCATATCCACTACCTGTCAAACAAAAGTGTGATTTACATAATAATCGATTTAAAATTTGAAACAGCTTGATAACATAAATACGAAATATGAACCTTTTGTAAGTCCCTCATTTTATGTGCCAACATTTCTAACATGCCTTCTGCTAAACGTAGCGAGCTCAAAATATTAGTGAGTGTTCCTATGACGTCTTCGTTATTCATCCAGCTCAAAGCTTGAGTTTCTATAAGCTTCACTCGGCCATCTGAACCGTAACGTAGCCAATACGTCCAAAGACCAAGGGTTAACCGTCGACAAGCTGAGGTTTTATCATTTTTGCCTATCATATTTTCATGAAAACGATTGATTTCTGGGGGTTTCTCGTATTGAATGCCAGCATCCAATATAAGATCAATGCACATTGCGTAGTACCATGTATCATATTCAAGTTCTGTCATCGTTTTTGCTATTGCCAAAAATTCTTCCAGAACTTTAATTGCATTTTTTAAATGTCCTCCGGATAAAAGAAGATAAAAAAGTTCAGGTGTGATCTCTAATATTACAGATTGTGCATTTATCTCTTTACTCAATACAAAAGCTTTATATCCCATTGGTATAATTGTTGGTATTTCTCCTATTGCGATCTTCGCGCGAAAACAAAATCCTATAAGATTTACTACTGCATAAAGATCTACACACGGGATTGGGTTTGGCAAATTTTTGAACATTCTAATAACTTTGTTCGTCAATTTGTTAATTCTCAAGATATTGCCCCGACATAATTCTATTTGTAAAGCAGTACTAAAAGCGTTACTTATTTCATCAATGCAGCAATGTTTTTTTTGTGCATGCTTAGCACCTAATTGAGCACAAAGGTATGCCAACCTCTCGTCACCCATGCCTAAATATAAAATAGATGCAGTGTTCAAACATTTGATTGAGTCACATTCAAAGCTATTATTTTTGCTATTCGAAGCAGATTGAATTGATTTAAAAGGTAACAGAATAAGTTTTGAAAAATTATATAGGTTCATAATATCAATTCTGTATATTTTGAAAGCTTTTTCTATTTCTGCATGAGCTAAGCTGTTATTTCCAGTTAACAAATAAAATTTTGCTCTGAGCGAGAAAATCTTCGCCTTGTATATTTTTCTATTTGACTTTGTTAGGTTGGTATGTTTATCCAAGCAGAGTTTGAGCGCTTCGTCTAAGATATCTTGAACACCATTTGTGTCGTTTATTTTAAGGCTGAAATAACAGTATTCGATTTGAAATAATACAACTTTGTGCCACATTTCAGATTGAATTGCATGATAAATCAATTGTTCGTAGAGAGCTAAATTTAGTTCCCAACAAGAACAATCTTCAAAGTTAACTTCAGAAAAACGCTCTTCCAGTTTTATGCTCAATATTTTGTTCTGATTCTTATCTTTAGTTTGATGTATATATTGCTCATCTATTTCAAATATACGGAGATTATTCCAATCCTCCATCTCAGCTTCCAAAATTTCAGTAACTGAACCACAATGTTCTTCTATTGTGTTGTTTGCTTGAATTACCGAAGTTTTCAGTGATAATGTTTCAACTGTAGTGTCAATAATTTTGTTTAGTGAAGTGTTCGATCTCAAGATAACCTTTTTTTTCAGCTTTATTTTATTAGATTGGCGCCTTTCAGATTTTTCGTGCAATCCTCCTGAACTAATATTTGTACTGTATTCATTACTTGAATGATTATCATGCAAGTACGTATATGACGTGGCACTTTCGGGTGTAATAGGTTGTAACTCATAAATATTTTGGCTTGCGATAGAATCATCACTTATTTGCACTAAAGACTTGTATCTTATACTTTCAAGTATATTTGGGTAGACTATAAGGAGACTTCCGTGGCAAGCAATGCAATTTTGTTTGTTACTTTCTAAATACGATAGAACTCGAGAATGAAACTCGTTTTTCTGGTTTAAAGGTAATAGTTCATAACATGTTTTCCTTGCGCTTTTGCTACGAAACTTTAAAACCTTACAAAATGCATATTTTGGTAAAATTTCATCTTCCTCGATTTCAAAATTACAGTTACACATCAAATTCATGGTACTATCAACAGGTTTATCCATATGATTCTTTCCATTTGTTAACACATTTGCACAAGTTAAAATCCTTAAATTGAATAATCGTTTGATAGATTTTGCAGTTTTACTTGGATTATTTGCATACATAGTACTTTCTAGTAGTATTCTAGAAAATACGCTACCAATGACTGAAGCAATTTTCAGCAACAACTGCTGATATGGTGTTAAAGAATCAATCAATATCATAATCGCAGCGTTTGTTTCTTGATTTTCTAAATCTATCATCAAATTTGCTTCCTTATTAACAATACATAAAGTTGGTCCAGTCTTTACCTCATTTTCCAAAAATCCGTTTAATTTTTCCTGATCTTTTAAGTGTATAGATCGTGGCTGCAGAAGAGTTCGTCTTGGTGAGAGCATATTGTAAAATGTTTCTGATTCATTTTCTATCACGTTCTGTTTTTCAATTGCTCCACTTGAAAATAATTGTATTAAAAATACTTCTACGGCACCAGGGACGTTTTTAGTCTTTTCTTGAATAGCATGACAAAGCTCGTGACTTACCATATCCACACCTAATATTTGACATGCTAGTGGAGGTATCCAGTTATTGTCAAGTGGGCCTAATCCAATTTTCTTTATTTTATCATTTCTAAAAACATCGTATAACCAAGATTGCTTCGTGCTATACTTTTTACGAGTAGAAGTGAAAACGGAGAATATGTTTTTTGATTGCATAAGTATAGAAATGAATTCCCAAGTCACAGGATGTAAATTGTCAATATTGTCCAAAAATATTACGTTGTTCTCACTGATGGACTTTATTAGCAATGAAAAAATCTTTTTTGTTCTTTGCGTTAGTTTGTCTTCATTATGAACTTTTATATTTTCCGTAAAAGCGAACCTCACTTTTATAATTGGATTAAGTAAGCAAAGACTGTCATGATGACTATTTAACATTCTTACAATTTTTTCTTCCTTTTCAAATTCTTTTATAGGCTGACTTATCTTGAGTAAACTATCTACTATTTTATTTAATCCTAAGTAAGTAGTTGCAGAATGAATGGTTGTTAAATTAATATAACACACATTTAATCCGCTGTTTTTAGCTTCGCGACTCATCCATTCTAATAGCATTGTTTTTCCCATTCTGCTTTTTCCTACAAACATTAACGCGTCATATTTTCTCGGGGATTGACTTGTTTTTGAGAGCCATTGACGAAATATCTGGAGTTCTTCTATTCTATTAAGAAGAGGTGGCATAATTGGAATGTCGTTTATATGTTTTAATCTAATATCTTCTGTATATTCATAAATTTTGCCAGCATATTCTATTCCTTTAAGGTCAATGTGTGGTTGGAGGCTAAAGCTGTTAGAAGAAATTTTGCTTTGAATATATGTAGATTCATCACAGGTTATTTTATTACGGTAATAACACATTAGTCTAGCAGCTTTATTGACGGTTGCTCCAATGACTGTATATTCTCTCCTAAGTGGATGTCCAACAACTCCGCAGTAAACAGGTCCCGTTGTTACGCCTAAAGATACTTCTTGTATTCCGTGAAGATTGGACAGAGATTTTTTCACATTAAATGCACATTTTAACGCAGCTTGAGCTTCAGATTCATGTTTAAAGCCACGAAGTCCAAAAACGACTAACATCATAATATCCTTGTCAAACAAGACAATTTTATTAACGCACCCCATTGACCTATAAACGATTGTACTTGTTACTTTATAGGCATTGTTTACTATTGTCACGAACTGTAATATTGGACATTTAAAAGGCTTCAGAGTTATAAATAAAATAGACACTTGTCTCATTTCAGTCAAGTATTCTAACGGTTGATGCGCATCCACTTGTGTCAAAACTGGCAAAACCATGAATTTTCTTATTTCTGGCACTATCGGCTTATTTTCGACTGCCAATAATGTTTTCCTTGTGTTTATAAATTCTTTATTTTTGAAACTCTCTTGCAAGTTTAAATTTTGTGTGATATCCCAAAATGATTCCGGTAAATTTTCAAAAGCCCCAAAGTTAGTTCTCACAGTTTTGACTGCCATTAAACCGTTGTATGGTTTTGTTACATCTTTTTCATGAGGATCGTAGAGTATAGCTTTAATAACAACGTGTCCATCTTCACGAACTACGTGACTGTAGTTTCTTGTATAACAATGGCCCCACGCAGTTGGCGATACTGTGACTTCACCAGACACACAAACACTTTCAGCGGTTTTAGCTTCTAGTACTGGTAGTCCATAAATAACAAAGTTCAAATCTGCTCCTTCACCAATTGGAGCAAATAATAAATTTCCAGCCGAAATAGCTAATTTTACTCTAAGATTGACCTTGACATCAGTTTCATATGTAGAGTAAGAATGTTGGATAGCCAAAGCACAAGCGATTACATCATGGATAGTATGTGAGATGAAAACATGCTTATTATTTTTCCACAGAGCTAAAAAGGCATCTCCCGCAAACTTCAGTACATCGCCTCCATGTTCATAAATTAATTCAATTAGAGCTCCAAGATATGCATTAAGCGTTGCGGTCAGACGATAAGTACCAGATTTTCCTGTGTTGTTGTATTTTTCAGAAAGCGCTGTAAACCCAGACACATCTGCCATCAATAATACACCAACAAATCTTTTGCTATCTTCTGAACTAAATCTGAAATAAATAACGATTATGAAGTTCATATTTTAACGAGTTAATGTTTTACGTAACTTTGATTTAGTACTTTTCCATGTTAAGTATTTCATTCGGTACAAGCGTTGAAAGTATTAACATTTGCTTTCTTGTAAGTTCTACTAAATCAATTTCGCCCATGGAGTCTTTGTTTTGCAATGTTTCTTCTTTAAAATCATCATCCCATTTATCCACATCATCATTATCAGCTTCGTTGTCGTCTTGGTCACTACCTTCAAAATTAAACTTATTGTAACGTTGTTTTTTCTCGCAACTTTGACGCCATTTGTCGACTTCATGTTTCAAATAAACACTTGTATTTTTTGACCTATTCCTAGTTGTTCTTCTGAAGGAATTCATTTTTTAATTTACTTGGAATTTTAATTGATACCTAAACTTTGGATGAATTTGTACATTTGTTATGACAAGCAAACAACTTGTAATTGGGTATAGTAAACAACTAATCTATATGGCTATGTTAATTAATTATACTATAATGTGTAATGTTCAAATACAGTTTCCTATTTTCCGATATTTAATGCGTACAATAAACTATGAAAAAATCTAATAATCTATTTATTGAAATTTAACATTATTTATTTATAAAGGGCAGAACGGCTGCGCAAGTAACTCATTATGGAGAGAGTTGGATCAGAGTTGTTACCATTGAATTGAGGAATGACTATGTAAGGAAGAATAAAAGGGTCACTTTACAATGACCATGTGATATACCCGCCATATGTGAGCAATCATATAAAGTGTTTCTTAAAGAATAGTAAAAAAGATTATAGTTTCTATATCGATGCATTATTTCATTCATAAATATTGTAATCATAACCGACGAAAGTTAACTGCTGGGTGTTACATAAGTACCTTAGGATGATCGGATGCTGCATGCATGTATGTGCATTTTCTGACTTTCGAATCGGTCTGTTGTCAGTCCACATTTGAAGATCATCTTTCCAAAGTATTTTGTCCCATAAGTGGCCGTCACTCTAAAACGTTTTCTAACGGATTTTCCTTTTTGACCCGTGATTCTGGGTAAGTCTGATTTAAGATTTTTGCGATTCTACTCAACCAAATTTTTGTTATTGCGTGCTTACAGACATACTTATACTCAACTCAATGGTTACGCCGTATATCCTAAAGGGGCGGCAAAGGATTATCGAGTTCACATTGCTTATTAACATTGAGTGACTTTTTCGCCTGGTGCTCAGAGCGTCCATGTTTTCTTGTATACTAAGTACACACACGGGATAGGAGTCGTGCCATTACCGTGTTTAGACAAATACATTGTCACACGACTTGGTATTAATCATCTGTGCAATGTGATGTAATGTTTCCTCACTATGTTTTTCCCAATCGTTAATAATCTCTATATACATATGACTTAGCTTACATACTTAATAAATATTTTAATTACTTATTTACTTCTCACCTATCTACTCATACATACAAACATACATATACTCACGGCTATAAATCCCTAGATGGGGTAGCGAGAGCTAAGGAATCAGAAATTCCTCAGCCACTTTTGAAAAGTTAAGTGGGGAAAAGATGGTAAAATAAAAGGTTGTTGGTGATGGGTCTCCAACCTCATCGCCCAAAAATCTCTTAAAAGCCCCATTACCGTTAGTCGCCTCTTACGTACACCCACCGGAAGGGGTAGTGCTGTTCTAAGCCGCCACTACACAGCAACTTATCTACTCACACCCTTAATTTCCACTAGGATAAGTAAAGAGTATCGATTGCCTTTTTGTATGATCATCTCAAACCTCTCTTGCTTTCCTTACATTCATCATTCTTCAGGCGTGCTCACCTGTACCTTTCATTTCAGTTTCCAATTTGGTCTTCAAACGTCCACTTTTAACAGCGCCATGCATTGGCTCTATCTCTTTCGCCACCTTACTTTTATCCATCCACTCTGTGTGCCCAAACCACTTTAATAGTCACTTTTCTATGTTCACAATATTGATTACCTTATGTTACATACATATATAACCACGTTTAGTTTTTGAAATGGTAGCTAGACGTGCACTTTACACTCAATTAACTTTATTATTCAGCACAGCTCAAATATGTCCCCACCGTAGGCTCGAGTCTACACTGAATAGGGTGAGTTGGCGATGGCCAAAGTTAGTCACACTGCCCTTCACGAATTCGGATACCGACAACTACTTTCGTGACAGTAACCGGGACTGAAGACTTTCCGTGCCCCCTGAAGCACGGAATCATCCTAATTTTCGGAAAATCTGGTGATACAGGCTGCGATGTTCTTCCAAACTGAGTCAATTGAACAATTTGAATTTGTATGTCTAGTTCCCGAAATTCAAACCCCAAACTTCCGGATCTTGGGTGGAACGATCTACCGCCAGACCACTGAGCCAGTTAGTTAGTACTTCATTATTGAAAGGAGAAAATGAAGTATTTTGTTAATAAATTCTACCCCACCCTTTTAAAACGGCCCAAGCCTTTTTATAACATACACTCACGGCTATAAATCCCTAGAAGGGGTAGCCAGAGTTTTGGAAAATTGAGTGGGGAAAAGATAGTTAAATAAAGGTTGTTGGTAATGGGTCTCTAACCGCATAGCCCCAAAATCCCTAAATAGATAGATAGATAGATAGATAGATAGATAACTCGTTTATTTATGTTAACATAACACCACATACAATATGAAAAACAATACATAAAGTGAAAAAAAAACAGTATTTTTAAACTTAAAATTAGTGCTATGGTAACACAAACTAGGTCCTAACTCAGTGCTTGATATTGCCAAGTGGCAAAACACTGGTTTTCAGTTAAGGCCTACACTACACTACACATAATTAATTAATATATAAACAAAATAATCTGTGTCTGCCACATTTGAAGTAAACAAAATTGAATAAATAGCCTCAATACCGTTAGTCGCCTCTTACGTACACCCACCGGAAGAAATGGGGTAGTGCTATTCTAAGCCGACACTACACAGCAACCTTTAATGACCTCAAGACAAACGATGTGAACCGAAAAAGATGTGAGTTAAAGGTCGGCTTAGAATGCTAAAGTCCATAGGGCATTCCCAAAGCCGATACTTCTAGGTGCACTCTGATACTCATACTAAAATCATAATCGAGGGCAATTCTCGCAAGTTCGATATCATTACTATCATAGAAATTATATCAAGTGTTCAATGCCGTGTGAAAAATATCACAAAGTGAAATATATTTCTATTGATTGATTGAAACTGTATTCTCGCACACGGTAGTTATTTTTCCTTAGAAATTAAAGAATGAAGACCAAAAACAAAGATCCAAGTGAATGAATTGAATGAAAAGTCAGTTTAACTGTCATCTTAGTTATGAAAAGGTCTTCATATCTGTCAACATTCACATATGTTTTGGTTTTTTCAAATTTTCCTTTAACTGGCACTTTGCCGGTAACTAGCAAAGTCTGAATTCCCAACTGGACCATTCGGCAACCGAATTTAGTTTTTGAAATTTTATAATACCAAAATAATATATTTTTTATAATTGAATAATATAATTAACGTTGATCCAAGTAGATATTATTTAAAACTTCTAAGACTATTTGATCTATAATCCATTTAATATATTTACCTACATTTTAATTTTCTATCTATATTCAAACAAAATTTGAAAACAAAATGGCTACCGTTCACACGACATCTTCAAATATCCTCATATCGTCTGGTCGTGACCACTCGATATCATCCTTTGATATATATCATCATATCGACTGGTTTTCAATAGAAAAATATCGATCGGATGAAGTGAGAATAGCTCCAGTCAAATATCGATCGCAAAATATCACAAAAGTGATAAATATCGAAAATGATATAGTATCTACCGTGCGAGAATTGCCCCCCTGAACCTTAAGGTGAAATGTCAGTTCAAAGTTAATTTTCGCAGAGATAATGACTTTAACTAGTTGTACGTGATAGACACATCCCGGTGCTATGATAAGATAAGCTATGAAATAATTTATAATAATGGAGCGGCTTATCAATGGCATTAGGGTCAGCTGCCTTGAGTGTACTCCACTTATTTACTATATTTTGTAAAAAATATTTCCAAGGAAACATGTTTACTACGCCTATCTACGTAAAGAAATTATTATTATTATTATTATTTACTTTATTTACAAGTTACAATGACTCAAGTGTTAGTAACAGTGGGAAATCTTAACACTAATATAACAAATAACACTAATATTTTTTTTACTGTTGTTACTGATTTTGTTGTTGTTTTGACTTTAACCTCTTTTGATTCGTAAAAGTTGGTCAAATTAATAAAGCCAGATTGAGAGGCAATGAAATAGTCTCCGGAATTGCAATACATACATACATAGACTCACGGCCATAAATCCCAAAAAGGGATAGCGAGCGCTTTAAAGCTAGAAACTCCTCAGTCAAATTTGGAAGTTGATAGGGGACAAGATGGTAGAAATGAAGTATTGTTGGTGATGGATTTCCAACCGCATTGCCCAAAAACCTCCTAAAAAGCCCCATACCCTAAGTCGCCTCTTTCGACACCCGTGAGTAGAAAGAGGTAGTGACATTCTATGCCGGCACTTAACGACATGAATTGCAATATGCACACTTCAACGCGTGCTGTTTCCGGAGATCAGTTTATGCCTCTATCGCCCGATTTCTGAATTGAGTATTCCAGCTGAGAACAACTTAAGTATCGTTCTGTCGCATTGAAATCTTAACAACTGAATGAGACAAAAAGGTACTTAAGTCGTTCTCAGCTTGAATACCCAATTCAGAAATCGGGCGTATGTCTAGCAGGAAAATAAAATTTGAGTATATTGTTAAGAGGGGTCCCGATACAATAACCGTGTGTTTTCGTATTTTTTTGCTCAATATTCAAAACGGCAACAAGTAGACGCTTCAAATTTACACAGAATATTTATTTGTTAATTTTAATATTTATTTATTTGAAAATTAAATTACAATAAAATACATATTAAAGGGGAGCATACAACAAAGTGAGTGAATATAATTAATTTGGGAAATTCACTACTAGAATGTTATAGTTTTCTTGATTGAAGGTGGCTTCTACACAGGCTAAATATGTTCTCACCAAGGGGTTCGCACGTACCCTGAATCGGGTTCTTTACTCATAGAGCACTATGTAACTACTACGTGTAACTAGTCGCGGTTGGAAGACTAACGACCATACTTTGTCATTACTTACCACCATGAAAGTGGAGCCGGGACGGCACAGCGGTACTTGGTCAGCCGCACCGCCGCACCACACCGTTTTAATTTTCTGATAATCAGCCATTTGAGCACATAGTACCCACTATAACTATAATTTGCAAGTCTGACCCTCGGAAGGGAATCGAGACCTCCGGATCATGCTCCGAACTCTGACCGTTAACCGTACCCACACTTTCTCACAGATCTTTTTTCTACCCATCGAGGGGAATACCCTATATATGGTTGTTATGGCTAGCCATGGCTGGGTTGGCAGACTAACGACTACAGCCGTGATAGTAGCTGAGACCGACGGCTCAACATTTTCTCCAAAGTATGGACTCACCTTAAATTTCCGATAATCTGCATAATAAAAGCCCGCAATATCCATAATAACTAAGATAAATTATACAAATTTAATTTGTGAGTTTACCCTCCCAGGGATTGAATCCGTGACCTCTAGTTTTGAATCCGTGACCTCTAGTTTTGAAGCCGAGCGCTACACCCACACTAGTGTATGGAAAATGGCGAAGAATAGATCAAAAGTCAATACAGGTGTAAGGCCAAAACTAGAAAGTGTTTGACGAACATTGAATTTGTATGACTAATAGTGAGAAATTAACTTGTGTTGTGCACCTCACGTGTATTTCAAATAAAATCAAACAAATTCCGACCTTATACTCTAACGTTATAAAATACTATATCGAAATCAAAACATATCTTATTTTTATTAGTATACGATTGTTATTTGTATGTTCCATTACAGAGTTTGTTCAACATCCTACTTAGAGTAAAGATATTCCATAAGTGCTTTGCAGTGGCTTTAGTCGCCTGGTAGCCTTTCGATCGGAAACAGTTTTGAAAGTTTATATTACAAAATATCTATTTTATTGAACAGTAAATAATTGTTGAAGTTGAGCAACAATGAATAATAATAATAAAAATGGACTAACTTTTTTTGAGAAAGTTTTTAATATCATAAAAGACGAGACTGGACCTGATAAGAAATTGATAGATTTCAAACATCCCAAGGATTTGGAGGTAAATAAATAAACAAAGTATTTTTTTACATCAGATTTGAATAAATTTCGCTTTACTTGGTTAATTAATTCTTGGCCCTGGATTCAATAACGGAAAATTGTAATAATCATCATTTTTATTACGTATAACTTATTATATGTTTTATTTCGTTCAGTAATCGCTTGCCTACCGAATTGTAATGTTATTTATCTAACAATGTATCTAATTTTAGATAACCTTTAGTTAAATAATTATTCACAACATACATACTTTCGTCATTTTCTCAAATTGGCAGACTATTGATAATAACCGGTGACGATCCGAGACAGCCATTTACGATTATTTGATTTGATAAAATAATTTTACCCGTGTAGTGTCGGCTTAGAATAACACTACCCCATTTCTATCCGTGGGTGATCGTAAGAGGCGACTAAGGGTATAGGGCCTTTAAAGTGATTTTTGGGCGATATGGTTGGAGACCCGTCACCAAAAACATTTATTTCACCATCTTTAAACCTCTCAACTTTCAAAAGTGGCTGAGGAATTTCTCATTCCAAAGCTCTGGCTACCCCGTTAAGGGATTTATAGCCGTGAGTATATGTATGTATGTATGTATAATAATTTTATTTGTAGAATGGCTTGACAATTAAATGACACTATATTCTAACCGGGATATGTAACTTTTCTAGATTTATTTAGATAGATTGCGTAAATGTGATAATGGACTTTCGAGTGTATATTGAATATGCGTAAATTGGAAGTTTTGTATATCTGGTGGTTTGTTTTCTAGGGTTAGAGGATAAGGAGTAATACTCTTATGGTAAACTGCTGCGTCGTGTTGGCTTAGAATAGCACTACCCCATTTCTTCCGGTGGGTGTACGTAAGGTTGGTGAAATAAAGGTTGTTGGTGATGGGTCTCCAACCGCATCGTCAAAAAATCCCTTAATAGCCCCAATACCGTTAATCGCCTCTTACGTACACCCACCGGAAGAAATGGAATAGTTCTATTCTAAGCCGACAATACACAGCATACGCATATTTAAAGTGACATTTGGGTGATTCCAAATACATACAATACGTAAGAGGCGACGGTATTGGGGGCTTTTAAGGGATTTTTGGGCGATGAGGTTGGAGACCCATCACCAACAACCTTTCTTTTACTATCTTTTCCCCTTTTCTTTGGTGATGGGTCTCCAATCGCATCGCCCAAAAATCCCTTAAAAGCCCCCAATACCGTCGCCTCTTACGTACACCCACCGGAAGAAATGGGGTAGTGCTATTCTAAACCGACACTACACAGCTTCATACTCTGATAATTAGTAAAATCTAATGGAGCTATGGATAGTTTTATGTTATCAAGTCTTTGTTTTGATGTCTTGGTGTTTTGATGTCGACTCTGTAGTTAAGTAGCAATATTTTTATACCAAAAGAACATTATAAGAATGATTTTAGATAAGTTTCATCAGAAATATAAATATATAAAATAATTATATACGGACATACACATACACACAGAATAAGTTAGCCACTAGAAAAGTTAAATATATATTGTGGTTAGATACTAACCCGACGATACAATTAATGACACACAAAACATAAATATAGCTGAGGATCGAACCGGCAACGCCCTCTCGAGAAGCCAGTATTCTAACCACTCGACCACGGACATCGTCAAGTTATATATGCTGTTAGGTTTTGTGGAAAGGTCACTCATACATGTACCCGATGTGCTGTGGGGATGACATTGTTAGTAAATTATAATAGGGACATATATGTAAGTACATATATATAGGAACATATATATGTTTATATCAATTGTGAAAGAAAGAAAGAAAGAAAACAATATTTATTCGGTGCATAGGATATGTACAACACACAAAACAAAAAATAACATTTGTACAACACATAAAATAATACATAATTAAAACGTTAAATGAACAGATAGAAAACGTTCTTATAAAGGCATGTATGAGAAGAATAATGAATGTAAGGGAAGCAAGAGAGGTTTGTCAAGATCGTACTAAGTGGCGATCGATAGTCTCTGCCTACCCCAATGGGAATAATGGGCGTGAGTATTAGTAAGTAATTAAAACAACTGAAACACAAAACCAAAGCCAAATTGTGAATGGCAATGGCAATATTATTAACATTGCCTTTATAGGAAGACTACCTAGGATGTTTTCAAGATAATATTTAAACTCCAAAATGTTTAAAGTATTAGTAAGTAACTAAGTAAGTAATTAAAACAACTGAAACACAAAACCAAAGCCAAATTGTGAATGGCAATGGCAATATTATTAACATTGCCTTTATAGGAAGACTACCTAGGATGTTTTCAAGATAATATTTAAACTCCAAAATGTTTAAAGGAATATGCAGCGTTCGCTCTTCTTTAGCTATCCTCACATTTTATCAACAAGCACGCTAAAGAATATTAACTGCTCTAAACCAAATGAAAATCCACCTGATTGATTCTGAGATGAGCCCAAACATTCGGACAGACAGATACACAGATCTTTCAGGTCAGGAGACTTTTTAGAACACTAGTTTAATAATTTATCTCAGTGATATGTTTTACGATATCTTTATATATGTCAAGTTTGATAGCGTAAGTGCGCATTCATTGATATTATCTAATGATTGGTAATTAATACCTTGATTGGCTACTTAGATAAAACCGGTTGACCTGTAGGTTGCGACTTTCGATCTGCGCCGTATACATAATTATGATATGATTATCGCATCACCAGACTATAACATTTGCTGTGTAGTGTCGGCTTAGAATACAACTACCCCATTTCTTCCGGTGGGTGTACGTAAGAGGCGACTAACGGTATTGGGGCCGGTTGGAGACCCACCACCAACAACATTTATTTTTACCATCTTTTCCCCACTATCATTTCCAAAAGTGGCTGAGGAATTTTTAATTCCTTAGCTCTGGCAACCCCTTCTAGGGGTTTACAGCCGTGAGTATATGTATGTATGCAGACTATAACACAACTTGTGCTAGGTCAAACAGGGGTAGTCAGAGCTTCAGCATTAATAATAATAAATATAGGGACATATTTTACACAGATTAGGTTAAAACTAAGTAGAACGTGTATTATGGGATGCTAAACTCCGGACCGAGAAGCTAGTCACTAATCCACTCGGCCACGGACGTCGCTGACTAGCTGACTTAGAATAGCATACATACATACATACATATTCTCACGCCATTAGTTCCCATTGGGGTAGGCAGAGACTATCGATCGCCACTTTGTACGATCCTGGCAAACCTCTTTAGCTTCATTCACATCCATTAATCTTTTCATACATGCTCTTTTATTCTTCGTACTACGGACACCTGCCTTTTTGAGTACATTTTCTATTTGATCCAAATGTGTCCTCCGAGGTCGTCCTCTACTAACATTACCTTCCACATGGGCTCTAATAGCGCTCACCCATTTCTTCCGTGAGTGTGATAAGGGGGGCGACTCAGGGTATTGGGGTTTTTAAGAATTTTTTAGGCGATTTAGTAGGAAGACCTGCTGCCAACACAAAAACCTTTATTTTTTTTAAATGATACTTATTTTTAAAATATCATCGTATGCCTCATGATAGTAAACAACTTGAGTTCATATTTTTATTATGATGCGTGTTTTAGAAGATCGTTACACAATATTAATGTTCATATAGTGAAGATTTGTAAACAAATCTCTTCGGGGGTAATTTCCTATGGAGATAAGAAATAACAATTAAAGATAGCCACAGCTAATAAATATTGTAATGAATCATGTTTAATGAGTTTTCTTTGTCCTGCTAACACAGCTCGTAATTTACTTAATTAATATTTCCATTTTTCTGTTTGCACTCCAGATTTATTATCTATGTTTATTCCTGTTATATAGGACAAGCGATTTATTACTTTAAGATTATGTATTGAACATGTAACTGTGTATAAAAGCGCGTATTGTATTGTAGATTTATTGAATACAATAATACTTAACTGTCTATAAAATTGGAGTTTGTTTGCTCACGAGGAGTTTCTTAGTAGCGAGCATTGGTACGGTTAGACAAATATCGAGATCAGATTAGATTAACTAGCTTAGAATAGCACACATTTGTATGATCAACTATGCTATGAGCAGCGGATCAGCAAACCTCTCCAGCTTCGATAACATTCAGCAATATTTTCATACATGTTTATTATTCTTCAAGATAATGTTGTTACTTTATTGTCATTGTATAAATAAAGATGAATAAATACGGACATATGTTACACATATCAAGATAACCCCAAACTTAGTACAACTTGATGACTTGTATTGTGTATAGAATAGAAAGTTGTTAAATTTGCGGTTTTCAAATGGGGAACTGATTTTGTCTATACTTATTATATAGAATATAGAGGAATATTACTTTGACCAAGAGGCATAGGCTCTGAATTAGATCAACCGATTTAAAAAAATCTGTCACTAATTGAATCCTTTCATTGGTAACTTAATCATTCCACATTTTTTTTAAAAAGGTGCACATTAGCAAGAAAATCTTTAGTTTGCAGCTAATTTAAGAGCTTATTCCATTACACTTTGTCGTTTCTGACTTCAGACGTCCTTTGAAGTTACTTCCGCAGACGCTTGTTATTCCACTACACAAATTTGTCTACTTTTCAGAAGCCTAGCGTTCTGAACGTTATTCCACTAGTCTGAATTCAGATTCTGTGGCTCTCAGACGTCTTCATTCAGACAAATGGAATAAGCTCTTAACACTTCCTTTGCAAAACTGGGGCGGTTCATCTATTTTATATCTTTCAAAAATAAATATATACGGATTTATGACAGAGAACAACTTAGAACCTAAGTAACTGCAACTTATTAAATTGTGGTATGCGATACTAACTCTACAATATATTGAATATTATATAATACACATATAAATAACGTGCCGTGTGGTGCCGGCTTAGGATATCACTATCCTTTTCTACCCACGTGTGTCGTAAGAGGGGACTGAGGGTATGGGGACTTACGGATTCGCACCCTCGACCTCTAGACCTAAAAGCTAGTCGTCCAACCACTCGGCCACGGAAATCCTAAACTTTGTATGCGAAGAAAGCAATAGGGATTCGTCAGAATCGTGCAAAGTGGCGATCGATGGTCTATTCCTGCCCCAATGGGATAACTTACCTAACAACTCGGCCACGGACGTTGTCAGCTCTATCTTGAAACGTTTCTTTTCAAGACCATTATGTCTGTAGAATGTTTGACTGATACGTGTTACAAATGGTATTCTATTCTGTTCTATAATTGTTCAGGCAAGGAATAAATATAAACAAAGTCTTGTCAATATAAACATTTACTTACAATAATTACATTTAAAATTTTACAATAGAAGTTAGGTCGACGGTGTTTGGTTGCGTAGCGAGTGTACCTCGCACTAACGATCTCCGCGCCTGCGGCTTGCCATAAAACACAGATCAGGCGTACGGAAACAATCTATACTTATAATAAATCTGTAGAGAGGTCAATTCTGTACATGAAATATATTTTCAAAATAACTATCAGGTGGTGATTAGGGATCGATACTGATGCCAAAAATGCAATCAGTAAAATTTTTGTCTGTCTGTCTGTCTGTCTGTCGGTTTGTATGTTCCTTATGGAAACAAAAACTACTTGACGGATTTTAACGAAACTTGGTACAATTATTCTCCATACTCCTGGGCAGGTTTTTGTATACTTTCCAGCAGAGTAGTAAAGGGGAATTTTGGGCAATTTTGGGAAAACGGGAGAAGTTACTACATTTTTTAAGCTTCCGTCGCGTGTGCAGCCTTAATGGTTAAACTTACATAGAAATCATGTATGAAGGAAATATTCTTCATAAAATAATCTAAAAAAATATCCTCAGCAGTTTATGTCTATCTTTTACGGTTGACTCACAATAACACGTGTAATTCCTGATAGCTTAGCAGTTTGGAACATTCTGATTATATTTGTTTACTCTTACGTTTGTAAACCTCTCACTCATCCCTAATTTAAAAAAGGTAACATTATTACCTATTCAATAAGAAAAGAATCATAGAAATCGGTAGAGAAACACCGAAATTATACATAAAATAAGCCATCGCGCCCGTAACCAAAACCGAATCGTTACTAATTTACATATAACATACTAGATGGCGCCAGTAGGTGCATCCTACAACACGTAATGATTTATTTTTTAGATTGTTATAAATACTTCATAGCGTTTTATTCCAAAATTTGCTATTAAACGGAAATACTGAACCGTTCATTAAAGCGCATTCAAAATCACCAAACTACACTGTTTAGGGAGTGCTATAAATTTAATAAATTGAAAACATTGCGCTGAATTTCACAATGCTTGAGCAGTGACTAAAGAAAGAAACCTCAGATATTTAAAAAACAACGCTACCCGTGCGAAGCTGGGACGATCCACTAGTAAAATATATATTTTTCGAACAGTATTAGTACTGGTAAATAATAATACGCTAATAATGTATATGACATTAAGATGGATGTGTTTTTGAAAAATGTGTACAATCCAATGCATATACGTGGCCACACACTAGGCAAGCCTGTATCGTGGGTGCCAGGACATATATAACTACTTAGACACCACCTCGCATACTAAATAAACGTAACTCTGTGTAAGAACACAGACTAATCCTTCAAACTGATACAATTTCCAGAAACTCCTAGACCTGGACATAACCGCGGGAGTATCAGACAAGGAACTAGAATCGTGTGTCCGGAACGTGCTGCAACACAGCGTCAAGACCAATAAGGCTACGTTCAGGAACCAACTTTATGGGGCTACGGACCCTTACGGGTTGGCCGGGGCCTTCATTGCAGAGGCCTTTAATACTAGTCAGTAAGTTGGTTTGGTTGTGATTTTACTCAATAAGTGTCATATATTTTTTTATCATAGGTCGTTTAGTAGAAATGCTTTAAGGGTTTGGCGCGCCTAATCTTCAGAATAACAATTTCTGGGTGAAACATTTCATTATTTCCAAATGCACCAGACGTAGCCTATTTGAGTGTTTTACCTGGGGTACTAAGTAATCTATACTTATAATAAAACTGTAGAGAGGTCAATTCTGTACATGAAATATATTTTCAAAATAACTATCAGGTGGTGATTAGGGATCGATACTGATGCCAAAAATGCAATCAGTAAAATTTTTGTCTGTCTGTCTGTCTGTCTGTCTGTCTGTCTGTCGGTTTGTATGTTCCTTATGGAAACAAAAACTACTCGACGGATTTTAACGAAACTTGGTACGATTATTCTCCATACTCCTGGGCAGGTTTTTGTATACTTTCCAGCAGAGTAGTAAAGGGGAATTTTGGGAAAACGGGAGAAGTTACTACATTTTTTTAAGCTTCCGTCGCGTGTTCAGCCTTAATGGTTAAACTTACATAGAAATCATGTATCACGGAAATATTCTTCATAAAATTATCTAAAAAAAATCCTTAACAGTTTATGTCTATCTTTTACGGTTGACTCACAATAACACGTGTAATTCCTGATAGCTTAGCAGTTCGGAACATTCTGATTATATTTGTTTACTCTTACGTTTTTAAACCTCTCACTCATCACTTATTTAAAAAAGGTAACATTATTACCTATTCAATAAAAAAAGAATCATAGAAATCGGTAGAGAAACACCGAAATTATACATAAAATAAGCCATCGCGCCCGTGACCAAAACCGAATCGTTACTAATTTACATATAACATACTAGATGGCGCCAGTAGTTGCATCCTACAACACGTAATGATTTATTTTTTAGATTGCTATAAATACTTCATAGCTTTTTATTCCAAAATTTGCTATTAAACGGAAATACTGAACCGTTCATTAAAGCGCATTAAAAATCACCAAACTACACTGTTTAGGGAGTGCTATAAATTTAATAAATTGAAAACATTGCGCTGAATTTCACAATGCTTGAGCAGTGACTGAATAAAGAAACCTCAGATATTTAAAAAAACAACGCTACCCGTGCGAAGCTGGGCCGATCCACTAGTTTTTAATATAGTTATGGATTTTTTGCAATTACTGCAAGTACAATAATATATCCATGGGGTTCTCCGAGATTCATCAAAGTAAATACCTCGCCCTCTTTCGGAATTTAAGTGGACCATATTAACAAACATTCACTTAAAAACCTGATACCTAAAGTCCCCTCGTATGACAACCATAGGAACGAATGACTCTACTGAAACGCTTTCTTTTTTTCTACTACAATAAAACTCGTTTTCCAGGTACACATTCGAGGTAGCCCCCGCATTCACATTGATAGAGAACGAGGTTCTCAACCATGTCCTCAATCTATTCGGCCTGGTCGGAGGTGACGGGATCTTCAGTCCAGGAGGCAGTGTCTCCATGCTGTACGGGGTGGTGGCGGCCAGGTACAAAGCCTTTCCGGAGGTGAAAGCGAAAGGCGTTCGTGGTTTGCCCGAGATGATTCTTTTTACTTCTGTGGATGTGAGTTTGCTTTTTATAGTTTCTAATTAGGTATATATCATTTGTTTATGTATAAAAACTTGTACAATACCCTTGGTGGTTGTAAATCTGTCCACCGTTTGCAAGGGATCCGAAAAAGACAAACTTTTTGATTTCCAATCCGGGCAAAGTTGAAGGTTTGTCTGACTTTTGTAAGGCATTTCGTTAAAAACAGTTTCGTTGAACATTCAATGTTTTACATAAGAAAATAAGGTTTTTTTAGTAGATAAAGTTAGGCGAAACTCACAGGACTGCCCGGCCATTGGGTTTAGCAATCTGCAAACTCTTACTCTGCCTCAAAAAAAGGATCTTCAAATCAAGGTGGTTAAAATCAAGCAAACAAACATGGAGATGATGAGAATATTTTCCCTAACCGTCAATAGCCTTGATAAACTTAACACACATCTGACATAAAAACATACATATTGATTAAGGCCAGATTTGAACTTACGTCACATGTGTTACTAGTGGTAGTCTTCCCACTGTCAAGCTGTCAAGTTAGCTGATTCGCCTGGTCACAATACTGATGTCAGTATATCGCTTCTGCTGCTGCCATGCTTTAAAACAAATATCATAGAAGGTTTCTAAACTCAGCTCAAATATGGCCCCACACCAAGGTGTTCGACCCTAGACTGAGTAAGTTGACTTGCGTATGGTCTACTAAGCTGCCTGGCCTAGTACGGGTTTGCAGACAACGATTACTACCTTAATAGAAGGCCACGTGTAGCCGCAACTGACGGCTACACGTGGCCACCAAAGCCCTACGATATTCTTGGTTAAATATCACGAATCAATTTTGTGAGTTTTCCTCCACTGAATCGTAAGCAGAATACTCTAATCATTAAGCTACGCATGCAGTTAAAGTTAGTTTTATTTTTATTCAATTAATTTGCTATCCAGCAAATAGCATGATTTTATTCTGGCTATATAGGTTGGTAATAAGTTTCACCGTTAAGTTCATAAATAAGTATAATCCAGTTTTAACTAACATTCCAGTTAGTCTTTTTAAATAAATGCTCTCCAGTTTTCATCTTTCTTTACAAAATTTCAGAGCCACTACTCCGTCAAAAAGGCGGCCCACTGGCTAGGCTTCGGTACAGAGAGTTTAAGAATAATTGAAACCAATGAGCAAGGTCAAATGCTCCCGCAGAAGTTAGAAGAAGCTATAAAGAAGGTGAAAGAAGATGGGCAGTATCCCTTGATGGTGAATGCGACAGCTGGAACCACGGTTCTAGGCGCCATTGATGATCTGACTGCTATTATTTCGATTTGTGAAAAATATGGCGTGTGGGCTCATGTTGATGTAAGTATTGCTGAAAAATATTATATTATTATCGAGTCTAGTTTAAAGTGATAATCTGGGTAGGCAGAGATATATATGTCGCAGGAAAATCGTCAAACTCGTTCAAATTCAAATTCAAATTCATTTTATTTGCTATTTAGACACGGTACATTTGATGACACAATTAAATAATTTTAGTTTCACATGTCTAACCTTTGCAGGCATGCAAATTCATAACATAATTAAAAAATTTATATAATTTAAAATTTATTACCTAACGTATAATTAATAATTTAATATCATATTAATATCAAAATATCGTACATTAATGATTACACAACACTATTAAAAAATTCTTTCATATCATAAAAGCAGCTTTGAACCAACCACTCTTTTAGTTTATACTTTAAACGATTTAATTGACAGCTCTTCAAGTCATCTGTGATGTTATTAAAAATTTTAGTGAGCATCACTCGACAACATTTATTTCCCAAACTTGAATGTGAAAATGGCACTTCAATATTGTGCGGATATTTCTGCCGTAGTCTACTTCCCTCCTGATACATGGCTTTAAAACTTGAAATATTTTGTCGTACATATAAACATGATTCATATATATATATGGAAGTTAATGTCATTAGTTTTAATTCTTTAAAATAAGGTCTACATGACTCTTGTGGGTCTATACCACAAATAGCACGTATGCATCGCTTTTGTAAAACAAATAGTTTGGGTATGTGAACAGAATTACCCCACACGATTATTCCGTACCTCAGGGCCGCTGCAACGTATCCATGGTATGCAACTAATGCTGTTTGGCGATTTACAGACACAGCTAAGTTATATAATACATATACAAATCTGTTAATTTTATTAAAAACATGTTCTATTTGTGGTTTCCATGTTAATTGCGAATCTATATTAATACCTAAAAAAGTCACTACATTCGTTTCACGAATTTGTTGCCCCTCATATTCAATTTTGAGATTTGGTAAATAATTAACTCTATTATAAAAGGGTATGAAGCAGGTTTTGTCTAAATTACAAGTTAAATTATTATATCGCATCCATTGTATTATCGAGTCAAGTGTTTCATTGATGTCATGTTCAAATTGAATGTCAGGATCTAATCTTAAAACTATAGAAATATCGTCAGCAAATATTGTGCATGAATGCCTTGTCGCGTTTGGGAGGTCATTAATGTATATTAAAAACAATAGGGGCCCTAAGACACTACCTTGAGGAATTCCCACTGGATTATGCTCTAAATTTGATTTATATTGCGTAATTTCAGACGCTTGATTTAATTTTTCCGTTTCTACATATTGATATCGGTTTTCTAAATACGTGTCTATTAAATTAAGCGCTGGTCCTCTTATACCATATTTTTCACATTTTAATAATAATATAGATTTCTCTACATTTTCAAACGCTTTTTTCATGTCAAAGAGAAGACCAACTGTAGGGATTTTTTTGTCAACATTTTCACATACCGTGCTAACTAATTCGACACAAGCAGATGTTGTGGACTTTCCCTTTTGAAACCCATGTTGTTCTTTTCTTATCACATTATATTTGTTAAAATACTGTGTTATCCTACTATAAATCAGCTTTTCTATTAATTTAGATAGAACCGAAATTAATGTTATTGGGCGATATTTACTTATGTCTTCAGGATCATCTTTTTTAAATAATGGTTTAATCACAGAAACTTTTAGACAACTTGGGAAAATACCTTGTTCGAAACATTTATTAACTAATTTTTCCAATACTAGCGTCAGGTGTTGTGCACTAGATTTAAATATCTTTGTACTAAACTCATCGTAGCCAGTCGAGTTCGTATTTTTTAAAAGTAATATGGACTTTAGTATTTCCGATTGATCACAGGGTGCAAGAAAAATACTAGTTAATTGGACCTTAATATGTTGTGTAGCCGCTCTGTAATTAATGTTGCTGGCATTTTGAGATCTAGAAGATATGAAGTAGGTGTTAAATGCAGAGGCTATTTCGTTTGGGTCACTCGTTACTCTACCGCCTAAGTTTAATTGTTCAATTCCTTTACGAGGCGAAGAACAAGTATGTTTGTTCTGTATTAAATTCCATGCGGCTCTACATTTGTTACTTGAATTTTCAATGTACTTTAAGTTTTTCTGCTTCTGTAATTTATTTATGCAGGATCTAAGTAAGCTATTATATCTTTTAAATTTTACTTTGTTTTCATAAGTATTTTGTTTATAATATTTTAATCTAAGATTCCTTTTTGTATGACATGATCTTTTTATTCCTTTAGTTATCCAATGAGACCGTTTACTGTTTTTGTTATTTACTTTAATTTTTATCACAGGAAAACAAAGATTGTAGAAAAGTAATAAAGTGTCATGAAATTGTTTAAATGCATATTCAATATTGCTTTCATGATAGATGTCCTTCCAGAGTAGATTTTCTAAACATTCATTAAATTTTCTTAAATTATCCTTATCTTAGTCCCTTTTTGAAATGTACCAGCATTGTAACATTTTAGGATTATGTAAAATAGGTATACTTAGTATTTGGGCAGTTTCGTGATCGGAAATTCCTAGCTCTGCAATTTTAGGAATTGCATTCGTAATGTTACTTATTAGATGATCTATGCAAGCGTTACGACGCGTCGGCGTTTTTGTATTAAATTATAGCGTTGTGTTACATTTTTAAGTTCTGTCGACCATTTAGTTAACTTTAATGTGTCGATGTTTAAATCACCGGTAATTATAATTTTCTTTTTATTTATTAAAAGACGAATCCTATATAAAAGTAATTCAAATTTATTAAAAAAATGGGATATATCTGATGCAGGAGTTCTGTATACACAAATAATAATACAGTTATAATCCGGTAGCTCTACGCCACAACATTCAAAAACAAACTCTTCACTTAAGTCTCTAACAGTAGAGATCAATTTTGTTTTTATTTGTTTAGATATCAAAATACTAACGCCCCCTCTATTTTTATTTCGACAAAAAGATGCAACGCATGTGTAATTTTTTAACTGCATCAACGTCTCATTACCTTTTTTTATAAATGTCTTAGACAGGCAAATAACATCCACCTCCACATTCAAATCTGTTAAAGTAATTTCGAATAAATCTTTCTTTGACAAAAAACCTCCAACATTTTGATGGAGTATTACTAAAGTATGAGTATCTTTAAAGTCACTTACCCGATATTCTTCTCTAAAAAAGTAGTTGGTTCTTGCTTACTTTTGTTTGATACCTTAAAATAATAAGGAATTGTGCCTTTCTTAAATTTAACATTATCACATATATCATTAACTTTAACACTGTTCCTATTTTTTGGAGGAAAGTAAAACGGTATAGTGCCTTTCTTGTATGTTTTACATTTTGATGTTGAAGTTTGTTCCTTTATTATTTTATTTATATTACATAAATATGATTTTTGTTAATTTATATAATCTATTTCTATATTTAATTTAAACAATGTATTTTTTAATATGTTATTTTTTCCTCCATATATGTAGTTCTGTCGGTTTAAATTATTAACATCAATAAACTTACAATTCTTATATTCTTTGATATGTGATAGTATGTAACTGTTTATTGTTTTAGGCGCTATATATTTATTTGAAGATACACTGATTACAAACACTTTATTATTTTTTAAACTACTTATGGCACTTGTTAGAGTAGTCAACAAAATGTTCAGGTCTTTCTCATTTGATCCCACACCAATTATAACAATATCTTCTTTCTTTAGTACACGGTTGAGTTTATAAATGTCTGATAAAATAGTTGACGCCGTTGCATTTGGTTTCGTTGTCGATATCACCGAATATACATCATTCTATGTACTTCTTCTTGAGTATATCAATGCGCTGGCTAATCCTTTTATCAATTGATCACCAATTATATGGATTTTCGGTTTTCTTCCATTAATATCCTTCCGTTCAATCGAGTTATGTGGTGTTTTAATATCTTTCAATGTGTTTTTTTGTTGGTTTGTCTCTACTACTGAATTATTGATATGTAATTTTCTTGACGCTAGCCTTGTGGTTTTTTTAATATGTGCAGGAGTCTTATTAAATTGGAATTTTGAGTTTTCACCAATAAGTGGCGAACATTTAGGGGTTTCCATACTAGGTCTTAAGTTGGTGTTTAATACTGGGGTCGCTGATTTATTTTCACTAGACAAATGTATTGTTGAAATGTCGGATGTTTTTTTCAGAAGAGTTATAGTTTTATTCTTTTGATTCAATTCTTCTTTAAGTTGTGATATTTCATAATTAAGGGTTGAAATTACTTTTTGGGCTATGTTTAATTCTTTTTGATATTCAACAACGTTTTGCTGCAATTCGTTTAGCACTGAAAGGTTCGCAGAAGTATTCTCTGGTAGGCTTTTTGTGGATAAATCTAATATTTCCACGGAATTATACATCAGATTGTCCGAAAGGCTTGAATTTAATGATGTACATGTCGCCTCAGCATTAGTAATGTTTTCTTGAAATTTTTTCTTTACTCTTACATCCTCAGTACTTGTAGTTGGAACGGGATTGTTATAAATTTCGTTTATATGGTGGTATTTTTTCCTCGATTCAATACAGTCGTCACATTTCCAGTTGGTTTTATGCTCTTTCGTCATCAAACAAAATCGTTTAACGGATATGTTCCCACAATCTAAATCAAAGTATTTTTTGCATTCAAAACACCTTATACAATTATTTCTTTTAGTTTCCTTTCTACATTTAAAACAAAACAAGTCGTTTTCTGAGCTCATTGTAACAAGTGAATCATGAAACTCTAGAAATGTTATCCAAATTAATCCTTTTAAATTGTTGAGCGGAGTGACCTCTAATGGTTAGTAGCAATTTCAACTTAATTTAGAAACACACCATCTTAAAATGTACATGTAAATACTTTCGATGTTGTACTAGTGACATCTAGCAGCGAGTAGCCAAAATATTAGTTCTTCAAAAGATAACCGTCACTTATTTATAACCTATAATCACATGTTTTAAGAATGATTTGTTTTATATCGTAAATTTTTAACTAAATTCACATAAAAACTATTTCACTTTGACGTAAGAAGTCCTTGTACTAAAGATGTAACACTATTAAGTGGTAATATCAACTTTTTTCACAATCCACTGCACCACATTTATTCAGCTTTTTGCCGGGGTTGATATAGCACAAAAACACTGATTGAACGATAAATCGATATACACGAACAGTTTTAACTTAAAAATACAACACTTTTCAATAGGTAACAAGTTTTTTTTTTTTAACTTATAAGTTTCCTAGGAAACTTGTAAGTTGACGGAAAACCGTCAAACAACAAGCGAATTTACATCTTACCTGATAGTTTTTAGGAAACTTGTAAAATAACGTACTCAACTCAGGAAACTTGTAATTGGGAACCATTTTTGACAAGTTTCTGAGTTTTGAATTTATAACATAACATAACATAAACGTTCACGCCGCCGTTTATCCCCGAAGGGGTTGGCAGAGGTACCAATACTCCTGAACTCACATGGCAAGCGCCATCTAGTTTCCAGAGAAGGTACCCACGTTTTGCTTAGACAGTGTACTCACGTGATAGGGGGCAGGCCTATCGCCGTTTTGTACGAATACACTGTCACATGACTAAGTACAAACTCAGCCTTGTGGGTTTCCTCACGATGTTTTCCCTCACCGTTAGCAACCATGATAAATTAATCACACATATGACTTTAGAAAAGACAAATTGGTGTAGGCCCGTCCCAGGATTGGAACTCACGCCCTTTTTTTTAGGGCGGTTCTACCCACTGGACTATCATGTCGCATGTTTGAATTTATAATTTAGGAAATTTCGTAAGCTTCCTAATGGTTGCTAGTGAAACCTATGCTGATTGTTTAAGAAGTTGGTTGAGTAAAAGCATGAATTTAAAGTAATGACAATGATTTAATATTTTCATATATAAATGAGGAACTGGCCTAAGAGCGTTTCAAAGAAGGGTTTTCTAGCCGTTAATCTTAAGTAATAATAAACGAAAACTACGAATAACGGATTTTTACAATAGTTTCCATTTGCTAATCAACCAACCTTCTGATTTGCTTTTCACTCACTCACATCACAGTATCGAATCACAATAAGATGTATCTTGAGCTACAGAATTAGAAGGTGGCGGGCGGTGGGTATGCAGCCACTTCACCTAACAATCACTTAAAAAGCCTTTGGTTTCCTCTTGCGACAACCGCGGGACAAAATATTATGAGTGCCGTAAATTATTAAGAGTTTAAAATCAATCGTGATAGCCCAGTGGGTAGAACACTCGGTTATCGTGCAAACCACTAGTGTTCAAATCCTGGGTCGGGCCTACACCAATTTCTCTTTTCTAAAGTCATGTGTGTGGTTAATTTATCACGGTTGTTAACGGTGAGGGAAAACATCGTGAGGAAACCCACATGGCTGAGTTGTACTTAGTCATGTGACAGTGTATTCGTACAAAACGGCGATAGGCCTGCCCCCTATCACGTGAGTACACTGTCCATGCAAAACGTGGGTACTCTGAACACCAGGTGACAGTCACGTGATGTTCAGATGTATTAGTACCTCTGCCAACCCCTTCGGGGATATTCGGCGTGAACGTTTATGTTTATGTTATGTTTTTAAAATCTAACAATTATTGGTTAAGAATAGCACTAACATATTTCTGGCGGTAACCTATACGAACGGATGTCATTGGAGGTGACTAAGGTCTTTGGGGCTTTTTTAGTGTTGTTTTGGCGATGGGGTTGGAGACCTATCACCGTGAATGTTTATATTACAAACTTTTCCCATTTAACTGCAAGAAGTAGCCATACTCCGACGCTAAGACTACCCCTTCTAGGGATTTATTACCGTGAGTATTGGTATGTAAGTATGTATCGGTATTAAAACGCTCTTTAAATTAAAACGGCATTAAAAATTATCTAGGCGGTATTCATACTATTCAACTAAATGTATCACGATATATGCTTAAACAAATTACATACATACATATACCAACGGCTATAAATCCCTAGAAGAGGTAGCCAGAGCTAAGGAATTAGAAATTCCTCAGCCACTTTTGGAAAGTTGAGTGGGGAAAAGATGATGAGATTAAGGTAGTTGGTGATGGGTCTCCAACCACATCGCCCAAAAATCCCACAAAAGCCCCAATACCGTTAGTCGCCTCCTACTTACACCCACCGGAAGAAATGGGGTAGTGCTATTCTAAGCCGACACTACACAGCAGCACAAATAATATTTAATAAATACTCTTAAAATGTTTTAACTTCATGTCAGTGACAGCAAATAATAGCAAATTAATAGATTAGCATAAGTAAAGTAAGGAAAATATTAGTGTTGATTGTAGAGTTGATAAAACGCGCGAATGCGTCACGTCACGTGACCGCCGCCGGCCAATGAGCATTGATTAACACCCCTCTCTTCGCGCCGTCAGCGCTTCATTGACAAGTTTCCTGAGGTGAGTCCGTTATTTTACAAGTTTCCTAAAAACTATCAGGTAATGTGTAAATTCGCATGCTGTTTGACGGATTACCGTCAACTTACAAGTTTCCTAGGAAACTTATAAGTTAACGAGTTTGACGATTTTCCTGCGACATATATAACGTTAATCGATTTGATACAGTGTATTCATGGAAAGTGACTATGGGAAAAGGCAGGTTTCCAAATTATGAAGAACGAAAGAACATGTATGAAAATATTGATGGATGTGAACGAAGCTAGAGAGGTTTGCCAGGATCGTACAATGTGGCGATCTATAGTCTCTGCCTACCTTAATGGGACTAACAGCGTTTAAATATCTAAGTATGTATATATGACTATGGGTTTGGTTCATATATTGAGCGTATGGTTGTTAACTGATCCCTCGTCGTCCCTTTAAGAGATTTTTGTTTTGTAAAACTGTGGCGACCGCTAGACGACGAACTCACTCGCATACTAGCATCGTCATAAAAAATCGTACATCGTGGTATCGAAATGTTTCTCTAGCTAAACATAAATACAAATTGTAAGTTGGTACACAGCAGGGTGTACCGGCCAGTATATCTTTGCTGTTCCCACAAAACTAAACAATATGTTTTCGTTTCAGGGTTGTTGGGGCGGCAGTTTAATTCTTTCAAAAAAATATAGAAGCAGGCTTGCCGGTATTGAGAGGTGAGTCTGAATGCTTTCTATTTCCAAATTATTGTTCTGAGAAAAATAGGCTAAAAAATTATCCCCTTATTCCTTAATTTACCAATCTACTTTAAAAATGATAACATTCCTCACATACTACAAAGTCGGGAATGAAGGCGGTGGTGAAATGGCATGTGCCGGCTCCTTTATCCCACCATGGTATAGGGAAAGGGAAACGTGTACTAGATAAATGCGTCGAGGTAATAATATTAATGAATACATTTGTGTAAATAATCATCAGCAACGGGTGCTTTGTGGAAAAAAAACGCCGCTTAGGAATTGGGGTGGTATAGATTCATTTCTGATTTTGACCTATACTTTTGAATCTTTCCTGTTATGAAAGCCAGCCTCCTTGGTACCTTACCACCAAGCGGCAGCGATTTAGATGATATATATTTTTTATAATATAGTATATAATTTTTAAGTAATTAAATTGTATTAGTTTATTATTTTAATTAAATAAGTTTTTTTTTATTTCAATTATAATAACTTGTAATTTAACTATTAAAAAAAAAAAGTTATGAAAGTTGATCTTTTATCTGTTTATAGTATAAATATAGTGCTAAAACACACTTTTCTAACCTTTACCAAACCTTTTAAGTTGAATCATATCTGTGTTTATGAATTCTTGTTTTCTTTACTTCAGAGCCAACTCTATATCGTGGAACCCTCACAAGATGGCCGGCGCACCACTGCAGTGTTCCCTATTCTTGGTGAGGGAGAAAGGTCTTCTTCATGAGGCCAACTCCGCCTCAGCCCACTATTTGTTCCAACAGGACAAGTTCTACGATGTCTCCTATGATACTGGCGATAAAAGTGTACAGTGCGGTAGAAAGGTATTTTTAAACAATTAGTATAAATATAAAAATACTGTAAAGTCAGTTTAGGGACTATATTTTTCATGCTAACGACAAAATGTAATAATGGTAAAATTATGCATATATTAATAAAATTATGTCAAAAAAACAAATCTCCGTGTACTGCCTCATACATAGCATATTAACTATACGCTCATTAATGCGTATTTCGACAGTTACGCTAAACTGCCCCGTATGAAAAAAAAAACAGGTACATATCTTCCAAAAGTAGTTCAGACATTAAGTACCCTTGAGTAAATGTATGTATATTTGTAATTATGTATGTTGTTTTAATACTTATCATCACAACTCGTGTCTAGACAAATAGACACAAACAAGCTGTGTTGTACAATTTTTGCACACAATATTTTGATCATGTCCAGGTGGATGCCTTCAAACTGTGGGTGATGTGGAAAGCCAGAGGTGACGCCGGTCTGGGACAGCTAGTGGACAGAACTATGGAGACCGCGGAGTTTGCTGTCGAGACCATTGCTAAGAGAACAGGTGAGACTTTATAGTAGACTTTACTTTAGTTTTTAAAGAAAGAAGAGAAAGAAAGAAAAACATTTATTCGCTGCTAAATTATATTATACACGTAAAAAAAGACACATAGCAAAACAAATATATACAAACACAAAGAAAAAAAACAATATAATACACACAAATTACAAGATATATAAGAAACAATAGCCGTATAACCTGCGTAGTAGAGACGAATTTGGAATTTTTTGCAATTACTGCTGCGTGAAATCACATAAAAGTATTTCAGAAACAAAGGCTGTTTTTGTATTAAATTAAATATTATTTTTATTGTCCAATTAATTTCATAAGATAGTAATATTTTTCATCCTATATATATATATACCTACTTTGTTCCGAAATTTAAAAATGTTTTATGTATGATACCTATGTATGTTGGGGGTAAACATCGTCAGGAAACCCACATAGACATTATGTTCTCAGTCACATAACAATGTATTCGTAAACAAATGTGATAGGTCTGCCTCCTATCACGTGAGAACACTGTCTAAGCCAAACGTGGGTACTCTTTACAACAGGAGGCCTAGGAACCTAGCACGAGCGCTATTTTATCGTCACTATATCGGTTAGGATGAAATACCAATTAAGTGCGTAAGAGATGGCTGTTTTATATCACGCAATATCTAGTTAAAACGTCGCTCGTACTAGTATGCTGGTAACAAACAATAATGTCACGCACGTGACGTAGATGTCGCGGGAAGCCTTTGCATGAGGAAATATTTAAGGGAGGCCTATTTCCAGCAGTCTTTTGGATGATGATGATGACTTAATCCTTAATTATTTTTTGGTTTTCAGGATTCAGGCTCGTAACGCCGTCTCTACAATGTCCCAACATTTGTTTCTGGTACATACCCAAGTTTATGAGAATGAAAGAGGAGGACAAAGCTTGGTGGCAATTAATGCACAAGGTAAATATGAGACTGTGCAGTGCTTGTAATGCGTTGACCAATTTTACCTACGATTGTCGTAAAAGGCTACTAAGGGTTTTGAGGATATTCAAATGATTCTTGGGAGGTGTCACTGGATCTCCTTTGTTATACAATTAAATTCGTGACTCTGTTATGCAATTTAAAGCCGCTTTGGTGTATGTAAAAAATATTAGTTTAGTTTATCTTTGTAGCTGGGCTGAGGGAAAGTGAGAATCTAAAGGGACTAAGAACCATTAAGCTAAGCCTTTAAGATACAAATCCGTTTTTGTCCAGACATTGGGTTTTATTGACAGTTTTGCTACAGTCATGAGTTTGAACGGTGGATGGACGACGTCCGTGATCCAGTGAATAGGTTCGGTTCCCGCTGAGAACAACATTTATGTGATGAGTTGAGATTATTTGTCTTGGATGTTATTTATATGTTTATTATATCATATTATATAAATCGTTGAGTTAGTATCCCATAATACAGTACAAGTCTTACTTAGTTTGGGGCTAACTTAATCTTGCCGTGTAGTGCCGGCTTAAAATATCACTACCCCTTTCTACCCATGGGTGTCGTAAGAGGCGACTAAGGGTATTGTTATGGGGCTTTTTTAAGTCATTTTTGGGAGATGCGGTTGGAGACCCATCACCAACGATCCTTTTTTTTGTACCATCTTGTCTTCTATCAACTTCCAAATGTGGCTGAGGAGTTTCTAGCTCTGAAGCTCTGGCTACCCCTTTTTGGGATTTATCGCCGTCAGTATATGCATGTATATATATAATGTTAATGTGAATATAATATGTTCGTATATTTATTTATTTATCAACTAAAAGCTAATATTTCACATATTTCATCAATCAAATATATCTTCTGACTAATGTAGCATAGGTGAAATTGATAGTACAATATAATACAAAGTTTTTTATTTTCTATCTTTGTCTTCTTCTATCTTTATCTATACGTTCTGTATTACATTGTTTTTTCTATTATTATTATACATTTTTTTCATGTTTTTTTTCCAATGTTGTTTTTGTCAAAGCTATTATTTTTTCTTTTTATGTTTAACTGTATGTCTCTTGCTCATCTGTGCAGCGAATAAATGTCTCTCTTTCTCTTTCTTTCTTTCTTTATAGTCTAGTTTGCCTATATTAAAACGATATGTGATTCCCAGTCTAACTAACAATAAAAAATGACTTGCAGATCACACCAAAAATCAAAGAGCTCCTAACACTAAACTCCGAATTGATGGTGGCATATTCTCCGCTGCGAGGATTCAGCAATTTCTTCCGTCTCGCTATCACGTGTCATCCCGCCATAGACAAACATCAGCTGACACAAATGTTGGACGCCATTGAAAAACGCGGGGAAAGTATACTTCCGGAAATGTTGGATTAGTTTTTCTAGTTTATGGCTACTTTACCATGAATTTATTCTGTTTAGGTGTTATTAAGTATTTTTGGACGCCATTGAAAACGCGGAAAAAGTAATACTTTCCGAAATGATTGATGAATTATCTGGTTAAAGTCAACTTTAACATGATTTTATTGTGTATAGATGTTATTAAGTTTTGTGTGGTATTGTTAATAGAGAAAATGACATAAAAGTTATAGACATCTAGGCAGCTGCGACTAATAAGAAACCTACGATTTCGACTGAAATTAGAAAATTAAAACAATTTTAGGTAAAGTTATGTGAGTGTTATGGCTAAGGCTAAGTGAATTTTAAATTTAGTTTAACATACATACATATACTCACGGCTGTAAATCCCTAAAAGGGGTAGCCAGAGCTAAGGAATTAGAAATTCCTCAGCCACTTTTGGAAAGTTGCGTGGGGAAAAGGTGGTAAAGTAAAGGTTGTTGGTGATGGTTCTCCAACCGCATCGCCCAAAAATCCCTATAAAGCCCCAATACCGTTAGTCGCCTCTTACGTACACCCACCGGAAGAAATGGGGTAGTGCTATTCTAAGCCGACACTACACAGCAAATTTAAATTTAGTTTAAGGTTTTGGTATATTTTAATTTAATAATTATCATAATGCAAATGTAAGAAAAAATATTACAAACTGATTTCGTCTTTGTAATCTACATAAAACAAGATATTTCATATTTGTTTTCTCTATTATTATTTTATATTTTTTCATGTTTTTTTTTCAAATTGTTTGTTCAATGCTTCTATTTTTCTTTTTATGTTTTACTGTATTTTTCTTGCTCATCTGTGCAGCGAATAAATGTCTCTCTTTCTTATTTTTTCTTTCTCTTTCATATTTAATATTTGTACCTTTAAGATTTTATACCTGTAATTCTTTTTAGTTAATTATTTCTATTCTCAAGTACGTTTAGTTGTTATTTTGTCATATTTAAATGTATATTTGTAAAAAATATAAAATAACCTTTTTTAATGAATTTTCGTTTAGCTTTTTTGGATATTAAAATTATAATGTAAAATCCTAATAATCAATTACACTATGAAAGCTTATTTAAAATTATATTCATTTATGCATAAAATGAAGTGATTTCGGCAGCTAATTTCTATTTTTCAATATGTTTAACGCTTACTTACTTTATGGTACATAGAAAAAGTTGAGAAAAATTTTAACTTACCATTATTATTTTTACTAAATAAATTATTTTTTATTTTTATATTGGTAAAGATTTTATATCCGTTTTCTAAAAATAGCTATACTTTTTATGGTTTAAATTTTAAAAAAGTTAGTCTCTAGTAAATAGATGCAGTTTATAGTCTGTCTATCAGTGTGTAGTTTTTGTAAGGATTTTCGATTATTAGCCAAATGAAGATAACGGATTGAGGCGTGTATTTGGGTGAATGTTGGTATCCCATCAAATCTTAAGGCTTCTTCCCACAAAAAATATCGTATCCATCTATATCCATATGACGTAAGTTTGATAATTACAACCGAAATTACAGTACAATAATTTTAAAAATGGGCATTGTCTACGTTAATTAATCTGATATTTTAAAATCACATTCCACAAACTAAACCATAACAAAAAAATATGTAATCTAAGGTAATCAAAATAAAACAATAAGAATACAATTTTTTTTTTAAATCCGTGCGTTCTTGATAATCCACGATAAGTATTTGTCCATCCTGGTGTAGATCCCGGGGCGGTTGGGCTCCCCGCAGCTCACTCCGCACGACACGATGCCGACACATTCCCGACAAAATATTAAATTTATAATCTAATTTGATAACAATAAACAGTGAAAACATTTAAATATTTTATTTAAAACAGTTCGTTCTGCATGATCCATGACAAGTATTTGTCCACCCTGGTGTAGATGCCGGGGCGGTTGGGCTCCCCGCAGCACTCCCACGACACGATGCCAACATATTCCATACAAAATAATAAATATGTAATCGAAGATGAATAAAATAAAACAATAAGAAAATATATTTTTATTTTAAAACCGTGCGTTCTGCATGATCCAAGACAAGTATTCATCCATCCTGGTCAATCCCCACGACACGATGTCAACACATACAACAATTTAGAAATATGTAATTTTAGTTTCTTAAAATAATAAGGTAATTAAAAGAAAACAGTTAGGAAATCCAAATATTTTATTTAAAACCGTGCGTTCTGCATAATCCACGATAAGTACTTGTCCACCCTGGTGTAGATCCCGGGGCGGTTGGGCTCCCCGCAGCTCACTCCCCACGACACGATGCCCGCTAACACCCATCGTCCGCTGCTTAACTGGTACAGCAATGGACCGCCACTGTCACCCTGAGAAAATTAAAATAAAGAGTTTAATTATTTCACACTTACAATAGATGAAGCAATTTATTTCCGCAGGTGTTCGTAAGAGGTGACTTAGTGTATTGGGGCTTTTTAAGTAATGTTTGGGCGATGCGGTTGGAGACTCATCCATCACCAACACCATTTATTTCACAATATTTTCCCGACTTGAGTTGCAAAAGTTGCTGAGGTGTTTCTTATTCTGAAGAATTCGGCTATCCTGTCCAGGGATTTATAACCGTTAGAATGTGTACGTATGTATGTATATGTATAAATAACCATTAAAAATTTTCAAGAATTTATTGAATTGTGACGCCTCAGTGGTACAAGGGCAGAGCGTTTGCCTCACGACCTGGAGGTCTCGAGTCTGATTCCCAGAGAGAGCACTGAGGCGTCGCAATAACGATTTTTGTGATTGTATCCCTCTGGATACAATCACAATATTTGACCCTGCATCGACCAACCTTCATCGTACAGTCGCCATCAGATATATCGGAGCGGCCGAGGTACTCAAATATATCTGAGCAGCAATAAATTTCAATAAATTCTTTACGGTAAATAAGGTCAAAAAGATCTGAACATCCAATTCGCCACAAATATATGAGCAGTGGGTTTTCAATGAAATCTGAACACCCAAAGAGACAATAATATGTGAAAGCGCAACTCGTCAAAGTTATCTGCTCAGACAGGGTTATCATAAATATCTGAACATTTAAGGAAAATATACCTTAAAGCACTGAGCATACAGTTTAAAATTCTTAATCGTACTACGCTAGAATACATTTTCTACACAACCACCATTTGGTTTTATCAATGTCAAAACTAAAAAGAGTCTTGCTGGCTAGTTGTACGGTTAGTATATAATTAGAAAAAAAAATACTAAGTCGTTTCCCACTGACCAACTCCATTTTTGACAGAAACAGGTAATACTAATATTATTAAGCGAAGAAATTTATTAATATTAGTATTGCTATGGATTTCCGCAAAGTAACGCCTGATTCAATCCAATATCAGAAACAGGTAAGTACATGGTGTTAATAGAGGAATGGGTTTGTAGTTGTATAATTTTCACCGGTACAAAAACATCAAAAGTTAAAATAAATAAGAATTTTTTAAACATGTATGCCATTTTTTACATTGTATGTACCAGGGTAGCATAAATGTAAATGCAGCTTTAATAAAATAAAAGGATAAACTAGTTTTCACAAAATTGTACTTTTTCCTGCTGTTTTCTGTAACGTATTATACGTATTCATATATATAATTATAACGTAATATATAGCATTATATTAAATGAGGTCAATAAATCTTAAGGCTTGATAAATAAAATAGAAAAAAAAGAACATGAATTCTTGATAAAAATAAACACAAGTTAGGATTTGAACCCTGACGCAACGGATTACAATTATGATTTTTATGATTTCTATTCACTAAACCACTAGGCCATGGTGACTGACACGAAAGTGGATGAAATATTGCAAACCATTCGTACTTATTTTAATTTGGCAGCTTTTATATTACCATAGATATAGAAGCACATGGATTAGCAGTAAGTGACAAACGTCATAGCATAAACGTCAACAAAGGCAGGACCTCTCAGAGACGATAACAGCCTACAACGATTTTGACATAAAACATGAAAGAGAATAATTTACTTATTTTAACCTTAATGATTTTTTGATTAAGTTATTAATATTTAATTACTTTATCAAAGTGAAAAAAATAAATCTAAATCGAATACATATTCTTTGGCAAACACAAAATTATTAGCCATTTATGTCTAAACTAATACTGTAATAAATAATTACAGGTTTATATGATCTTAAACCAAAGTTTTCAATGCAAATATATGATGAAAAATATCTTGTGTCATCAAAGTACTTCTTATTTGGTATTTATTAAAGATTTTCATTCGATAGTAAAAACGAAAATAAAAGACTAATTTGAATATTTTCTATTTAAAATGAGTAATTGTAAAGTTATGATTTATTAAAGATTGTTCAACTTTTGTACTTAATGACGTCATCGATCGATAAAATCACGTAGCGACATGCAAATGAAGCGAAATGTTTTATAAAAATGTTGCTGATTGCAAAACATATCACGAATTTGTAATGTCAAATGAAATTATTACGATATTATACTAAACAAACCTATGATTTTCGATATTTTATTAATAAACTGCAAAACCGTATCTCTTTGAAACAACATTGAAGGTCAAACACTGTTACAGTTTTTTGATAAAATAACAGTCATCTTAGCTTCAATTGATATAATTTCAAGAAAATATTGTTTATAACCATAATATCTCAAAGTGGTTTTGTAATCAGCATCACTTTAGTAAAACTTTGCATACCGAATTGGGCAAAAATAACAAATACGTGAAATTTTATCAATTTTAATAGGGCTAGTATGGGATCCGCCATACTAATGTCACGAACACACATTCATTTACGCACACCGTTGTACTTCTTTTTGGTCTCGACTGTCGTATTTTTATTGCCAATCTGCCAATATACGTAATTATAGCATAATAAATCTGCAAATCTATATATATAAAAGAAAGTGGTGTTAGTAATACTATTTATAACTCAAGAACGGATAAACCGATTTGGCTGAAAATTGTTAGAGAGGTAGCTTAGAACCAGGAAAAGGACATAGGATATATATCATCATGCTAAATATCGTAGAGGTAAGCCGTAAACTTTACACCATCCGTGCGCAGCCGGGGCGGACCACTAGTATTTGATAAAATACATGAAGTGAATTATATGCAATGACAGTTATGTTATCTTTTTTGTAAATTGGCAAATATTTTATTCAAATGTGTTTCTTGTTACAAGACTGTAAAGTTGCTTTACGCAGATTTCTATTTTGTGTACCTACTCATTTTGATACGATTACATTTAAACTGTATGCCTAGTGCTTTAAGGTATATTTTCCCTAAATGTTCAGATATTTATGATCACCCTGTCTGAGCAGATAACTTTGACGAGTTGCGCTTTCAGATATTATTGTCTCTTTGGGTGTTCAGATTTAATTGAAAAACCACTGCTCATATATTTGTGGCGAATTGGATGTTCAGAGCTTTTTGACCTTATTTACCGTAAAGAATTTATTGAAATTTATTGCTGCTCAGATATATTTGAGTACCTCGGCCGCTCCGATATATCTGATGGCGACTGTACCATCGTTTCACAATACAACATCCAAAAGTGACTAAGGGATTTTTAATTCTGAAGATGTGTTCTCTATTTATTTGTATGCTAAATACCATTCTAACTACTTAATTTTTTGCCATCTTGCATAGGGAGAACTTAATATTTGTATTTTCGTAGGTAATAGAGAGTGTGCTGTATTAGTAAATTTATGGATGTACGAAGTACCTACCAGGATTGTACGAAGTGATGGTCGATAGTCTCTGTCTACCCCGATGAAAAATAATAGCCTGAGTATATATATGTATGTAAGCTTAACCATCCATTTTGGCGAACATAAATAAAGTCAACTGACCCTGCAAGCGTCTCGCCCGCCCTCGTACGCCCCAGCACAGATGTTCTCCTCAAAGACGGTGTTGACGTGGTTGTCGACGCAGTCTTCGTGGTCCCACACTGGTACCGCCACCTCCAGCAGTACGTTGCTTACTGGACCACCCAGGAAGACGGATCCCCAACCTGGAAATTGTTATGGATTTTAACATGACGTGACATTGCCATCTGATGTTTAGAGTACCCAATTGTTGCCTGGACAGTGTTCTGACGTGATAGGGGGCAGGCTTGTCGCCGTTTTTGTACGAATACACAATGAATGTACAACAAATAACATAACTTATTCACGATGTTTTACCGTTAACAACCATGATTAATTAACCACTTATATGACTTTAGAAAAGACAAGTTGTATAGGTCCGATTTGGGATTTGATGCCACACTGTCTGCATGATAGGTGGGTGTTCTACCCACTGAGTTATAGCGGTAGGAAAGTTAAGAGAGTAGCTAACTGGACATAAGTCGCTGATTGTTTTCCCGCTGAGGAAGGCAGCATTTATCTAATATCGATTATCGTAATAATCCGTATTATTAGCCATACACTACATTCTTTTCATCGATAAAATTATGTCAGTGATAAATAGACATACACTGTATTCTAATAAAAAATTATACAGGTTGCCCCAGTAGAGGTCGCTTCAGAGGGAAAAAAATACATTGAAAAGATTCTAATTATAAATATATAAATAATATATAAAAGCACGTGCCAAGTCTAAATTTAAATCTCGACCAACTGATGTAAATAAAGAAAAGTATGTTTTAATTCGAAATCATTGCAATAGGGTGTGTAGGGATGCACAACGACACCACATTCATGAATCCGTTGAAAATGGCGATCCAGCTAAAATCTGGAAGTTTCTTAGATCCGTCAAGATTCAATCCCAAAAGACATTGACCTCAAGTTACTTAACAATCATTTTTCCTCATCTTCTGCCTTTGGAGGTTTTCAAAAGGCTGAAACATTAAATTATCTTTCTGCACTTCCAACTCCGGATCATCCACCCTTTAATATGTGTCAATTCTCCGATTGTGATGTTAATATGAACATTATATCTATTACATCAAACGCAGTAGGCGGTGATTGTATTAGCCGTAAAATGATATTGCCTATCCTTGACATAATTGTTCCCGTTATCACCAAAATCTTTAACAATTCCATATCCTCAGGATCATTTCCAACAATATGGAAAGAAGCCCAAGTTACCCCTATTCCTAAAAAAGTCAATCCTAAGTCCTTTTCTGAATATCGTCCTATATTTATCCTCCCTTTCCTTTCTAAAGTTCTTGAACGATTGGTTAATAGACAACTCAGTGACTTTCTCACTAAAAATGATCTCCTTAATCCTTTTCAATCTGGTTTCCGTCCTTCTCACAGTACTGTCACGGCTCTTGTCAAAATTACTGACGACATTCGTTTGGGGATGGATAAGGGTCTGCTGACTATCCTGGCGTTGCTAGATTTCAGTAGTGCCTTCAACACAGTTGGCTTCGAAATATTATTAGCTTTACTTCGTTCTCTTAACATATCTCCAACGGTGATTGACTGGTTTCGTAGTTATCTACTAGGACGACGGCAGCGTATTCGCATCGAGGAGTCTTACTCTCCCTGGTGCGAGTTAACTGCCGGTGTTCCACAAGGTGGTGTGTTGTCTCCTCTTTTATTTGCTATATTTATTAATAGTACCTTTATGCAGATGATCTTCAGATTTACACACAGGCTAATTTTGACCAATTAAATATGTCCATAAACTTGATTAATGTTGATTTGGAGCGGATTTTGAAATGGAGTGAAGCATATGGACTAAAAGTGAATCCAAATAAGACACAGATAATTATAGTCGGTAGTTCTCGAATTATTTCTAGAATCGACTATAAGTCACTACCGCCTATATTATTTGACGGAACATCAATTCCTTTTAGCCCTACAGTTAAAAACCTAGGGATAATGATAGACAGCACCTTATCTTGGGTGCCACAATTAGAAATGGTTAGCCGAAAGATGTTCGCTTCAGCGGGATCCCTCAGAAGGTTGCGTAATTTTCTTCCTACTGCTACTAAAACTGCGTTAGCTCAATCACTTCTCTTGCCCCTTCTTGACTATGCTGATACTTGCTACCTTGATATAACTGAAGAGCAACTTAATAAACTTGAGCGCCTCCAAAACTTTTGCATTAGGTTTATTTTTGGATTGAGGAAATATGATCATGTATCTGTATATCGCACTCAACTGAAATGGCTTCCTATTCGTCTCCGCCGGAATGCACATACACTTTCTCTCCTTCACTCTATTTTATTCAATCCTGCCACCCCTTTCTATCTAAAAGAACGTTTTCAATTTCTCTCCTCTTCCCACGATCTTAATCTACGTTCTGAACATAATCTTCTATTAAGCATTCCCTCCCATTCAACCAATTACTATGGCTCCTCCTTCACTGTGCAGGCTGTTCAATTGTGGAACGCACTTCCGGTTGAGATTCGTCAGGCTAAATCCCAATCTATTTTTAAGGATATGGTAAAAAAGCACTACCTCACTGAAACGCTATAATACTGTTGCAAATTAAATTATATATATTAAGTATATAAATAAAAATATGTATCATAATATTTGTATGTAGTTTTAATTTATTGTATCATAGTATTTATATGTTTGTTAATAGTTTATTATTTTATAACTAGATTTAAGTATGACTGGATTGTTGTATTGTTTATGCAGATTAACGCATAGTCATCAGTTTCACCATGTTGTTGTACATCTATCTCACATGACTCTAATTTATTGACCTCTCCATTCAAAGGTTGTCTGGAAGAGATCGCTTTTAGTGATAAGACCACCAATTGTACTTTTGTTAATTCATTCTGTGTATTTGTAATTGTTTTTCCATATTTGATGTACAATAAAGAGTTTTCTATTCTATTCTATTCTATATATACAGTACTCTTGCCAAGATATAGGCTGGTAAGCACACCGATTTGTATATAATTAAATATTAAAGCAAGGAAAATGATGTGGGAATGTTTATCATACGCTAAGTCTCTTCTAACAGTGTGATATGACCCCTTCTATTTAAACTATGTTTTTACTAGATAAAACCCCTATTAAGAGTATAACGAGCCTTTCATACGAAAATATAACGAAGTTAACCCTTTTTGCATTTCGAATTCCTTAGCTCTGGCTACCCCTTCTAGGGATTTAAAGCCGTGAGTATATGTATGTATGTTAACCCTATATTACAAGGGATATCTTGTGGAATCCGGGATGCGACTTTAGTAAGTTTCATTCACTTGATAACAGATGGCACTAAACGCATAGAATTGCGATATGCTTACTTTAAGTTACGTTTAATTTTAGCAAGCTAACGCCCGGTTTCTGAATTGAGTATTCAAGCTGAGAACGACTTAAGTATCGTTTTGTCTCATTCAGTTGTTAAGATTTCAATGCGACAGAACGATACTTAAGTTGTTCTCAGCTGGAATACTCAATTCAGAAATCGGGCGAAAGAATGATAAAGTTAAATTAATAACATTTAAATGTGTTTGTGTTTGTTGTATAATTGTTTTACAATCATACGTAAACATTAACTATGCTGTACTGATTAGAATCATGAGTTAGTAGTAATTAATTAAAAAAGAAAAAATATATATTTATTTTAATCATCATAGCAATCAAAACGCTAAAAATAAACGCTTAAAAGCAAACTTATAATTATATTTACACAAAATGTGCCTTTGCATCTGCATTAAACTATAACAATATTTGAAAATATATAAAACTGTGAAGTGTCCTCTTAGAATAACACTTACCCTTTCTTTACGCATGTGTCGAGAGTGAGGGATTTTTGTACGATGCAGCATCATAAAACATATTCTATTTTCTTATTACAACTCAACTTCCAAAACAGACAAATTTCTTTATAGTACACCCGTGATAGCCCAGTGGGTAGAACACTCGGTTATCGTGCAAACGACTAGTGTTCAAATCCTGGGTCGGGCCTACACCAATTTGTCTTTTCTAAAGACATATGTGTGGTTAATTTATCATGGTTGTTAACGGTGAGGGAAAACATCGTGAGGAAACCCACATGGCTGAGTTGTACTTAGTCATGTGACAGTGTATTCGTACAAAACGGCGATAGGCCTGCCCCCTATCACGTGAGTACACTGTCCATGCAAAACGTGGGTACTCTGAACACCAGATGACAAAGTCACGTGATGTTCAGAAGTATTAGTACCTCTGCCAACCCCTTCGGGGATATGCGGCGTGAACGTTTATGCTTATTATGCTTTATGCTTATACAAATTTCTTATTCTGTAGGTGTGACTACCTCTCTTGGGGATTTATAGCCGTGAGTAAATGTATAAATATTTTAGAACTTAATTTTACTCCAAATAACATCATAATTTAACAAAACTACAAAATATTCAAAACCCATCAAAAGTAAACAATAGACAAACGATTTACACATAAAAAAGACATACCTAGAACATATGCCGTTTCATTTGTGATCTCTAATCCCAACGGGGGTAGGCAGACTGGCCACACGTACGTGTTGAAGACAGCTGGCCGATCTAGTGTCAACAGAGCTATATCGTGATGGTAGTTCGTTGGATCATACTTCCAATGGATTTTCATTTCTACTACTTTAAAATCGTATGTGCGGCTTTCATTGTTTAGGTTGTAATCATACTCTCCAAGACGGACAGTCAATGCTTCTTTGGACAATCTGAAAGATAAAGATTTATTACTTATAGATGTGAAATTCTAAGTTATTGTTTATTATCATGCCGTATATCCCTCAAAGGGTGGTAGAGAGGTAGACTTCTAAACAACACGTTACATTTTGGTCTCACGGAGTTTGCTTTGACAATTCATCTGTGTATGAATACACTGTCACATAACTAAGTACATTTAAGTCATGTTGATTCCTTCACAATGTTTTCCATCACAGGCAACAAAGCTAGATAAATTAACCGCTCATATAAATCTAGTAAAGACAAATAGTTATTTGAAGGCTGGACTTAAGATATAAATTCACGTCTCTAACAAGAAAATCGGTTGTTCTCCCACTGAACTATCACGGTTTTCAATTACATTGAGCAATATTTCGTACATATATATTGACGCCGTGAGCCGTTTAATTGGCGAGGAATCACCACTAACATATAACTTTATTATTTAGTTGTCTCTTAGACAGCGTTTTAATGTCTACTATCCTAGTTGGGCATGTACCCCGCGCATTTTTATTTTTATCCGACTAAGGCTAAGCTAAATTGATTGAAGTGATTGAGGCTTTAAAGTGATTGATAGGCAATGTGGCTTGAGAATCACCAACCATCTATTTTACAATCTTTTCCTTAGTCACCTTCCAAAACTGGCTAAGGATTTTATTATTCCGAAGCTCTGGGAACCTCAAATTGAATTTACATAGATAAATAACTAATACGTTTCCTAATCTCACCTAATTCCCATGAATACCTAATAAGCATGCAATAACAGTACAATACACAAAATAAATGAGCGTAGCAATTTCGGTGTCATAAAGCATTGCGCATTATAGTTATAAGTTAGCATAATTATGTAAAACTATTCACGACATTGCCGATAGCGAGTGATCACAATATTTGACATACAGCTGAGGCGTTTCTCTACTAAACAATACAAACCCTGGGGCTTTTGGCTACTAGCTTATAAATATGTACGAGGTTTCCTTCTTACTTTGTATAGATGGTAAAAGTTATTATCGTTGCCTTTCTTACTTATACTCACGTCATGTTTTGTTGGAAAGACTAAACATTAGGTCATCTTTCCTCTTCAGACACCTCCTGTTTTGCGTAACGTCTACTACTAACAATGCCATTATTGGCTTTATAACATTGATACATATATAATGTACATATCATTGATCATTGGCCAAAATCATTCATCAAAAGAAGTTGAAAAAAAGGTCGTGTGAAATAGCGTCTGTAAAATGTTTAAATTGTGATGTGCAATTAAGAGTTTTCTATAAGAGGTGTATCTATGAAAATATTTATGTTTATAGTTTGTTTATTAAAGATTAGCTCTGGAATAGCTATGAATGAATGTAGACTCATAAATGATCAAATATAAAAAATAAATAAAATAGAAACTCTTTATAAATCTTAAATAAAAGTACAACTGACGGTCTTAAAGCTAAATATAGGAATTAAATGGCTGGTCTAGCAACTGTTTCTACTAACGCCTTGTTTAATCGTGGAAGGATTTAATGTTTTATTATAATAATTAAAGCAAATGTATGGGGAATGTAAATAAATGAATAGATAATGCAGAAATGATCGAAAGCGGTCTATTTTAAAATGCAAATTGCAGTTAAGCATCGATACATTGAATACTCAATAAGTAGGTTCACTATTTAAATACTGGACTAACGACTATAAAGGATAATTTTGCATAATTTATGATTTTGACACAATAAACATTATTTTGCCGAAATATATTTTAAATAAATCGAACTGATTAAACTTATAAAGCCAGTCAGCCAATTTTCATGTAACTACACGTTATCAATAAAAGATTTTTTCAGTTCTATGAGATTAAAAAAATATCGTTTCAAAATTAAGACCCATTCAGGTATTAACCTTAAATGTAAAACTATAATTTAATAAAATCGATCGCATATAAAAAATATTTTCTCTCCCCTTTTGGTTATATAAGAGTCTGATGAAATATAAAAATAAATAAAATAGAAAAAAAATTTTTGGCTTTGGCTAAAAACTAAAATAAAGTTTTCCTCTATAGTTATTTCGTTAGGTTTTGACACCAATTACCGAACATACACTGCGTTTTTTATTTTTGCCGTACAATCTGTTGTTTCTTCTGTGACTTTCTTTGGTCTGGAAGCATTTTTAACGAGAAATACCAGGTTCTTTTACTAAAATCTATGTTTTATAGCTTGACATTATCTGTGGCTTCACTAAAGAAACTTAAGTCATTTTGATGAAATAGACACAATTACCTACTTTATTTAATAATCCTAGCGCTCAGATCATTCCTTTTCCCACAGAAGTATCGTTGAGGTTAACCAATAATTGCATGAAATGTTGAGTGTAAAATTATGATTGCCGGGTACTGCCAACATTACATGTTAGGTGTCACGCCAGCGACTGTGGTTTCTACCTACCCGTCTACTGTCGTTTATTTTATATTTCTTAGTAAAAAGACACAAAATATTTATTATTTATATCATCATCATTAGCCAATGGATGTTCACTGCTGGAAATAGGCCTCCCTAAAGGTCTTTCCTACGACTGGTCTTGTGCTGCCCTCATCCATTGGCTTCCTGCGCCTTTGACCAAGTCATCGGTCCACCTTATGGGAGGCGTACCCTACTAGAATTGATACATAAATTTACATGTGGTGCGCGTGCGCCCCAGTTTAGTAAGAGTAGTTTTTTAAATATCTTAATGTTCCTTTATCATAATCAATGCTCAGCCCTAATAAAATTGATTGGATGATTTACTTTCTGCGTTTGACGTGTAGGTTTATATTGATGAAATATTATTTTTAATAGGTTAAATGGTTGTAGAGCCTATTCATTACACACAAACAAACACGCGAAAAAATATTATTTCGATAAATAAGTTCCTGAGAGTAACGTGTTCAAACAGACAAATTCTTCAACTTTATATAATAATATATGGATGTGCGACAGAGTGAGAAACAGTGACATTAATAAATTATACAGAAAATGTAAAGTTACACATTTATGTTATGGGCAGATGGAGTGGATAAAAGAAATTGAAGTGCCGAAAGAGATTTATAGAACCAATGTAGATGATATTGTCAGTACAGGACGGCCTCGCAAGACGTTTGAAGACCAAATTAAAAACATTGTGTCAGAAGTGGAAAAAGTCACAGTTTGTTGGGATCGTACAAAGTTGCAATTGAAAGTCTCTGTCTGATCCATTGGAAACTATTTGTATATGTGTGTGTGTATGTAGGTTAGTTAATTAATTAATGTGAGCATTAATAAATAGCATGTTATCTCTTCCAACTGTTATTTTTTTATGCTGTGTAGAGTCGGTTTTTAATCGCACTAGCCTATTTCTACCCGCGGTTGTACGATGCGACTAAAGGATATTGGGGATTTTAACTAATTGTTATGTGATATGTCGGTAACCATACGTTATTCTCCTAGTTGTTTCTATAATACGTCCGTATATATTTTATATTTATTCCTTTTAAAGTTAATATGTGTTATTCATACTATAGGTAGTAAGATGGTATTTCGTTATTCCTTGTTTATTTAACTATGTAAGTATAATCGTATTTTAGTATCTCAGTGGAAAGTAGCAAATAACGTCAGCTAGAATTACATTTTCTGTAACTAACGTTACAACCACAATTTGAAATATCGACAGTAGCCACTGGACTTAAATAATTATTATGTTAAGTAATAAGTAAGTAGAGCTGTGAATGCAGATTAGCTGACATTATTTGTAATTACATCAGGTTTTACTGCCAAGCCAGTACAGAAGAGAAATATGATGTAATGACTTAGACATCCAGTATTGGCTTAGAAAATTATACTAATTTAAGGAGACTCTGACAGCAAAAGGGTGGTTGTTATGTTGTTGTTTTAGGAGGTGGTTATACTTAACAGATTTTGAAAATCAAAGTAATGCCATATTATTCATGAGGGGCGTATTCCAAATAGCATACAATAGGTACTAATAAATAAAGAATAAACAAAGGAAAGAAAAATTTCGACACAGGCTTAAACGTGTAAAAGGAATAAAGGATAGAAGAATTTCGCGCTGGCAGCCATTGACACGGTGGCTCAATTGGCAGAGCGTCGGGGCGTATACCCGAGGTCGCGGGTTCGATTCCCGCCTGTCTCGAAATTTTTCTTTCCTTTATTTATTCTTTATTTGTTAGTAATAATCCCCACATGTGGTTTTCATGAACAAAAAGATTTAAATTAGCATACAATAGGGTTAAGATGAACTGGGTTAGTGGAAAATATGTAGACTAGGATGTTGATATTAGAGAGTATATGGAATGTGACGAATGATTGATAGTCATTAACGAGAGCAACCATTGATTCCACGGTCAGACATAGAGACAGACAGACCGACCATTAAGTATACATAAATTAAAGGGCAACTGTCAAATACTGGCGATAGAACATTGTTCAACTATACTTAATATGGGTTATTTGTGTTTCTTATTTCAACGGGTTAAGGTTGAATTAGCTATGCGATAATGAAAATATTTTTCGTCAAGTGGGTAGACAGAGTAGGCGTTTCTAGCATTGAAATGATTGTATAGCGAATGGTTTTATTTGTCATCTGATTGATATTTGTTTGTAATCAAACTCAGTAATTATTTATTGAAGTACAATTATTTACGGAAGGCTTTTTATGATTAAGTCTGTGTTTTGCCATTTGAAGAAACTGTGATAATGATAACGGTCAGTTTTTCTTTATTTTATACTAGTGGATCGGCCCAGCTACGCACGGGTAGCGGAGTTTTAAAAATATCCGAGGCATTTTCAATCACTGCTCGCCCTTTGTGAAATTTAGCGCAATGATTACAACTTAAGGGACTCCTGAATAGTGTAGCTTTGAGATTGTGAAAGCGCTTTTATGAACGGTTCAGTATCTCCGAAAATAAGCCAGAGTTACAAACTTTGCATACATCACACATACACACACACACTCCCGGCTATCTTTTGTCCTTGCAACTGCTACACAATATAATCCTTATAGCATGATTCAGTATTCACGTGCAACGACGGCGCGCTGGCTTATTTCATGTATAAGTTTGGTGTTTCCATACCGATTTCTATGATTCTTTTTTTATTTAATAGGTGATAATATAAACTATTTGAAATAAGGGATAAAGGAGAGTATTATAAATATAACAGTAAACAAATATAGTCAGAATGCTCCGAACTGCTAAGCTATCAGCAGTTACACGTAGGGATTGCAATCCAGCGGCGTTTTCAATCCAGCGGAATTTTTGCTGGATCGACCTGAATCCAGCTGGATCCAGCGCGGATCCAGCAAAACGTGGAATGAAAATTAAAAGACGACATTTTTAAGACGTTTTTTATTAATTTGTACTTTTTACGATAATCTTTGAAATCTTTCACTCATTTGGTAATATTTTATATTAATTTGCATTAGTTTTTTAATAATTTGAGATCAAATTACATATAACATAACATAAACGTTCACGCCGTTTGTCCCCGAACGGGTTGGCAGAGGTACCAATACTTCTGAACTCACATGGCAGCGCCATCGAGTGTCCAGAGAAGGTACCCACGTTTTGCTTAGACAGTGTACTCACGTGATAGGGGGCAGGCCTATCGCCGTTTTGTACGAATACACTGTCACATGACTAAGTACAATTCAGCCATGTGGGTTTCCTCACGATGTTTTCCCTCACCGTTAACAACTATGATAAATTAACCACACATATGACTTTAGAAAAGACAAATAGGTGTAGGCCTGACCCAGGATTGGAACTCACGCCCTTCTGTTTTCGGGCGGGTGTTCTACCCACTGGACTATCATGTCGCATAGATCAAATTAATCATCATAAAATTAAATAAGATACATATAACCTTATATTCATACAACATTTAAGATAATGTTTCTGAGTAAGCACTATTCTATTAATAACGCTTATATTTAATAATAGGACGGCTAATCAGTAGCAATCTTTCTCTCTTAAAAATCTTTTAAAATTAACTTAATTAACATTCTTTTAGAAAAGAACCGTAAGAATAAGGCTATTTTAATTTTCAATAGTATTTTTGTATCAAACAAAAAAAGCTTTGAATTATTTTCTCTCCGCTCGTTAATACTTAATAATTAAGTAGTTTAAAACCTGACGATAAGAGACTACTTCTTTTTTTGAATTCTCTGAAAGTAAGACCTTAGAAAACAAATTTTATCTATAGTCTTATCTCCCAACCTGCTTCGCACAAAACTGCATATGTAGCCGGCTGGTGAGAATGCCCTTTCGGCCTCTACACTGGTCTGTTTTAAGGTCATTAAACACTCATAAACCATTGATAAATGTTCACCTCGCACTCCTTTGCTCTCATGAACGCTCATTTCTTTTTTCAAGATCTTTTCGTAATCTAATTGACCACTTAGCTTTTGTTTATTAAAGTTCTCCTTCTCTCTTTTAAGTTCTATCTCAAGCTCTAGCTCTAAAGTCATTTTAACGGGTTTTGGGGAAAAGGGGCGCAGCGTTCCCTTTCATGAGGCACGTGCTGTGTCGACAGACCGGCAACGTTGCCGCACCGATTTGAAAATGGCGGCAACTCAAAACTAAACAATAGAAATTTATACGTTTGCGGATCCGCATCGCTGGATCAAGATGTATGCTGGATCCAGCATGTTTAAAAAGGCGCTGGATCCAGCTGGATTGCTGTATGCTGGATCCAGCAATTGCAATCCCTAGTTACACGTGTTATTGTGAGTCAACCATAAAAGATAGACTTATGCTGTTCAGCAATATTTTAATGACAATTTAATGTGGAATATTTCCATCATACATGATTTCTATGTAACTTTAACCATTAAGGCTGCACACGCGACGGAACCTTAAAAAATGGAGTAACTTTTCCCGTTTTCCCAAAATTTCCCAAAATTCCCCTTCACTATTCTGCTGAACATGATAGTCCAGTGGGTAGAGCGACCGCCCGAAAAACAGAAGGGCGTGAGTTCCAATCCTGGGACAGGCCTACACCAATTTGTCTTTTCTAAAGTCATATGTGTGGTTAATTTATCATGGTTGCTAACGGTGAGGGAAAACATCGTGAGGAAACCCACATGGCTGAGTTGTTCTTAGTCATGTGACTGTGTATTCGTTCAAAACGGCGATAGGCCTGCCCCCTATCACGTGAGTACACTGTCTAAGCAAAACGTGGGTACCTTCTCTGGAAACTAGATGGCACTTGCCATGTGAGTTCAGGAGTATTGGTACCTCTGCCAACCCCTTCGGGATAAACGGCGTGAACGTTTATGTTATGTTATGTTATATTCTGCTGAAAAGTATACTATAACCTGCCCAGGAGTATGAAGAATAATTGTGCCAAGTTTCGTTAAAATCCGTCGAGTAGTTTTTATTTCCATAAGGAACATACAAACCGACAGACAGACAGACAGACAGACAGAAAGACAGACAGACAGACAGACAAAAATTTTACTGATTACATTTTTGGCATCAGTATCGATCACTAATCACCCCCTGATTGTTATTTTGAAAATATATTTAATGTACAGAATTGACCTCTCTACAGATTTATTATAAGTATAGAAGATATAAGTATAGATTAGTGTAGAAGAAAATTTAATCTAGTTCTTAATTTATAATAATAATAATAAAAATGTTTATTTCCACAAATAATACAATTAACAATTTTGCACATTAAAAATGACATGAAATTTATAACAATAGTTATATACTTTACTTTGTAGTTGCAGTAATTAAAGTTCAATAGCATCCTACTAAGCCAATGGCCTGTGCTAGGATGCCAAAAATTAACATTTGCATAGGTATTTACACAATCATTTAAAATATTAATTTACACTTTTAATTGCTATCGGTTGGAAATAATGGTAATTTTGATAAAATAAGGATAAACTAATTTACAACTTCAATAACATTATGATATAAAATTTGATTAAATAATTGAAATGACCTAAAGTAATTATAATAATAACAAAGAAATAATAATAATGAATCAATTAATATAAACGCATAATGGACAATGTGAACAAAATAAATGAAAAACAACATCACAGATAATTAATTAAAAAACAAAAACATATTACTAATTTTTATTCCAAAAGTGCTTCTGTATTTAGATATGTCAGATTCATTAGGTATTCCTGTATACATTTCTTAAATTCTATTTTATCGAGGGCGTGGATATGGCAAGATCTATTTAGTTTATTATATATATGTCCACCAAGGAAACCCGGAAATCTTCGCGAGAAACTTGTTTTGTAAATATATTTGCTTCTATAAACATTGTAACTATTGCGACGTAATGGATCATAAGTTTGTCGAGGGGCAATATGGATTTGTCTAACCATCAGTCTATAAATAAAAAGTTTTCTGACTGTAAGCACCTGTGTAAGTTCATAAAGTGCCTGTGTTGGATGGTATCGAGGCAGGTAGCAACATACTTTAAGTATTGCTCGCTGAGCTCTTTCTAGTGGTAGGAGCACGGTTTTTGGAGCCCCACCCCATACACTGATACAGTAAACCAAAAGAGATTGGCATAATGCAAAGTAAATTGACCTCAAAAGATTTTGATCAACCACATCACGAATGTTATAAAAAACAGCTAAAAGTTTTCTTAGCCTAGATGTAAGGGCAGTAATATGGTTTTTAAAAGTTAGCCGATTATCTAACAGCAGTCCCAAATACTTAATTGTTTCAACCCTTTCCAAGCAAGAACAAGGGCAAGGCAAATGAGGGTCATCTGATTTTCGACAGTCATTGTGGGACACAACAGTAAATTCAGAAGGTGGTTGATCAGATTTATTTATAGTGAATGTCATTAACTTGGTTTTTGAACTATTTAGACTTAGCAAATTAAGCTGGAGCCAATGACAGACTCTATCATACCCTAACTGGGCTTTTGCAAAAGTCTCACACCAACTATCTCCCTGGAAAACCAAAACAGTATCATCCGCAAATGCGAATATTTTGCCATTAACGTTATTGAGATCACAAAGATCATTAATATAAATGAGGAAGAGCGTTGGGCCCAGCACACTGCCCTGGGGCACACCAAATGAAACACTGTCCTCCTCACTTAAGAAGCTACCAACTCTAGTTTTCTGTTTTCTTTGGGACAAATAGCTTTCAAAAAGTTGCAGCTGTAAGCCTCGGATTCCCAGCTTCGACAACTTATCAAGAAGTATTGGAATTGATACAGTATCAAACGCCTTAGCAAGGTCCAAAAAAATTGCCAAATTAAATTTCCCCGAGTTGATACCATTTGTAATACATTCAATAAGTCCCGAAACTGCATCTTCTGTAGATCTCAGCCGTCTAAAACCATATTGGTTATTGGAGAGCAAATTGTAATTTTCAAGATAATTCAGAAGTCTACTATTGATGATTTTTTCTAAAACTTTCGACATTGATGGAAGGATAGATATAGGGCGATAGTTGTTAATTTCGTTTTTATCTCCAGATTTATGTATCGGTACAATAATAGACTTTTTGAACAAGCTAGGAAAACAACCGATTCTTAGGGATTGGTTGCAGATGTGGGTTATAAGTGGTGAAAAAACAACTATATTATCTTTAAGTATTTTGGAAGGTATAATATCAGAATCATATGATGAGCTCTTCAAAAGTTTGATTAAAGATGCAACCTCATCAACATCCGTTTCTAGGAACACCAGTGAATTCAGTTGTGTACGTTGAATTTTTGTGCTAAAGGTAGGATTATTAAATGTCGGTCTTTTGGTACTAATATTTTGAGCCAGATTTTTGCCCACGTTTACAAAATGATTATTTACAATGTTTATAGAAGCAGAAGGATCAGCACTGATTTCAAGCAGTTCAGCATTGTGTGATTTATTTTGTTTTATGTACGCAATCTCACTGACGACTTTCCAAGTCTCCTTAGCACCCTTGCGTTTAGCCTTCTCTAACTTATTACCATAATACCATTGTTTAACATTTTTAAGGAGAGAGTTACAAAAATTTCTGTATCTACGGTAAGTGGTTTTTAAAATTTGATTATCAGGATCTTTTTTTAATTTATAATTCATCAGGTCTCTGTTTCTCATACAACGCAATAGTCCCGGTGTGATCCACGGCTTTATAGTTAACTGAGAATGGGAAACTGAGACTTTAGTCAAGTTTTTTTCTATGACACCGTGTACAATATTTACCATTGTATTTACAGCGGTATTTACATCATTAGAGTCAAAAACACTTGCAAAATCGGTAACAGATAATTCATTCGAAATTTTGTTATAATCCAGTTTTATTATGTTTCTCTCCGATTTGCTGCGAATTGGAGATTTGTTCAAACAAAGGAGAACAGCTTCATGATCAGTAACTGTGTTCTTTACTACCAAGGTGGTGTTTGCAGACTTTGACTTAATAAAAGAATGATCAAGACAAGTCAGCAATCTCGTAGGGATTGTATGAGAGGGAAGTAACCCATGTGTGGCTAGTAGTTCCATATATAGGGACGAGTCTGTATTGTCAACATTTAAGATATCAATGTTGATATCGCCCATTAATATAATATCATTGTAAGATTTAAGATTCGTCAATAAAGTATCCAAAGAGTTTATGAAATTAGTAACATTTCTAAATGATGGTGAGCGGTATATGGAGACTATTGCAATCGAATCTTTGATGGTTGTTACCAAACAACTAGCATCAGATAGTGCAGATTGAGTAGTTACACAATTAATGCTGTCTTTAAAATATAAAACAACACCATCACTCTGATTGCAATGGTTACACGTAGTAGTATAACTATAACCATCCAATGTTGGTAAATAATCATTATTTATTCCCAACCAACACTCCGATAATATTATGAAATCAGGATGAAAATTTAGAGAATTAAGAAATAAAGAAAATGAATCAAAATTTTTCCTAACGCTTCTAATGTTTTGAGTCAGTATTGTAATATCTTTCGAGTCCAAAATATATTTCTTACATTCTTCGGGGCCACATACTAAAGCATTTGACAATTGTAGTTCATCTAAAGCTTTATCCAATTCTAAATTGTTAGCCATTTGAAAATTAAATTGTTACTTGCAACCATTAACTGCACCAAAAATCTGACAAAAGTAATCAGGCATACATCCGAATCTATTAAGAATTCAAAAAATACAACTATAATCCAAAATAACTGTGGCATTGTGGTCTCGTAATATCTATAAACAGTAATAGGGTGTCCACACATCAAATTATAAAAATTAGTAAAAATATAATGAAACATATCAAGGAATAATTTAAAGTTTATAAAAATATAATAGAGGATTGATTTAAAAAATTTAGCGATGTAATTATTAAATAGTCATTTATGTGAATGAAATTCTTGCAGACTTTTTTCTGAATAAATTGGGATAGGCTTTTCGTTCTGTGACTTCCGAATATACACTCTTCCATTAAGGTGCCAACACGAATAATTTCCCTTCTTGGAGATTTGTCTAGCTTCATAAAAAAGTTTCTTTTGCTGAGGGTTTAAGTAATCATCCACGTACACCGGGGTCTTCTTGCCTCCAATCCCAAGAGAAGCTGTATTCAATTTATTCTCCACTTCCCGACTTTTGTTAAAACTTTTTGTAGCAGACAGAAATTCATTTTTCTTGAGTACATTATTAAATTCTGCCACTATAGGTCTTGAAACCCCAATTTTACCTGGCAATCGATGAATATCACGCAGATCGTCGGGTTTAAAGTCGACATCGATATTACTAGCAATATTTGTAATAACAGATATAAGGTCTTGAGGCTTTTCTTGATTATGGAGGGGAATATTTCGAACTTCCACTTTCGATGTTCGGCTTTGTTGGCGAACTTCAGGCAGTTGCCTTTCTAATGAGTCTATTCTTTCCATCATAATAGTTCGTTCCCTATCAATATTCACCACCCTGTTTTTAATCTCTTCATAGCCAGAAGACATGAAAGAAATACTTTTCTCGATTTCAGCATTCGTTTTGTTAATGTCTGAATTGGATCTCTTCACTTCAGATATTTGGTGCTTGAGATCAGACACATCCTTGACAAGAACAGATAAAGTATCAGCTTGCTCTTTATTCCAAGACGATAGCATCTCCTTCATTTCACGCTTAAAGTCCGCCAACGAATCACATAAGTCCAGCTGTGACTTAGGGGAATCATCCGTTCTTTGTCGTTTATTACGAGAAGTTTTAGTATTAGCGCTTTTGGTTGGAATGTTATCATAATTTACTTCTGGAGACTTTGAACCAGAACTTTCCTGGTCTTGCTTCGGTGGTGTTCTTTTTAGCGGCATTTGAAAAAGCACTCAAAAGTATTAATTCGTAAACTGCTTCTACAAAGGCTGACAATTCGTGATCCAGAGCCTATTCAGAGATTGACGTGTTCAAAACAACAACAACAATGACATTGACAATTCTGTCATCCGTCACTAAGCAGTTTGACGTATGTGGATAAATTTAGCAGGTTATGAGCAGATATCAACACAAAATATTTTGTAAAAATTAGTAAATACCTTTCTACTTTCTCTTTTCTTTGCTTGTGTGCGAAGATTTTGAAAATATTAACGACTTCAAATATTGTAAGATGCAGCAGTTTTACTGAAAATATGTGGTCCCACTGGATGCAAACTTGTGAAATCGATGATAGTAAAGATGATCGTCACTGGTACAGTAAATTCTTCACTAAACATTGACTTTATACCACAAAATTTTAAAATAATTTCGGAGACCAAGCAACAGGTATGTTTACAAAGAGAACGCACACACACAAAAAAAAAAAGAAAAAAAAAAAAAAAAAAAAGTTAACCAACATAGAGTCACTAGAACTGTTTGCTAATATAAACTGTAACTGACTCATCCTTTATTAATCATTATCAATGAGTGAAACAAAAACTTTTCAAACATTATTTCAAAATGAGCGGAGTGATTACAAAAGAAGTGATTTTTAAACGGTTTTATTTAGCCCACCCCGTTTGGTTGTTTATTCTTGGGTCAAATTTAGTAATTAAAATTTCACCCTCTTCCTATTAACCGATTAATCTGAAATTTTGTATACGCTTTGCATTTTGGTGACAATACAATTATATTTATTCATTATCATTATAAATTCAAGATGGCCGCCGCTACAAAATGGCGGATAATTTAGGTTTTATTTATCCCATCAATATGGGTATCAAATGAAAGGGCTCAACAAGCAGAATACAATATACTATAAAAAAAATGAAATCCAAGATGGCGGCCGCTACAAAATGGCGGATTACGTAGGTTTTATCAATCCCATCAATATGGGTATCAAATTAATGTGCTCAACCAGTAGAATACAATGTACTATATAAAATTTAAATCCAAGATGGCGGCCTCTACAAAATGGCGGACAACTTAGGTTTTATATCAATCCCATCAACATGGGTATCAAATGAAAGTTCTCAACAAGTAGAATACAATTTACTATGCAAAATTAAAATCTAAGATGGTCGCCATACAGTGCACTACACCAAATCAATATTTTAGATGGGCGCAGCCACTAAATGGCATATAATAATAAGATTTAAATTTAGAAATTGAATCTGTTATTTATTGGGTGTTATTTAAACGGTTAGCAAAGTATTGGCATATTTGTGAGCAGAAATATTTAATTGGTAAGCTAAAATTGATAGTTGGACAGCAACTTGTGTTCAGCAAATATTAATAAATCAGTCTGCAATATATATCATTCTGAACAGCAGTATTTTTTTTTGTACAGCTTTGTATATATCAAAGCTGCAATGAGTGACCTGTAGTTAATTAAATTTTGGTAAGCACTCAGAGAATAAGCAAAAAAATCAGTTTAGTGCCGCTTAAATTAGTCTAGCAAATAATAAATAAATATCATACTTAAAAAGCACTAAATGGGCGCATCACTTACTGATGATTCATTTATTTATTGTCTCTCAGTAAGTATGTTACTTTTAGTATTATAGCAGAGATATTTTGATGGAATAATAAAAAAGCCGTTTTAGTTTTATGATCATTATATTCAAGAAACAGTTACTTTTTTTTTATTTATTGTATAATTAATGCTCGTTTTGCCTTTGATGGCCGGCCACGTTTCCTCTTTTCCCCTATGGGAATATTCTTTGCTTCAAGTGGAGGCACCACATGCTTTAAGCGGATCGCTAAGACAATAACGTGTTTACATACGTAGAAATTAAAATAAGTTGGACAGTCACATTTTCCCTCTCTTCATTCCTTTGTTTCAATTGGCAGTGAGACAAGCCACTTACTGAAATTTTGTTTCTTGAAATCATTAAAAATTTTCCACTGTGCGTCGAAAACTTCACAATTAGTAGCTATTTTATAACGAATTTTTCAATAAATACGCAAAACAATTATTTAAATTGCCATCCAAATTTAAAATATGCTATACTGTCAAATAAGTTGCGTGTAGAAATGATTTCTCTGCTGACCTAATGTACAATCTTGCTGCCCAAGTAATTATTCTGCGGAGTGACTGTTTATTTTGCAGATACAAAATAAAACTCGCTACCAGTTTGTGTTTAAATTACAGACCATTGTCATGATTATTTACAGAACACGAATTGCAGCCTGATTTCAATTATTGCTAACAAAATCTTTGTATGCTAACCACATGATTTATTAGCGGTTATTTCTTGCAAACCTAATTTTTAAATGGCATACACAGTAATTACTTCTCTTATTTATTTAGGTATCTGATTAATCCAGCCTGAATCCACCACCCAAGTCAAGATTTTGTATCGTGTTGAGGACTGTACGGCATTAGGGTGGCTAAAAATTATACGTCGTTAGCGGTATACTTAGTTGCGAAACTGTTTGAAGAAGGTCAAGCCTACGTGGCTCTTAGTAGAGTCAGATCTTTGCAGGGACTACGTATAGAGGAGTTGGACTGCAATAAACTAACGGGCAAGAAACCTTGCAATAATGAAGCACTATATGAATTAAACAGAATGCGAAATAAAAACTAAAAACTAGAAAATAAAAATAGGTAAAAAAACTTTTTAAGTTAAACGGTTTAAGTTAAATCTATTTTATTATTATTTTTTGGTTTTTAATACATTTATCTTAAACATTGCTCTGTATGTTAATAATAAAACCGTTTAACTTAAAAAGTTTTTTTACCTATTTTTATTTTGAAATTTACACATCTATACTTATAATAAATCTGTAGAGAGGTCAATTCTGTACATGAAATATATTTTCAAAATAACTATCAGGGGGTGATTAGGGATCGATACTGATGCCAATAATGCAATCAGTAAAATTTTTGTCTGTCTGTCTGTCTGTCGGTTTGTATGTGCCTTATGGAAACAAAAACTACGCGACGGATTTTAAGGAAACTTGGTACAATTATTCTTCATACTCCTGGGCAGGTTTTTGTATACTTTCCAGCAGAGTAGTAAAGGGGAATTGTGGGAAATTTTGGGAAAACGGGAGAAGTTACTCCATTTTTAAGCTTCCGTCGCGTGTGCAACCTTAATGGTTAAACTAACATAGAAATCATGTATGACGGAAATAATCTTCATAAAATTATCTAAAAAAAAATCCGCAACAGTTTATGTCTATCTTTTATGGTTGACTCACAATAACACGTTTAATTCCTGATAGCTTAGCAGTTCGGAACATTCTGATTATATTTGTTTACTCTTACGTTTGTAAACCCCTCACTCATCCCTAATTTAAAAAAGGCAACATTATTACCTATTCAATAAAAAAAGAATCATAGAAATCGGTAGAGAAACACCGAAATTATACATAAAATATGCCATCGCGCCCGTGACCAAAACCAAATCTTTACTAATTTACATATAACATACTAGATGGCGCCAGTAGTTGCATCCTACATAACGTAATGATTTCTTTTTTAGACTGTTATAAATATTTCATAGCGTTTTATTCCAAAATTTGCTCTTAAGCGGAAATACTGAACCGTTCATAAAAGCGCATTCAAAATCACCAAACTACACTGTTTAGGGAGTGCTATAAATTAAATAAATTGAAAACATTGCGCTAAATTTCACAATGCTTGAGCAGTGACTGAAGAAAGAAACCTCAGATATTTAAAAAACCAACGCTACCCGTGCGAAGCTGGGCCGATCCACTAGTTATTATTAAGTTTCAATGGTCCCAGCGAAAACCAACGTTAAAAAATATTGATAAAATCTTACTGATCAACGCAATGCGCGGCAGTCAGCACATGACGGTCGGTGATGAGAGTTCCTCCGCAGTGCTGCTGGTAACCCTCAGGAGTCACCATGGCCATCCACGGCCACTCCCAAAGGTCTGAAGGTTGGGCTCCTATCAACCGACCTGTGTTGCGACTGCTTACTCCACAACCTATGGATTATATATCTTGTTAAAAATAACTCTTTCAACAAATTGCATGTCTCTAGGTTAAGATTTCATACAAACTTTACCCCTCTTTTTTATCCTTTTAGGGGCCAAATTTGTTTCTTTCCCCTACACTTATTATATAAAAACATATTTGAAAACTTATAGACAATTTTTTGTACTTCTAAGTCCACAATTCGCACTCTCAGAACGAAAGAGGCTCAAGTCCAAAAATAGTGATATTGAGTTACAATCATAAAGAGGCATAAAAAAGTATGTTCTAAAACAAAGGCACTTATTGTTATAGGGACGGAAAATTCGCTATCCTGTTTTTTTAACACCTTCAGCGCGATACGGGGCTTATAAGTCCCCGTCCTTGATTCTCATCCAGTGCGGGAGCAAAAAACAGCATCTATCCCTGGTGCGAAGGCTATATCTTTGTCATTTTAAGTCGTATGAAAGAGATAGTTGTATATTTGGTTTATTTACCTTCTGAAGGACTAGATTACACTAAAAGACAATCCGGGGTGTTATGAGCCCTGTAACGCACTGGAGCGAAAAAGTTTCCTTCTAGTGCGGTACGGGGTTCATTACTCCCCGTAAGTTTTTTACCTACCCGTACGGGGTTTTTTTGGTCATTTCAATTAGTGACGCCGAGAGCGTAAGGTGCATTCGATAAAACAATGAAGCGGTCACGGTTTTAATATATCCGTTTTCGCTTACCACTGGTTAAATTTCGTACATTTATGTAAATTTCCTACATAAATGGAGGAAATTCAACCGATGGTAAGTGAAAACGGATAATTTTATTCGATCGTTTTGTTTTAATATAATCTGCATTGCTGAAACTGACAATTAATGTATTTTTACTATAATGACGTTCATTAAGACACTTGTAAAAATGCTATAATGAATAAAAACATTTGAATCTTGAATCTATCCGTTTCTATCTATCTATCCAGTAAGCGTACCATTGGTTAAATTTCGTACATTTATGTAATTTGAAAAACTCATAAAATTACAGCCAAATTAAGTGACTCAGGTATACGGGGCACTATCAACCCTGTAACGCACCAACGGAAAGTCACGCTCGGGGCTTCATACACCCCGTAACGCACTGAAAGCCCGGTACTGGTTTTGAGCGCCGCGCTGAACGTGTTAACAATAAGTGCCTTTGTTTTACTATTTATCGGAAAGAGCATATTTTTTATGTCTCTCTATGATTGTAACTCAATATCACTATTTTTGAGTTGAGCCTCTTTCGTTATGAGAGTGCGAATTTTAAAAGTTACATATAATTCCTATACATTCATATACTAATGCCATTAGTTCCCATTGGGGTAAGCAGAGACTATCGATCGCCACTTTACACTATTCTGGCAAAAGTGAAGAAGAGTGAAGAAAGGCCGAAGTGTGAAGTATAAAATGTCTGTATGTTAAGATTGATAGATGTTAAGGATGCTAGAGATGAACTTCACACCCTTATTTTATACATACATACATATACTCACGGCTATAAATCCCTAAAAGGGGTAGCCAGAGCTTCAGAATTAGAAAATTCTTTAAATTTTCCTTATTTAATCAACTTAGGAATGGAATTCCTGAAATACCCTATTATAGTGTTCTGTTAGACAATAATAGTATAATACAATAGTTTCGGCTGTGCTTCGATTCCAAGTCAGTCAGTCAGTTTTGCCCTTTTATATGTAGATGTACTGTCACTTGTCACGACAAAACGAATCATTTGGTGGTAATAGTTTCACCCTATAACGTTTTAATCATCTTTAATTGTCTAGAGCAATTCTATTGCAAAAAGTTATATAGGCCGTGTAGTGTCGGCTTAGAATAACACTACCCCATTTCTACCCGTGGGTGATCGTAAGAGGCGACTAAGGGTATAGGGGCATAATTAAGTGATTTTTGGGCGATGTGGTTGGAGACCCGTCACCAAAAACATTTGTTATTACCATCTTTTCCCCAATCAACTTCCAAAAGTGGCTGAGGAATTTTTCATTCCAAAGCTCTGGCTACCCCGTTAAGGGATTTATAGCCGTGAGTATATGTATGTATGTATGTTATATAGGATATTGTATATATTTTACGTTTAATTGTAGAGCAAAAATCGTCAAGATTCCTTGATTAGTTTCAAAGTAATCATCGTTTCTCATTCTCTTCGCTCCCTCACCTCTGTTTTGCGCCTTAGATATTTTCAAGAAGGCTTCGTTGGTTTCCTCCGCCGGAGCCGTGGCAGGCAAATCACCAGCCAAGGCTGTTTCTTCTTCAGGACAACACACTCCTACAGATGGCGCTATGTCACTGTAAATACACGATGTCATATTACACATTTTTATTATCTTGTTGTTATAGTCAACCCTTTTCTATATGAAATGTTAGATATAGAAGAGATTTTAATTATAGGTAAGGTTACTACCTCAAAAATGCACTCTTTCTAAAGTAAAGAAAATTTTGTGAATTTCAGTTAGGGGTTCTCAAGGATACTCTACTACACTACGGATGGGCCCTGTGGTACTATATCTAAATAACGTTATGCAAATAATAATAATATCGCAACAGAAATATTCCATATGCCGTTTTCTCTTTCTAACCTTCCGAGTTTAATCTTTTGAAAAAGAGAACAATACATGTTTACTTCTTGTTGTTTATGGCAAAATTTCGTCAAGACGTTACGATTATGATAGCGCGTACCAAGATCGGCATCTTAGTCGCCATTTGATCTGTCAAGTTGCTTTGTAAACAAAAGTGTTGATTGTGTTTATTGTGTTTTGGACATTGATTAATCAAGTTTTGGAATATAAAATTACATGGGTAATATAAATGCACAATGCCCTGTTGCTCTGTTAAAGATTGTGGCGCCCGCAATAGCGAAAATCAGCCTCAATTAACTTTCCACAAGTAAGTAATTATTTCATGCTTCCTCGATGGATCAGAGGAAACTTCATGATCATTGTAATATTTTCGCCATAAAAGGCTTAGTTTTCATGATTTCTTCCAAAATTATTTCCTCTCATTGTTTACCTAGTGATGTGAAACACTGATCATTTAGTATTATCGATGTTTAAGTACTATCAGATTCGGTTTAAGTTGGTTGGTTGGTTAACCTATTAAAAATCTAAATGCCTTCCAAAATATAGGTAACATTATTTTTATAGATTACACTTTTCTTCACATTTGTTACTTTGAGGTGGTTATTGATTTTGATTACTAAAATTAAATAATTTCAGGTTTCCTAAAAGTGAAGCGCGGAGAAGAAAGTGGCTTTATGGTATTGGCTTTGAAAACATCAACCATAGGCATAAAATTGGCATTGCATTTTGAAAAAATGGTATGGTTTATCATAAAAAATCACGAATGAAAAGGTTTCATTCAGAACGTGTTAAAACAAATTGACGTTATTTAAAAATGAATAAATGTGACATTTTAAATTTAAATACGTTGTTTTTTTCGTATTTATATGTAAGATCTGGCAATATAAGTCAAGCACAGCATCAATATTTTGTTGTACGTGTACGACAACTGTGTAGTGTCGGCTTAGAATAGCACTACTCCATTTCTTCCGGTGGGTGTACGTAAGAGGCGACTAACGGACTTTTAACGGCGTTTTAAGGGAATTTTGGGCGATGCGGTTGGACACCCATCATCAACAAACTTTATTTTACCAACTTTTCCTCACTCAACTTCCCAAAGGTGGCTGAGGAATTTGTCATTCCTTAGCTCTGGGTACCCCATCTAGGGATTTATACCCGTAAGTAAGTATATGTAATGTGTACGACAATCGATTTAAAGTTGTTCTTGAGCATATGACACCCATGATTAATCTCACTGAATCACTGATCGATGCACTGCTTTTAACTTACCCCACGCCGAAAATCAAAATAAATTATCGCTCGAAAATGTTCATGAGTTAAATCCATGGTGATGTGTGACCCATGGTGGCGAAACGAAGGTTTAAAACTGGTGTTAAAATATCTAGATCTAAATTAAAAGTATTTGCCTACTGTTGAAATAAATTATTTCCACATAAAGATGTTGGCAAATTTATCGATATTTTTCTATTCTGATTCTTGCATGACACAACCCTAGGTCAGCCATTTTAAGTGCCAATAGGCCACGCCCCCTGCTACGTTCTGAGAGTGTTTAGGGCCGATCCATAGTGTAGAGTATCCTTGGGGGTTCTGCAGAGCAAGCACGAGCACTATTTTATCGACACGATAACGGTTAGAATGAGATGGCAGTATACGATACTATGTAAGTGCGTAAGAGATGGCTGCTTTATCCCACGCGATAACTAGTTTTAACACCGCTCGTGCTTGCCCTTCTGGGGACCTTTAGCTGCCTATTCTAAATTGTATGACGTAAATGAATACATAGCTGCATACGAATATTCTCCCTATTTGATCCATTTTTGTGAGATGAATCTGAGACCAGGATTTTTGTTGTAGCTGTGTAGGGTCGGCTTAGAATAGTGGCTACGTGGCGTACTAGGTTACTAAGGGAAAGGGGTTTTTAAGTAATTTTTGGCCGTTGTGGCTTGAGACCATCAGCAACAAAACTGTTTTATCACCATCTTCTCCCACAACTTCTATCACAAGTGGCTGGGCAATTTGTAATTCTGAAAATCTGGTTACCTTTTCTGTGATTTATAACCGTGAGTATAAGTATTTATTTTTGCTCTGTGAATTTTGTAAATATTGGAGAGGATAACAAATATTAATGTAACCTTCTAATTAATATTACTAAAGCGTAAAGTCACGAGAATCTAAACTGTCTGTATTTAATTGCTCAGAAAAACCAACTTTTCTAAATGTTTCATTGATTGTACCCAAATGTAAATTTTAATTTTAGGTGGGGTCGTACAAAGTGGCGATTGATTGCCTACCCCGATGAGAACTAATTGCATGAAATATATGAATGTATTTTATACTAAAAACGTTCTAAAATTCCTGTCTTGTAACTAAATTGTACCTGCATACTAAAAATAACGCTCTTGGTTTCGAAGGTTGCGGGCTCGAATACCGCTGAGCCAACATTTCTGCGATGAGCACAAATGAATGTTGTTTCATATTTTTGGGTATTATTATTATGTGTTTTTATTGGAAATAATCCCCACATAACGTTATCATGAACAAAAAACATTCTTATTATATAATATTAATATCGCTGAGTTAGTATCTCATACCACAAATAACCAAGTTGTATTTACTTTCGTTCTCCCGTGATCATATTCATAATTCCGTTTATACTTACTTGTTCTGAATGACACATAGGTTCTCGGCGAGTATTATTGGGTTTGCTTGGTACTCTTTCTTAAAACAATGGTACATCAGCTTACACCGGCCGGCACTGCCGTCGGCCAAGTAGCATAGTTGCGGTGACGCATCCTGAAAGGGTAGTTAGCTTGAGTCAAGAATTGCGAGTGTTAAGATATTTTGTAACATAAAACGCAATACATACTGAGCTCGCTGGGCTGCCGACATATGTCAGCGGTCTAGTCTAGTTTTCATACATGGGTTAGACATAATTCTTGTAACACAGGCCGCCGGGTTGCGTCGCCGGCAATGTCGGAGGCCCGACGCGGCGGGATCAGTGTGTATAGCGCTTAAGACTGTGTTTTCAAACTCAAACTTTTATTGCATACCGTAAGTGTACAAATAGTTGCAATAGTTTTAGTAAATATTTCTTTTGCATCGGGACAAAGAGATTTTGTACATACATACATACATACATATTCTCACGCCGTTAGTTCCCATTGGGGTAGGCAGAGACTATCGATCGCCACTTTGTACGATCCTGGCAAACCTCTCTAGCTTCATTCACATCCATCAGTCTTTTCATACATGCTCTTTTATTCTTCGTACTACGGACACCTGCCTTTTTGAGTACATTTTCTATTTGATCCAAATGTGTCCTCCGAGGTCGTCCTCTACTAACATTACCTTCCACATTGGCTCTATAGATCTGTTTTACCAATTTACTGTCATCCATCCTCTCTATATGTCCAAACCATCTCAACATTCCTTTCTCTATCTTTCTTACAATATCATCTTTTACACCACATCTTTCACGAATCACGTCATTCCTTACACGATCACATAACCTCACATTACAAACTTTTCTGAGGGACCTCATTTCTACTGCATTCACTCTGCTTTCATGCTTCTTCTGCCACACCCAACATTCACTACCATACATAAGCGTAGGAACGAGGACAGCATCATGCACAGCCATTCGAGCCTTTTCGGACACCGATTGACTAGACATGAGACTATCCAATGCTCCATTTACCGCATTACCCTTTTTTACTCTTCTTTCAATGTCTTCATCACACTTTCCATCCCTAGTGAACAAACTTCCCAGATATACGAACTCTTTCACTTGTTCCACTTTCTTACCATCGATCTCAATCACGCATTCAGTCATATTCTCCTCTCTCTCAAAAACCATGGTTTTGGTTTTATCTACATTCACTCTCATTCCTTTTCTTTCAAACGACGTACATGCAAGATAAGATAAAAAAAAGATAAAAAATATTTATTTCAAAATAAAAAGAATTGTTCTCTATTTTTTGAACGTCACAAACTTACGTATAAGTTAAATCTTACTCTACTGACTCTACTTCGGATTCGGAAGGTGTATTGTTGCGAGAAGAACCCGTAAGAAACTCAGCAACACACATCTTTTCTTAGTCAAATTACAATATTGGTGTATGTCTGGAAATATCCTGAATAGAGCCCTGGTGACACCAAGCAGTTTCATCTATCATATAATCATTTAAACTGTAATAAGCTTTTAAATGAAGACTGCGTTTTATAATTACTTTGAATTTCTTTTCTGTTAGATTCAAAATGTCATCAGGTATTTTATTATAAAATTTTACACATAACCCCATAAAAGATGTATTTATTTTTGACAATCTGTACTTTTGAATTGAAATTTTATTATTATCTCTAAGACTTCTAGTATGTCTGTCACAGTTTTTGGAAAATGCTTTCAAATTTTTTCTCACATACATGATGTTTTCATAAATATATTGACATGGCAGTGTCATTATATTTATGGTTTTAAACAATTCTCTAAGGGAATCTCGTGAACCTAAATTATAAATAGCTCTTATTGCTCTTTTCTGTAAAATGAATATTGACCCAACATCAGCAGCTCTGCCCCAGAGTAAAATGCCATAAGACATGATGCTATGAAAATAACTATAGTAAACTAAACGAGCGGTCTGTACATCAGTTAAATGTCTTATCTTTCTAACGGCATAGGCAGCACTGCTTAGCCTGCCAGCTAGCGCGCTAATGTGGGGTCCCCATTGGAGCTTTGAGTCCAGATGTATCCCTAAGAAAACTGCGCTATCCGTAAATGGTAATTTTTCATTATTTAATGTAATTTCATTATCAACACTTTTAACATTTGGTAATGCAAATTTAATACATTTGGTTTTTTTGGCATTTAGTACAAGATTATTTGAAGCAAACCATGTTTGAATTTGGGAAACTGCATTATTTACATCGTCAATATTTTCCGAATTCCTTTTAACGTCAAAAATTAAAGAAGTATCATCAGCAAATAATACTATTTCAGACCTTTTCTCGACCATGAACGGCAAATCATTAATATATACTAGAAACAAAAATGGGCCTAATATAGATCCCTGTGGAACACCCATTTTTACATGAGTTCCAGATGATTTTATTTTATCGATTTGCACTTTTTGTATTCGATCTGAGAAGTAGGACTTTATTAATTTAAGTGCGTCACCTTCGATGCCATAATGTCCCAATTTTATGAATAAAATATTATGATCTGCACAATCAAAAGCTTTTGTAAGATCGCAGAACAAACCGATTGCATCATTCTTAAGTTCCCACGAACCAAAAATATGTTTAATTAGGGCAACGCCTGCGTCAGTGGTAGAGCGGCCTTTCGTGAAACCAAATTGTTTAGGGTGAAACAAATTGTTGGAACTAAAATGCAAGAGCAGTTGAGCAGTTGCAATATTCATCATCTCTTGCAACTCTTCAACCGACGATGCAAGTAACACTTGATCATCAGCATATAAGAGGCATTTGATGACGAATCCACCCATTCTCAGTCCATACTCACTTTCACGCAACTCTATCAGACAGTCATCCATGAACAAATTGAAGAGCCACGGAGAAGCTACACATCCCTGTCGGACACCTCTAGAGATACCGAACCAGTCTGTGTTTTCCCCATTTATTCTTACACATGCACTAGAATCCTCATAGAGTGATACCAATGCACGTATAAGTTGGCTCCTCAAGCCGAACTTGGATAACACCTCCCACAAATACTTCCTTACCACCCTATCATACGCCTTCTCTAAATCTATGAAGGAGCAATACACCTTTCGATTCTTGGCTAAGAACTTAAGATTTTGTAGTGTATGCTATTATTAGAAACTAGATGAAAACCCGGCTTCGCTCGGGTGAAATATGACTCATAATACACATCTATGTACAAAATTTAGGTAGATAATTCTGTAGTCATAGATTCGTATAGCTTCGTCCATTGTTTTCAACTATTAATATTATGGATACTCTTTTCTTCAGTCAACTCAACCTGCCTTAGTAGACGGTCACAGTCTAGGATACCCCATCTCTCTCTTTCTTCCCTCGCGCGTCCTATCGAATAAGGGGGCCTATCGAATAAAAAGGGGTAGCGTGTGGTTGACTACCTACATACCTACTAAATTTACCATCTATACGAAGATACGACCAATCAAATACTTTATGAAATACTTACGATTTTCGGGGTCCTCTCGATGTGCCCAAACCATCTCAATATTCCTTTTTCTATCTTACTTACAATATCAACTTTTACACCACACCTTTCACGAATCACGTCATGCCTTACACGATCACATAACCTTATATTACAAACTTTTCTGAGAGAACAAATGTGTTAGAAGTTCCTGCTTGAGTTAGGCTGATTACCCAGGATTGTGATTTGGAAGTAGGCGAAGAAAAGAGTATCTATAATAATAATTATCTCTAAAATACCGTACTCGATCAAAACCTCCTTTAAAAAAGTGTCCTCTGCAAAACGATCGATTGAAAAACATTATGAAACGGAACATAAATGTGATCGGGTGTCAGTCAATATAGCGACTGAAATTTGTCTGTCAGCACCATTAGAATTTAGCAAAATACTCTACAATCCGAATTTTGCGGATAGATGTTGTCGACTCCAAATCATTATTTTTTTATGTTTTATTATTCAGGTAAGGTATCGATCGAGTCTACCGTACCCCGTGACGAAATTATTAATATTGATTTGTATATATCGAATGTTGGGTTCAAACTTTGACTATAAACACTATAGACAGAGCGATGTTACGTCATCCATTTTAAAAAGAGAAGCCCTTATTTAAGTTCTTATATGTTAAAAAGAGACACAAATCTGTATTGTCATCTCTATCGCGTAACCCGTTTTGTTGATGTCACACTTTTAAATTGTGACAAACAAAGCGTCGACTTGTGAGCGATTTTGGTTTTCTTTTGATTTTGAGAAAGATTTTATTCATTTGTATATTGTTATTGTGACAAAAGAGACTCCATTAGTTGAGTTATTATTTAGTGAGGTATGGTTGGGTGTAGCGTGCTTGGCTGCGGAAGCCACACCGAAAAACACATCGAAGGATTGACTTTCCACAAGTGAGTGAGTTTTTTAATGTTTTTCTACAGATAAGTACATAATAAATACTTTGCGCGATCAGAAAATAAGTGATTCAAATGTTAATTACGTTGAACTAGATTACTAGCATTTTCTTTAGTTATTTTGAGCAATTTTTTAATAGTATAACCTAAAAATATGCAGTATCTCAGTGTTGCCATAATTCACGTTTTCATCCTACCCTGTCGTTATGGTAAAATTTTCAAATTAGTAAACTGATGTTAATGAGTGAGTATATTATGAATTTCGTCGCGCTATAGCGACGCTGAATGATTTCCAGTTGTTATCTACGGAATTAGTAAGTAATAAGTTTGTTATATTTATTTAATTTCTTCGTATTCATTACAGTTTTCCTAAAGACCCGAATCTACGAGAAAAATGGATTGCGGCCACTGGAAGATGCAATTGGAAATCAACCAAAGTTTTGAGGCATACTATAAAATTGAAAGGCACCTCGTTTTGTCCAAAGACTAAGCTTTGGCTCAAATGGTCGCAGTTGTTTTGAAAGAGTTAGGTAAAAGAATATTTCCGACATTAAACCACCACATCAGAGAGCAAAATCCGTTCGAAAACCACCTTGTGCTGTTAATAAAGGCTATAGCTTTAAAATACTTAGATGTACGAATACATCATCTTTTGAAAAATGTGACTGAAATAGACGAATGAATTCGAAATTTTCACACGAAACTGATTTTGTTTAAAGGTCAATAGTAAATAATGCAATAAAACTCATGTACAAAATAGTGCTGTCTTTTATTTTTCAAAATACAAACATAGACCCCACTATACCCATGATGACCCGTATGATATTTACATAACTTGCACTTATGGAACAGCTGTTTTTTTTTGTCCAGTAACAAAGTTAGTCCCGTACAAAAATTTATTCGTAATCATGGGAAGATTCATCCCTGACAGTACAATGCTTTAGATTTCACGGTGTATTAAACATAAGTATAAATGGTAAAATTAAACAAAAAAGATTGTATAATACTAGGAGCAAGTATGTATAATTATATGATTGCAGGAAATAGTAAACAGTAAACCTTTAATTAAACAATAAATTGACGTAATCAATTTTAAATTAAAAAGTAGCTTTTAGAATGGTGATTATAGTATTTTGGGGTAATTGTTTTCTAGTGATCGCAACATTACAGGGAAAAATATTGCTATCTAAAAGAGGTACTCTCCCGTTGCATTATGACTCTGTCTATAGTGTTCATAGTCAAAGGGTTCAAACCTTTTTTTTTATATTTCGGTACTATCGACCCTACCCTCAAGAATACGGCGGGGATAAAACCAAAAACCATTACAGCAAAACGATATTTGTGTTTACATAGCACTGTACTTACATGTAAAGTTTTTGTCCCTTGGAAATCATTCTTTCAATCAATTATTTTTATATCTCTTTTTTCATATCAATGGAGAAAAATAATATAAGCATACTTTTTTTATTAAAGTGTCTCAGCACTATTATAGCGTTACTGTAGGTACTACAGAGATCATTTACATATATGATAGATACATAATTCACTTTAAAAATAACAACACAATATGATTGTTTAAGTAGACTAAATTAAACCACCTTGATTCATCTATAATAATAATAAATAATATAATAATAAAATATTTTATTTCCACAAATAAGACATGATAACATATTACAAATAATTTTTTTATCACATTTATAACCATAGTTATATGTTTAACTCTGTAGTTGCACAATTGAGAGTTCAATAGCATCCTACTAAGCCAGTGGCCTGTCTATAAAAGACATGGTAAACCATAGGCAAATAAACAGTTAATTGCATATACATTGTAGCATGTCACGTGTCTGCGATTAACATGTGTGCTTTCGTTAATTGTTATACCTCAAGTTTTACTGCTCTTCTTGGCCGTTCATATGGATGTTTGCTTCGGTCATCTGTAAAACACATTCACATTACTTAATGCAGAAAAACCTTCATAAATGTAAGATTAATAAACATAACATAACATTACATATATTCACGGCTATAAATCGCTAGAAGGGGAGGTTGTTGGTGATGGGTCTCCAACCGCATCGCCCAAAAATTCCTTAAAAGCCCCAATACCGTTAGTCGCCTCTTACGTACACCCATCGGTAGAAACGGGGTAGTGCTATTCTAAGCCGACACTACACGGCAAAGATGTAAGATTAATATTGTGTATAATTCAGCAGATTTTAACTTTACAACTCAACTTAATGGTCACGCCGTATATATAGGAAGGGAAAGCCGATTTCTTAATACCTTGAAACATCACGTGACATATTTGTCACCTTATTTTCTTTGTACCCACGTTTTAGAGCAGGTGAGCTAGAGCTTCAAAGTTAATTATAATTTCCACAATGCATTACAACCAAAAATGTCCCTTATGCCAGAAGATAGGATAGATACTAATAAGTAGGTTAAAATAAATAATATCCAATAATATATCGACCACGGCAGACACATTAAGATCGGAGAGAAATTATATGCTCATAATCATAAATTTCATCATATTAATCATAATTTGCTGTGTAGTGTCGGCTTAGAATAACACTACCCCATTTCTTCCGGTGGGTGTACGTAAGAGGCGACTAACGGACTTGGGGCTTTTTAAGGGATTTTTGGGCGATGTGGTTGGAGACCCATCACCATCAACCTTTATTCTACCATCTTTTCCCCACTCAACTTCCAAAAGTGGCTGAGGAATTTTTAATATCTCAGCTCTGGCTACACCTTTTAGGGATTTATAGCCGTGAGTATATGTATGTATGATTGTTGAAAAGATTGATGAATGTAAATGAAGCTACAAAGGTCGCTCAGAATCGATAGTCTTCACCTAACATTTTAAAGGCCATTTATATAATTCAACTCCAACGTTCACGCCGTTTATCCCCGAAGGGGTTGGCAGAGGTACCAATACTTATTAACATCACGTGAAATTGTCACCTGGTGTTCAGAGTAACCACGTTTTGCTTGGACAGGGTACCCACGTGATAGGGGCAGGCTTATTTTTATACGAGTACACTGTCACATGACCATGTACAACTAAGTCATGTGGGTTTCCTAGCCGAAAGTAAATATATAAATATCCGAGTATAAAACTTTTCTATTAATACCGTTATTATGTTATATATATTTATTGAATAACTAGATTTTTATGAGCCTTAAGCCTTTTAATAAAAAGATAAATTTAAAACTTACATCTCAAAGAACTTCCATCGACGCATGTTACTACAATTAACAAATATACAATTAGCAACATACTGTTACCAAATACAAAATTATAATGCGAAATATTCAATAATGTTCAGATTTACTCCGTGTTTGACGGATGCAGTCTGATAACAAACAGAACTCACAGGATAGTACAATATTGATAAAAAATTTGCTAAAATAATATCTGGCCCAATTATTTGTGAAGTAACTGTAATGTATCGCATTACGTATATTGAATATTATGTGAAATTAATTTGGGAAGCAAGAAGTTTCTCGGAAATCTGCTAGAAACTTCTAGATCGAAAGCAAGAAATGTAAAATGTAGGGGTTAAAATCTTCACCTGAACCTACATCTTCGCGAGGTTCTATATGACATATAATAATAATGATAATTTAATAATAATTTATTTAAATTCCAATTGCACAATTACAGATTTATATAGTTTACAGAGTCGGTTGAGTGCAACATTTAACCGTGTTTACATTATTGATAATATTGGGAGCCCGTAAGTTCGTTACCAATCACGTGGCTACACTTGAAAATATGGTGGAATTTTTATCTATAAGCTTTTGACGATTCGAGAAAAACTTAAAGCGAAAAAAATTGTATTCTCTCCAATGGGGTTTATTAAACATAACATAACATAAACGTTCACGCCGCATATCCCCGAAGGGGTTGGCAGAGGTACTAATACTTCTGAACATCACGTGACTTTGTCACCTGGTATTCAGAGTACCCACGTTTTGCATGGACAGTGTACTCACGTGATAGGGGGCAGGCCTATCGCCGTTTTGTACGAATACACTGTCACATGACTAAGTACAACTCAGCCATGTGGGTTTTCTCACGATGTTTTCCCTCACCGTTAACAACCATGATAAATTAACCACACATATGTCTTTAGAAATGACAAATTGGTGTAGGCCCGACCCAGGATTTGAACACTAGTCGTTTGCACGATAACCGAGTGTTCTACCCACTGGGCTATCACGGTTTCTTAAAACACTTTTATATAGCCTTGGCATCTTTATTTAGGACTTAGATGGATTATTAAAACAATGCACCTTGCCCTATATAACAAAAGTTGTGAAATCTCTCCAGGCAATGGTAGTTACTCCGGTTCTTCTACGGATTTCCTGGAGATAGATTAAGTCAAGAACTGAAACTTTCATCACAGCGTATGGAGAACCATTGCGCTCTTTGTTTCGAATATCATCGGATTTATTAACAACTTGTTTTCTTGTGATTTAAAAAGGAACAAGGCTAACTGAAGGATTTAAATAATTTAACACCCCCTAACAGACTACCATTTTATCACCATAAGTTTTACATACATGCATATACTCTCGGCTATAAACCCCTAGAAGGGATAGCCAGAGTTAAGGAATTAGAAATTCCTCAGCCACTTTTGGAAGTTGCGTGGGGAAAAGATGTTGAAATAAAGGTAGTTGGCGATGGGTCTCCAACCGCATCGCCCAATAATCCCTCAAAAGCCCCAATACCGTTAGTTGCCTCTTACGTACACCCACCGGAAGAAATGGGGTAGTGCTATTCTAAGCCGACACTACACAGCAATAAGTTTTAATAGCTCAAATATTAATTATGTTTTTGAACTCAGATATTCTTAAGCCTCCGTTGCCCTTAACAGTAACAGAGCCGTGTTATATGTAATTATTATTATTATTAAACACTTTATTGCATACAAATACAATGTTTTTATATAGGTACAGATCACTAGGACTAAGTACACAAAGGCGGACTTATCGCCTTAACGCGATTTCTTCCAGTCAACCTTTATGGTGAGGAAAAACAAGTACAAAACTCTTGTAATGTGATTAACAGTTAAACAAGAATTTGCAATGTCAACAGTTCCTCGAGTTACGTTAGCGTCAAGCTGTCTAAGTAAATTGCAAATGAGGTCAGATTTCTTTTGTGTTCATATTAGGGTGTGCAATCTTGCAGCAAAATCTCAATCTCGGTATTTGCAAGATTGCGGACGACTAATCTTGCAAGATCTCGGTATTTTGCGAGATCTCGCAGACATACCAAGTTTTGTTTTTTAATGACAAATATTTTGCTAAAACTGAATAAGATGAATTCTAAGAGCGAATAAATGAAACGAAACATATAATTGAAATAAACTGTTTTTTTTTATTAAATTTTATTACTAGTTATTTTGAAAATAGATAAAAAATATATTTAAAAAAATGTCTAAAGTTTTATTTGTCAACTGGCTTCGGATGTTACGTTACGGGCCACATACATTACATTAAATAAAGCTGCAGTCATAATTGTTCACAGTTTTGTGCTATTGGTGTTGTGAGGTTTTCCAACTTACCTACCATGAAGCACAAAATAGCTTAAGCGGTGATATAACGACACACTGCCAATTTGATAGAAAGGAACATAGGTTCTTAGTAGACCAAATCAACATATTGACATGGTTTAAAGCCCTGCGTTAACGTCTCAATTTGTTAAATCTAACTGAATGTTTTTGCCAAACTCGTTAGTTGTGTACTTTTGTAAAACATTATTCTTTGTAGGTGATTTTTGGAAAATCTTGACAGTATTTCTTACTTCTTACGTCCAGGTACTAAGTCAACTTCAACTGTAGGTAATATGCAATTCTTCTGATTAGTTCATAGTTTCTGTTTGTAAATTAGCTTCAGAGTCATAAATCTCTTTTTTTTGTTGATTGAGCATGACAAAGTTGCTGAGGAGATATTATAAGCGGTCCCAGTTGTATAAGCGACCGCTCTAGAATGGTCAAAGGATGCGTTGCCTAATCTTGCAAATCTTGCGAGATCTCGCACGATTTTGGGTGCAAGATTGATCTTGCAAAATAAGTGCGAGATCTCGGTATTTCGAGATCTTGCAATACCGAGATTGCACTCCCTAGTTCATATCCATTGCATGTGAATATCGATGAGTTAATCACATACAATTACATTAAAGAATTTAGATTTTAAACATACATACATACAGATACTTTGGGCGATAACTCACTATAACGGGCAGCCAGAGCTTAAGAATAAGAAATTCCTCAGTCACTTTTGGAAATTGAGTGGGGACAAGATACTCTTATAAAGGTTTTTGGTGATTCTTCAACCGCATCGCCCCTTAATCACTTAAAAAGCCCCAACACCCTTACTCGGGAAGAAATGGTGACACAGCTACTTGTAGATTTTTAGCTATTTTGTGTAATATATAAATAAAACAAGTTTGGTAGCTCAATAGGAAAACTACCAATAGAAAATATTGTTAAGAGTCTTAAGGACGGAGACCCATATTGGTTTGAAACCTAAATCGGGCCCCATATATTTCTAGAGTCGTGTGTATTATATAAAGAGGGCAAATATTAATATTTATATGTTTATGGCTTACCGAAAGAAGACGCACAGAAGGTTCGATTTATTATTCCTATAATAGACCTAATCATTTTCTGCGACTTTTGCCTGTATAGTTGGAAATTACTGAAATAACAAAGATGAAAAATAATAAAGATAAATACACACATACACAAAGATAAAACTCGACAATTCAGCATATATTCGCCATGATTTAATTCATTTGGTAGTGACTGTTAGGCATAGCTAAAGAAGCCTGAAAGTAGAGCGAATGCAGCAGAAAGATCCCTTAGAAGTATATACAATATAAGGTTGTGTGCCAGAGGGGGAAATATTATAGGGTGATTCCTAGACGATAAAGATGAAGAAGCGCGCAAGATAGAAAAGGGATGTTTAGGTGGTTTGAGTACATAGAACGGGTGGATCGAAATTATGTTTTTTATAGAGGACAGCCTCGTAAAACGTTTCTAAACCGGAAAAACGTTATTTTAAAGGTTTTAGCTCTAAGTAAGAAGTATTAAAGAGCATGTTTGAAAAAAAGAATGAAAATAAGGGAAGCAAGAAAAATTAGTAAAGATTGCGCAAAGTGGCGACCAATAGTCTCTATCTTTCCCAATGGGTATTATGGGCGTTGTGAAAGAAAGTATTTAATTCATACGATGCAATACAGATGTGTCATTAGACAGAATAATCAGGACTTTCTGAATTATTGTAGAAACCAGGCAATAAAATTTACATCTAGTATCTGCTCAGTCCATTCATTGACTTTCCATACATTTTTGTTCTACTTAAAGTCAGGTGCTAATTGCTTCCCAACCTTAATTGGTAGGCGGTAAGACCGCGTTAGACTATGGAGACAAGTTGTTAGACTGATTAGCATCTCTGCAAAGCTGATAAATGTTGGTTCAACGTTCAACAAACCTCGATTGCTTATTATAATACTCTTTCTTTTGTGACTTCTGATTATTATGCTATGCGTTCTTGAAATAAACTATACAAAAAAGACTTCTATTCTTTAAATTTTTACTCTATATATTATATGCTACTCTCAATTTCCCTCATAAATGATCATTTCATCATGATTCATCACAATCTTGATTGCTTGTAGTAGCCACTTAGAATAGCACTACCCCATTTCTTCCCGCGGGTGGTGTTCTTTATTAGTGGTTGTTGGGCGATGTGGCTTGACGGACAAATCATCTTTTGATATCTTTTCTTAATAATTGTTGGTGATGGGTGATGGGTCACCAACTACATCCCCAAAAACACATAAAAAGGCTCAAAATACTTACTCGACTCTTACGATCACCTACGGGTAGAAATGATGTAGTGCTATTTTTAGCCGACATTACACAGCTACACAACACGGAAATGAAAGTCTGTAAAAAATAGAACATCAAAGTTTGCATCATTATTAATGATCTAAGCTAATGCCTAATAAATAAAAGTATGCATAAATTGCTGGCATATCCAATACGTAACATATGAAAAGGTCAACCGAATTAGACGCAAATTGTTTCAAGAAGAAGCCATTGACCATCATCATCTTATTTTTTTTAAATCTTGTTAGTGATTATTAAAACTCAACCATGTTAGTGTGTTTGATGTTTGAGTGAGAAATGTTATAATTATCGAACAAATACAGAAAAGGCCCATCACAAAAAATATGTTTTCAGTCTTTTCCTTATTAAACTTTCAAAAGTGGCTGCGGAGTTTCTAATTCTTAAGCTCTGCCTATCCCTTGTTTGGGATTTAGATGGGATTGGCGTGAGCATATGTATGAAGTGTTAGGATAATTAGCTTAGTCTCAAGCTACTTTAGGTGTTCATGTATATATTTGTATTAAGAGTAGTAAATATTGTGAGTCTAACTAATAATGTCTGTTTAATAATTTAGATAGAATATCTTCAACTGAAGTCGAGCCGTATATCAATTTGGTTTGATGATAATTTGATTCATATTGTTATTGTATTTTTGATAGGATATGTAACCGTTTTCATAATATATTTTATCTCAGACCAACTTATTAGTTATGAACTCGAACTGATGTTGTATTGTTTTGGTATTGATGTGGGGATTGAGAAAAAGATGGGGGACGGAACTACAGAGTGAGTGGCGGGTAAGAAGGGATAAATGTAGGGAAGACAATTCATCGGAATGTGATTGGAATATAATGTTAAAAGTAAAAGGATATCGACGTTTTATTTACTAATGACCACCACCCAATAGAAGATAGATGAATCTGAATATGGACTATTAAAGAGAACACTAGACAGCAAAGTACCCAAGTAGTTATAGTAAGCAATGTATGTGGTAACGTTAGTAGTCAAGCAGAAAACGTAGAATGTTATAGAAGTTAGAAGAAAGGAAAGGGTGTGTTTGAAAAGCTTGATATGCATAAATGAATTAACCAGGCCGTTTAAAAGCTAATGGTTTCGATTATATACTTAATTTAATCTTAAATATCGAAAATTATTGGTAATTTAAATCTTCGTCCTATTATTGGATCATATCTTAACAGATGCTTCTGTATGTTACGCCACATAAACAATTGAAACTTACAGTTCATTCATACTCAACCCAATCGAGAAGCAACGTTTGTAAAAACGGTTCAGTTTAAATCGGGTAATAAAGATGGCATAACAAGACATAGTTCCATGAATGGCATCACATCGCGGAGGCAATTAAAGGGAGGTTTTTGCAAGGAACTGGTTTACAGTTAGCCCCGGGTCCTGTCTCCCATAAATGGAGAGTTGAATGAGCACGCGGTGGTATGCATCAATATTATGCGTGACAGCCTTCCTAAGAAAATTTAGACTGGAAGTTGTATAGTATCGTTTCAACTCGGATTTAGAATACGTAGGGAGGGGAGACACATCGATTGCCTTCGTACTACTATGACAGCCAATTTAATTTAATTTCATCAATCTATATTTATTTATTTAAGAAATGAACGGCTTATTGCTAATACAATGGTAAATGGGACAAAAGTTCTTAAAAGTAAAGCAAATTGTTAATCTTTCATACTGATTGAGTTCTATTCTTTCTACTTACAGCTCATATATTTTCCAACCCCTAGGTTGCTCCAGCCTACCCTGTATGGGGTAATCTGGCCATAACTAAATTAAATTTGTTATTTTACCCCACCAGAAATCACATCCGACATCCGAGACCTCCAGATTGGAAAACCAAGCGCTTTAACACTGGACCACGGTGGAAAATATTCAGTTTATTCTGAGAATTCAGATCGAAATTAACCATAATTTGACTTAGACATGCCTTTTTATTCTATACACTTTTTATTAAGTAAATTGAGTCACCTGCGCTACTAACTTTCATACTTTGCGGCAGGCTCGGGTCATTCACTCACTTTACACTTCCTTATATAAATTGGTCTCATATTTAATCATTGTGATAAAATTTTATATGAAATTATCTAGATGGATAACTGCAATATAACTCGCAAAGCATGAATGATAGTGTAACCGCCTAAGACCTGAAGATCAATGGTTAACATTACAAAAAATATACATCAAAAGTTGACCTCTGTCGTAATCACTAAATTTCAAGAGCAAGGAAAGTATAGAACTCAGGACGTGTGAGCTACAATATCACAGCCACACTATCTATCTAATCAATTAAGGGAAGAAAATTTTCGACACCAGCAGAATACGAACCCGCGACCTCGCAGTCAACGCCCCGGTCGCTCTGCCAACTGAGCTATCATATTGTTACGTACCGGGTTCTTAATTTGATAAATACCAGTCACACTTTCGTGCAATAAGGTGTAATTATATTTATTGACCAATAACGCACTTTACACAACACAACAAACACTATCGATAATTAAATATCGATACTCGCACTAATTAACAACACTAATTTACTCCGTTATAGTAACACTGTCCACACCGTTAAGCTTATTTCCGTAATCCGTATATCACTGCACTGTCGTATTTAATTTCTTCGCTCTAGTATTTCGCTTGTTCTCGCTTTAGTTCTTCGCACTCGAATAACTCCGTAGCACGCGTCGCTCTTTATATATGCCAAATCTCAAATACGCGAATATTACAGAAAGTTCTAGTACCACATTCTCGAAAAGTCGATATTCGAGAAACATCTAGTAATTCCTTTTTTTGACTTATTAAATACTAGTAACGCCATCTAGTATAATCTAGTAGTGGCAAATCCTATCTCCTACTTGCGAACAGATGTCGTAACATTACCCCCTCCTTACATTAATACTCGTCCCGAGTATTATTGCTTCCATGGTACTTCGCAAGTCAATCGATGTGAACTATTTTCGAAGCCCCTCTAGGTTGGCGTTGAATTCTGTACGTTACATCGTTTATTCTAGTGACCACCTTGTACGGTCCTTCCCACCTATTTTGTAACTTAGGGGACTTCCCTTTCTGGCGAGTTGGATTGTGTATCCAGACGAGCATACCCTCTTCGAAACGCGGCGTGTTAGCTTTACGGTCATATCTGGTTTTCATCTTTTCACTAGCATGTAAACCATTTTCACGCACTAGGGAATGTACATCTTGCATTCTTTCCCTCAAATCGCTTACATATTCAGTTACACTCTGCGGCTCATCTGGTGACCCTCCTGTCAACAAATCTACAGGCAATCGTAGCTCTCTTCCGAAATTGACGAAAGCAGGTGTTTCCTTCGTGCTTTCGTGAACAGCTGACCGGTAAGACAGTAAAAATAATGGAATGTGTTTGTCCCAGTCCTTCTGATGTTTTTCAACCATCTTCGCCAACTGTCTCTCCAGTGTTTGGTTGAACCTCTCCACCATTCCATCTGACTGAGGATGATATGGCGTCGTCCTGGTTTTATGCATTCCAAGTAGCTTGCATACCTCTTGAAATACTTGTGACTCAAAATTTCTTCCCTGGTCAGAGTGTATCTCCAGGGGCACGCCAAATCGACAGATCACTTCCTCAACCAGTTTTGTAGCCACAGTTATTGCTTCTTGATTGGGTATGGCAAACACTTCAGGCCACTTAGTGAAGTAATCCATCACCACCATGAAATATTTATTTCCGGACTCTGATTGTGGAAACGGTCCAGCCACATCAACGGCAATCCTCTCCCAGGGAGCTCCCACATTGTACAACCGTAATCCCCCTCTACTCCGGGTCTGCGGACCTTTCACCGCGGCACACGTTGTACATTTCCGGCACCAGTCCTGTACGTCGTCCCTACAATGAAGCCAGTAAAACTTCGCACGAACCTTCTGCAACGTACGATTTACCCCAAGATGCCCGCCCGAAACACCGTCATGTGTTTCCCGCAGTACATCTTTAACCTTGGCTCTGGGCACGACCAATTGTAGGTGCTCTTCCTTACCGTTGGGTTTCTCCCACCTCCGGTACAGTAGACCATTGATCAGAACCAGGCTGTTCCATTGCGCCCAGTAAGCTTTCGTACTCACTCCTGTGGACGCTACTTCACTCCAAGCCGGTTGATCGTGTTTTTCCTTCTTCCATTTCATGATGGGTCTGAGGTTCTCATCTTCTTCTTGGGCCTTCTGCATAGCTTCTGTTTCCCATCCATCCAATGGACAAATTCGAGTCACTTTCACGACCTCCTCCTTCGACTCTTGCTTCCTGCAATGTTTACAGTCTTCCGGACACGGTCTACGTGAAAGCGCGTCTGCATTGCCATGAGATTTACCACTACGGTGCTCGATAGAAAAGTCATACTCTTGTAGCTGTTCGATCCATCGAGCTACCTGTCCTTCCGGGTTTTTGAACTGGAGAAGCCATTTCAGTGCAGCATGATCAGTTCGAAGCTTGAACGGTCTCCCAATCAAATACTTGTAAAAATGCTGTAAGGTCTTCACTACAGCTAGAAGTTCCTTTCTCGTGAGGCAGTAGTTTCTTTCCGCTTTAGATAGAGACTTGCTGAAATATCCGATCACAACTTCCTTGTCACCTTGGATCTGTGATAACACTCCACCAATAGCCATATTACTAGCATCGCTGTCAACGATGTACTGTCCCTCTGGCTGTGGATATCCAAGGATAGGTGTCTCGCAAAGCCTCTTCTTTAGCTCATTGAAAGATAACTCGCATTCATCATCCCAAGAGAAGGTTTTCTTATCTTCAGTCAACCGATGCAATGGTTTGGCGATCTCAGAAAACCCTTTTACAAAACGTCGATAGTACGAGCAAAGGCCGAGAAAAGCTCGCACGTCTGTTTTGTCCTTTGGCGTCGGCCATTTCTGCACAGCTTCCACCTTTTCCGGATCCGTCTGAATTCCTTCTCGGCTGATTACGTGTCCTAAATAGTTCACTGAAGTTCTAAACAGCCGGCACTTCTTCGGATTCAGTTTCAGGTTTGCTCCACGAATTTTCTGAAAGACTTGTTCCAGGTTCTTGAGATGGTCTTGGAAGCTTTTGCCTATTATGACCACGTCGTCGAGGTACACCAGGCAAGCCTCGCCAACCAATCCCGCCAACGCACACTCCATAAGCCTTTCAAAAGTAGCTGGCGCGTTGCAGAGACCGAAAGGCATGACGTTAAACTGCCAAAAACCCTTTCCAGTTGAAAACGCAGTCTTCTCTTTATCAGTCGGATGTATTTCCACCTGCCAGTAGCCTGACTTGCAGTCCAGGGTTGAAAACCACTTCATGCCACTCAAAGTATCCAGAGTGTCATCTATTCTTGGCAAAGGATAGCTGTCCTTCTTTGTCACGTTGTTCAGTTGCCTGTAGTCAACACAAAACCGTGTGCTTCCATTTTTCTTCTTAACAAGAACCACTGGAGAACACCACGGACTGGAGGACGGACTAATGACCTTCTTCTTTTTCATGTCTTCGAGCAATTCTTCAACTTCTTTCTCCTTAGCGATTGGGATTCTCCTTGCTCTCTGTCTAATAGGTCTTTCGTCCCCTGTATCAATTCTGTGTTGCACTAAAGATGTTCTGCCTAAGTCCCCTTCTGCATTTGAGAAGATGTCAGCATATTTCACCAGCAACTGTTTAACCTTGATCCTCTCCAAGTAAGATAAGTCATCCTGGATCTCACTTAACAAGTCAGTTACAGTTGAATTATCGACTTTCACTTTGACTTTCCCATTTGGAGAATGACAGCTCCTCATCCAGACTACTTCTTCACACTGACCAACTACTTCACCCCGCTTAAGCTGTACATCTTCTTGGTCAAGGTTGACTACCTTCACTATTGCCGTCTTGTTGCTTGTAACCAAAGTTCTTGCTGTCAGAAATTTCCTTGGCCCGTTCTTCCCTGTCTCTTCAATCAACACACAACGATGCCTCTTCTTCTCGCTGTCTACAGGTAACATCACCGGAACCAACTTCTGAGAACGCGCAGGAATATTGATGGTTTTCAAGCATGTCACTTCACCGACGGGACCACCCAGTATAAAGATTTCTTCCTGGCCACACTTGAAAATTCCTCTCGTTATGTCAATCCGGCAGTTATATTTCTTCATGAAGTCCAGTCCTAGTATGCATTCATCCATTATCTCAGCCACAATGACTTGATGAGTATACGACGTCTCGCCAACCATCATCCTGACTGAGAGTTCACCAAGGACAGGTATTCGCTGGCCAGAGGCGGAGAGTAGCCGACACTTAGTATCTCTGCTATACTTGATATTCGCTGCTTTCACTAGTGCCGGATTGATCACCGTTCTAGACGCTCCAGTATCAAGGGTCATCTTACAGTCTTGATCATTGACACAGCCCAATATCACCAAACTGTTCCCGTTCCAGGCTTGTGAGATGGTCATTGTCGGGGCTTTCTCCTCTCTAGCCAGCACCTGCCCCCCGGTCCTGGCTAATGCTCGTTTCCCTGGACGTTTGCGGCAGGAGCCTCTGCCTGCCTCTTTTCTTCCTTCCTCAGCGGGCAACTTAATCTCAAATGGCCCCTTTTCCCGCAGCCATAACAAATCGGTCCAGTACTCCTTCCGACGGGTGCTTTAATGACCTTGACGTCCTCATTTAATAAATAAATAAATAAATAAATAAATACATACGGACATATTATACACAAATCAAGTTAGCCCCAAACTAAGTAAGACTTGTATTATGGGATACTAACTCAACGATATATTTAATATTGTACAATACACATATAAATAACACCCAAGACTAAGAAACAACATTTACGCTCATTTGCTTCCGCAATCTCACGAAGTCGATGAGTTTGGCGCGTATCCTGGCGGCAAGCTTCAACTTCTAGAGCGTTCGCCAAGGCATCCTTGAGAGACGTGTGGTGTTGAAGTCTCACCGCTGTTCTCACTTCGATATCTCTGATGCCGTCGACGAATGCTTGCACCAGGTTCATTTCCACCGTCTTCGGATCTACACTGGGATAGGCCTTGCGGACGAGCTTCTCGATTTCAAGGGCCCACTGCTGAAGTCCCTCTCCGGAACGCTGGACCCTATCACGCAGCTGAGCGCGGAACACGTGCTCCAGGTGTCGCTCTCCATAGCGAGACTCCAACGCATCCAGCAGGTCCTTGAAACCACCACTCGGAGTCGGCAGCGCCTCTATTACTGACACTGCTTGACCTCGGAGCGCCACCGTCAGTGCAGTCAAACACTGTTCATCAGTCCAACCATTGGCAGCCGCAACAGTCTGGAACTGATGTCTATACGCCGACCAGGATGTTGTTCCGTCGTAGGGAGGAACCTTCACACGAGGACCATGGACAGCTACTACATTCTCACCGGAGACAACCTTGACCGGTCGTGATTCAAGCTGCAGAACCCTTTTCTCCATTCCGCGGAAGTCGGTCTTCATGTCATCGATATCTTTCTCAATAGTGGTTACCTGCTCCTTCATCTGCTCTACGTCTTTTTCCACAGTAACCACCCGACCACTGACTTCATTGACCGCAGTGAGAACTTGTGAGAACTTAATTTGCTGTTCCTCGCGCAACTCACGAACTTCTTGTTTCACAACACCCTGTACCTCCGAATGTATGTTTTTCACAACATCCTGTATGCTTTGTTGTGCTTCACGCATGCTTTGAAACATTTCAACTATCATCGCCAAGTCAGTATTAGTTGCGGCCGCCGGCGCCGTTGATGTAGACGGCGCGTTAGTCACCGCGGACGTCTCCTCTGGAATGTCACTCCGAGGGTTCGTGACCGATGACCTCATTTCCGACAGCTGTTCACCCTCTGCGGCTTTCTGAGCGCGTGTCTTCACACCCTCTCTTCCGTCTTCCTTCGGCATAACTGGCATCTTCAAATCCCACTTCTGACACCAATTGTTACGTACCGGGTTCTTAATTTGATAAATACCAGTCACACTTTCGTGCAATAAGGTGTAATTATATTTATTGACCAATAACGCACTTTACACAACACAACAAACACTATCGATAATTAAATATCGATACTCGCACTAATTAACAACACAACACAACAAACACTATCGATAATTAAATATCGATACTTTACAGAAAGTTCTAGTACCACATTCTCGAAAAGTCGATATTCGAGAAACATCTAGTAATTCCTTTTTTTGACTTATTAAATACTAGTAACGCCATCTAGTATAATCTAGTAGTGGCAAATCCTATCTCCTACTTGCGAACAGATGTCGTAACAATATGTTGCTGCAAGTGTCGAAATTTTTCATTCCTCAATTGATTATTAAAATAATCCCTAAATGAGGTTTCACGCACATCAAAGTCTAGCAACACTATCTTCACAACAAAATGTTCTAGTCATCAATATAAACGTTATTCGTCATCATTCACCCCATTAGAGAATTAAGTCGCGATATCATCACGTAGATGTAATAAGGCTGATGATACCCATCATTACATCAATTGCTGGAACACATTGGTAACGGAATAGTCTGTACCACATCATTATATGTCATCATTTTATGTGTTACGTTATACAGCAACTTTTGTTCTATGAAATTGAGTGATGAATTTTCCATGAACAGCACGGAACAATAAGTACATACATACATATAGTCACGGCCATAAATCCGATAAAAGGGATAGCCAGAGCTTCAGAGTTAGAAAATCCTCAGCCACATTTGGAAGTCGATAGGGGACAAGATGGAAGAAATTGAGTATCCTTGATGATGGGACTCAAACCGCACCGCATCGCTCAAAAACCACTTCAAAAGCCCTTTACCGTTAGTCGCCTCTTGCGGCACCCGTAGTTAGAAAGGGGTAGTGACATTCTAAGCCAGCACTACAATAAGTGTGTGTCAGAAAAGAGAAATGCAGACATATTTGGCAAATAATGAGTGTTGAAGATTTCCTAACCGCATTACCCAATTATCAATTCAAATTAACTCACACGATTACGCCGCATATCCCCGAAGAGAAGACACAGGTATTAATAATTCTGAACATCCGTACCAACATACATATACTCACGCCATTTTACTCCTGCCTACTTATCCCAATTTACCGTATTGGCACGGAACCCTCTATCCGATTTAGCTTAGGTACACTCCTTTGCCCCGCCCGCCAGGGCTGCCCGGCACACATAAAGTCATGGTGAAGCCGCACAGGCCACAGGGCCAGCAGCAACCAATCCATTCGAAAAAAAAAGTAAGGTACTTAAAACTTCTATTAAAAAAAACATAACATAAACGTTCACGCCGTTTATCCCCGAAGGGGTTGGCAGAGGTACCAATACTTCTGAACTCACATGGCAAGCGCCATCTAGTTTCCAGAGAAGGTACCCACGTTTTGCGTAGACTGTATTAAAAAAAACTATAGCGGCAATAGTGGAAGTCATTAAACTAATATATATTATTTGGAATTTTCGGGCGCGCAAACTATAAAAAGCACTAAGGAAGAGGTAGCAACCGTGATAGACCAGTGGGTAGAACACTCGGTTATCGTGCAAACGACTAGTGTTCAAATCCTGGGTCGGGCCTACACCAATTTGTCTTTTCTAAAGACATATGTGTGGTTAATTTATCATGGTTGTTAACGGTGAGGGGAAAACATCGTGAGGAAACCCACATGGCTGAGTTGTACTTAGTCATGTGACAGTGTATTCGTACAAAACGGCGATAGGCCTGCCCCCTATCACGTGAGTACACTGTCCATGCAAAACGTGGGTACTCTGAACACCAGGTGACAAAGTCACGTGATGTTCAGAAGTATTAGTACCTCTGCCAACCCCTTCGGGGATATTCGGCGTGAACGTTTATGTTATGTATGTTATGAAGAGGTAGCTTACTAGGATTTGCTTTTAGTCATGTGACAGTTACGAAGCAGCCACAGTGTGACCACGAATGCCCCCTATCACGAGAATCAGGTTTAAGCAAAAAAAGGACTGCGAACACCAGATTAGGAAGCACGCGGCGTGATTTAGTATTAATATGTCAGTTTCCACTTCTCATGTCATATGCTCGATCTCGCGCGCCTTGTGCTATCAGAGTAGTTAAAATCTAATGTGATTTCGAAAGTATCTTTCGGTAGTAATCGGGGAAGAGAAAAAATGGCACACCAGCAGGGCAAGCACGAGCCGTGTTTTGAACTAGTTATCGCGTGGGATAAAGCAGCCATCTCTTACGCACTTACTTAGTATCGTACACTGCCATCTCATTCTAACCGTTAACGTATCGATAAAATAGCGCTCGTGCTTGCCCTTCTGATAAAACAAATCAGTATACGACAGAATACGTTTTAACTGCAACACTACGCAGTTAATAATATAGTATAAGCTTAAAAAGCACTAACCTGTTTCTTTCCCTGGAGATGATTGGGGGTATTAGGGCTTTTACAATATTTCCCTTTAAAAACTTTCAAAAGTGGCTGAGAAATTAGAAACTCTCGCTATTCATTTTGAGATTTATTGCCATGAGTGTATGGATGTATGTACGTCTAAAAATCCAGGTTCAATCCTCAATCCGAGTGGGTATGGTAGGTCACGCACGATCCGAATAGTCGGTTAGTGGTGATGGCTGCGACGTGCACTGCGCAGTTATGGGTCGTGCTTATACTCAACCTCCAAGACTATGGACGTATGACGTATGTCTATGTATGTCTGTTTTTTTAAGAAGCACCTTCTCTGCCACCCCTTCGGTGATAAACGGGGGAAAGACAAGTTGTCTTGTCAACAGAGACAATAAAATACGTTCAATTCAATTCACGGAGAACACACTTGGACCAAATTGAGAGTGTGCTCAAAAAGGCTGGCGTCCGAAGTATGAACAATAAAAGAGCATGCATGAAAAGATTTATGGATGTAAACGAAGCTAGAGAGGTTTGTCAGGATCGTACGAAGTGGCGATCAATAGTCTCTGCCTACCCCAATGGGAACTAATGGCGTGAGTATAAATATGTATGTATGTAGGTACGTTCAATTCATCAAAAAAATTCAGGTTCAATCCTCAACACATAGTGGTATGGCAGGTCACGCACGATCCCAATAGCCGGTTAGTGGTGATGGACGCGACGACGCGCGGTTATGGGCGCGTGCTTCACGGCTCATTATGGATGTGCGTTCTTATTATTTGCATACATTTTTGAGGCATTTCTGTGAAAACAATAAAGTGGTTTTATCATAAATTTTTATCATTTTACTATCCGCATATTGAAAGCCTGCCTTTTAGTACAATTTCTATTCTATCCCTAGGGTCGCCTTTTGATGACTTTACTCACCACATTGACTCTTATATCTCTTTATCAATAAAACAATCATCCATACTCTTAATGTATTCAAATAATATTCTGTCAAAAAACATCTTCATTGCTTTTACTATGCTTTCATGCGTCTTCTCTCACTATTTCTGGCATTCATAAGCGTAAGAGAGAGAATGGCATCATCCACTGTCATTCAAGCATTTCAGTCTTGGCACTTAATTATTGAACACTGCCGTTGTATCTTTTGTTAGGAAGACGAGTCTGATGCATCTAGGGTAACATCTGACCATCTGACCGGATAAATGCCGTCTTGCCTATATTTCTAAGGTTATGGCTGACATCATCCGGATTTTGCGGCTGACCGTTTTTCCACGCATGCCAACTCCTTACTAAGTATAACTGGAAAAAATTGTCTTATGAGGAGTTCTTCTATCCTATTTGCGGTGAAAACAAAATATATTTTAAAGCTGTTTCTGGTGATCAGAAAATCGATTTAGTTAACGAACTTTTATAAATGTGAATAATAAGTTTTAAGTTTGATTAGCGTACATAAAATAGTCTTCAATTCAACTAGTAATTTTTAACCAGACCATATCAGTAAGAATCAGTATTTTTTACCATAAATGACATTTCTATGCTTACGCTCTGGTAACCCTAAATGTATCAATAATATAATAGCCTATACTACTCGTAATAGCCATACTCGTATAATAATAAAATTGTAATAACATACAAGTAATTATGGATCCAGTAACATAATGTAATTGAGTACTTCATTAGTCAGCAATTGCTTCCTACATGTAACAGGTAAGAGAACGCCTAGCACGAGCGCTATTTTATCGTCACCATATCTGTTAGGATGAGATGACAGTATACGATACTAAGTAAGTGCGAAAGAGATGGCTGTTTTTAACCACGCGATAACTAGTTAAAAGGTCGCTCGTATTAGCTATACGGGTACTCATGAGAAGTATGATGGTAAAGGTGCCTTAGATTAGACCTTCGCCGTGCCTTGATCTTTAGTATATTTTATTATCTTTGTGTTATATTAATGACCTTGTGTTTACAAGATACAATTGTGTTTCTTACAAAAAGCAGATTGCAAGAAACTTGTTGGTAGGTCTAAACAATTTTGTTTTTTATATGATTTACGTCTGAGCTAGTAAAACTATCACTACTCCTTCGAAGCTATTTGGCGCATATGATATGGTATGTCTACATACATACATACATATACTCACGGCAATAAATCCCAAGAAGGGGTAGCCAGAGCTAAGGAAGTAGAAATTCCCAGCCACTTTTGGAAAGTTGAATGGGGTAAAGATGGTAAAATAAAGGTTTTTGGTGATGGGTCTCCAACCGCATCGCCCAAAAATCCCTTAATAGCCCCAATACCGTTAGTCGCCTCTTACGTACACCCACCGGAAGAAATGGGGTAGTGCTATTCTAAGCCGACACTACGCAGCAATGGTATGTCTACTACTCGTAAAAAAAGTTTAAATGCGTGTCGGCTCGTACACCCAGGATTCTGAACCTTAGCTTTAAAACTGCAAAAAATACATGTTTGCTGTATGGGAGCCCCCATTAAATGTATATTGAATCTCAAAGTACTTCTTTACTAAGTGAATAATATAAATAGTATTCCGATATAAGTTACATAAGCCACTTAATTATCACACATATCGTAAATACTGCTCTCGTCTACACTTTTTTCCCTCACTAGTTTGATTTTGGGCTAGGTGAATTCTGCAATTAATTTCCGTGAGGTGAAAGACATTTACTTTTCCCGCTCTTATTTCTATGATTATAATATTATATTATTTCTGAAACCTCACTTAATTCGAGAGCAAAGACTATTGTGGTATTTTGTTTTAGCTATAACATCCACGAACGTTTTAGATTTTGTTTGTCTATCAGTTTTGCTGAGATGGAAAACTTTCGGAAGTTCTCATAAAGTTTAAGTATTCAGAACTTTAAAGACAGAAAATATCTGTTACACACTAAGCATGGTCAAAATTTATAGGCTCTTAAACAGAACTTTCATTGAGAAAATCATAACATAACATAAACGTTCACGCCGTTTATCCCCGAAGGGGTTGGCAGAGGTACCAATACTCCTGAACTCACATGGCAAGCGCCATCTAGTTTCCAGAGAAGGTACCCACGTTTTGCTTAGACAGTGTACTCACGTGATAGGGGGCAGGCCTATCGCCGTTTCGTACGAATACACTGTCACATGACCAAGTACAACTCAGCCATGTGGGTTTCCTCACGATGTTTTCCCTCACCGTTAGCAACCATGATAAATTAACCACACATATGACTTTAGATAAGACAAATTGGTGTAAGCCCGTCCCAGGATTGGAACTCACGCCCTTCTGTTTTCGGGCGGGTGTTCTTCCCACTGGACTATGATGTCGTTGAGAAAAAATAGTTTAAATAATTATATTTTACAAAAAAAATATAACCTAATTTCTTTTTTAAATGTCACATGCCGTCTTAAAGAAGCTAGTGCATATTTCACATTGAAATGACTTCATTATACAAAAAATAATTGCAATCAGTTAATTTAGCCATTTAACGAGCAAGAACCTCAAATTAAATGTACAAAAAGGAAGATGTTACTACATATTACTTCGCAACAAAAACCCGTAATGGAATGTACTTTTAATTGTGTTGCGGACTTACAAGGCGTCCTGAGGCGGTCAGCGCAGCAGGCGAGTGAAACCATAGAAAGTAGGTAGTAACACCATATACAGATGAACCAATGATCAGTGCATTTGAAACCGGACTGAGTTCCGTCATAAACTTCATAATTTACACGGCGAGTCGCCGAGCGTCGCCATTACGGGCCTTTTAACTTTAACTGTGTTGCTTTCTTGAATGCACAATACAATTCAGTATTTGTAGTTTGTTGTGTAGGTTCTCTGAACAGGAGCCGATGTTGTTTTGCGCTTTTATTACGGAAGGCTTTTGCTAAATAAGACTAAGTTTGTTGCAGTGGAGGCATGATTTTTGTTTTACATATTTTATCACGGTTAATTTATCACGGTTGTTAACGGTGAGGGAAAACATCGCGAGGAAACCCACATGGCTGAGTTGTACTTAGTCATGTGACAGTGTATTCGTACAAAACGGCGATAGGCTTGCCCCCTATCACGTGAATACACTGTCCAGGCAAAACGTGGGTACTCTGAACACCAGGTGACAACCAAGGTACCTCTGCCATGCCAACCCCTTCGGGGATATTCGGCGTGAACGTTTATGTTATGTTATGTTATGTTACATATTTTATATTCGTGTTTTATACGAATTAATTGGAATATTGAATTATGCTTGTAGTAGAACAGAAATCCCACATTGCACCTCGAAACAAAATTGATACATTATGTTAGAATGAGTGAAGTTAGCTATTATAGCAGAGTATGATTAAAAAGTAACGATAACGATTGCTCATTTGTACCTTACAAAGTTTTTAAATTAACTTTTAATAAACTTAATTACTTCCCAAACTTGTCTCCTGGTAAAAAAAAAAATACCCAAGAAAAAGCAAATGGCAATAAAAATCACAGCTGTTTCCTTATGCGTGCTGCGCATGGAATTAACCATTTCATTTAAATAAATTTGTATTTAATATATAATTATTACCTTCTCTCTGCGTAGTTTATTTTTATAATCTGGTTGGTCATGGGAACAAATTTTGCAAAAAAGTGTGTTCCTTTTTCTTCTGCAACAAATTTTCTATATCAAGTCTTTTCGTATATATTTCACAATGATGTTAATCGTAATCGTATGGGAGACGTAAGCAATTTCAAAGTCACTTCGGCTGTTATGACAAACTTTGCACACACGTTTCAAAATGTACGTCTTACCATACCGTCTGTAACAAATACATATATAATATGCGGTAGGTAATACATATTTGGTCAATCTTATTGCTGTGGCAAAAAAAGATACTGAAGTGCCTATTCATATAAGAACGTTATTCCACCTTCCTGAGACGGAGCTACTAAAAATTTAGTGAGCTAGGAGCCAAAATTGCTCTACTTTTCAGAAGCCTAGCGTTCTGAACGTTATTCCACTAGTCTGCATGCAGATACTGTGGCTTTCAGACGTCCGCATGCAGTCAAATGGAATAAGCTCTTTAGCCATAACTAACTCATACCTAAACTAACTGTCGGGATAGGTAGATTTCTATCGGTTGCTGCTTTTGTACCAAGTTTTTTGACGTCCGTGGCCGAATGGATAGTTTCTCAGTCCGGATTTTGCGGGTTCGATCCCCGTTGCGAGTAATATTTCTATGATGAGCATAAATGATGGTTAAAGTAGTGAAGTATCGTTAATTTAGTATCCCATAATTCAAGCCATTAAGTTGTATATAGTTTGGGGCTAACTTGATCTGTGTGATAAATGTCCTTATATATTAATTTATTTCAATGATATAGAGTTGTTTTAGTGTTTTAGAGGCCATGTAGTGCCGGCTTAGAATGTCACTACCCCTTTCTACTACACACGGGTGTCGTAAGAGGCGACCAAGGGTATGAGGCTTGTTTAAGGGGTTTTTGGGCGATGCGGTTGGAGACCCATCACCAACAATACTTTGTTTCTACCATCTTGTCCCTGTCAACTTCCAAATATGACTGAGGAGTTTCTAGCTCTGAAGCCCTGTAAGTATAAGTATGTATGTATGTTTTTTAGTCTTAAGCGGTGTTGTATTGACTTAAAATAGCAGCTAGCCATTACTTCACGTAACAGCTGACTAAGGGTTTTGTGGCTTCTTAAGTGATTGTTAGGCGATGTGGCTGGAGACCCAAGACAGCAATATTTTGAAAAAGGTTTATTGATATAAATAAGTATAATCTAAGAAAATTCCATCAAATTTCCGCCCTATCACTCTGCTCTCATCCTTATCGAAACTTCTAGAGAAAATAGTAAACAAGCAGTTGATAAATTTTCTGGAGAATAATAATTTACTTTTTTCTGGACAGTACGGTTTTCGGCGGGGGAGGTCGACTGAGGATGCTGTCTGCGAGCTGGTGGACCATATTTCATTCATGTTAGATCAAGGAAAGGCTTGTGCTGGTGTCTTCATTGACAAATCAAAAGCATTTGACACTGTTTCTAAATCCATTACCTTAAGTAAACTCGAGTTGTCAGGTGTCCGAGGCTTAGCACTCAATTGGTTTGAAAGCTATCTGTCAAATAGAAATCAGCTATTAAAGGTTGACCAGGTGATAAGCGACTCTTGCCGTGTTGATTTCGGAGTGCCTCAGGGTAGCATCTTGGGTCCTACCCTCTTCCTACTCTACATGAACGACATATCGACTCTCCCACTTAAAGACGCTCGCATATTCTGTTATGCAGATGACACTGCAATTATCTTCAGTGGATCATCGTGGAATGATGTGTTGCAGAATGTGGAGGAGGGTATGGCTGGCTTTCTCGTAATTTGTTAACTTTAAACAGCGAAAAAACGAATCTAATGTGTTTTCACAAAACGAGGGCATCAGCTGCGCCTCGAACCACACTCAAGATACACACATGCTTCCCTGCAAACCTTGTCCCTTGCCAGTGTCCTACTCTTGCTTGCGTAACTGTCACAAAATACCTGGGAGTTACAATTGACCACAACTTGAACTTTAAGAGTCATATTCATACACTCTCAGGCAGAATAAGAAAGGTTATCAATATCATGAAATTTCTCCGCAACTCGGCCGACATTGATTTACTTAAACAAATCTATACGGCCATTTGTGAATCACTGATCACTTACTGTCTTCCAGTTTGGGGTGGTGCCCCTATTACTACTATGTTGGAATTTGAAAGAGCTCAACGTTCAGTTTTAAAGGTTATGTCCAAAAAGAACTTTAGATACTCATCCACAAAGCTATACGATGAATGTGGGGTGCTCAGTGTGCGAGGGTTGTTTGTCATGAGGTCTATTCTTCGAGAGCATAAAAAGTGTTTAACACCCTCTACTGAACGCTCTCTTTTACAGAGAACTCCTAGACTGCCGATAACATTATGTAGGACAACTTTCGCGCAACGGTTCCCATCATTTATGCACCCCCATTTGTACAATGAAATATTAAAAATTAATGATATACGAGACTGTACAAAGAGGGAGGTAAAAAGAAAGGTAAAAAATTGGCTCTTGACTATGAATTATTCAAAAATTGAAAATTTGATTCGAATTGTATCTTGAAAATGTTGAGACACTTAAACTTAATAAATCACTTATTTACACCCACATTCGCACGCATACACGCACACACACACACATACCCACACACACATACACCCGCTCTCACAGTCATACACAGACTCACACACACACCTACTCACACAGTTATATTTCAGAATATAAAGGAAAAACAGGAATCTTCTTAATATTACAATTGTACTTTTCAGAGTGTGGTAGACATTTTGAATAAATAATTAATAAATTGAAGTTCTTATTGATATAATTGTTCATTATAATAATTTACAATTACTACATTATTATTAATTATTATTTATTTGCATAATGTTATGATTTTGTTTGTATTTAGTGTTAAGTTAAATGGATTAAGTGTATATTTTAATAAGTATTAGATTCTATAAATTTTCAATTATATTTTATCAATGTATTATAATTTAATTCACTTTGTAAAATTGGAATTGTTATTTGTATTTGGTACCCACGATACAGGCTTGCCTAGTGTGGGGCCGCTGGTATTATGTATTTGTAAAATTTCAATTGGTAATAAACGATTATTATTATTATTATTATTTGATTGAAGCTTACATCCGGATAATGAATTAATCCTGTGAAAAATTCTCATATTATTTTTCAAGGACGGAACCAGATTTGGGAGGGGTAACATTGGGTGAATTCTTTAATTAAGGGGCACACAGGACGGTGGTGGTACAGTGTTACTTTCTTCTCTTTTATATAACCTGTAATGATGTAGTAGTACATAATACAGAAGTACATAATAATGTAGTATATAATACATCAAAAAAGCACCTGGAAAGGGCACGTGCGCTAAGAAAAATACGAGGCCACTTATCCAGACTTCTACACAAGTCCTTGCAACCTGTATTACTGTAAAGATTGAACAGGTGTACTTTAAACTTCCTGCATCCACTAACCCATTACATTAATTCTTCATAGCATTCTATTGTTTCCAGTCATTATGTCGTGAGTCGTGGGTTTGTTTGCGTAATGCTTTCTTAGAGATGGATTGCTCTAATGATGATGGGGCGCTCAAATTGGACTGTTTTATTAACTCGATGTCAATTCATCAACCGTGAACCGTTATCATCATTATTTTGAAACAAATGGACTATTAGGGGGTTTTTTTATTACTTTAAGTGGTAATTAGAATTCTAGCTAATAGGTATGCTAGTTAAAATCAAACTGAGCATGTTTCTTTCTCTCTTTATTATGGGATACTAAGTTATATCTTGCTGTTATTATTTCGTCATCTATGCCTACAATTACGCCAATAAACCCAAAAAACCGTTCCTCAGCTACTTTTGGAAAATAAAGGAATAAAAGATGGTCAAATATGGCTATTTAGTGACAGATTTCCATCCACATTTCCACAGTTACTTCGAAAGCGTTGTGATCTTACACACTTAATGAGACACAAAAGGAAAGATGGACTACTTCTTACTACAATGACAGAGTGTATCCAAATAATTTGACTTGTACTTTATGCAAAGTTAATAGTTCCATCTCATAAGATGGGTCATCCCCATCTTATGTGATAGCTAGGAGTTCTCAACACACTTGCATTCTATCAGCAAGATAAACGAGTGGCTCTAGGTAGGTAGAGGACGCTGATACCAGTAAGGTGTTAAGAAGCAAGGCAAGTCGAATTTCACAACAGTGGTTACTTGGCAGTGCATTGCCGTGTAGAGCCGGCTTAGAATGTCGCTACCCCTTTCTACCCACGGGTGTTGTAAAAGGAGACTAAGGGTATTGGGACTTTTTATTGGATTTTTGGGCGATGCGGTTGGAGTCCCATCACCAAAAACCTTTATTTTACCGCCTTTTCCCCACTCAACTTCCAAAAGTGGCTGAGGAATTTATAATTCCTTGGCTCTGGCTACCCCTCCTAGGGAATTATAGCCGTGAGTATATGTATGTATGTATGTGGTTACTTGGCACCACAACAGCTTAGTTGGTAGAGCGACCGGGGCGTAGACAGGGATGTCGCGGGTTCAAGTCCTGGTGGTGTCGAATGTTTTTTTTCCTTGATTGATTAGTACAATAATCCCCACATGAGGTTTCATCTACAACAAACTCTAATTATGAGATCCCTATATGGTTTGTGATCACATCCTTCCAACCTTTAGTTGATGACCAATATGCCTTATCGCAATAATTACTAACAAGTTATTGCAGGTCAAACAACTTATTCAATGATTTATTACTAATACTAACTATCATCTTAAATGCTAATTGTGTATTAAAACAAGAATTGTTCGTTAGTAATTTAAAATAACGTTTATATAATAAGAATAGTGCTGTGTAGTGTCGGCTTAGAATAGCACTACCCTATTTCTTCCGGTGGGTGTACGTAAAAGGCGACTAACGGTATTGGGGCTTTTAAGGGATTTTGGGCGATGCGATTGGAGACCCATCACCAAAAACCTTTATTTAAACATCTTTTCCCCACATAACTTTCCAAAAGTGGTTGAGGAATTTCTAATTCCTTAGCTCTGGCTACCCCGTTAAGGGATTTATAGCCGTGAGTATATGTATGTATGTATGTATAATAAGAATCAACTATAAATCGTAATTCAACCTTGTTTGTTTGCAAACCCGACGACTAAACCATCTAGTATTAACACAATAACTCTGTAAGGAATGCATTCGTATAATCACACATAAAAGCACTCACTTTCATGAAACTTACAGAAGGGAAGCAAAAATATTAACTACATATATACTCACGGCTATAAATCCTTAAATGGGGTAACCCTCTGGTTGCTCTGCATCAGAATCAGAAAATTCTTCTGCCACTTTTGAAAGTTAAGTGGGGAAAGATTGTAAGATAAAGGTTTTTGGTTTCCAACCGCGTCGTCCTAAAAATCGCTTAATAAGCCCTAATGCTCTTAGTCGCCTCTTACGATCACGGAAGAAATGGGGTAGTGCTATTCTAAGCTGACACTACACGCATAAATTATTTGTTTATTGGATTGCTCAACTTATGTAACGCTACTGGGATGGCCCGATGCGTTTTCACAAGATAGTATTTGGGTTTGCAAGTTCTAGAATGTTGGACACGTACCTGAAGATTTAGTAAGGTTTTGTTGGTACAAGATAGCTGATAGTCCAATGGGTAGTTCATATTCCGCGACGGGCCTACACCAATTTGTGTTTTCTAAAGTTAAGTTTAGTTTATTTATCAGTTGTTTACGGTGAGGGAAAACATCGTGAGGAAACCCACATGGCTAAGTTGTACTTAGTCATGTGACAGTGTAGTCGTACAGAACAGCGATAGGCCTGCCTTCTATCACGTCAGAACACAGTCCAACCAAAACGTGGGTACTCTGAACACCAGGTGACTATGTCTCGTGATGATCAGAAGTATTAGTACCTCTGCAAACCTCTTCGGGGATATACGGCGTGTACGTTTGAGGATTGAGTCAGGCTGCTGATAATGGTTGTGGGTTGTTAAGATCAAGCATTTTAGCAATCTATTCTAGCAATATTCTATTCTGTGTAGTGCCGGCTTAGAATAGCACTACCCCATTTCTTCCGGCGGGTGTACGTAAGAGGCGACTAACGGTATTGGGGGCTTTTAAGGGATTTTTGGGCGATGCGGTTGGAGACCCATCACCAACAACCTTTATTTTACCGTCTTTTCCCCACACAAGTTTCCAAAAGTGGCTGAGAAATTTCTTATTCCTTGGCTCTGGCTACCCCTTCTAGGGATTTATAGCCGTGAGTATATGTATGTATGTATGTATGTATTCTAGCAACTAAACGGAAACAGGCTACACGATGTACGAGTAGGACAGTGTAACCATCATAAACACATATAAGACCGTGGAATAAACTCTATTCATTTTCAATTCACTTAATAACCAGTTTTGTATGATAAGATAAATACTAAGTGAGATCATTGTTTACGTTGCATTAAACTGATATCTGACTGATATATTATATGATCGCTGCTGTGGTGCAATATGCAATGATTAAGTAAGTGGTTTTTGTATCCGTGAGGGGGCAGATGATGTTCGATTCTTGGTGAGGTTCTACGAGTAAGTATGACGAATGATATATATTCATCAACATACATACATCATATAATCACGGCCATAAATCCCAAAACGGGGTAGCCAGAGCTAGGTAGTTAGAAACTCCTCAAGCCACTTTTAGAAGTTGTTAAGGGACAAGATGGTAGATATAAAATTTCGTTGGTGATAGGTTTCCAACACCAACGAAACTTTGGTGCTGGAGACCCAGACCCACTGACCTCCATTATAGTATAATGGAGGTCAGTGCCCAGACCCCATACCCATACCGTTAGTCGCCTCTTACGACACCCGTAGGTAGAAAGGGGTAGTGACATTCTAAGTCGGCACTACACGGCTGAATTAGATTTAATATAGTAGCTGTTTTGTATAATACAATATAAGATGTATAGTAGTACCATTTTAAGCTAGCATAACTGGACATATTTCATAAAAGGTTATTTTTGAGTGGTTTTTGTAAACGGGGGACATCTATTAAAAAACTAGGCAGCATTTTGAGTCGAAGCATGAAAAATAAAACTCTTTTAAACTTCTTCAAGTAGCCGTGCAGTGTCGGTTTAGGATAGTACTAAACCATTTATACCACGGCTTTTATCGTAAGAGATGACTTACGGTTTTGGGGCTTTTGGTAATATCTTTGGGCGATGTCGCGGTAGACCCATGCCTCACAGCCCATACACGTCCCCACTAAGGGGCTCGAACGTACCCTATATAGGGTGAATTAACCTTAGTCCATCACGCTGGCTAATTGCGGGTTGGCAGACTAACGACTACTACCGTAATAGTAGCCGGGACCGACAGCTTAACGTGCCGTCCGAAGCACGGAATCATCATAATTTTCGTATAATCAGGTGATTCAAGCCTGCAATATCCTTCCAGACTGGGTTAAATCTTACAAATTAAATTTGTGAGTTCACCCCCCCCGGGGGTCGAACCCGAGACCTCCGTACTTAAAGCCAAGCGCTTAAACGCGCGACCACGACGATAGTCACCGGGGTAGACCCATCATCAACCATTATTTTACCATCTTTTCCCTAATCAACTTCCAAAAGTGGTTGAGGAATTACCGATTTTGAAACTCTTGCTACCCGTTTTTTCGTATTTACGTATGTATGTTTAGTTGTAATTTTTGATAAGATTATTAATCGGAACACAAAATAAGGGCTTTATTCTTGATGTTGCATAAAACCCTTCTCCACATTTTAATCCTTGCTCGAAATATTATGATCGGAGGAGGTAAAGAAAGTAACGACAAGCGTGGGCGGATTTTTATTGTCTGTCAAGTAACTACGGCTGGCCTTGTCTCGGTAAGATTATGTACCACAAAAGGATGGTCAACTTTCGCGATTGCGATATTCTGAGTCCGAATTGTTTGAGTATACATTTGAAAACTCCAATTTAAGTTAAAAAAAGCTCAAGTGACCCTATGAAGTAGACTGAGGCGCTTGTATGATACGCTGGCCTAGTGCATGTTGAATTCATCATCAGATTTTGACTATATTTAATGTAGCCGCGACTGACGGCTTCATTGGCGGCTTGAATGGCTTCAATTCCTTACAGACCACATATAGCCCCATCGAGGAGTCGAGCCTACTCTGTATAGGGAAATTTGCCCATGGTTCATCACATTGGCCTAGTGCGGGATGGCAGTCTAACTATTGCTACCGTGATGCAGTGAGGAGAGGACCGACGGCTTTATATACCTACCGAAGCACGAAATAATCTTAAGTTTCGGATAATCCGGTGATTTAAGTTTGCAATATCCCTCAAAACTGGGTTAAATCTATGAGCTTTTTACCCGGATATTGAATCTGAGACCTCCAGATTTGAAGCCTATGGGTTCCTAGCTTGATTGCTAATTTGAACGTTGCCGGCCATCCTCTTGTGCTTTGTATTTACATTTCTTCTTGACCTGCGTTTTCACACTGTTTATTATTTTGAAATTATGTCCTCCACACACGGCACTTTATTTCCACACATATAATCTTTAGGTACATTTTTTTCTTCCATGACAAAAAGTTGAAACCGTAGATCTTTTATTAGTTCAGATTAATACTATCTGTTATTACTTCAGCCATCAATAAGCTGTGTCAGTTTAGAATAGTACTGTTGAATTTTTCTCGTGGCACGTGGCTTTAGGTGAGACTACTCTTTTTTTACAATATATTTCTCATTCTAAAACATACCCTATCCTTTTCTTCCCTATCCTATCTGTGCTTTTTGTAAAGTAAAGTAACATAGGCAGGTTGAAAATATTATCTGCGGTTAAACAAACAAAGACGCTTTCACAAGTTAACATCAAAATCTCATTTAAATGACGAATAAGATAAGTAAAGAACATAAAGTCAGCAATCGTAATTCAAACACGCACTATATTGATAAGATAGCGAGATGCGTACAAAGATTACGTTTAAATTATTACCTCATATGCATTTGTTAACTAATACATACATACATAAATATACTCACGGCCGTAAATCACAAAAAGGTGTAGCAAGAGCTTTATAGCCACAAACTCCTCAAATTAATACATGGCTTATGCTTATTACTATACTCACATTTGATGAAAGTATGTTTGCTGTGTAGTGGTTAAAATAGCATTAACCCTAATGTTTTTACTTTGATGTGCAATAAAGAGTTTTCTATTCTATCTATCCTATTTCTTTCCGCAGGTATCAAAAGGCGACTATACCGCCTACAAAAAACTGCGATCTTACGACAGCTGGGGTGTCAGGGTCAAATCAAATCAAATAGTGCTAATAGTACGAGTATGGAAGTAAAACATTTCAGGACTTCTGACAGTATCACCTCGTGATGGCGTGAGTACTCGTATACTGTCTAGTTTGTCAAGGCTGCTGAAACACTAACTAAATTGTTAAGCGCATACAGATTTCTTTGCAGCCATGATAGTCAGAACGACCACCCGTCAATACAAACAGGCGTGAGTTTAAATCCCGGGTCAGGCCTGTACCAATTTGTCTTTTCTTTAGTCATATGTGTGGTTAATTTATGATGGTTGTTAACGGTGTGGGGAAACATCGTAAGTAAACCCACATGGCCAAGTTGTCTTTAGTCATGAGACAGTGTATTCGTACCCAACGGCGTAGGCCTGCCCCCTATCACTACCCTACACTGACCAAGCAAAATGTGGGTACCTGATTTGCACACTAGACGGCGCTGTCATGTGGTGTTCAGAAATAATGGTACCTCTGCCAACCCCTTCGGGGATAAACGGCGTGAACGTTTATTTTATATGTTATGTTATTGCTGTGTAGTGTCGGCTTAGAATAACACTACCCCTTTCTACCCGTGGGTAATCGTTAGAGGCGACTAAGGGGCTTAATAGGGGCTTTTAAGTGGTTTTTTGGCGATGCGGTTGGAGAGCCGTCACCAAAAACATTTATTATTACCATCTTTTCCCCAAAATAACTTCCAAAAGTGGCTGAGGAATTTCTCATTCCAAAGCTCTGGCTACCTCGTTCAGGGATTTATAGCCGTGAGTGTATATGTATGTATGTTATGTTATTATGTATCATATTATTGGAGTACATTAGAGCAAAATAATATGGTTCAAATTCATAATATAGGTATCCAACGTTAAAATATACACTTAATTTTACGATCAATTGTAATTTTTGCACGCCGCTTTCTTATCTGAAAGTTCGGCAGTCGCCTTCAGAAATCAAACAAAACAATTGTCCAAAATTTTATAACTTTACCTACCTACCTATATCTACGGAGCTTTGTTTGGGGTCACCGGCCGCAAGGACGTTGGTGCGCGGGCGGCGTATACTTGCTTGGCATCTTTTCGACCAATGGGAGATCCGCTTTTTTAGTGTGCAGTCGAACTGTCACTTGTAGGAATACCAGGACTAAATTAATAATTTGGCGAGTTTTGCTATTCTGTAAGTATAGACTATTAAACCTAACTCTCCAACTTTATGAAATTAAGACTAGAAAGATAGAGAATTCTTATTTTGTATATTTGTTTTCTTAAAACATATTATAAGAGTCCTAGATATTAATTCCCGGTTAAAATAATACTGTTATTGTGTACTTGTCTTGAATTTCATAATAAATTAAATTGTTGCTTAGTCTTTAAAAATGACTGGTCTTATCTTTATTGCTCTAAGCCAAAATCAGTATTTTTGTTCTCAGGCGTTAATGTTAAGACTAGCCGAATAAGTAGAAATCTTACTGTACAAAGCTCGGCTGTTGCAACAGCTTTAAGAACTTAAAAAAACTTAGCGAGTATTTTTTTTTCTAAAATATAGCAATATTTATGCTTTTTATTCATTCCTTCAGCCAATACTCATCAAGAAATTTTATAAACATACCTTCTTTATTTAAGTAGCTCTTATATTTGTAAACTATACTCTCTATTATTGTTCCCTGCAAGACGCCGAACTCAAACTTTCAACTCAAGTTTTCAACTATATTATAAACCGTTGTTCTTTCGTTTCGTATCGAAACAAATTAAACTGACGAAAACTTTTATAACTTGCATATGGCAAGTAAAAACTAAACATCGTCATTATTCTATACGTAAAGCCAATCACACAAAAGTCCGCGTGGGCAGCGATGAAAGATATACAATGCACATAGGAGTGAGAGAGCTACGAAATCGAACGATTTTCGGTCGCCTCACTCACTCATTCACGCACACAGTTGCTTGGAGTTTGCCGGGTCTTAAGTTTTTTGTTTTGTTTTTTCATACAATTTAGTTTGTTCAACAGTTAAAAATCCCCGCGTCTTTGGTTTAAGTGCTTTGTTATTACTTAAAACTTGATTGAAGTTTGTGTACTAAATACGTATAGTGAAGCAAATTCGTGTTAAAGTACAAATATTGTTTTGGAAAGTGAAATGCTGTCAGAAGCACAGATGTTTAGAATACAAGACAACAATCTCAGTTGATAACAAAACAGTGTTCTGGACAAGTTATACCTGTTGGTGTTTCAGCAAAAAGTGAATTGATGAATTAAACAATGGACTAAACTTGATATTCTGTACAAGAATGGGTCCAGATCGGTTCGTCGAAACAAGATTTTTATTACGTTCTCATCCAGTACTTTTATGGTAAGATTGCATTTTCATGTTTTATGTTGTAACTGGATAAAATTTTGGCAGGGCAGGTTCCGTGTTCGGCGATCCTTTCGCTTTTGTCCAATTAAGCTACCTTTACGCTTACATCTGATCATATTTACGGTCCATTTGATAATCCCTAAAACTTGTTTTCCTCTCGTACTGTGGTTCTTAACCTTGAAGTTTTTTATTTATTGTTTAGTGTTATACATTATTCATAAGCTCTCCTGGCTTCTATTGTGTCCTTGATGGAAGTTTGTTTGAAATTGTTACCTTCGAAAGTTTCTGATGAGTGAACACTGTTTTAAATTAGGCTATAAGTGCAGTAGTTAATTATTTTTTCGTCTACATAATAAATTACTCTTACAAGGTCACTAGAACTGTTACCATTCTAAGAAATAATTACTTTGGTTCCTGGGGTATGTTCGAACATATAAAAGAAATAAAATAAATAGCCATGTCTATAATATTTTATTTAATCTTATAGAAATGTTTTTCTCATTCTAATATAAAAATCGTTTGTTTTTATATGTTATGCTCTGAGTTCCAACAATTTTAAAATAGTTATTATTATATTAACCTGATAATTTTTCATATGTCACTCATGCGGTGCACATCGAAAACAATCATTTTGTTGAATAAGTTGCAAAGAATTCCCAGAGTGCTAAAATTAAATATTTATAAGTTGAATACTTATAATTTCACCTCATTGCTGTAGTGAAGTGAGCAATTGTGTTTAAATTAACGTGAATAATCTTCTATAAGCCAAACAGAATACTTAATACATAAACATTAAATGGTGATTATTAAAAATCTAAATATCTTCATATGTATCTCTGAGACTTACGCCTGATTTCTGAATTGAGTATTCAAGCTGAGAACAAGTTAAGTATCGTTTTGTCTCATTCAGTTGCTAAGATTTCAATGCGACAGAATGATACTTAAGTTGTTATCAGCTGCAATACTCAATTCAGAAATCGGACGATAATCATTTAATGTGTGACTGACTGACTGACTGGCTTATTGGCTTTACTAATATTTCCTAGCTTCCCACTGGGAGTAAGGGTTTTGATTATATTCCGTATGATGTATGGCTTGCAGCCTTCTTGAATTTACTTTATGTTTCACCATTGGAACAATATTTCAAGCTCAAAACTCTAGTTTTATAATATTAGTGTAGATGTCAAAATATATTTGCTTCAAATGTAACTATTTAACAGTTTAGGCTTCTACACTTGAAATCCTAGATCTTATTATCAAAAACAATATAAACTACTATTTGCCTTGACAGTGTGGCAGCCTGCTAGAGGGCTTGTTGTACAAATATGGGTTTAGCTTGTTTAATTGTAACAATTTGTTAATAAAAATTGAGTTGTGGCAAACAAGTTATGGCAATGCTTGCATGGTCATGATCAGCCAGTATCAGAAAGGATAATATACTTATATAGAGATATCTGGAAAAAAAATGCTCTCATGTTATAGATAATACAGATACTCACCGCTATAAATCCCAAAAATCTATATACTTCATCAGCCACTATTGGAAGTTGAGTGGAGAACAGATTGTAAATAAAGGTTGTTGTATTGGGTCTCTAACTCAACACCCAAATATAGCATTAATGCCCCAATACCCTTAGTTGCCTCTTACAACACTCACAGGAAGAAATGATTAGTGCTATTCTAAGTTAATACTACACAGCATATCAGCTTAGCTCATTCTGTATCTGGCTTTTTAATATAAACTTAAAAAAAACTTGCAAATTGGGTAAAGAGGGTCCTGTTTGGGTACTTAATCCAAAAATGAAAGAAGTTTTTAAAAAGTTTTAGTATTTATGCTAGAAAAGTAGAAAAAAAAAATTGCAAAAAGAACCATTAAACTATGATTATATAATAAAATGGATTAAAGAACTCTTTATTTCACATCAAAAAGTATATATTTCCATTAGATACAGATTTGCAAAGAAAAGTACAACTAGGGCGAAAGTAACATGTACCTCTAATAGCGATCTCTTCCAGACAACCTTGAGAAAGTAAGATCAATAATAGTCATATACTTACTTACTTACTTACTTATACTCACGCCCATTATTCCCATTGGGGTAGGCAGAGACTATCGATCGCCACTTAGTACGATCTTGACAAACCTCTCTTGCTTCCCTTACATTCATTATTCTTCTCATACATGCTCTTTTATTCTTCTCACTTCAGACCCCCGCCTTTATAAGAACGTTTTCTATCTGGTCAAGAAACGTTTTACGAGGCCGTCCTCTACTAACATTCCCATCCACATTGGCTCTATATATCTCTTTCGCTACTTTATTTTCATCCATCCTCTCTATGTGCCCAAACCACCTCAACATTCCTTTTTTTATCTTGTATACTACATTATTATAAATGACAATAAAAAAAAAGAACGTAAAAAAAGCTCAAGTTTCGCTAGGATCATAGCATTGGCGATCGACAGTCTGCCTACCCCAATATTAACTAATGGCGTAAGTAAATGAATTTACGTGACGGTATTCTAATATTACGTGCACAAACCACTAACCGAAGTTCGCACACTTATGCAACGCTAATAGATAGACAAAATTACACTTGCCAAATGTAATTGTTCAACTTTCACCACACCAGGCAGGCAGAGTGACAGCGTTGGTGAATGTTTGTCAGTTTAATGGCCACTGGCGCCTTGTAGATGAGGCTTTATTGACGTTTAGTACTCTTCGGTCTAGCCAATTTGCTTAGTTAGGCATTTGGACCTAGGAGGATGTATTTGAATATGATTGAGGGAAATTCAATTTCGTTTTACAGAATGCGACCTCGCCTTATGTTTTAACTGACTTCTTTACTAATGAAAAAAAAAAGGCGGAATTCATGATATCGAGAAACCCATTTTGATAAATGAAATGCGCAATCAAACCAGGATCATGGCATCTTGTTTGAAGGTTTTATTTTCAGTTTTGTATAAGTCCATAGTTGCTGCATTGCACCTGATTTGAAGTAGACCTCTATGTTGATTTAACTGTTTCTAACGGTAAAGTCGGGATAATAATTAAGTATTGAGAGATATGAGTGTTTTTAATAAATCAGCATCCGACCTTGACGTGTGACTTAAAGACTGCTCACCGATACGCTTTAGTGTAGAGTTAATGGCTTATCATCTAGTAATTACCATATTACGATGATCCCTACAACAGTCTACACACATAAGCACCCAGAGTTCATTATATACTGGTTACATCGTGTGTACATTAGACGTACAAGGCAATAATCAAACGTCATGACTCTTTTAATTACTTTTCATTATCGATTTCGCAGAAAATCGTTATATTGGCCTAGTTTTGGCTTTATTAGAATTATGATACGCTGATGTTTAAGATTGCCTTTGAACGATTAGAAGCCTTTAATTAAAAATACTAGTAATATATTCAGTGCATTCTCTCACATACACGCGTACCTATATTCCTAGGAACAATATAGGAAGTCACTGCTCACATATATTAAACGTAGCCTTCCATATTAAGCTTCCCCTACAAATAGCTTTTTCATAAACAACTATTGATTTTCGGATATTTTAATCGCGTTTGCAATCGCGTAATTTGCTATATACAAAAAGAGCTAATGTTATCTGGAGTCATAGTACATAGCAAATATTAAACGCAAATGTAACTTAAAATTTTGTGAAGATAGTTAGTATTAATAATTTTATAGTACTGTATAATGACAAATAAAACCTCAGTCTTCCCGTGACCATGATAACTGAAAAGTTTTCGAAACGTCGGGCTTTAAAAATAATGTAATAACACGCGATTAAAATATCCGAAAATCAATAGTTGTTTCAATTATAATGTGCAATCGTAAAAATCTTAGAAAAACTAGCTTTTTCATTTTACCTAAATACTTACATTATACTAACTTCGCTCATTCCCATTGGGGCAAGCAGAGACTATCGATCGCCACTTCGTACGATCCTCGCAAACCTCCCGGACTTTACTTTCCTCACTATGCACCCAAACCATTTAAACATTCCTTTTTCTATATTTTTAACAATATCATCCTTCTGTCATGGTTCAAAAACAAAATATTGATAAATCACGCTGTTATTCATCACTGGGCTTACTACTTTATCTTCTAATGGTAAAAGACGGTGCAACCGTGATAGCCCAGTGGGTAGAACACTCGGTTGTCGTGCAAACGACTAGTGTTCAAATCCTGGGTCGGGCCTACACCAATTTGTCTTTTCTAAAGACATATGTGTGGTTAATTTATCATGGTTGTTAACGGTGAGGGAAAACATCGTGAGGAAACCCACATGGCTGAGTTGTACTTAGTCATGTGACAGTGTATTCGTAAAAAACGGCGATAGGCCTGCCCCCTATCACGTGAGTACACTCTCCATGCAAAACGTGGGTACTCTGAACACCAGGTGACAAAGTCACGTGATGTTCAGAAGTATTAGTACCTCTGCCAACCCCTTCGGGGATAAACGGCGTGAACGTTTATCGCACTCTCAGAAAGAAAGAGGCTCAAGTCAAAAATAGCGATTTTGAGTTACAATCATAGAGAGACATAAAAAAGTATGTTCTATCCGATGAATAGTAAAACAAAGGAACTTATTGTTAAAAAAACAGGATAGCGAATTTTCTGTCCCTATAACAATAAGTGCCTTTGTTTTAGAACATACTTTTTTATGCCTCTCTATGGTTGCTACGCAATATCACTATTTTTGACTTGAGCCTCTTTCGTTCTGAGAGTGCGTTATGTTTATGTTATGGTAAAAGATGTAGACGAACATATGATTCCAAACATCTGAATACCTCTTCTAGTTAGTCGTGAGAAGTTATATAAGTTCACTTATAACCATTATGAATAAAGATAAGTATGTAAATATCGTAGATGAATAATAAACATCTTCTACATATGTTTGTTATTTTAGTTATGCAATATAACATTGCGTTAATCCTCTGATTGGTATTCGCGGCTACAATAACATACATAAAAATTCATACATACATACTCACGCCCAAAAATCCCAATAAGGGGTAGCAAGAGCTTCACGGCTAGAAATACCTCAGCCACATTTGGAAATTGATAGGGGACGAGATGGTAGAAATAAAGTATAGTTGGTGATGGGTCTCCAGCCGCATCGCCAAAAAACCACTTAAAAAAGCCCCATATCCCAAAGGGGTAGTGACATTCGAAGCCGGCACTACGCGGAACTCGTTAATACTTTTACATTTATGATATTAGAGTTATCGGAAATCAAAATAAGTACTCGATAATTAATATTAAGTACTACATAGACACATAGAATCCCTTTTTTCAAAAGCCCGAACCAATAAAAATAACGTCCGTTCATGAACACTTTAATAACATTCATGTATATTGTACAGTACGAGGGCTGCTATTTATGTATCCGGAACTGGCCACTTACAGAACAATAATTTAAAAAGTAATTACATCATTTAAAAATAGAACTCTTTAGCTTTAGAATACATTTATTTTTATGTGACTGTCAATTGTTTTCACATCGTAGCGTCATTTTGAAAATTGCGTGTCTTCACCACCATGGATTTAACTCGTGAACATTTTCGTGCCATGATTTTTTACGATTTTCGGCGTGGTCTAACTCAAAAACAGTGCATCGATCAGCTTACTTCGACTTTTGGGGATGAAGCACCCTCAAAGACCACTGTGTATCACTGGTTTAGCGAGTTTAATCGTGGACGATCTAAGCTTACTGATGAAATTAAAGAAGGTCGCCCTAAAACGGTCGTTGTACCTCAAAACATCGATGCTGTCCGGGAACTAATAACTCAAGATCGTCATGTTACATATCGTGAGATAGAGGCATCTCTGGGCATTAGTATGACGAGCATACATAAGATACTTCATGAACATTTAGCTGTAAAAAAAATTTGCTCCCGTTGGATTCCGCACAACTTGAGTATTGATCAAAAACAGGCTCGTGTCGATTGGTGCAAAGAAATGTTAAAAAAATACAACCGTGGTGCGTCAAAAGCTGTTTATAATATCTACACAGGTGACGAATCTTGGATCTACGCTTACGACCCCGAAACTAAGCAGCAGTCCACGGTGTGGGTGTTCCAAGATGAGCCGAACCCAACAAAAGTTATTCGTGCAAAAAGCACATTGAAGCAAATGGTCGCTTGTTTTTTTGGTATAAATGGCCATGTAGCTACAGTGCCTTTAGAGAATCGTAAAACTGTTAATTCGGAGTGGTATACGACCATTTGTTTGCCGGAAGTCTTTGAACAAATAAGAAAGACTAACCGACAACGTAGAATCATTCTGCATCACGACAATGCTAGCTGTCACAGGTCGGCCGTCACAACTCAGTTTTTAGAAGCTCAAAAGATCGAATTGACAGGTCATCCGCCGTACAGCCCTGATTTGGCACCCAATGATTTTTATTTATTTCCAAATGTGAAGAAAAAATTACGTGGTCAACGTTTTTCGAGCCGCGAAGAGGCAGTCGATGCGTTCAAAATGCACGTTTTGGAGATACCTCAGTCTGAGTGGAAAAAGTGCTATGAAAATTGGTTTCAACGCATGCAAAAGTGTATAGATCTGAGCGGCGAATATTTTGAGAAGCAATAAAACCATATTAATTGATATATGTTTGTTTCTTTTTTTTATTCCGGATACATAAATAGCAGCCCTCGTATTAGCTAATATGCCTATGAGTGTTGATGATAATCATAGTTCTGACCCGAATTTTTTTTAATTAAGTACTACATAAATACACAGAACCTTTTTTTGAAAGCCCGTACTAATGTACATAAAGCATTTCTTTAACCATTGTTAGAAAGTCTTGAAATCGAAGTCTCAATTTCGAAGCTCAGTAGCATTAAAAACCACATCGTCTTACTCTATTGTATTGTGTTCCATACGCCAATCTTAAACCATCCAGTACAAGCAGACCTACAAGTTAGTTCACCACCTTCCAACCAAAAGCTCTATATAATTGGCGATACTTGGCTTCATATGAGAAACTTACATGCAAAACCGCACGTACGCTCTTTTCTAATTGCCGATAACTCAGCGACTGCCATAATCAGTTATTGTTCTTGATAAACTGTTGGGTGTGGACGCATATTATACGGTACGGGTAGATTGTATTATGGAACATGCTCGGAATAACGAAGTTAGACCCTTAAAAAGTAAAATGACGATTCGTGGTAAAGGATACTAACTTGAAGATGTAATTAATAATATACATAGAAATAAACACATACATAATATACTCGCCGCTATAAATCCTAAAAAAGGGTTGGCCAGAGGTTCTAAATTGGAAATTACTCAGCCACTTTTGAAATTTTGATTTGGATAGGATAGTTCGCTGTTTGCTCTATTTTTAGAAAATATTTTATTTGGTGGTTTGGGCACATAGAGAGGATGGATGATAGAAAATTGGTAAAAGGGATCTATAGAGCTAGTGTGGATGGTAATGTTAGTAGAGGACGACCACGGAGAACACACTTGGACCAAATTGAGAGTGTGCTCAAAAAGGCTGGCGTCCGAAGTATGAAGAATAAAAGAGCATGTATGAAAAGATTGATGGATGTAAACGAAGCTAGAGAGGTTTGTCAGGATTGTACGAAGTGGCGATCGATAGTCTCTGCCTACCCCAATGGGAATTAATGGCGTGAGTGTATGTATGTATGTATGTATTTTATTTATGTACTCGTCAAATTTGTGAGTAAGAACTCTCTTAAGTACAACTTTTGGCTAAACGTAAGAGACTGTTGCATAATGTCGGCTTAGATTAGAACAAGTGTATTTGTCGCAGCCAACTGGATAAATCAGCCAGCTGACAAAGCAGCCAGCCGCTTAATTAAACGCCGGCTCCTAGTAAAGGGCTAAACTTCAGTCAGTCATTTAGTTGAACACAACGTCCGACCACTTGGCTGAACGTTATATCGCCGTCTGGTTATTTAGGGTGACTATGAGATTTGATGCAGCATGAAAATAAAACCAAGTAACTTTAAATAATAACTTGTAATAAATTAAAAATATTATACGAGTGCGCTACAGAACTATGGGTAGGTATTTACATAGGAATCTAAAAAATAAATTCGCATCAAATAAAAAAAAATCTTAGGTACTTCTTATGGCAGCAATACTTTAATTATATTTATTTAATACAATATTAACAATTAAATAGCACAACGCTTTGGCTCACTAGCTAAAGGTACTGGCAAACCACACAAGTTAAATTTGGCTCAATATTTTTTAAGTCCTCTATCACAATACATGTAACTTCAATATTATTATCATTTAAGCTTTTAGAACAACAAGCATGAGCGCTATTTTATCAACACGATAACGGTTAGAATGAGATGGCAGTATACGATACTAAGTAAGTGTGTAAGGGGTGGCTGCTTTATCTCACGCGATTACTAGTTTAAACACCGCTCGTACTAGCCGGGCAGTTCCATTCTGTATGACTTTCAAACCACATGGCTCTGATTCAGAATGTAGGCCAGGATTTGTTTCAGCTTGAATAACAACAGAAACATGTGTATTAATAGGCTTGGCCCTACGCATCAAAGGATTAAATGCTCTTTATTCCTAACCACCATATCATCATACTTGTGCGTGCAATAATATTACATTGCAGACTTTTTTGGTTATAATTCATGGTCACCCTATCGTTTTGTACATAATTTATAACCTCCAAAACTTTCCCAATGTCACCAAAACTGCTATTATCAGCTAGGGTTATGATGTATTTATTGAAATTTCCATGATTGAGCACTTTTCAAACAGTCATTCTATAAATTTTGAAAGAAAAATAATGTAAAGTGAAACTTGAAAAGTTAAATTACTAAACTCAAATCACACGCCTGAATTAACGTCAGCCCAAACCAACGGGCTAACTATTCAATCAGCCGGGTGATTGGACGTTCAATGACGACAATTCATTTTACAAGCGGACTAGCCTGTTAACTAGGAGCCGGCGTTTAATTAAGCGGCTAGGTGCTTAATGAGCTGGCTGATTTAACCAGTTGGCTGCGACATATTAATTCTCGCAGGTGTCATACGAGGCGACACGAAGACACTCATTTATTTATTTTCATTATAGTTTTCAATGCAACTGTTTTCATTCGGACTACTGACTTAATTTGATCAATATGTTTTCACTGTATTCAGTTTACACAGTACATTGTGAACGAATTGTTGTTCGTATGAAACAGAATTATACACATATATCATTTTCTATCGTACTTATTTGTTCATGAAGAATAGTTTTGTGCAGCGTTTATTCGCAGTCGTCCTGAATCTCGCTCTTGCTTATTACCATTTTTTTTAATTGTGATTGTAGTTAATATAGTATAGGGGCTTTTCAAGTGATTTTTGGGCGATCTTTTCCCCAATCAACTTCCAAAAGTGGCTGAGGAATTTCTTATTCCAAAGCTCTGGCTACCCCGTTAAGGGATTTATAGCCGTGAGTATATGTATGTATGTAGTTCCCAGTTTTATTTATATGTTGTTTCAAGAATCAAGCGGCATATAATTTTTTTTTAAAGAAAAGTGTTATTGTGAAATTACTGTAAGCCTTATCTAATTATAACGCAATGTAACACACATTAGGGCTACCACTAAAACAGTTACGTAAATCGTTTTAACCCGAATCACCTGTCTTCACTATATCACTTTGCTTATCGCCAGAATAGTCTACTACTCTATAACACCGTATTAGGAACCAGGTCAATTTGTTTGATAGGCTTATCACGTGATAACGGGTTTAATTTATTTACTTTTCTTCAGTTTGCTTACACATTCGACATGTGGTTTGTTTGATTTGGTTTTTATTGTTACGATAAAATTGTGATTAATGTTGTTACCGACTTTTTGAGATTATCGATTTGGTGCTATTTTGTTTTCAGAGAGTTTTTTTATAGTTATATTTTATTGATATATTTTATGCCGTGTAGTACCGGCTTAGAATGTCACTACCCCTTTCTACCCACGGAAGTCGTAAGAGGCGACTAAGGGTTTACAGAGGGGTTTTTGGGCGATGCGGTCCATCCCAACGATACTTTATTTCTACCATCTTGTCTCCTATCAACTTTGAAATGTGTCTGAGGAGTTTCTAGCTCTTAAGCTCTGGCTACCTTTTTTTGGGATTTATGGCCGTTCGTATATTTATGTATGCATATTGTATGGCCTGGTATGACATAAACAAATACTTATATTTTCGTCTTCGATTTGTAGTGCTAATATAAGATTATAAATATTACGCAGAAGTTTGAACGATGTTGTCTACAGTTGCACGATATTAATACCACGATAAGAGCATTTACACGATTTTGCGTGTTAATGTCTCTTGATGGGTGTCGTAAATTTTGCTACACATATTATCTCTAACCCTAATGTAGGCTGCGACTGTATATATATTTACAAAGCTATCACCCATTAAATCACATCATATGTTAATAAACTGGGTCGCAACTCGGCGTGTATGTAATGTTTTGTAGTAAAAGCATAGGGGCAAAGGGCTTGTTTGATACTAATTTGGCTACATCGTTTGGTTAAGCACATCACAAAATTCTACCCTTTCAACATATTATAAATGCTAAATGTAGCTCATAAAATGGTGTTTTTGCAAACGATTCAATTAAGCCATACAAAAATATGAAATCCAATCGCGCAAATACAAGTTAGAATTATCTCTTCGAATAAACCAACTCCACATTCCTGGTAATTTCCTATCATCTTTATCGATGTACAAATACAAATGTATTAAACCCAGACCGATACAGAAGTCAAGTGTGTTCGTAATTAAATAAAATGATATTCCAAATATAGGTCGTTGTACACTTGAGGCGCAGCTATGTAAAGATCTAAAATGACTTACCATGGTATTTCGAATTGGTTACGTTCTGCTGTTTTGATAATTGGATATATTTTGTTTGGTTAGTAAATATTTAACGCTATTATAGAAAAACGTATCGAACTGTTACTTCTAGTTGTGGTTATAACTAAGCTAACGCGTTTTCATAGTCAAGTGAACAACTTTAGGAGTTATATGATTATTTATTTTATACTGTGTCTTATTTTTCAGAGAACATGAAAAAGCCGGTAAATAAAAAATAATTTTATGTTTTGACCTTACACAAACTTTCAAATCTAAATATTTAAAGTATCAACCAATAACAGGGCAAGAAAGCTGAACTTAAAATAAAATAAAAAAATGCATTAATGCTCGTATTAATCACGGGTAAAAATCAAGTCGCTAGTTATTTTTTTACAATATGAGAATGAACGAGCATAAGACACATTTGATGCAAGAATTGCGTCATTCCAAATCCAGTAAATCCATATCTGCCCGGCTAGTACGAGCGGTGTTTAAACTAGTTATCGCGTGGGATAAAGCAGTCATCTCTTACGCTCTTACTTAGTATCGTATACTGCCATCTCATTCTAACCGTTATCGTTTCGATAAAATAGCGCTCGTGCTTGCCTTTCTGCGCGGCTAGTAAGAGTTGACTGCTTTAGCAGTCAACTCTTACGCACTTACTCAGTATCGTATACTGCCATCTCATTCTAACCCTTATCGTGTCGATAAAATAGCGCTCGTGCTTGCTCTTCAGTATAGCAAGCACGAGCGCTATTTTATCGACACGATAACGGTTAGAATGAGATGGCAGTATACGATACTAGGTAAGTGCTTAAGAGATGGCTGCTTTATCCCACGCGATAACTAGTTAAAACACCGCTCGCGCTTGCCCTTCTGCTCGTCATAACACAAACATAAGTCGAAACAATGGTTTCATTCGTAATTGAATGGTAGGGGCACCGAACTATTGGGCATGCCTTATCGGTTAGACAGGCGGTCTGCCTTTTCAATATATTTGTCAAGTACTTTCTGTATATTTAGAAGATACGTATATTTAACTGTTGCGATAAAGGCTTTCAATCTAAGTAGAGATTTGGAAATATGGAATGTTAAGGTTTGTGCACCTAGAGCGGATGAACGTTAAGTGGTGAATATCAGTTTAGATTTATAACCTTCATATTTGGAATTGGATTTCCTTGTGAGACATATTCATTGTTAGACATTTTTATATAGATGTTTTGTATGCCGTGTAGTGCCGGCTTAGAATGTCGCTACCCCTTTCTACCCACGGGTGTCGTAAGAGGCGACTAAGGGTATTTGGGCTTTTTATTGGATTTTTGGGCGATGCGGTTGGAGACCCATCACCATAAACCTTTATTTTACCGCCTTTTCCCCACTCAACTTCCAAAAGTGGCTGAGGAATTTATAATTCCTTGGTTCTGGCTACCCCTTCTAGGGAATTATAGCCGTGAGTATATGTATGTATGTATGTACATTTTTATATAAATGAATAATCTATCAATCAAACATACCTACGATAAAAGGTTTATAACAATTTTTAATACTTAAGTGATAAGGGTTGTCCATCTCGAAATTTTATTTTTATTTTATAGGCTAGAAATTATAATACGGTGAAACAATGTTTGCCGGGTCAGCTAGTATTATATATAGCGTGAATGTTATTTGACATTGTGCCTAATCCATGATACATAACTTCATGTACGTGCATGTTAAGTGTGTTACTTTGTTGTTAGTAATCAACTATGCTTATCATTATGCAAAAGACTAAAGCAAAATACATGCATCTGCCTTTAAAATATTCCTAGATACAAGAATGACAGGTGTTTATTAAGTACTGATAAATTTACTTAGTGGGGCACTTATTATAAGGCTGTGACAAGGCTGTTGCGTTAAGCTGCCTTATTAACATAATGTTATTCGTATGATTGTGACTACTGAACCGAAATTGGTATCTTAATACGTTAATGGATATCATTGGAGGTTTTTATAGAAAGTACTTAATAGAGTACGCTTTATCTAATGATTAATACTAAATTTATACGAAAGCAGTGCACTGCAATTTAGCATATACATATACATATACCCACGGCTATAAATCCCTTAACGGGGTAGCCAAAGCTTTGGAATGAGAAATTCCTCAGCCACTTTTGGAAGTTGCGTGGGGAAAAGATGATGAAATAAAGGTTGTTGTTGATGGGTCTCCAACCGCATCGCCCAAAAATTCCTTAAAAGCCCCAATATCGTTAGTCGCCTCTCACGTACACACCCCGGAAAAAAGGGGGTGATGCTATTCTAAGCCCACACTACACAGCTAATTTTATGCGTCTGTATAAATAAATTCAAATCGTTAATTGATATATCCACAGTTCTTTGTTTAGTATTATTGTTTTACCACTATTTATTCACTAACAGTTAATCGATCTTCACACAATACTTAATTGTTCTATCTTAAGACACAATCAATCGGTGATAGGGAAAAAGAGAGCTCTTTATTTCACATCACAGTAGAATAAACATAAAACTGACTGCACGGGCCTGAAGCAATGATACCATATAGCTTAACATCTGCAGATAGACATCTACTCGATAAAGTATATATTATATAAAGAAGAAAGTCATGTATAAATTCCACTATTTATAACTCACTTACAATTGAACTGATGTAGCTAAAAATTAGTGCTAAAATAGCACAGAAGAAAAAACAGACATAGGGTTATACAGTTAAATTATTTCAACAATAGTAACTTACGACCTTTCGCAGAAACACAGGCTATAGGGCTATTTATCATACATCAAGCTTATATTAAAATAACCCGTGTGCCAATACGGAAGGATAACTAGTTAAAAATATACTTAATAAAATGTATTTTTGTTTCAGATATCGTAATAAATCAGACCAAAATGGGTCTGATGGTGCTGCAAATCGCGGCGCTGGTCATCCTCAGTGTCCTTAGCAAAGCGGCCATGCCGGAAAATGATTTCAGGATAATAAAACGACAAGGTAAGTTTAGTTTGCATTGTTTATTGATTGATAAGCTTTAAAAACCGTGATAGTTCAGTGGGTAGAACACCGCATAGCTGATCCGCATAGATGAGGGTTCAAATCCCGGGTCGGGCCTATACCAATTTGTCTTTTCTAAAGACAAATGTGTGGTTCATTTATCATTGTTGTTAACGGTGAGGGAAACCATCGAGAGGAAATCCACATGGCTGAGTTGTACTGAGCCATGTGCCAGTCTATTCGTATAAAACGGCGATAGGCCTGCCCCCTATCACGTAAGTACACTGTCCAAGCTAAACGTGGGTACTCTGAACACCAGAAGGGCAAGCACGAGCGGTGTTTAAATTAGTTATCGCGTGCGATAAAGCAGCCATCTCTTACACACTTACTTAGTATCGTATACTGCCATCTCATTCTAATCGTTATCGTGTCGATAAAATAGCGCTCGTGCTTGCCCTACAGGTTTTGATTTTATTGCTGTGAGTAAGGTATAATATGACACCTGTATCGCTGAACGAAACATGTACAGTACAGTACCTTAGCACAATAATTATTAACCATAGCCTTATTTGTCCCAATTTTATACAGCTCTTTAATTTACTCACCATGGATAAACACATATCAACATACACAGACAATTTAAACTTTAAGTGGCGTCGTGTGTTCTTTACGACGTAATTAACCGGACAGAATATTACTTTATGTAATTTTTATAGCAGCAACCAGCTTTATGTCTTTATATCGCCTAGTTAGATTGTTGAGGGTGGGAGTAGGGTTGCCAACAGGTTTATAAAATAGGCTAATTAATAGGTTGCTCAAAAGTATTTATACTAAAAGGAAATAGGAAAATGTGATGCTATAGAATGTAAGTTGATTATTTATTGCTAGTTGTTTAAATGCTACAAAAATATGATTGTTCTAGTTAAATAGTTTGTAGTTTCAGTTTACATTTAAACTTTATAGTTTACTATTAATCCATGGTTGGCAATTTGATTGATTGATCGTCAATCTCGCGTAGGTGTATGCGTGTGTGTGTCGCAACCCCGACCGAATGTTTTTCCTTTCGATTGGGGTATTCTTTGCTGTATTTCTTAAGCCTAATATTAAGGAAACCCAATCAAAAGGAAATCCCATCAGAAAATCCCGTATAGTTTGAGCATTGACAAGTGGCTTTTAAAAGAAAACCAATAAAATGATGGTGAAGCGTTATAGAACCTTTTCATTTAATAAGGCTTCCCCTTTCGATGAGGTTATCCCTGTAAATGTGAGACTCAACTAAGTGGGTTAACCTTTTTTTTTTCAAAAAGTATTGGTTGCTGCTTGCCCTGTGGTCTGTGCGGCTTCATTACGACTTCATGTGTGCCAAACCAAAACTAAATCGGATAGTCCGGGTTAATTGTATTGGGATACCTTTTCTTAATTTATCATGGTTGTTAACGGTGAGGGAAACCATCGAGAGGAAATCCACATGGCTGAGTTGTACTGAGCCATGTGCCAGTCTATTCGTATAAAACGGCGATAGGCCTGCCCCCTATCACGTAAGTACACTGTCCAAGCTAAACGTGGGTACTCTGAACACCAGAAGGGCAAGCACGAGCGGTGTTTAAATTAGTTATCGCGTGCGATAAAGCAGCCATCTCTTACACACTTACTTAGTATCGTATACTGCCATCTCATTCTAATCGTTATCGTGTCGATAAAATAGCGCTCGTGCTTGCCCTACAGGTTTTGATTTTATTGCTGTGAGTAAGGTATAATATGACACCTGTATCGCTGAACGAAACATGTACAGTACAGTACCTTAGCACAATAATTATTAACCATAGCCTTATTTGTCCCAATTTTATACAGCTCTTTAATTTACTCACCATGGATAAACACATATCAACATACACAGACAATTTAAACTTTACGTGGCGTCGTGTGTTCTTTACGACGTAATTAACCGGACAGAATATTACTTTATGTAATTTTTATAGCAGCAACCAGCTTTATGTCTTTATATCGCCTAGTTAGATTGTTGAGGGTGGGAGTAGGGTTGCCAACAGGTTTATAAAATAGGCTAATTAATAGGTTGCTCAAAAGTATTTATATTAAAAGGAAATAGGAAAATGTGATGCTATAGAATGTAAGTTGATTATTTATTGCTAATTGTTTAAATGCTACAAAAATATGATTGTTCTAGTTAAATAGTTTGTAGTTTCAGTTTACATTTAAACTTTATAATTTACTACTAATCAATGGCTGGCAATTTGATCGATTGATTGTCAATCTCGCGTAGGTGTGTGCGCGTGTGTGTCGCAACCCCGGCCGTATGTTTTTCCTTTCGATTGGGGTATTTTTAGCTGTATTTCTAAAGTTTAATATTAGGGAAACCCAATCAAAAGGAAATCCCATCAGAAAATCCCGTATAGTTTGAGCATTGACAAGTAACTTTTAAAAGAAAACCAATAAAATGAAGGTGAAGCGTTATAGAGCCTTTTCATTTAATAAGGCTTCCTCTCTCGATGAGGTTATCCCTATAAATGGGAGACCCAACTAAGTGGGTTAACCTTTTTTTTCAAAGTATTGGTTGCTTTTGGCCCTGTGGCCTGTGCAGCTTCATTAAGACTTCATGTGTGCCGGGCAGCTGAGGGCTGCCCTGTCGGGGCAACTGAGTATATCTAAACTAAATCGGATAGTCCGGGTTAATTGTATTGGGATACCTTTTTTTATAGGTTTAATTATTAACGCCCGATTTCTGAATTGAGTATTCAAGCTGAGAACGACTTAAGTATCGTTTTGTCTCATTCAGTTGTTAAGATTTCAATGCGACAGAACGATACTTAAGTTGTTCTCAGCTGGAATACTCAATTCAGAAATCGGGCGTTAGTCGCTCATCCGCTCCTTGGTAGCAACCCTAGTGAAGTGTGTATAAGTTTGATAGCTTTATTATGTTGGTATACGGAGTTTATTGCGACTGGTTGCTCACATTGTGCTATGCTATTTTATTTACATAAATAGGGATGCAAATAGAATATTCATTAAACTAAAATTTACCTCTTGTCAGTATAGGTAGTATGGCGTGTGAGAGCGAGTATATAACGTGAGAACTGAGATACTTACAGATTTGTATGAATAATCTGTCACTTATTAAATTTTCAGTGCTGAAGTGACATATTCGGTCTCACACATTTCATGCTAAGGCGACAGGTTTATCTAAGTAGTGTATTATTCATTTGTGAGTTTTAGATAGATATGTGATGTGTCATGTAATAATGATAGAAGTAATTATTAAAGGAGCCGCTAATTGCTTTTAGTTAAAAATTGCTGTTTGGTTCATTAAAAGTATTTTTTTACTCTTAAGTTGTCAACTTTGTTGAAGTAGAAACAATAAATATTATTATTGAATCGACAGCCGGACGTGCTTTATACTCCAGGGCCAAATTATAATTCACGTATCTGTTCATCTAATATTCAACTTAAAAGAACACACTGTGATACAGTTGCTTTCAAAGTCGATATAAAATACAAAAAACAATAATTTTGCTCTTAAAATGAGGTTCGCGGAAAGTGTGATTATATCAGTTAGGCAGTAGCCGTTGCTTGCTACTAGTTCGCAAAAAATGTGAAATGGCGACTTTCATTATTTAGGGCAGTCACGATTCACGATGCTGTCTAGTGCAAAATAGTTTAATTAATATTTGCACAAAGGCTCTTTTTATGGTTGAAGAGGTTTTTTTAGGTTTTTTAGGAAGTGCTACGCACGGTGTTAAGTGGTGTATTCTGAATTGGTTTGATCTACTTGAACGAAATTACTCTTTTTATATTTCTGTAAAGCTGAAATATTCAAAGCTTTTTCGCTATTTCACTATATGTTCGAAAAAGCACTTTCCAAATTGACTATCAAACTAGACAATAGTTTATCACGCTACACTTTTACTTACTACAGTCCTCTTCATACCATGTCGTACAATATCCTCTTAAGGCGTCAGAGATGAGTTTTTTCAGTTATAGTTTGGCAATGTTATTGGAAAACCATTCTTAACTCCCTATCTTGACTAAAAATCTTTGATCCCAAAAGCAGAAGATGTAGATAAATCATTTTGAATCATACACCTGATTATGCAATTCTCCTATATTTTGTTGCCTAGCTGACCACACAATTAAAGCAGGTCAAAAACACATCACTAGACAAAAACGGAAATCGCCGCAAAAACAAATAATGGCTGTTCTAAGCATAAGTCGGTGTTAGTTCAGCCTTGACCGAAAACCTTTCAAACTTCCGACGCAACGCCAACACAACACCATTTTGTACATATTAAGATCTAACAATGTTATATAGATGCCATTAGCAAAACCACGAAGCCATGTATTTTTAAAATCTAAGATGTATTTTGTAGTAATGATGTGTAGTGCCAGCTTAGAATATCACTACCTAATTTCTTCCGGTGGATGTACGTAAGAGGCGACTAACGATACGGGTCTTTAAGGAATTTTTGGGCTATGCACTTGGAGACCATTCACCATCTTTTCCCCACGCAACTTCCAAAATTGGCTGAGGAATTTCTTATTCCCTAGCTCTGGCTACCCCTTGAAAGGATTTATGGCCGTGAGTATGTATGTACGTAAGATGTAACAATGTTATATAGATGACATTAGCAAAATCTCTGATGTATTTTATTATGTTTCTAAAATTTGGTATTAAGCCTTGTAGCATGCTCTAGTTTAGCCACACCATTAATTTTTCGCAATACATTACTATTTTGAATATATGAAATCAAAGAATAATATAAAGCAAACGCTAAGTAACTTGAAATAAATTTGGTTTCGTCTGATCTCTTTTTTGGTACCTTTTTTAGTGTTAATCCATTGAACGATGCTGGTATGATTTACCATCTTTTCCCGATGTACATTTAAAAGTAACTGGGGTTGTCTTTTTAAATATAGGATTATTTTTTAAGTAAAAGAATTAGTTAGTTAAAACAATAAAAGTTTTATATGCGACATGATAGTCCAGTGGGTAGAACACCCGCCCGAAAACAGAAGGGCGTGAGTTCCAATCCTGGGACGGGCCTACACCAATTTGTCTTTTCTAAAGTCATATGTGTGGTTAATTTATCATGGTTGCTAACGGTGAGGGAAAACATCGTGAGGAAACCCACATGGCTGAGTTGTACTTAGTCATGTGACAGTGTATTCGTACAAAACGGCGATAGGCCTGCCCCCTATCACGTGAGTACACTGTCTATGCAAAACGTGGGTACCTTCTCTGGAAACTAGATGGCGCTTGCCATGTGAGTTCAGGAGTATTGGTACCTCTGCCAACCCCTTCGGGGATAAACGGCGTGAACGTTTATGTTATGTTATGTTTTATGTTTTATATTTTATAAACCAACTATTCAGATTACGCTTACAAAACTTTATGATTCAATTTCGTAGAAGTGAGTTGTAAGTAAGATGCCCACACTAAAGTTTTAGTACCATCCAGCGCATGGGATGCAATCAATAGCGATAATAGCTAGGACTAGTTAAGTTTTATTACAACCTAGTTTGTTAATCCAACCAATTATGGAATATTTAAAATAAAAAGATATATTTTGAGTTTAGTGACAAGTTCGGAGTAATAATTAACACTGAGAGAAATTATATGTTATTTCCGTGCCTATTTAATCACTTTGCATTAAGATACACAAGCATATACAATACATATACTCATTATAAATCTAAATAAAGATTAGCCAGAGCTTGTGAATGCAGTGACATCGCCAAAAATTCCTTCACAAGCCCCAGTAACCTAAGTAGCCTCGCCTCTTACGACACCCGCGGATATGGGTTAGTGCTTTTCTTACCGGACACTACACAGCCTTGGAAATTATCAGGCTTAAAGCTACATGTGGGTTTTGAAAAAGAAATACAAGTTCAGTATTTTATTTGTTTCATTAAATTATATATTTAAGAAAGCGGTAATATTTTTCATGTATCATACGTATTATCATTTAATATGTTTTTTGATATACCACCATTTGATTGATGATGATCTATCAAAGTTTAAAAAAATCTAGACTTTACATGAGAAATTGCATTGCATTCTATTTGTAATTCGCGTTGCATAAAGCGCTTATTAACATTTAATTGAAATATTGCAACAAAGCCATCAATTAAACATGACGTAAAATTAATTGACAAAGAATTAATAGACAAAATTTTAAGGCAAAGGCATAATTAGTTTCTTGACACAACGTTCCAAATCGAACGTATAAAATATATTTTGAAAAAAGTTCATAGAGAGATTACCTTAAATGACTCATATTTTGTAATACTATTCATGATATCTTATTCTCGTAACCAGTATTTAGTATCTTACTAAGCCTATAACTAAGTAAAATTATCTCGACAACTTATTACCATAAAGCAAAGAAACTTATGAAGTAACACACGGCGCCCGACCATAAATTGTATAAATTGAATAAAATGGTCCAACATAATGCATATTTCCATATTAATTGGCATGTATATGAATGCGGTACCGATTTTCCAGATCTGCTGGCGTCAGACTCCGATATCTTCAGAGATAACAGCAGTAAATCATTTTCGCAACTGCTGTTTGATGTGGCAAGAGACCAAGTCGTCGTGGGCGCAAGGTGAGTGCAACCTGACCAAATTACTGTGGATTATACACTTTATTATACTTGGGAAATGTCTGTGCTTTATTGGTTAGAGGAATGAGTGGTATGACAGGTATAGAAATAGTTCGATAATGGTTCCCAAGAGGAAAGAGTTAACTATAAGTGTACTCAATACGTTTGATGCACCGGAGTGCTATCTCAAATGGAGTTCTTTTGATAACTACGAAACTCTCAAGGGGAATATTATACATACTTTTGTATTATCATGATTTGCAGTATGAACGATTAAAAATCCTATGATTTAAAAACAAAAACAAAAACTTCAAATTAAAAACTAAACAGAAAAATTAAATATTATTATTTTTATTTAAAAAAGAACCGCCTTCAAAAATCCAACTGAAAAGTATAAAATAATTTTTATTTATTTTATTATGTACAACTCTATTCAACTTCTTCTTTTTGAAGTCGGTGCCGAACCAATTTTCATGACAAAGAAGAACGAATATTAGTGGCCCGCCCAAGTTGAGTGAGTTCTCCACCCCATCAGCGTATGTCATCCTTATAAACCTTCCTTTTTAATCAATTAATAAAAAAATTCGCATCAAAATTCATTTCGTAGTTTTGCATACTACTATACTATACATACTATGTAGTGATTTAGATTCTCGATTGTCTTTTTACAAAGTGTTAGAAGTATTGGTTGTGCCAACTCGGTGCATGCATGTCTCTGTCGAATTGTTAATTCCGTTAGTTTGAAATCTGATAATCTTACATAACCTAACCTAACGTTAGTTTACTATCTCGCTATCTATCTAAAATTATAATTTACTAGTATTTACAGTTTTATGGTGACATGTATATTATGATAATTTCTCTGCGGAGTGCGACGCATGCACACCAGGCTAAGCACCGCTCAATGTCCCCCAATTCCATCCTTTATAAAGCGACGTCGTTGCGAGCGGATGAAATTTCTTGATTTTTGAGCGCGATTGTGTTACCTACTGTTGTTGAGGCGCTATCGATTGATTTATTATTCGTATGGTTTTCTCTATGTAGCAATTTTCATTTTGGATTTGTCTGTTTGGCACCGACTTCAAAAAGAAGAAGTTGAATAGAGTTGTACATAATAAAATAAATAAAAATTATTTTATACTTTTCAGTTGGATTTTTGAAGGCGGTTCTTTTTTAAATAAAAATAATAATATTTAATTTTTCTGTTTAGTTTTTAATTTGAAGTTTTTGTTTTTGTTTTTTATTTTATACTTTTTAGTGATAAGTTCTTAAATCACTCTGAGTTTTTTTAGTGAATTAGTGATAGTTTTTTAGAGATAAGTTTTACTGTCCGTTTATTTTATAGTTTTTTTAACAGGTAGTTATAATATTTGTTATTATGACTTTAGCTTACTTGTTACTATTTTGTTTACCTGCGGGCCTAGATAGAAAATCAAAGGATGCTTTAAGGAAAAGTCGCGTAAGGGAGAACGAAACACCCATCGAAAAAAAACAAAGACTTCAGCAGGGCAAGCACGAGCCGTATTTAAACTAGTTATCGCGTGGGATAAAGCAGCCATCTTTTTCGCACTTACTTAGTATCGTATACTGCCATCTCATTCTAACCGTTATCGTGTCGATAACTCGTGCTTGCCCTTCAGAATGAGAGAGATCGTCAGCGTGCTGCTCTTGCTGCCGAAACAGATGAGCAAAGAGAAGTTCACCTATCACAAATGCGAAGAAACACTCTTATATATATGTAGCGTTGAGTCGTGTAAAATCCCTTGATGAGATGGCTTTAAGTGATATAGATTCAAAGAAATTACTTAACCATCCCCATGACGAAAGAGCCTTGATTGAAATGACCAGGATGAAAAACATGATGTTGCAAAATATATTTTTTTCTTCAATATAATTAAGAGTAATTTATTCATGTTTTTATATACTTTTTTGTTTAATAATTTAGTAACTCTGTTTATTACTAATAAAAAAACTTTATTAACATATATTGATAAATCTCTGTCTAGTATTGATAACTTTACATACATACTTATATTTCAAACTAAGAAACCTCCTTTTTTTCGAGTAGGTTAAAGAACTAAAACCTTCTCCTGAATGTAATAACATAAACTGATAACTCCTTGTCTAATAATAACTAAGAACCTTCAAACTTACATACTTACTTATAGGTGAAACTCAGAAACTCCTTTTTTGAGACGGTTAGATCACTAAAGCCTTGTCCTGAAAGTAACAAGTAGTTTTCTGAAAATCGCATCCAAATAGCTTAAGCGAAACGCGAGATAATCGCCGACCAATATACATACATGCAGGTCAAACACAGAACCTCCTTTATTTTAGAGTCGGTTAAGTCACTTAACCCATCTTCTAAATGTAACGAATACTTTTCTGAAAACCGCATCCAAATAGCTTAAGCCAAACGTGAGATAATCGCGGACCAACAGACATACATACAGGTCAAACACAGAACCTCCTTTCTTTTTTTGGTCGGTTAAGGCACTAAAACCTTCTCCTAAATGTAACGAATACTTTTCTGAAAACTGCATCCAAATAGCTTAAGCCAAACGTGAGATAATCGCGGACCAACAGACATACATACAGGTCAAACACAGAACCTCCTTTCTTTTTTTGTTCGGTTAAGGCACTAAAACCTTCTCCTAAATGTAACGAATACTGTTCTGAAAACCGCATCCAAATAGCTTAAGCCAAACTCGAGATAATCGCGGACAATTATACATACATACATACATACATACATACAAACAATCGAACTGAGAACCTCCTTTTTTGAAGTCGGTTAAAAATTTGAAGTGAAAAGAATAAATATGTTGATGTAAGCAAATCAGGTTTTACTTGAGCATGCAAAGTGGTGATTAATAAGTGGTGATTAGTAAGTAAGTGATTAATGAGTTATCAGTCTTGTCTTCCTTCATTTTAAAAGAGTAATGGTGTATGTTGAATTTATATATATTTATATGAAAACGCATTGTTTAATAATTTTTGGCCTTATACATGTCGCAGCCGTTTGGTTGAATTAGCAAGCTAAATAAGAACATACATACATACATACATATTCTCACACCGCGCCGTTAGTTCCCATTGGGGTAGGCAGAGACTATCGATCTCCACTTTGTACGATCCTGGCAAACCTCTCTGGCTTTGTTCACATCCATTAATTATTATTAATTTATTATCACATTATTCTTCATACTGCCAGCCACATTTGTCCTGGCTGGAAAGCCATAACCCAAATATTTGTTTTTATTTTTACACTGCTAGCTACTTGATTGGTATCATCTATCATCATTATGCTATCATCAAAACATATCAATTTATACAAACATACATATACTCACGCAATCATTTCCCATCGGGGTAGGCAGGGTCTATCGATCGGCACTTTGTACGATCCTGGCAAACCGCTCTAGTTTCATTTATATCTGTCAGTCTTTTCATACATGCTCTTTTATTCTTCATACTGCGGACACCTGCCTTTTTGAGCACATTTTTGAGAACCTAGCCGTTATTTTAGAAATATAAAATATCATATTTCTAATCGCCTCGCTCCTCTCTGCTTCAATACTTTGTAAAGACAGTCCTACTATATATATCTATATACTACTATTTCTGTTACTAGTGCCAAATAAAACAAGACAGCATGACAATTATACGTACAATTTAAGATTTTAGTATTCAGCGAGTTTAAGCCTGCATGCAAATAATTTTTTGTTCATTTCCGCATTGTGATTTAAACACGTGATTTAACTTTATTGACTGAAGAGACACTTATGTTTAAGTATATGTGCTTTTTGTTTTGTTTCGTGTTGCATATTTAAACCTGTATGATAATAACAAAGAGTATAAACGATACAGCTTTGATAGCACACTTGACTTTCATTTTATTTCTAGATAAGCTGTGTACAATAAGTAGAATAGCGCTACCCCATTTTTTCCCATGGGTGTTCGTAAGAGGCAATTAAGGGTATTGGAGCTTTTTTAGTGATTTTTGGGTGATGCGGTGGGAGACCCATCACCAAAAACCTTTATTTTATAACCTTTTCCCCACTCCAAAAGTGTCTAAGGAATTTCTTATTCCGAAGCTCTGGCTACCCCTTCTAATGATTAACAGCCGTGAGTATATGTATGTATTTATTTTTGTGCTATTGTATAAACTACATAGGTTGATTTAAAGGTTTTTTTAAAATAGGATTAGAAGAAGCAAAATCGAAAAATTTAATGCCGAGTATGAAGATTTTCTCATTTAGAAAAAAATAGCATACATGTACTCACGGCCATAAATCTCGAAAAGGGGTAGCCAGAGCTTCAGAGCTGGAAACTCAGCCTCATTTGGAAGTTGATAGGGGACGAGATGGTAGAAATAAAGTATCGTTGGTGATGGGGTTGGGTGGAAAGAAATGTGATGCAACCAATATTGGTTAAAGTCCCATTTCAAACATTAAGATTGTCAGAGAATAACTCAAACATACGATAAAAAATACAGTTCGAACCTTTTTGGATTAGTTAGATTATTCCCTTTCTAAATAGTAAAAAGCGGACAAATTTGATCCGGAAGCTGTGGTCATAAGCTTGTGGGTTTAAATTTATGATCATGGTTTAATAACACTATACTTTTGAGGTTTTGTTAATGCGTATTTTAAGCAAGACGATATAACTAAAATCTTAAAAACCTTACACTGAATTGCGTTAATTGCGGTAATACATACATACATATATTCTCGCCGTTAGTTCCCATTGGGGTAGGCAGAGACTATCGATCGCCACTTTGCAAGCTCCTGGCAAACCTCTTAATGGCAGTCAATAGTTAAAAAACTACATATACTTTCTCAAAAGAATTTATTTTCAAATCGAAACATACAATGAAACAAGCGTCAAATACGGTATGCCTATATTGTGAACACTATCGTCAATCATAACATTGTACACTAACAAATGATATTCAGACACGCTCTGTGAATTCCGAACTAGATCAATAGCATACAACTCAATACACAGCTTCACACAGCCATACCCTTGATAATATTTTTTTTAAAAAACTTGTCTTCTTGTTCCTTATCTATAGAATGTCTTGGCTGATATCACCGTTCTATGTTATGTTGGTATTTATCGAAACAAGGGTTGTGAGGAATTAAAAACCCCAAACGATCCTCAGTAGTAAAAAAAGTTAGTAATATTGGTGTGTCGCCTTAGAATAATAATACCTCATTTCTTACCGTCAGTATCGTACAAGACGACTTAAGGGTGAATGAGCTTCATAAGAGGTTGCTAGGCAATATTTTTCAATAGCTTTCATCAACTATTCTATATTTATTTACTAACTGACCCGACAGATTTCGTACTGTAAATTTGCGTATGCCCAACTTTAGACGTTTTTTCCGGTACTCTGAGTTCAATCAGGCTTGAATATTTTATTGGTCCAATTTTTCCGGTATAAAAAGTATCCTATGTCATAATTGGGGTCATCATCTAGCATTCTGCTAAATTTCATTCGTATACATTATGTAATTGAGAAGCCTTTTCACCTCAAACACACATTTATCCAAACAACTGAACTTTCACATTTATAATATTAATAGGATTTAAGGATCAGCAACAGATGGTACACATTACATTCAAAACCTTCATTTTAATTCACCATTTGTGTCTATTCTATTTCATTCACCTGTTACTAGATATTAGCTATAGGTGAGAGTTCTAAATTTATTAATTTTTCTTCTATTTTTGGAAGATATTTAGAGACAAATGGTGAATGGAAAATGAAAGTTTTGAATGTGAAGCTAGCTATAGCTCTTTAAACTTGCAGTTTTGAAAACTAGTCCAGCTTAAGTTACTACTAACAATGTGCTTTTGTGTTTCTATGCTAGACCTTGAGCTGTTTAGTCTTTGACAAAACGTTTGGGATAACCTTGGTATTAATAGTGGGGTGATTTTTCGCAGGCAACATAAAGTTCTAGACGGCACTTAGCTAGCTTTTTATATTGTATATGTAAAAAACGTATATTATTACGGCTTTAGAATCACAAATCATCGTGCATCGGCCAGTTTCCGGTCAACATGGTGTAATGTACTATGAAACTGGTTATAATCACGATTATAAACCTGAAAAGGGGTAGTCAGACCAATGAAATCAACGTTTCTGAAAATTGAGATATAACATAAAAGTCATATAAAACATTATTAGAGATGAATTTACACCACATTGCCCACCCATCACTTATAAACCAATAAAACGTTTTTTCTCATAGTAACTCATACTTTTACCTGTGTCTAAACCTGAATAAACATGCATACATACATACATATACTCACGGCTATAAATCCCAAGAAAGGGGTAGCCAGAGCTAAGGAATTAGAAATTCCTCAGCCACTTTTGGAAGGTGCGTGGGGAATAGATGGTGAAATAAAGGTTCTTGGTGATGGGTCTCCAACCGCATCGCCCAAAAATCCCTTATAAGCCCCAATACCGTTAGTCGCCTTTTACGTACACCCACCGGAAGAAATAGGGTAGTGCTATTCTAAACCGACACTACACAGCAAAGCTAGCTATAGCTCCTAACCTGAATAAACTTACATAATAAACGAATAACTCACGACTATACAACCCAAAAAGGGATAACCAGAGCTTAAGGATTAGAAATTCATCAGCCTCTATTGGAATTAGAAATTCTTCAGTGTATCTTATTTTATCTAAATGAGTTGTTTCTATCAGTAAGGCATTTTAAGTGATTGTTTGATACGGTTGGTAACTCATCACCAACGGTTCGTTATCTTACTATCTTCCAAACTTCTATTGATAAAATATCGGGGGAACCGTAATCGTGTGTTTGTAAGATTGTGTTCCACGTTGTTTTCGTTTTCGGTATCAACTATTACATATGCATACATACATATACTCACGCCATTAGTTCCCATTGGGGTAGATACAGACCATCAATCGCCACTTTGAACGATCCTGACAAACCTCTCTAGTTTCGTTTACATCCATCAATCTTCTCATATATGCTCTTTTCAACCCCAAACAAATCAAAAATAATGCAACACAATGTCTATCTATACATACATACATACATATACTCATGGCTACAAATCCCTTAACGGGGTAGCCAGAGCTTTGGAATGATAAATTCCTCAGCCACTTTTGGAAGTTGCTTGGGGAAAAGATGATCATAATAAACGTCTATCTATCTTTTAGCTTCTTCACTACAGCCTATTATATGTCCCCACCGTGGGTCTCAAACTTACCCTGAATACAGTGATTTGGCCATAGTCCACTAGTCCACACAACATGGTCCACTGCCGCGGGCGTGTTCGCAGGCTAACGACTACTACCGTGATAGTAGCCGGGACCGACGGCTTAATATGTTCTCTTGAGCAAGTCTTACATCTCTCCTAAATCCCGAATATATAATCGCTCTTCATTTGCACTCAGATCTTCTAAACTAATTTAATATAAACAACTCGGGCATAATATGTAGACCCAAAACGAGGATTCTTACCCAGTTCAAGCACTGGTTATAAATTAAAATAATTTATGTTTCCATTTCTCGCCAGCATCAAGTGTTATCGCAAACAAAATTTATGGAGCAGACAGAGCAAAGATGTAAAACAACGTGGCCTAAATTACTCTCTAACCAAATGGTAAACTTTACGGGTTATATGAAGATTCAACATTCATGAACCAGTTAGTAATTAGGAAAACTATTTATTTGATTGCAACTATAAAGAATCGCCATGGAGTGTCGGTTTGGAATAACGCTACTCCAATTCTCCCAGCGTGGGTCTTGGTTTGTGGTTAATGTTAGTGTTGATTTTGGTGTGTAGTGTTGTCTGCTGTGTAGTGTCGGCTTAGAATAGCACTACCCCATTTCTGCCGGTGGGTGTAAGTAAGAGGCGACTAACGGTATTGGGGCTTTTAAGAGATTTTTGGGCGATGAGGTTGGAGACCCATCACCAATACCCTTTATTTTACCATCTTTACCCCACTCAACTTTCCAAAAGTGGCTGAGGAGTTTCTAATTCCTTAGCTCTGGCTACCCCTTCTAGGGATTTACAGCCGTGAGTATATGTATGTGTATGTATATATGTTGATTTTGGTATAGTTTGAACTGATAGCCCAAGATATTGAATATGTCAGCATGTTTACCTTTTTTATTGCCACATATTGCGGGTTAAATATGTTCACTACTAATCGTAGGCAAAAGCTGCCTTTTAGGAAACCTTATACGTAAACTGTAGTGTCACCTAAAAATAGTAGCGGATGTCACTGCTAGTAAGGGACCCATCCCTTATCACGCTTTTATCGCTATTTTTACTATCGACATCTAATAGCTTGTATATTATAATATACTTTATATCATCATATTTGCTGTGTAGTGTCGGCTTAGAATAGCACTACCCCATTTCTTCCGGTGGGTGTACGTAAAAGGCGACTAACGGTATTGGGGCTTTTAAGGGATTTTTGGGCGATGAGGTTTGGGAGACCCATCACCAACAACCTTTATGTTACCATCTTTTCCCCACTTAAGTTTCTAAAAGTGGGAATAAAAAATTCCTCAGCTCTGGCTACCCCATCTAGAGATTTATAGCCGTGAGTATATGTATGTATGTATGTGTGTATACTTTATATAAGCTATGTTCATATCATTCATTGTGTGTACTTTACATCTAAGTTTGAACTCAAACCTTTCTATTTCCCATCTTTGGAACCTATACTGTTTTCATCTAAACTTTTTGATCGAACATATACTAATTACTATTACAAAAAATTGATAGAGCTATCAATATATTTTTTGTTACGTATTCGAGGTATCATTTATGTCATGTACTTTTCAAGTTTTTTGACCCCTAGACCATTTTAATGTTGCCTCATCTAACGAGTATGTCGCCATTATTGTAAAGAAAAGGGTATTTAAAATGACAACCGATAAAATTGGATACTCAAACCGTGAAGTGAATAGCGGTTACATTAGACACTAAATAATTGCGTAATTTATATTCGAAACTTACTTTAAGCATTACATTAACCATTATTGCGCGAAAATGTAGGCAGGCAATCCTGACTTCGTGTTTCATTACAATTATTCTTTAAGTAATGTCATACATTCTTACGGTTATAAATCCCTAAAAGGGGCAGCTAGAGCTTCATTATAGAAATTCAACAGCCACTTATGAAAGTTAAGTGCGGAAAAGATTGTAAAATAAAGGTTCTTGGTGATGGGTCTCCAACAGCATCGGCCAATTTTATTTTATGTAATTTGAGGTAATGGGTTAGTGCCATTCTAAGCCGAAACAAAACCGCTATAAATGCCCCTCCCCACTTTTTTAAATCGAACTCCTCTCTTGGAACTATATTCATTAGAACCACAAAATTCAGTTATGGATTACACCTGCACGCCAAAAAAGACTGCAGATGTTAAGATCTAGAAACCTGCCTTCATTCAAAAGGTTAGAGAGATACAAAAAAGGGCTGCTCTTAGGTATGACTATATAGGTATTTTTTCAAAAGACAAATTTCACTTGGTTAAAGAAGCTGCCGAATTTATAATAATACACCTGTTAATTAATTCCGCAGACGTAATTGTGCAAATGGACTACCGTTACAGACAGATGAATTTACTTCCTACTGGCTAGTGTATAAATAGTGGTTTAGGCTTACCCATCTGACCAATATCCATGCTTTATTCTATAATATTTGCCTTATAAAAATTACAAAAGTGGCAGAGGAAGTTTTAGCTCTACATCTTGGTAGTATTTAGGATCATTGAGTATGTATGTAAATGAATAAACATTAAGTTAGTTTCTTGGAAGGCAAAATAGAAAAGATTATAAGTATATCTTAAAATTATATAGTCATTCTTGCGAGATTTCTTCAAAATAGACGCCGCCGTACTTTGTTGTTTGTTCGGTAGCTTATGAGCACCTTATCTTTAGTACTGTGCACGATACGTTAATAAACTGTTTTTTTTTCTTTCATGCTTTCTTTCTTGAAGTAGAAGGTTAAATTTGGGCAAAGCATACTCAAAATAGTGCTTGCTTCAGTCCTCGCTAGAAGTAAGATTTGAAATATATGTTTATAACTTTTTTTTATCGTCAAGCAAAGTTCTAGTAATTTAGTTAAACAAACTAGGTAGGCGATAAACTAGATAGACCAGTTTTTTTTTATGTTAAAGTATTGCATATACGGTGTCAATGAGCCGACGACGTCTACCTTTAGAGAACCCGAGATCGATCGCGCCGAATGTAATTAAAACTAGTTTCAGATAAAACTAAGAACACTTATACCGTTATATGAAAATCAGGTGATGATAAATTGGCGGTCGTTATTTGAATTGGTTCACATTACGCTTTAGTAGGCTTATCTGTTCGTTTTGAATGTTGAGAAGCATAGATTATGTTATAAGTTATAGGTAAATTCGGAAGTAAGAATTTGTAAAGTTTATTAATCTACACATGGCCTGGTAAGTGGACCAGTAGTACTAGTAGTAGCCAGAGCTTCAACAGAAATTTCTCAGTTATCTTTGGAACGTGAGGAAAAGATTGTACAATTGAGTTGGTTGTCCAACATAAATACATACATACATACATATACTCACGGCTATGAATCCCTTGAAGGGGTAACCAGAGCTAGGGAATCAGAAATTCCTCAGCCTCTTTTGGAAGTTGCGTGAGGAAAAGATGGTGAAATAAAGATTTTTGGTGATGGGTCTCCAACCGCATCGCCCAAAAAATCCTTAGAAGCCCCAATACCGTTAGTCGCCTCTTACGTACACCCACCGGAAGAAATGGGGTAGTGTTATTCTAAGCCGACACTACACGGCAAACAATCACTTAAAAACCCAAATTCCCTAGATTAACTTATAGGACACCCGTGGAAAAAATGTGTTGGTGCTATTCTAAGTCGACATACCTACATTGGTGATACTGGTGCTTAACACTGCAGATTATGATACTCACTCAAACTCAATGTCAAACGTTTACGTCGTATATACATTGCCCGAGTTTGTGGTGGTTAACTACGGTTGTGACCCACTGGTTAAAACATAACTAGTTGGTCCCAGGTTACGGATGTCATTTCTGCTAAATAGAAAAATTATTGCATAATACTAATTTTTGTTTTACAATATAAAACATAACATAACATAAACATAAACGTTTACGCCGAATGTCCCCGAAGGGGTTGGCAGAGGTACTAATACTTCTGAACATCACGTGACATAGTCACCTGGTGTTAGGAGTATCCACGTTTTGCTTGGGCAGTGTAATCACGTGATAAAGGGCAGGCCTATCGCCATTTTGTACGAATACACTGTCACATGACAAAGTATAACTCAGCCATGTGTGTTTCCTCACGATGTTTTCCCTCACCGTTGTTATATTACTTAAAACTAAACCAAACAAGAATAATTTTAGTATGCAATCATCTTTCTCGCTGCAACTTATTCAAAAAGCTCAAACGATAAATCGATAGTTTAATTAAACGAGCTTTCATTTAATAATGCATGCCAATATGCTCGTATGTAAATGTATAATTAAATCAATAAATCATGATTACTTACATATTTGTATCGGCTAAATGACTTATCTATTAGAAAGTTGTCGTCGCATTCAATCAGACTATCGTTTAATTGAGCAATTCCAATTTCTAATTATAAGTATATAGCCTGAAAAATATATGTCGGTGTCGTAAAAAGGCTGTTTTATCTTTACTGTCAACGTGAAAGTGTTTGGTGTCTTTCCTGTTGAGGAACAAGTCTTATTCATTAGTTTAAAAGAAAGGAACTTGTTTAGGTTCTTACATCCATATAAGAACGCCGTTAGTTAGAATTTATGTAGACAGAGAGTATTGATTTCTGATAGTGCCAAACCTCACGAGTAATATACATATCAGTGCCCTGTGTTTTTAAAAATATCCTCTATTTGATCTAGTCCTGCTTGGTTGAAATTAACATATATACTTACAGTATATAAATGCCGTGTAGTGTCGGCTTAGAATAGCACTACCCCGTTTCTACCGATCGGTGTACGTAAGAGGCGACTTACGGTATTGGGGCTTTTAAGGGATTTTTGAGCGATGCGGTTGGAGACCCATCACCAACAACCTTTACTTTACCATCTTTTCCCCACTCAATTTTCCAAAAGTGGCTGAAGAATTTCTAATTCCTTAGCTCTGGCTACCCCTTCCTATGATTTATAGCCGTGAGTATATGTATGTATGTATGTGTACTTACAGTATATAAATTAACTTAAACTAAATTAATTAGTTTCCTTTGGGTTAGGCTGATTGCAATTTTAAACGATCCTGGCTAATTTCTCTGTATTCATTTATTGTCATGTACTTTTTTATACATACCCCTTTATTCTTTACACTTCAGACACTTACCTTTTTGAATACATATTCTATTTTACATAAATGTGTCCTGCGCGGTTGTCGATGACAGTAAACCCTTTCACCTGTTTTGATATCATACATTGTTTCAAAATTCCCAAACCAGATGGTTTAGAAGCCATCATTTTCTAATAGCTTTAAGCTAAGGTGATTAGAATCTTAACAATAGTTCAGTGGAGCAAATTGATGAAGTATTCTCCTAATCCTTCATCGTTTAAAGGAAGAGGGCTTATTAAGATCCAACAGAGGGATGTATTAAGAGCTTATGACGGTGATAGTGTTTGGAATAGTTTTGTGAAGTTTTGAAATCTTCAATCAATCAGATTTAATGGTCCTTCGCTCGTTTTTATACTCGTACCATATCGTCGTGAGATAAATAAATTTGGAATCACGGCCACAAATATCAAGAAGAGGTAGCTAGAACTTTAGAACTAGAAACTTCTCAGCCACATTTAGAAGTTTGATAGGGGATAAGATGGTAAAAATAATATCATTGGTGATGGGTCTCCAACCGCATACCCCAAAAACTACTTAAAAAAAAGTCCCATACCTTTAGTTGCCTCTTACGACACCCGTGGGTAGAAAGGGATAGTGACATTCTAATTCGGTACTACATGGCAACTTTGGAATCGTTTAAATTTTTTAAGGAATTAAAAGACAACGAACAACAGTTGCCAAAGATAGATAGGACTGAGGATATACAAAAACACTATCGTTATCAATTATTATCTCACAAGGGTCGTCACTACTTAAAGTCTTTATTGGCCATAATTAGGGCTTTATCGCTATACACAATTAAGGTTTTCTCTCTTCTTAAAATTTATAAACCTTCAGAATAAGTCAGGCCCAGTCTAATTTATTATTTGCATATCAACACCTTTCCACCGACGTTTGTCATTGCAAATTAATTTTCTATTCATTACAAAATTCATATTTGAATGCGAGAAATCAATACGTGAATGCTTAGCCGTGATCTAGTTTGATTACTCATTAATCAATACGACTTAGATCAAGTTGCGATAACTTGATATTGTTCATTTATATAACTGTGACCACAAAATTGGATACTTCTATAAGTATGATTTACATTATAATGTCTTATTTACTTGCTTACATACTAATAATATATTATACCTCGCACAATTTTCCCATTGTGTTTGCTGGAGACTATCGCTTGCCACATTGCACGATTCTGTCAAGTTCTTTTGCTTTCCTCACATTCATGAATCTTCTCATACCACACATGTTCTATTTTTCTTTTCACTTTGAACTCCTGCCGAACCTTGCGTGGCTGTCCTCTATCAACAGTACCATACACATTGGTTCCATCATCGCCAGTTTACTTTCACCTGTTTTTTTCATGTGCCAAATTCACCTTTCCTATCTTGCACTTATGTGCAGGCGTTATCGCCATCTTTCACAGATCATCATCAGATGATTCATGTACGAAGCAGACAATTTCTCACTTTGTTGTTAAAGCTTAATTTGACATGTCACATGACCATTATTCTCAAGCTGATTTGGTCCTAAGTTAACTTCTTCTCTTCTTTTCTGTGCTTAATCGTATGAAAAATATTCAGATTATCATTACTAATTAACTAAGAATGTTTTCCATCAAAGTGAAGCCATAACTTATTAAATTAATTGTCATCAAATTTACTTGATAAATATTACATAAAAGTCACGTTGACTAATGTATTTCGACAGTTTCACATCTCATCATTCAGGCAATAGACGTCCACTTTTACGTATCACATCTATTAAACCTATAATGATCGGATGTTGTGTTCATACACACACGTAAACCGTCTTAAAGATAGTGTACAACACTTTATAGTTGCGAATTCAGAAAGCAATGTTATGTCTTGGTTGTAAAAGCAGTCGATGTGAACAGAGAGTGTAGGCGTTAAAGTTAAATCAGCAATGATATTGCACTGAGTATCAGGTTTCTACTGTTATGCAGGAATTGTTTTTATATTGCATTGCTGAGTGGCACAGGATCGTGGAAATAAAAGTTTGCATATGGAGGCAATATAATGCAATAAGTGTATGCCAATAATAGATTTTTGAAGAGGCTGCATTTATGTATTGATGAAAAGATTGTTTAGGAAAGGACTTATATTTTGTTTAAAATTTAAATTCAAAATATTTTTTATGCAAAAAAATATATTGACAACTGTCAGCCACTCAGTCTGTACTTCCAGTGAACTCACGTGATCGTGACCAAGCCGTATATCTAGTGGATATGGAAACATAAGGTTATGACTTAACTCACCATGGTATTTCTGACAAAATTATTCGTGACCTTTATGGTACTTTTGTATTTGCAAAAAGTTTAAACTCTTTATACACAGTGCCTGAGTTTGTGGTGGTTAACTACGGTTGTGACCCACTGGTTGAAACATAACTAATTGGTCCCAGGTTGCGGATGTGATTTCTGCTAAATAGCAAAATTATTGCATAATACTAATATTTGTTTTAAAGTATATGTAATATTTTTGAAGTCTTCGATGTTATTCTATTTGGTTAAGTATAGGTATACATTTTTGAATATATCGTCCAGTTTAGAATCACATTACAAGTCGGAACGTTTTTTTCGCCGTATTAGAGGATAAGTCGGTTTATTATCTATTAACATACCAATATCATAACACTATCTTTACTACATGGTCAACTGCCCACCAAGTTGTTAAACATGTGGTCATCCAATCGGTTTGGTTCAGCCAGCAATGAACCCACGCCGATATGCAACTTGACTGAGTTCTGCATTCTTATAGGGTCTAATTGTTAAGTTGATTACCTTGGTCATTTGCGGATATTATCAATTTCAAGCTTGATATAGAAAATAATGCAATGCAGAGACATACCTAATGCAAATAATCGAAAATCCATATTCTTATTTTTTCTTATTTGATATTACCTTTTTTTGACTCGGGATTTCCGTTCCCTAGCAGTATGAAACTAAAGCCTAATAGAATTCCTACTTCCCGTTTGCGTTTGCGATAGGTTACGGCACATAACCCAACCATCTCTTTAAAAGGAAATCATCGACGTGTACAGGAAAATTGGGATCGTTTTATCAGCTATATATCATAAGCCAACACTACACCACTATGAAATTATTATAAATATATGCCTTTCTTTCCAGAGACGCAATCTACCGTCTATCCCTACGAGGCTTACGCACCCTAGAGCGAGCCGACTGGCCAGCCCCGCAGGAGACAACCCAGCTCTGCCAAGTCAAAGGACAGACTGCTGAAGATTGCCATAATTATGTGAAGGTTCTGCTCTCGTATGGACATAAGTTGTTCGCGTGTGGAACGAACGCTTTTAGTCCTGTTTGCAGTTGGAGAGAGGTTAGTTGATAATAAGAATAAATGGTAAGAAGCAAAAGATAAGATCGATCAAATGGAAGTGAACTAACACCACCAGTAGATGGCGTCGTAAACATATTAAGATTCATAATTCTGATATTTAATTAATATTTAGTAAATTTCTTTATTAGCTCAAAGAGTTAGCCCAAGTTTCAAAACCAACAATTCTTCAGTAACATTGTCAAAAAAAGAGTAAAACGAAGATTCATAACGTAATGTATCATTTTGCTCTCTAACCATTTTTTTACTCATCTCCACTTTCCTCAGATCGAATCAATAGACAAAGTCCTCGACTTTGTGCCAGGAGTGCCTCACTGCCCTTACAACCCTCACTCAAACTCCACCGCGGTGATGGCCGGCACCGGAGAATACTACGCTGGCACCCCCATTGATTTTACTAGCTCGTACACTGCGATATGTCGGTAAGTTATATCCCACCAAAAACATTCTGTAAAAAACTAGCCAAGTCTCGATAGAGCTGCTTGTTTATCTCTAAAAAGTAATGAAATCTCTAAAATAAGTGGAGCCAAGTCTAAGGTTCCATACTGCGATTTGTTTATTATTATAGTTAATTTTACGTGACTTGACTCAGCGTTTTAATCCTATCCAGAGGTTCTCGAATGGGGCACTGAAAATACGGCGAAACGGTTCCAGAAATGGATGGTACGGCAGTGTTTGCTTCGCGCTCGACTTCATTGACAGATTCAATGAAGTATTATCACAGCTATTTTTCATTTCAAATTATGCTAAAAAAGCAAAATGACGTTCCACTCGTCCACCTTATTTCACGACGCTAATGTATAAATATATACACACATACATAGTCACGACCAGTTCCGAATTAAAAATTTCCCAGACATTGGAAAATAAAGGTGATGAGTCCCCGACCGCTTCGCCCAACTATAGTCCTATACACTTAGTCGCCTCGTTCGCTAGAAGTAGTAGTTAGAAGTAGAAGATAGAAATGGGGTAGTGTCATTCTAAGCCCACATTACACAGCATATCGACAATGACCATTCTCCTATTCTCTTTACAAAATAAAACAAACTCACAAAAACCTTATTATTATAGAAGTCGCGGCGCATCTCTACGAGATCTGGGCATTCTCAGCACGTCACAATATGACCAGAAATGGCTGAATAAGACCCAATTCGTTGCCACTTTTGGAAGTCCTATACTATCATGCCTAGAGATAAGACTATTTAGAGGGATAAGGAGACCCTGTCCAGGGTAGTCAGATCTTCAGAATAAGAAATTCCTCGGCCACTTTTGGAATTCCAGTGGGTGTCTCCAGCTATGTCGCCCAATAATTTTTTTTACACCCCTAAACCACCACCCCTTAAAACATACCCTTAAAAAAATAAAATAAACTCACAAAAACCTTACTATTATAGAAGCCGCGGCGCATCTCTTCGAGACCTGGGCACTCTCCGCACATCACAATATGATCAGAAATGGCTGAACGAACCCCAATTCGTGGGATCTTTCGAAGATGATCATTACGTGTATTTCGTGTTCCGGGAAATCGCTGTGGAGTTTATGGCTTGTGGGAAGGTAAGAAAGTAGATGTATATGTACTCAAAGTTAGTTGAAGATTTAAAGAAATAAAATCGCTAATGATCCCGAATAATCACTCTTGCTTCTGCCACATTCATTATTCGGCCTTTATACATCGGTCTTTCGCCCTTATAAAAACGTTGTAATATTATCATCTTATTAATTATACTTTTTCCTCAGACAATGTACTCCCGCATCGCCCGCGTATGCAAGAATGACGCTGGCGGCCATAACATGATGAAAGACACTTGGAGTACATTCCTCAAAGCCAGACTAAACTGTTCCCGGCCAGGGGACTATCCCTTCCACTATGATGAGGTTCAGGGGATCGAGTATTTGCCAGGGGAAGGATTGCTTGTGGCTACGTTTACTACTAATGAGTAAGTAGACTTTTTTTGATCCAAATTTTAATATAAAACATGATGAAGATGCATGAAATACATTCCTTAAAGCCAGACTTAATTGCTCCCAACCTGGGGACTATCCTTTCCACTATGATGAAGTCCAGGGGATCGAGTATTTGCTAGGGGAAGGATTGCTTGTGGCTACGTTTACTACTAATGAGTAAGTAGAATTTAAATGATCTAAATTTTAATATGAAACATGAAAGGAGCATTGAGTACATTCCTCAAAGCCAGGCTTAATTGCTCCCGGCCAGGGGACTATCCTTTCCACTATGATGAAGTCCAGGGGATCGAGTATTTGCCAGGGGAAGGATTGCTTGTGGCTACGTTTACTACTAATGAGTAAGTAGACTTTTTATGATCCAAATTTTAGTATAAAAAGTGATCATTTAAATCTTTTAGTTCATGAAAACCTCATGTGGGGATTATTACTAATAAATAAAGAATAAATAAAGGAAAGAAAAATATCGAAACAGGCGGGATTCGAACCCGCGACCTCGGGTATACGCCCCCGTCGCTCTTGCCAATTGAGCTACCGCGCTGCCAGCGCGAAATTCTTCTATCCTTTATTTCTTTTACACGTTTTAGTAGTGTTTGCGTTTCCTACCTCCGAATTTTTTACTAATTCTAACAGCCAGCTCTAATAAATTTTCTATTTTACTTTCTAATTCTTACCCCTAATATTTACAGTAACAGCATAGCAGGCAGTGCAGTATGTATCTACAATATGTCTGATATAAATGCAGTTTTCGATGGTCCGTTTAAAGAACAGAAGTACCCATCACAAGTATGGGAGCCGGTTACCCCTTCGCCACAAGAGAGGGAGAGGTTTAAGTGTTCTACTGATTCGAGGTTCGTATAGCTGCTTTTTAAACATAATCATAAATTTTAACAAAAAGACTAAATCTCTTTGCCTATCAATTACTTATAAATATCTACAACTGCAGTGATAGCGCGATCCAATTACTACATACAACTACATATCTCGTAGTACAAAAAAGCTATCTATTTTGGACTTACCATGTGTCTTAGTTATCTCGTTCTAATCTATTAACTAACTTTAAAACTACGACCGCGCTGTACGAGACAAAATTTAATACAGTATTAAATAATTTCTATGACAAAATTACTAACAAGTGCATGGAACATCTTTTAAGTATAAACAAATAATTGTTTTTCTCTTACAAGATACTTCCATTCAATCACTTCTTTTCAATCCCAACCATTTCTACGCAATTAAAATCAAACTATCTTAAATTTTCAGATCCGGAGCCCCAGAATACGAATACATGAGATACCACCTAATGCACGATGCGATCCAACCAATAACCAACCAACCGATCTACACAGAAATCCTAGAAAGATTCACTCAAATAACCGTAGATGTAACACAAACTAAACAAGTTAAAAAACAATATGTGATTTTTGTGGCGACTCAGAAAAATGATGTTATTAAGTTGGTAGCACTGCCGGAGTTGAAAGGGGCGTGTCTTGTCGAAGTTTGGCGGCTCAAAGATGAGAATGGAGGTTTTGATATCAAGAAAATGCAGTTTGTTAAGGAGACTGTAAGTATTGTTAAGATTTTATGGTTTTTGGTGTTTTTACTTTATGTTAGTGTTTTATTATCAAAAGAATTTATGTATGTCACAATATTGTATGTATAGAACTTGGATAGATCCAGTTTGATTTAGTTCCATTTGCTGGGCTCATGTAGCAAGTTCATGACCTCTTATCGTTTTCACTATTTGTTATCTCTCATCATCGCCTCCAGTAAAATTCAGACTAAAAAAGTAATAAGTCTTCTTTTTACCCGTTTTACCTGCTCACATGCATTTTTAATGCAGAAGTAAAAATCCAAATTTTATATTTTCATAATATTTATTATAGTTGTATCTTGTATGTGTAATATATATCATTATATTTATAATCGAGTTAGTATTTTTACCACAAGTCATAATTGTACTTTTTTAGGGGCTAACTTGATCTGTGTAATATGACCCTTTATATACTGATTAAATAAACAAACCTCCCTATTTCCAGATGTCAGTATACCTAGGTACAGAACAAGCCGTAGTCCGAATAAGTGCCCAAAGATGTAAAAGATACAATACGAAAGCGTCTTGTATAGCCGCTGCCGACCCTTACTGTGGATGGGATGATGGCAGAGAATTGTGTTTGGAAGCAACCCATCATGTAAACGAGGCGTACTTTGTACAAGAAACTATGGCTTGTCCGTCGGGAGATACGCCTGGTGAGTTATTATTAGTTAATAATACCTAAAGATTTATAAAGTTTTTGAATATGTTATGGGCCCAGAGAAGGTTATTCAAAGTATACTTTTGTTTCCAAGTTTAGTCAATTTTAAAATACTCTATATTATTAAAAACAATGGTTTGTTTATAAAGGTGATTTTAATAACTTATTTTTCAATACACGAAATTCAAGTTCAAATGAAAAGAACATGCTATTTGATTTTTCCGAGATTCCTGTTGGTAGATTCAGGGGTATCTCCGCTAGAAAGATTTTACAGAAACTACAGAATTCCTAATATGTAAGTCTGATAAATTATTTTTAATTTATTCCAGTGGACGGCGGTTGGTCAAGTTGGTCAGATTGGGCACCATGCGAACAAGACGCCAGTCAGTCTCCGTACGATGACAAACCTGACATGTGTGTGTGTCGCACGCGGAACTGTGACAACCCTATTCCGAGCTACGGCGGACTACCGTGTAAAGGTAACGTTTTTGTAATAGGAGTCATATAGAACGATGAAATTGAGTAAACAGCAATTTGGCGGCTGGTCAAGTTGGTCAGATTGGGCACCTTGCGAACAAGACGCCAGTCAGTGTCCGTACAATGACAAACCTGACATGTGTCTGTGTCGCACGCGGAACTGTGATAACCCTATACCGAGCTACGGTGGACTACCGTGTAAAGGTAACGATTTTGTAATAAGAGTCATATAGAACTATCGAAAGATGAAATTGAGTGAACAGAAATTTTACGTCCCTTGAATATTTGCTAAGTATTTAAGAGAGCGTTTAGTTCCCGATGGGGTACATGTTTGAATCCTGGGACTGTAATTTTGTGCAATGACTTGCTCTTGCTCGCACCTCTATACCAAATTTTATATCTGTACTTTCGGTCCATGCATAAAATTAATCATTTAAGCGTATAACAAACTTCGAAGCTGAATCTAGGATGCGATTTTCTGAAACTGATTCACTAGCTACATTTCGCTACATTACAGAAGGTCGCGGGTTTGAATTACGCTGAGGGCAACATATATGTGATGAATATAATTGGTGTTTCTTAGTCTTGGGTGTTATTTATATGTGTATTGTATAATATTAAGTATATCGTTGAATTAGTTTCCCATACCACGAGTCATTAAGTTGTACTTACTTTGGGGCTAACTCGATCTGTGTCATATGTAAAAAAAGAAAGGAAATGCTTTAATCTCCTCGTGTGGACACAAAATAATCGTAATACACATATCAAAACAACATGAAAGTAACAAAACACAGAACTTAAGCTGACACCAAAACTGAATTCCAAAAAGAAAAACTTGCACCAGGTACTCTGCTACTGTTGCGTATAACGACAGTAGCTTCGATTTTCAGACAGTGACTTCTTAAAAAAAACAAAATATTTGTCGACTAAGGTATGTCCGTATTATTTATCTATATTATAAAGTTAACCGATCTAATCATTCCCCAATCCCCAGGCTCCTCGATCGCCGTCCGCAACTGCACGGTGCACGGCGGCTGGTCGCCGTGGTCGGCGTGGTCCGCGTGCTCGGCCACGTGCGGCATCGCCGTCAAGTCGCGGCGCCGGGGCTGCGTGGCGCCCGAACCCAAACACGGCGGACGAGTCTGTGTGGGACTCGACGTGCAGGAACTGTTTTGTAGCCAGTTACCTCCGTGTGCTGGTGAGAACACTCTAATTAATGTATTTTAATGTTCTACTGAAATACATTAGAACAACTTAGGATATTGTTCCGAGCGGGACTGCTTTGCGCGTCATCTAGCATTTAAAATAATATATTCAAAAACTTTTCAGTGCCTTCTTAGTCAACTACATTTTACATACTATTTTACATCGATACGTACGTAAATACAACAAACTGAGCGTATACGCTATATTACTTTCATGCAAACCCTTTTAGCTCTATCCAGTATCCTAACAATATGCTCATAAAACTACCCACAGACAAATCCTTTAATGTAATAGGCAGTGATCGTACACTTATTAAAAAAATTCAAACAATACTTTAAATGCTCCCCACTGTTCCATCTATCTTCTCATATACTAAATCATTATTGTTATAATTCCAGACGAATCCCTGGCCCCAATCGACGGCGAATGGTCGGAATGGTCCGCCTGGTCTCCCTGCACCCACCCCACCGCCACGTGCGGGGCGGGGGGGAGGCGGCAGCGGCGGCGGAGTTGCACCTCCCCCGCGCCACGACGGGGAGGCGCCTCGTGTACTGGGGATGCGGTGGAGGTGGAGGACTGCGAGATGAGACCGTGTGAGAATAGGAAGACGGCGGTGTGGTCGCCGTGGATTAACGTTGTTGGTGAGTAGAGATTATAGAACATAACATAAACATAAACGTTCACGCCGAATATCCCCGAAGGGGTTGGCAGAGGTACTAATACTTCTGAACATCACGTGACTTTGTCACCTGGTGTTCAGATTATAGATCAAGTAATATTGGTAAGAAAGAAATAAAACTGCTGTTAGCTGTGCAGTATCGGCTTAGAATAGCACTACCCCATTTCTTCCGGTGGGTGTACGTAAGAGGCGACTAACGGTATTGGGGCTTTTAAGGGATTTTTGGGCGATGCGGTTGGAGACCCATCACCAACAACCTTTATTTTACCATCTTTTCCCCACTCAACTTTCCAAACGTGGCTGAGGAATTTCGAATTCCGTAGCTCTGGCTACCCTAGGCTGGCTAGGGATTTATAGTTGTGAGTATATGGATGTATGTATGTATGTAATAATAGTTAACTAATAGGCGTGGGTTTAAATTCATAAATAAAAGATGTTATTAAAGGAAAGAAAAATTTCGACACTGGCGGGGTTCGAACCCGCGACCTTCGGGTATACGCCCCCGTCGCTCTGCCAACTGAGCTACAGTGTCAGAATTTTAACTAATTCGGAGGTAGGAAAGGCAAACACTACTTGAACGTGTAAAAAAGAAACAAAGGATAGAGAAATTTCGCGCTGGATGCCAACTGACACTGTAGCTCAGTTGGCAGAGCGACGGGGGCGTATACCCGAAGGTCGCGGGTTCGAACCCCGCCAGTGTCGAAATTTTTCTTTCCTTTAATAACATCTTTTATTTATGAGTAATAATCCCCACATGAGGAATTCATGTCAAAAAACATTAAATTGTGGGTTTAAATGTTGAGTCGGGCCCGGGCTATAACCAATGTGTCTGTTCTTTAATTAAAGATTATTTATTTATTTATTTGGCACACAAACAGTATTATGACATAGCATTGGTATACAAAATTTTAAAAAAATAATTCAAATTCGGACATAATACCAAAAAAATATAATTATTATGGTTATATATATTTGTTATGGTTGTCAACGCCGTGTAGTGTCGGCGTAGAATAGCACTACCCCGTTTCTACCGATGGGTGTACGTAATAGGCGACTAACGGTATTGGGTCTTTTCAGGGATTTTTGGGTGATGCGGTTGGAGACCCATCACCAACAACCTTAATTTACCATCTTCTCCCCACTCAATTTTCCAAAAGTGGCCGAGGAATTTTTAATTCCTTAGCTCTGGGTACCCCTTCTAGGGATTTATAGCCGCGAGTATATGTATGTATGTTGTCAACGTCGAGGAAAAACATCTTGAGGAAACTCACACCGCTAAGTTCTACTTATTTATGTGACAGTGAATTTCATAAAAAAAATTGTAAATAAATAGTGAAATAAAAATTACGCTAGGCCTGCCCTTATCATCCGAGTGTACTGTCCAAGCAAAACGTGTGTACTATATGCACGAAATGACATTAATGTCACCTGATGTGCATAGTATTATTAAAATAAACATAAAATGGTCTGTCTGAAATCTTCAATGTCAAGACTAAATCTTAATGTGTTTTTTTACATATACATAAAAAATTAAGTCGTGATATAAATATTATTAGTAATATTATAATATCTGTATCTTTTTCAGATAACTCATCAGATGGTAGACACATGGAGAAAAGATTCAAGTTCACATGTAAAGTGTCGTCAGAACAAATAAAGGTAAGGTTCATCCACAATTTTGCAAATCATCCTACGATGTTATTATTATTGCAGTTAACTCTTAAAAATGCTGTGTTATTTTTCCTCCACATATTGTACGTTCGTGTTAAGTCAACGATATGTAATCGTATATGTATTTTATCTCCAGCTATCCCTAACAAAAGAAGAAAGCCGCCATTGCAGCACCAATGGTTGCAGCCAGGAAGAGGATGGGTGGTCAGAATGGGGTCCCTGGGAAGAATGCTCGGTTCCTTGCGGGGGTGGCCAGCAAGTTAGAAGAAGGGGATGCAATTCTGAGGACGGAAAGGGATGTAAGGGGGCTGCCGATATGGTCCGGCCTTGTAATATGCAGTCTTGTACTGGTGAGTTTATGTTTTTTAGTTGATGTATGTAGGAAGAATTTTTCTTTCCGTTGGTCAAAGAATTCTTTAATTCGGTAGTTTTGGAGCCTATCTAAAAGAAAATAAGAATATTTCCTTTAAAATACTAATACTGTGTAGGCTTTAAACAAGACGGAGTACGGAAAGTTAGTTCTTGTCATATGCAGTCTTGTAGTGGTGAGTGTATGGTTTAAGCTTTTTTTACTGGACAATGCTTTGGGGAAGAATATTGCGTTTTATTGCTGAAATATTGGGTTATTGGGTTTGGTTTGGTCTGCATGAAGTATGTGCTTTTATTTGCACATGTGGGAGCTTGTCATTAGCCTATTTTATCTAAGTAATAATCTCATATTGAAAATTAACAGTATTTACAGAATAATCATATGGAAATTGTCCATGGTGCTATAATTTTAATTTTGATTTTAATTTCAAATTATCTTTCTATGGGAGGATTATTATATATAATTTTATAAATTTCTAAAGGAAGAATATTTGCACGCTAATCTTGTTAGTAGAATAAGCATGGACACTTAACTGTTGATATCTTTATTGACTCTTATTCTGGCAAATAAATGATTATTCTGTTCTATTATTCTAAGCCCCCAAAGAAAATATATTAAAACTAATTAAACTCCAGAATCCTGGTCCTGTTGGAGTGAATGGAGTGAATGTACAGGCTCCTGTGGCAGTATAGGCAAGCGAACCCGCAGCAGACAGTGTGTGTCTACCAATGGATGTCAGGATAGTACAGCCGCTATCGATACCCAACTTTGTGTGCCTAATTGTGCTGCGAGTAAGTTTTCTGGATGGTTTTTTAAGTATTTTAGGAAATATAAAAGATAGTGCCGTGTAGTATCGGCTTAGAATAACACTACCCCTTTTCTACCCGTGGGTGATCGTAAGAGGCGACTAAGGGTATAGGGGCTTTTTAAGTGATTTTTGATCGATGTGGTTGGAGACCCGTCACCAAAAACATTTATAATTACCATCTTTTCCCCAATCAACTTCCAAAAGTGGCTCAGGAATTTCTCATTCCAAAGCTCTGGCTAAGATAAAGATAAAAAAAGATAAAAAATATTTATTTCAAAATAAAAAGAATTGTTCTCTATTTTTTGAACGTCACAAACTTACGTATAAGTTAAATCTTACTCTACTGACTCTACTTCGGATTCGGAAGGTGTATTGTTGCGAGAAGAACCCGTAAGAAACTCAGCAACACACATCTTTTCTTAGTCAAATTACAATATTGGTGTATGTCTGGAAATATCCTGAATAGAGCCCTGGTGACACCAAGCAGTTTCATCTATCATATAATCATTTAAACTGTAATAAGCTTTTAAATGAAGACTGCGTTTTATAATTACTTTGAATTTCTTTTCTGTTAGATTCAAAATGTCATCAGGTATTTTATTATAAAATTTTACACATAACCCCATAAAAGATGTATTTATTTTTGACAATCTGTACTTTTGAATTGAAATTTTATTATTATCTCTAAGACTTCTAGTATGTCTGTCACAGTTTTTGGAAAATGCTTTCAAATTTTTTCTCACATACATGATGTTTTCATAAATATATTGACATGGCAGTGTCATTATATTTATGGTTTTAAACAATTCTCTAAGGGAATCTCGTGAACCTAAATTATAAATAGCTCTTATTGCTCTTTTCTGTAAAATGAATATTGACCCAACATCAGCAGCTCTGCCCCAGAGTAAAATGCCATAAGACATGATGCTATGAAAATAACTATAGTAAACTAAACGAGCGGTCTGTACATCAGTTAAATGTCTTATCTTTCTAACGGCATAGGCAGCACTGCTTAGCCTGCCAGCTAGCGCGCTAATGTGGGGTCCCCATTGGAGCTTTGAGTCCAGATGTATCCCTAAGAAAACTGCGCTATCCGTAAATGGTAATTTTTCATTATTTAATGTAATTTCATTATCAACACTTTTAACATTTGGTAATGCAAATTTAATACATTTGGTTTTTTTGGCATTTAGTACAAGATTATTTGAAGCAAACCATGTTTGAATTTGGGAAACTGCATTATTTACATCGTCAATATTTTCCGAATTCCTTTTAACGTCAAAAATTAAAGAAGTATCATCAGCAAATAATACTATTTCAGACCTTTTCTCGACCATGAACGGCAAATCATTAATATATACTAGAAACAAAAATGGGCCTAATATAGATCCCTGTGGAACACCCATTTTTACATGAGTTCCAGATGATTTTATTTTATCGATTTGCACTTTTTGTATTCGATCTGAGAAGTAGGACTTTATTAATTTAAGTGCGTCACCTTCGATGCCATAATGTCCCAATTTTATGAATAAAATATTATGATCTGCACAATCAAAAGCTTTTGTAAGATCGCAGAACAAACCGATTGCATCATTCTTAAGTTCCCACGAACCAAAAATATGTTTAATTAGGGCAACGCCTGCGTCAGTGGTAGAGCGGCCTTTCGTGAAACCAAATTGTTTAGGGTGAAACAAATTGTTGGAACTAAAATGCAAGAGCAGTTGATTAAGCATAAGTTTTTCAAATATTTTACTCATAACTGGTAGTATAGATATAGGCCTATAACCTTCAGGATTATTTTTATCACCTCCAGATTTTAGTAAAGGTACAATTTTACTATGTTTCATGAGATCTGGGAAGATACCATTACTTATACATTCATTAAATATTTTCGCTAAATAAGGAGCTATTATTACAATAAAATTATGGCATACTTTTACTGACATACCCCAGATATCCTCAGAATTTTTCAATTTCAGTGATTTAAACACTTTAATGATATCTTCGGGACTGACAACTTTAAAATTAAATATAGATTTACAAATTGCAACGTTTTGTTGCAACAGCTCTTGAGCTAACGTAGCAGATGAATTTAAGTGTTCAGTGGTCTTAAAAGGTATATCAGCAAAATATTTTTCAAAAATACAAGCAATTACATCATTTGAAGTAGTCAAACCTCGATCAGACCGAATACAAAAGTCCTGATCACATGATTTGCTTTTGCCAGTTTGAGTGTTGATAATGTTCCAAACGGTTTTTACTTTATTATCAGATGTTTTAATACGTTGGCTCAAGTATCTTGCTTTAGCCTCCTTACAAACTTTATTAAACATTTTTGAGTATTTTTTTACATATTCTATAAATTCATCATTATGTGAGAACGCTTTTTGATCGTATAAATCAAATAGTATTTCTCTAGATTTATATATGCCTGGTGTTGCCCACTCACTAAATTTAAATTTATTACATATAGTTACATCTTTAATAGTAAATATTTTATTAAATTCGTCTATCAGTACTTTAAAGAAAGTATTATAACTATTATTTGGATTTTTATTTATTGAAGAAGTGGGCAGCTTATAACTGATTAAGTTTATATATTTTTCAACTTTGAAAGCAGTGACACTCCTTTTTTTAACTATAATTTTTCGGTCTGGTGCCTTATGTGGAAAGTTTAAAAAAAGACCACTGTGATCAGATTTTAGTTTATTTATTACAGATTTACTTATGAATTCAGCATTTGTAAATACATTATCTAAACATGTTTTGGTTCTAGTAGGTTCCAAGAATAAATTTTCTAAATTAAACGATTGGAATAAACTCATCAACCGTGTTTTCTGAGTACTATCTTTTAAGAGATCTATATTGAAGTCTCCACAAATAATTAATTGTTTTTTACTCTTGAAAATTTTAGTTAATACATCTTCCATTACACTTTCAAATCTTTCATAATTTTGACTATAGGGGGCTCGATATACGCTTACTATAAAGTAGTTTAGTAACTCTATGCAGGATATCTCCACGACTTGCTCAACGCTCAGTTTTACAATATCCTCACGATTTTTACATTTAATACTATTTTTTATAAATATAGCGGAGCCACCACAGGCTTTAGAATTGCGGCAGTAGCTACTAGCTAAGTTGTAATTTTGAAAACCAAATATGAGCTCGCAATTCTTAAGCCAGTGTTCTGAGACACAGAAACAATCAATTTGATATCTTTCTAAAAACAATTCAATTTCTAATTCTTTACAAGAAAACCCCTGAGTATTTTGAAATACTAATTTAAATTGTGGGTCTCCTTGTAAAGCACGGTTTTTAAATATTTTGCCAGAAGAACCTCCTTCCTTGTTTACAATGTTAATATTAATTGAAGGTGACGGCTTAAGGATGACAGGAGGCTCTTCTATTGTCTCACTTAAAAGTTTAAATTATGGTTTCCACCATCACATATTGTAAGTAAGTTTTCCCTTATATTAAATAAGGGAGGGTTCGATATATGATATGCTAATAATTTAGCAATGGTACGTTTTTTATTTAAGGGTATGTATATAGTACCCGATCGTTGTCTTGAATAAGGTATGAACTTATTCACGTCCAGAGTAAAGAAAACGTCGCTTTGACGGCTGGTCATATTAAATATAAAATTATTCAACATATGAATATCATTATTATGCTTACTCATATAATTATATATGGCTACCCCGTTAAAGGATTTATAGCTGTGAGTATATGTATGTATGTATAAAAGATAGAATTGGAACTAGTGGCGTGAATAGGTATTTTTTTAAAAATAAGGATTTTCGAGAAATTATGTGATTAAATTCTTGTTTTGCAAACGATTCCATTAGAATCTGCATTGATTTACTTTATGTAGAAGATTAGATAGATAGATTTACTTAAAGTAATATATTCTTAAGTAAAACTTATCCCTCTACCTTCTTATCAATCCTAAACTGCAGCAAAATTATATATCATTCCATATTTTATTTAACTCACAAATTAATCTAATTATATTTTCTTTCCAGAAGAACCCAGCGGCGTATGGGGTGACTGGAGCGCATGGTCACCATGTAACGAAGGTTCGAGGTCTCGACGAAGACATTGCAATAGTGGTGTTTGTGCGGGTCCAATGTTCCAAGTGGCTTTGTGTGGGGACCAAGAAATGGATAATGGTTAGTTATTATTATATATGCATACATATATACATACATACATATACTCACGGCTATAAATCCCAAGAAGCGGTAGCCAGAGCTAAGAAATTACAAATTCCTCAGCCACTTTTGGAAGTTGCGTGGGGAAAATATGGTGATATAAAGGTTGTTGGTGATGGGTCTCCAACCGCATCGCCCAAAAATCCCTCAAAAGCCCCAATACCGTTAGTCGCCTCTTACGTACACCCACCGGAGAAATGGGGTAGTGCTATTCTAAGCCGACACTACACAGCAAACATACATATATCTACGACTAAATCCCATTTCTAAACAAAGGCCAGTCGGTTAAATAGCCCCAATACCCTTAGTCGCCTCACATGACTATTATGGGAAGAAATATTAATATAGGTGAAATTCTGTAACGGGTGCTGTGGTGGTGGATGGTATGGACTTTTAAGTAATTGATGAACTCAATGACTTATTATAAATGTTCCGTGTTTGCCGTGTAGTGTCGGCTTAATTCTAAGCTTAACACTACCCCATTTCTAGACGTGGGTGATCGTAAGAGGCGCCTAAGGGTATAGGGGCTTTTAAGTGATTTTTGGGCGATGTGGTTGGAGGTCCATCAAAATAATTTATTATTACCATCTTTTCCCCAATAAACTTCCAACAGTGGCTGAGGAATTTCTCATTCCAAAGCTGTGGGTACCCCGTTAAGGGATTTATAGCCGTGAGTATATGTATGTATGTAAATGATCCCTTTTCCTCTTATACCCAATTTGTTTTGGGATGGTGGAATTGGAATCCCTAAGTAAAGTACCCCTTTTTGAAGTTACAAGACCTTACCAACTCAATAATTGTGCGACTGAGATACGTAATCAGCCTGCCGGTCATAAATAGTTAAGTGTATAACATAAAGTAGCAGTCAGTACATTTTAATTTATGAACCACACTAAAGCCTCAAAATACTATAATTACTTATAAAATGTTATATCTGTACTGAATTCAGATTTTTGCCCGTTTGCGCCCACTAAACCACCAATACTTTTATTTTACCATACTAATATATAATCTTTTTTCCATTTTTTGCCATACTGTTTTTGTTCATGAAAACCTCATGTGGGGATTATTACTAATAAATAAAGGAAAGAAAAATTTCGACACAGTCGGGAATCGAACCCGCGGTACACAGGTCAATTGACAGAGCGACGGGGGCGTATACCCGAGGTCGCGGGTTCGATTTCCGCCTGTGTCGAAATTTTTCTTTCCTTTATTTATTCTTTATTTTTTAGTAATATTGTGTCTTTTTTTTCACAGAACTCCCCATACCAGCGTACAGTCAGAACGTAGAAATGGCCTCATTCGTGTCTTTGTCATCCAACGATAGTATGTCTATAGGCAGTGTCATTGCCTGTGTACTCACTGCTTTTGCCTTGGGTAAGTAATTTTATACATACATACATATACTCACGCCGTTAATTCCCATTGGGGTAGGCAGAGACTATCGATCGCCACTTCGTACGATCCTGGCAAACCTCTCTTGCTTCGTCTACATCCATCAATCTTTTCATACATGCTCTTTTATTCTTCTTACTTCGGACGCCTGCCTTTTTGAGCACACTTTCAATTTGGTCCAAGTGTGTCTTTCGTGGCCGTCCTCTACTAACATTACCTTCCACATTAGCTCTATAGATACCTTTTACCAATTTCCTATCATCCATCCTCTCGATGTGCCCAAACCATCTCAACATTCCTTTTTCTATCTTACTTACAATATCATCTTTTACACCACACCTTTCACGAATCACATCGTTCCTCACACGATCACATAACCTAACATTACAAACTTTTCTGAGGGACCTCATTTCTACTGCATTCACTCTGCTTTCATGCTTCTTCTGCCACACCCAACATTCACTGCCATACATAAGCGTAGGAACAAGAACGGCATCATGCACAGCCATTCGGGCCCTTTCGGACACCGATTGACTAGACATTAGGCTATCCAATGCTCCATTAATCGCATTACCCTTTTTCACTCTTCTCTCAATATCTTCATCACATTTTCCATCCCTTGTAAACAAACTTCCCAGATATACAAACTCCTTCACCTGTTCCACATCCTTACTATCAATCGCAATCACGCATTCTGTCACATCTTCCTGTCTCTCGAAAACCATCGTTTTGGTCTTATCCACATTCACCCTCATTCCCTTTCTTACAAAAGACTTACATGCAATATTCATCATCTCTTGCAACTCTTCTGCCGATGATGCAAGTAGCACTTGATCGTCAGCATATAAGAGGCATTTAATGATGAATCCACCCATTCTTAGTCCATAATCACTTTCACGCAACTCTGTCAAACAGTCATCCATGAACAAATTGAAGAGCCACGGAGAAGCTACACATCCCTGTCGGACACCCCTAGAGATTCCGAACCAGTCAGTGTTTTCCCCGTTTACTCTTACACATGCACTAGAATCCTCATAGAGTGATACCAATGCACGTATAAGTTGACTCCCCAAACCGAACTTGGATAACACCTCCCATAAACACTTTCTTACCACCCTATCATACGCCTTCTCTAAATCAATGAAGGAGCAATACACCTTTTGGTTCTTAGCTAAGAACTTTTCGGTGATGCTCCTTAGAGAGAAGATTTGATCCATACATCCCATTCCTTTCCTAAATCCTGCTTGCACATCCCATATTTTCTCATCAGTTTCATTCATCACTCTCTCAATCAATACCTTTGCATACAATTTACCGACAATGCTGAGTAGGCTAATGCCGCGGTAGTTTTTAGCCTCCTGGCGTGACCCTTTTCCTTTATACAGGGGCACAATCACCGCCTTGCACCAGTCTTGTGGTACTTTGCCACTCGACCAGCACTTTTGGAAAAGGAAGTACAACCAAGAAGCCACCAACCCTTTACCAGCCCTCAGCATTTCGATAGTTATCCTATCATACCCTGCCGCCTTCCCTATTTTCATACTCTTCATTGCTTTCATTATTTCTTCCATACTGATCTCACTTTCACTGAAAGCACCCATCGCATCGTTCCAATCAACAGTACTGTCGATTGGCGAAGAAACGGATGCATCCTCTTTTTCAAAGAGTCCCTCAAAATAGTTCTTCCATACTCGTTTCATGTTACTTTCATCCGTCGCCAATTCACCCTGATCATCTTTCACTGCATTCACTCTCGTGTTTTGGGAAACTCCCTTTTCTTTCCGGACATATTTCCAGAACAACTTTTGGTTATTCCGGAAATTATCAGAGAGTTTCCTCTCACACCATTCTATCAGATCGCGCTTTTTCTTTTCTATTTTCTTCTTAACCTCATTCTTAACTCTCTTATATTCATCTTCACTATTTTTCACTACATCATCTGTTACTCTCGCATCCATTCGTTTACTAGCTCTGACCGCTAGTAAATCTAACCAAGCTTTCTTCTTATCTTCGACTGCCTCTTTCACACTCTTATCCCACCAACTTGTTGGTGGTCTATTTGACCTTTTACACAATCCACATACTTCCGTCGCACATTCAACCATTGTCGATTTGAGCACATTCCATACTTCTTCTATTTCCATTTCATCCCTCATCTCCACGCAACTTAGTCTATCATCCAATTTCTTCACGTATTCATCACTGATCTTTTCATCATCTTGCAATTTCTCCACTTTTATTCTCGCAAGATCCGTTGTTGACACTGTGGCCCTATGACGCCAACGCGTGCACAGACCTCTTACTCGGGATATAACAAGGAAGTGATCTGTGCCAACATTCGTGCCCCTATAGACTCTGGTATCAACAACCTTTGCTCTCAGCCTTTCATCAACAACCACAAAATCAATCATACTTCTCTCGTTTCCTCTCTGTCTTGTATACATATGGATATTTTTGTGTTCGAACAACGTGTTTGTAACACAAAGATTCCTCGCCAAACATACCTCAATAACTTTCTCGCCATTTTCGTTCACCCTTTGATCACCATACTTTCCTAAAACCTTTTCACAACCGTTGCGTGACACACCAACCCAGCCATTAAAATCTCCTAACATTACAATTCTCTCATTCTGATCACACCCATTCACAACATCATCTAACAAATTCCAAAACTCCTCCCTCTCGGAAAGTGACTTAGACATGTCCGGAGCATACACACAAATTATGCGCATCCGGACAAGCCCTATTTTCACCTTTAGCCACAGGAGCCTTGGACTCACACATTCGTAACCTTTCATACACTGAGCCATCCTTTCAGATATCAGAAGTCCCACGCCTTGGCAAGCCCTGTCGCTGTCAGCCACGCCTGACCAGATCGCTGTAATGTTGCCAAGTTGTGAAACCTCTTTTTCCTTTCGCTTCGTTTCATTCACACACAGAAAATCTATTTTTCTTTCATCCATTATCAAACATACTTCATCTAATTTTTCATGCATCCCTCCACACACATTCAACGTACTGAAGCGGGTCTCTCTAGCCCACATTTCGCCCCGCGGGGAACCACGGCGTGATGAGTGGCGAACTGCATCGCCGCCTCCGTGTTTATTTTTATTTGCACACATTTTGGCCCCACGATAAGCAAGGGAAATAAACTGTCCACCTAGCCAGAGCCCCGCATGACTAGGTAAGGTTATTTAGTACCCGGAGTGCACCAGGCTCCGGGACGGCGGCATTTTATAATTAAAACAATTATGGATTTTCGGATATTTTAATCGCGTGTAATTACACAAACAATGTAATTACCAAGATTAAAATATCCGAAAATCAATAGTTGTTTTAAATACAATGTGCAATCGTGAAATCTTAGAAAAAACTAAGTAATTTTATATTTATCGTTCTTACGAATATAAAATATCAACAGAAACAGGAGTAATAGTAAAGTGCATTTTTAATTTTCAATTGACTTCGTCGATGCTTTAAACATTAAATGAAACCACACTATGTTTGAAATTGCTTCCTAAGATCGTTTTATTTAATTTAGTGCCACCGTATATTTTATTATTTGCGGTCTTTGTACTTTATTGGAGAAATAATATTTCTGAAGGTCGGAAACCATTGCGATAGTATAATAATAATAGATTTCATATTGTGCATGGGTACTTTGTTTTAAAAATATAAACTTAAATATAGGTTTACCATTAAGAACGGTGATGATAACAAACGCATAATATGAACCGATTTATCAACCCAAAAACCTCTTCTAAAATGTATTTTATGTTGGTAAAAATTTTCATTATTCATTTAGTTCCGCATCTTTGCAATAGATGGCGCCACCAGTTTCGAAAAATGTTCGTGACCCTATTATTTAGATTTTTTTCACTTTCTAATATTTGAATCGCTAAGATAATCCGTAAATCGTCTTTATAAAACTTGTTTTGTCCGTAAATTAATGTCATTATAATTACTGGTTTATTAGTTTGATAAAAAAGCAGGAAATTGTTACATCGTGCAATAGAAGTTTTTCTACTACCAAGTATATATCTATTTTTTTCGTCCATACATTCGTGTCTATTGAAAGGAGAGAAGGTTAGCACTCCCCTTGACAAGGATGGAACACATAAAACGGTGAAGGCACACTTTACCACATTTTTTGTTATGTTTATATTAAATAACCACTAAGATACAAAGTCTTGTATATTGTCACCAATTGGGGTAAACAGAGACTATCTCTTCTTCCGCGGAAACCTTTTGATTTTATCAGTGTTTTCATAAGTATGTATTTTAATTACATATGTAGTGTCGGTTCAAAATAGCATCAACCCATCTCTTCTCATGGATATCGCAAAACGTTACTTACAGTTTTGAAGCTTTTTAAGTGATTTTTGGGCGATGCGGTTGCAGACATCTCATCCATTATTAAATTTATCTTTTTACAACTCAACTTACAAATGTGGCTGAGGAGTTTCTTGTTCCGAGGTTCTAGCTATCTCTTTTCGAGGTTTTTCAGCCGTTAAAACTTGTATTTACCCACTTATCCACTTCGTGTCTCGTAAAGTGAGCGTATGAAATTATATGTTAAATTGGTTTAAGGTTGTATTTTATATAGTTATGTAAGAATAATATACTTATTATTTATGTAAGAATAGTATACTGATTATAATATCTTATCGTACATATTTAAAAAGTATTATTGTGTTATTTTTCTACTTATCATTTGGCTGTGATTTTTTATACCATCGTTGTAGTCATTTTGTGAAGATTTCATTGTAAATTTGTTGTTTCAAATGATGTGGTTTGTAACAATGCAATGTTACCATAAAATATCTCTTATTAATATATTTTTGTACTTAGTTTATCGGCTACCCTTTGTTGTTTGTTTGTGTTTTTTTATTTTTTACTATTATTTTGGCACCAAGTGAAAATCAGTGCTACTAGTACCCAGTACTGGTAGAAATATCCTGAGTCAGTGACCATTTCTTTAGTAAGAACAGAACATATTGTTGTAGCTTTTTTATTTAATTATTATTATAGATTTAAGTGTCTGTGTGTTAAGTGTTATGTTTATTAAATTTATGTCATGTTTAGGTCATAAGTATATAGGTGTGTTCTTACTTTTTGAATATTTTTTTTTTCTTTCTTTCTTTTTTTATACTACTTATCTATAGTATGTTTCTCACTACGGCCATACTCAATAATCCGACTAATATAATAAAAAATTGTTCCAGGTTGCCTCGTATGTCTAGCAGGAGTAGTATTTCTGTCCCGTCGAGGTCGTCTACCGTTCACTCGTCGAACCCGGGTCCCTTCGAGTCCGCATTACATCACTGCTAAACAGAACAGCTATGTCACTGTGCCTTTGAAGGATGTGGTAAGTATTTTTTAATTTAAAGGTTTTAGGTCCAATAGGTTTAAGAATTATAATTTTGTATTTCTAGTTACCCCTGTTTGAGATTTACAGACGTGAGTTATATGTATGTTTGCATAAAACATCTTAAGTTTAAAATATTGTATGAATATGTGTTGTGAATAATCACAATAACATGTTTTGATCTTAGGAATCATGAGAAAAGTATCACACTTTTATTGTTATCTCCCAACATGCAATAATATGTACCCTTTTTGTTCGTAGCTCAACTATTTGTTCTTTTCTGAATGCATGATCACTATTCACTATTTTTCTCCATGATTTTGTACTAAAAATGACATTTTATTCTATGCAAGATAGTAATGCTGATATTTAATTAGCACTAGTTTAATATACATAGAGTATTTTCTAAGCGCATTATTTCTATTTCAGCCCCGAAAAGCTAAACGCCAACCCTCATTCACTGGCATAGGGGGTAGCAGCGGCATAGTACTATCTAAAAGCAATAACATTCAAGCGAACAATCACAATGTAAACACACCTAAGCTATATCCAAAAGCGATAGCAAACGAATATGATACTATGGGCACTTTGAGAAGGCATTCCAATTTGACTAACAACAGGAATAACTTGGATTTTGATGATGATAAATTTTATTGAGTGGAACAATATGAAGTGTATCTATATACTTAAAAAAGAAGTGTTATATAAGTGCTATATTAGCATTATAATACAACTTCGAAATATACCGAATTTGTGACAATCTGCAGAATTCAAAAAACCTTCGAAAAGTGTTGTATCTTCAAGATTAATTTTAAGAGAAAAGCAGAGTCGGATTTTATATTGCAAGAGAAATCAAACTCTCTCTCAGCCCATATATGTCCCCACCAAGGGGCTTGAGCCTACCCTATATAGGGTGATTTGGCTAATCAAAATAGTGCATATATAATTTATGTTGCGAGCACTAACTACAATTTTAATAGAAAAGGTATATAGGTATACTCACCAGCAGGGAGCAGGCTCGCCTGCTGGTGAGTATATGAAAGATTCTAAAATTTCTAAATATTCGCAAATCTGTCGAACTTGTTCTCTGCAATTAAGTGCGTTATATAGTGGTATACCTGTTTCAAATATTTACATTATTATATGAAAAGTTATTAAAAAAAAAACTATTTTATTATGGAATTGAATATGTGTATACGAAAGTGATTATAAAGACTTATGTGAGTTGAGACCTACTTGTGCAAAGTTACAGTGTGAATAAAATTTAGTTGCAACTTTAAAATGTGAATTCATATACATACATAATTTGAGATGTGTTAAACTGTAGAAAAGTGTTCACTCATACATCCCAAAGATGGATATGAAGACTTATTATAATTTTGATGAGATCGTTTAATGACCATAGAAGTTGTTAAATGTATTTGATATTTACTATATTAGAGATGCCTTTGTGTCTTGATATTCGCTTAAATTCAATTTTATCTATCTGCCAGTACAATGATGAAAAAAGATAACCGTGATTTGATAATGCAGATGTCTTTCCAAATATTTCCATTAGAATAAGAAAAAACTAGAATAATGAATATTTTTTTGTTGATGTTGAAATTGTACAGTTCCTTTATTAAATAATATCCGTCCCGATAACTTCCATTTTCTCATAACAACATTTTATTACAATAATAAAGAAAACATATATTTTTTGCTTTTCAATTGAATATTAAGTTAAGAATCAAGTGTATTTCGATTTTTTATTTGTGATTTTGAAGCATTTTACTATTTTGATTAAATATTTTATTTTAATAATAAATTCAGATTTCTATAGCCAAGTAAATACTAGTGCCATGAAATATTTGTAAATAGATATATAGTTTTAAGAGATAACTATATTTTTTTAACTTAAATGTGCTATAAATAAAGTACAAAGATCAGTGCCTTTTAAATGTCTTATTTCATTAATGTTGATGTTAGATTATATTGTTGCTAGTTTTATTGTAAGCTTTTATTTAAAAAAATGAGTTGATAGCCAATTAATCACTATTATGACAAAAATGATATATGTAAAACTATAGTTTATAATGTCTCCTGTGTTTTGAAAAATGTAATATCGACTTGTGACATGCAAATAAATGAATTGAATTGAGAGTTTAGAAAGGGCTTTACAAAGTTTTTAATACAATAATTTATACTAATTTTTCGAAAGCGGCGGTTTCTGTGATTTCATTATATGTAATTATTCTATGATTATATTCATTAATATTTATTACTTCCCACATTCTTTTTTGCCTTTCTTATATTTAATTATAGCTCTTTCATAGAATTTTCTCTGAATACTATACAATAAATACTCTTTCTCTTTTTAAGTCTTCTTTTCACTTACCGATTTACTATGTAATAGTATATAATTAAGTAGAAACCGCTTATAATTTTATATCTATAGTTCAGGAAACAGACATAATTATGTTACACAAAAAGATATAGATCATTATGAATTTTGATTTATTGTTTGATTATTCACTTATTTTGCTTTCATTTGATTATGTTGCAATTTAGGAATCCACAATTCAAAAGAAAAGCTTTTATAAATTAATGTATAATGTTATCAAACAAATTAAATACTTCGCCTGCTAGCCTCTTATGTTTAATAAGGTCTCGCAGGTGACATTTGCTTACGTCACTATCCCAAATAAGGCTCTCAATGTTTGAAGTTGGATTAAAGTACTACAAAAGTTTTGTAACTTTTAGATAAACTAAAATTATGCTGACTTAAGCAAATTAAATAAAGGAAGACATGTGCTGAACCGAGCAATTTGACCTTACAATACATTTCTCAGGGTCTACTCTTCACATCTCTTCTAATCCCTGCAAAAAATATTTCTACAACGCTAGCACAAACGAATCTTCCATTTTTTTTAAAAGTGAGTATACATGGTGATATTCGGCGAATCCAACGATACCTTCGTAGTAATCGTTAGTTTCATTCATCGTCTAGAAAGCGCCAATATCAATATTGTTCTATATATTCCAAAATCCAAATATTCGTTTCGTGCGAGCGAGACAGAAATAAATGTTAATGTGGGTAGACGAGATACGTATGATAACTATCGTTCTTCATGTAAAGACTAGACCTTCTGAAACCGGTCATAAAAACCAGCCTATAATAAAATAACATACATACATATACTCAAGGCTGCAAATCCCTAGAAGGGGTAGCCAGAGCTAAGGAATTAGAAATTCCTCAGCCATTTTTGGAAATGATAGTGGGGAAAAGATGGTAAAAATAAAGGTTGTTGGTGATGGGTCTCCAACCGCATCGCCCAAAAATCCCTTAAAAGCCCAAATACCGTTAGTCGCCTCTTACGTACACCCACCGGAAGAAATGGGGTAGTGCTATTCTAAACCGACACTACACGGCAGAATAAAATAACCTATAAGAAAAAATACAATATTAACAAGCCCAATATTTACATAAATGAAAACTCTGTATTACTACTTGAAACAATGTGTATAAAAATAAACTATTGTACGGCAAATGAATTTGATTTGTAAAGTTATTATTGATGTTCTTATATTGTGAAATGATTTGAAAATTTAATATTGAAATTAAAAATGTAACGAGGCTTAAATTTAATTCTCACCGATGTTTTTTTTATTATATATTCAAAACAAATCTAGTAAGGCTTAATGTTGCTTAATGTAAATTTTATATTTTTTGTAAATGGAATAGATGACATAATAAAGACTGGATTATATTTTATTAAAATTTTTATTTACTCTTCGAAACACAATCCTATTAGTAAAAGGTTGTTTAACACAACCCCATTTCTTCACATGTGTATCAAAAGGATCTATATGTTCTTGGGACCAGCTGACTCTTGTAAACTATGTATCAATTTTAATCTGATTAATGAATTATTATTATTTCGAAAAGCATTTTTGTTTCTCGCCTCTCCCATGGCCGAAAATGAAAATATAAATTTTAAATGGGAGAGGCGGAAATCCCCGACAAAAGGACAGTCGGTCGGGGTCTGGGAGTCAGGTTCAAGAACCGACGGACGATCCGAGCCGTATCGAGCAGCACCGCTTTCTGCATTTGTGCTGGAACCGACACGCCACAGAAATCCAACCGCCTCAAGTTAGTCGCGAGGCTGGTTGAAATTAACCCGTTCGCGGATAAAACAAATGGGATTATTGCTGTCGAAGTCACACCCCACATGTCGGTGATCTCGTGAGCCAGTTCGAGATATTTCCGACGCTTCTCGGTTTCGGCTTTCACGAGACCCTCGTCATGAGGGATAGTGACATCCACTAGAAATACCCTCGACTGCGACCGATCCCATACCACGATATCAGGCTTATTCGCTAGAATAGTCCTGTCCGTGATAACGGATCGGTCCCAATAGATTTTGGCACGGTCGTTTTCTAGGATTGGCTCCGGCAGATACTTATAATACGGCAGCCTCTGTTGCAAGAGTCCGTATTTTAGAGCGAGCTCCTGATGCAGGATTTTGGCTGCTTGGTTGTGTCTGTGCAAGTACTCAGTGTCAGCAAGAGCCGAACAACCGGAAATAACATGTCTAAGTGACTCTCCGGGACGGCCACATGCTCGACAAACGTCTGTGGTACCGTCCTTTAGGATGTATTTCCGATAGTTCCGCGTCTTGTATTGCACAGACAAAACCTTCGGTTTCCCCAAAGAGGTCCCCGAAACGCAGCCAATGCAGGGAGGCTTTACGGTCCACGAAAGGTTCGTGAAGTACCTTGTAAACCCTCCCGTGCAGCTCTTTCTCTTTCCATACGGACTCCCGATCAGAGGTGCTAAGTACCTCCGGGGTTCGCCAATCCCGTGAGGCCCACGATAAGGGAGTCAGTCCTTTATCACTAGCGACCACCTCTCCCCGAATACTATCATCCGTCATCGTGAAAAAATAGTTTCTGAGGTTGCATACCTCGCGGTTGTGCATGGTTTTGGCACTCAAGAGGCCTCGCCCTCCACACTTCCGCGGGATATACAATCTCATAACCGACGACCTCGGATGATGCATTCGATGAGAGGTCATCATCGTGCGGACTCGTCTGTCCAGAGTGTCGAGTTCGGTCTGAGTCCATCTGAGCACGCCAAATGTGTACATCAGTACAGGCATGACCCAGGAATTAATGGCTCGGATCTTACTAACGCCTGACAAGTAGCTATTAAGCACACTTTTCAGGCGTTCATAAAACTCCTTGCAAACACCCTGTTTCACGTCTGCAACCTTCACACCGATGGTTTGTGACATGCCCAGATACCGGTATGTTTCAGCCTCGGAGAGTGCCCTCAAATGGTTGGTGCCGACATCGACTCCATCAGAGTGCACGACATGCCCCTTCTCAACATGAATGACCGCACACTTATCGACCCCGAGCTCCATCTTGACGGATACACTGAAATCGTTAGTGATCGTCAGTAGCTCCGCCAATTTGTCAGCCGTGGGGGCGTAAAGCTTCAGGTCATCCATGTAAAGGAGATGAGGCAAGCGTGGTCCGCCTCTCCAAAACTGAAAGCCTGTCCCCGAATTCTCCAAGAGTGTGCTTAGAGGATTCAGGGCCAAGCAAAACCAAACTGGACTCAGGCAATCGCCCTGGAAAATCCGTCGCCTTATATCAATTTGGTCATCCGCGTCCGTCATCCGCTGACCGTCTAAACTCAGGATCCTTCTCCAGCCCCCCTTACACTGCCCGAGGAAGTGTCGAACTGTACTATCAATTTTGTACAGCTCGAGGACCCTCATGAGCCATGTATGAGGTACCGAATCGAACGCCTTCCTGTAGTCTATCCAGCCAGCGGAGAAGTTCCGACGGTTGCGTTTGACCAGTTGGCCTACGACCGCGTCGATGAGGAGCAGCTCCTTGCTACCGCGACTACCGCCCCTACATCCGTTCTGAGCTCCAGAGATCACATTGTTATCAACAATGTGTTGAGTAATCTTGGAGCTCAGAACGGATGTCAAGGTCTTGTAAATTGTACAAAGACAAGTAATGGGGCGGTATTGTGATGGATCCGCGGTAGCATCGCTCTTTGAGCTTAATGAGTGACCCCAGTAGTTAACAAGTTCGGGAGCGTCCCACTCTCGAGGGCGCTTTGGAACTGACGGGCGAGAGTAGCGTGACAGCGCGTGAACCCTTTCAACCAGTAATGGTGCAATCCGTCCGGCCCCGGACTTTTCCAGTACAGAGCCTTACGGATCGCAGCCACCACATCCTCCTCGGATATGTTGACGGGGTTCATGGGCGCTATGGGCTCGCACGTTCCCTCGACCGTCTCGAACCATCGGCCCTCTTCGTGATCAACAGGCAGCGACCAAAGCCCACGCCAAAAGGCAACTACATCGGCTTTTTCTGGTCGCCGACCCGTCGAAACCACATCGGGACGCTCCAAAGTTCTGTAGAACTTCTTCTGGTCACTCATGAAGAGACGATTCTGTTGGTACCTCTTTACCCTTTCAGAATATCGCCTAATTCGCTTACCCCAAGCAGCGATCTTCTGCTTCAGATCATCGATGCGCTCCACCAGTCTACAGGCAAACTCCGGTGAGTTGTCAAAGACATTCTCACCAGGGAATGCCTCCCTGACGAAGCGCACCACCCTCGGCCTATTGTTGCCTGATCTGAAGCTGGTCAGTTTGCCGATGAGGACCCTGGCTCTTGTGATACGGCTTTCAATCCGCCCTATCCAGGCTGGTCTAGTTATAGTCCTGGGACTAGTACTGCCAGCCTGGCGGGAGCCACCAGCTCTTGTTGGCGGCATCCTGACGCCGACAAATTGACAAACTGTCATTGCGGAACCAAAGAGAATTAAATCCGTATCCCAAAGGTCCATGCTACTCTCTGAAAATGAGGGCAGCATGTTTTTGACGGCCTCAACAACATCCCGAACCTTGATGCTGAGAGGAACTCGGGGCAGCCTTGGCCTCCTTTCGAGAGGCACTTGGCGATATTCCAGGATCGTATCTTCGAGTGCGCTCCTCACCAAATCCAAATCCAGGGAGACTGTTCCCCAATCGCTTTCCGCACCACCCACATCCGGCAGGTTAGCAATTGGCTCCCTCCGTACTTCCCGTTCAGGGACTGGAGGGAGAACCTGCAAAGGTGGCTCTTCGTCTAGCGGGGGAACAGCCTCGCGTCGCAATTGTTCGAGTTCGGTAGTGCTAAAAAGTTCTGAGCGCTGTATGTACCGAACTCGATCCGCCAGGTTTTGTTCTGTGACGGTCAAATTGGGCTCCAGCCGCAGAAATTCGCGGTACATTGCTGCCCGATAACCTGTCCGTCCAGTTCTTGAACCCGAGGCCCTAATATAGGCCCGCATGGCATTTCTATTCATTTCGACCGTCCATGCCATGCGGCGCCTTGGTCGGGCCGGTCTGCGGCGGCTGGGGGACCGCATGCTGCCACGTCCAGCCCCAGCTCCAGACGTGCCCCTTCTATCACCCAAGGGAAGCGGCCCTATACGCTCATCATTATCCCTTGTACTCATTATGATGAGCGAAGATTCACCCGGGGTTTCACTCACTTTCACTCACTTGCCCCGGGGAGACCGTTGTTCTATTCAGCGCTGGGACCAGTTTGTAAAGAATTATTATTATTTCGGAAAACATTTTTGTTTATTATTATTATTGAGTATGACATTTAGTTCCTCGCCTCTCCCATGGCCGAAAAAGAAAATATAAATTTTAAATGGGAGAGGCGGTACTCCCCGACAAGAGCACAGTCGGTCGGGGTCAGGGAGTCAGGTTCAAGAACCGACGGACGATCCGAGCCGTATCGAGCAGCACCGCTTTCTGCATCTGTGCTGGAACCGACACGCCACAGAAATCCAACCGCCTCAAGTTGGTATTATTATTATAACACTAGCGACCCGCCCCGGCTTGGCACGGGTGCAATGCAAAATATACCTACTACAGAATGTCCTTTTGGTTAGTGCTGGAGTAAAACATATTTACTTACTATTCGTTCGACTAAAAACAAAAGATTATCAACAACAAAATATACCTATTCTATTCAGTTCTTCTATGAACTTAACTATAATTTTCAATAATTGAAAATGCTCGCCCTAATACTAAATTGTCTTAACTCTAAATTCAAATCAAAGTCTTAATGGAAGAAATACCAAGAAATATGGTTTTAAGCTAATCCTATCTAACCTAATGTACTTACAATACTACTAATATAATAATACGGTGAGGGAAAACATCGTGAGGAAACCCACATGGCTACGTTGTACTTAGTCATGTGACAGTGTATTCGTACAAAACGGCGATAGGCCTGCCCCCTATCACGTGAGTACACTGTCTAAGCAAAACGTGGGTACCTTCTCTGGAAACTAGATGGCGCTTGCCATGTGAGTTCAGGAGTATTGGTACCTCTGCCAACCCCTTCGGGGATAAAAAACGGCGTGAACGTTTATGTTATGTATGTTATGTTATGTAGTATAATAATAATAATAAAAATTAAAAGATAATCAACAACAAAAGATACTTATTCTATTCAGTTTAATTAATTCTTGATATTTTCCTCGCTAGAGAGCTCCGATAAACGCGTGCGATCGCTGCAAATCATAAAGTGCTACAAGGCGAAGCGCTTTTTTTTTTTTTTGTTTACGGTGGGGAAATGCTCATAGGATCCCCCGTCGCTCGAGGGAGCGACGGGGGTATGTCGGACTTTTACCGACTAAAACCCCACCGGTTCGGTGCTGCTGGCCCTGCGGCCTGTGCGGCGTGACCATAACTTGTGTGCCGGGCGGCTGAAGGCCGCCCTGGCGAGGCAAAGGAGTGTACCTAAGCTAAGTCGGATAGGGAGCTAAGTCGGATAGGGAAGGCGAAGCGCGGCCATCGACGCGCTATTTATAGGCACGCGCCGCCCGGCGCAAACAACTACGACCCTGCATTTTAAATTTGTAATATCTTCGGTAATATTCACTTAAATTACATGCTGTAAAAAGCATATTGATCTATAATAAATGCACAATTTATTTAAGGTACTTAATTGGATAAGGATTAATGCTGTATTGTTTAAAATAACTTCGTAAATAACCATTTTTTAGTAAAGAATAAAAATGGTTAAGCTGGGTTATCCCTAAGAGATAGACATATACCATCGCGGACTTTTTTGTTGAACTTTTTAAGGTGAACAATACTGTAGTACATTATTTTGGTCTATCTCGTAGGGTTCAGCCAGCGTTTGCAATATAAGCGCAAAAAACGTGCTTATTTACGACATCACATTAGAAATCTTTAAATTTATCAGTGTTTCTCTACTATATTATGCATTTATTATACATACAAACCTTCCTTAAGAATCACTCTATCTATTAAAAAAAACCGCATCAAAATCCGTTGCTTAGTTTTAAAGATCTAAGCATACATACGGACATACAGCGAAAGCGACTTTGTTTTATACTATGTATTGATGATAACATAACATATAACATAAACGTTCAAGCCGTTTATCCCCGAAGGGGTTGGCAGAGGTACCAATACTCCTGAACTCACATGGCAAGCGCCATCTAGTTTCCAGAGAAGGTACCCACGTTTTGCTTAGACAGTGTTCTCACGTGATAGGGGGCAGGCCTATCGCCGTTTTGTACGAATACACTGTCACATGACTAAGTACAACTCAGCCATGTGGGTTTCCTCACGATGTTTTCCCTCACCGTTAGCAACCATGATAAATTAACCACACATATGACTTTAGAAAAGACAAATTGGTGTAGGCCCCCGTCCCAGGATTGGAACTCACGCCCTTCTGTTTTTCGGGCTGGTGTTCTACCCACTGGACTATCATGTCAACTATTATTATATTACCATATATCTTTATTTTAATATAACGTTTTTATTTAAAAGCAAAAAGGGAGAGTCAAAGTATAATACATTTCTGACAATTCGATCTTCTGCTTTTTCGATTAACTATATACTCGTAGATATTTACAATAATATGTATTAATACGTCGGTCAAGTGCATCACGAATTATATACACAAAGCAAGTATTGTTGGTTTGGCTCTTTCATTAGGGTTTGTAATATGACTTTTGGTGAATTTAGCATTGTGTTTAATACTCGGTAGTATTTTCATACTACCGCTGACTGTATTACCAGGACTCCCCCCGACAGTAATAATTCGTCCTCTCTTTATATACCTCTCACACGACTTACTACAACTGCAAGATGCAGCATAAACCATTATATCATCCATTCAATAATTCCATTTGTCATTTCATCTAATGTATACCTTGTCCAAACGTATTAACTTGTCAATAAACTATTTTATGATTTTTCAAATGTTTGCTTTGATTTGTTGTTTTTTATTATTCAATATTTAGAAAGTAGATAGTAAATGTGTGTCCATCTAGATTATTCTAGATAGAATCGCTGTGTTTGTTGCAGAAGAAAGCATCGTATTAGAAAGTGCACGATGTGAAATGTGCAGTAGTTGTCAGTGCACTGGTTCGCCACTAGATGCTGCTGCAATTCCAGACGTACAGGTGGTGCGTAGACCTGTTCAGGTCAGCTGGAATTTCGTTGTTTATACAATGTAATTATACTGTTTTTAGTTGAAGACAGTATAATAAAATCATTCCAATTAGTTAAAAAAAATAAAATAAAAAAAAATAACTATCTTGTGGAATCGGACTAGTTAGTGCACAATGTCTAAACTAAAAAACCAATTTAAGATAGCATAGCCGTTATTTCCTCCGTAAGTGCCAAATTAGTAAAAGCTAACACTGGTGCTCTTTCGTATAATATCCGGATAGGGATACGAAAATATATATTAGATATCTTATTCAATAATATTAGAAACGTGAGTATAGGAAGGTATAGAGTATTTAGTATTTAATTGTCAAGTCGCTAAAGGTTCAATACTTTTGTTGGGCAATGTGCTCACGACTAAGCTCGCAGCTTGTAAGGTTTACAAGTATGTATGTGTTCACAGTTCATTTAAGTATTAGATAGTTACTTAACTGTCCAGCAATCTAAAAATTACATACATATACTCATAGCTATAAATCCCTAAAAGTGGTATCCAGAGCTGAGAAATAATAAATTCCTCAGCCACTTTTGGAAGTTGAGTAGGGAAAAGATGGTAGTACAAAGATTGTTGGTGATGGGTCTCCAACCGCATCGCCAAAAATCCCTTAAAAAGCCCCAAGTCCGTTAGTCGTCTCTTAGGTACACCCACCGGAAGAAATGGGGTAGTGCTATTCTAAGCCGACACTACACAGCTATAAAAATTAATTGCATCCATACATACACTCACGCCATTAGTTCCCATAGGGTAGGCCGAGGTTATTGATCGCCAATGTTTACTAGCCTGGCAAACCACCAGAACTTCATTGAAATTATTTTTTTCTCCATACATACCTTTTTAGATTTCACACTTCTGACTCTAAACTTTTTGACATACATATACTCACGGCTATAAATCCCTAGAAGGGGAACCCAGAGCTTCGTAATAAGAAATTCCTCATCCACTTTTGGAAACTGTGTAGGGAAAAGTTAAAACAATGAAAGGTTTTATCAATTTAAAATCACTTTAAAAGGCCCAATACTCTTAGTCGCCTCTAACGAACACCCACGAGAAGAAATGGGGTAGTGCTATTCTAAGCCGACACTACTGCACAGCTGTCTTTTTGAGTACATTCTTAATATGTCCGCAGTGGTCGACCTTTGCCGTGTAGTGCCGGCTTAGAATGTCACTACCCCTTTCTACCCACGGGAGTCGTAAGAGGCGACTAAGGGTATTTGGACTTCTTATTGGATTTTTGGGCGATGCGGTTGGAGACCCATCACCAAAAACCTTTATTTTACCGTCTTTTCCCCACTCAACTTCCAAAAGTGGCTGAGGAATTTATAATTCCTTGGCACTGGCTACCCCTTCTAGGGAATTATAGCCGTGAGTATATGTATGTATGTATGTGTGGTCGACCTCTACTGACTTTCTCTTATTTTCTTTCATCAATTAAACTATACATATCATAAACCAATTAAATTTTAATTAATTAATAAAATCCTAAAATAATCACAGATAACACAATGGGGAACCGGGCATAATTTAATTTTAGCAATAAGCACCAGTACCATCGCGAATATCTTTAAAACAAAGTTCTGAAAAACCATACCTAGTTTTGTTCGTGGCGCTAACTGAAAAGCCGACAAAATCAAATGGGATCTTGAACCCACCTGCTTGATTCTGGCATAAACAAGCCGCAATTTTTGGTGCAATAGCTTAGTTAACTCATAAATTGTTATTTGTATAATTTAGAACGTCATTTACATTTTATTTTATAATCTTTTCCTCACTTAACTTTCTGTTAAAAAGTTTTTGTGTAATTTCTATTTCTAAAGTTCTAGCTACCCCTTCTAGGGATTTATAGCCGTGGGTATATGTATGTCAAAAAGGTTAGAGTCGGATGTGTGAAATCTAAAAAGATGTATGGAGAAAAAAATATTTCAATAAACATTTAATAGTTTTTTATATGTTTTTATTTATGTGTATGTATGATAATATATTACTACATATTAGATGATTATATCGTCGAGATATCACAGGGTTGTACATTTCTAGGCACTAGGGCAGGTGTTGTAAGAGGCTACTGAGAGGGGGTTTTTAATGATTATTAGGTGATGTAGCTTAAGACGATACCCATCACTGACCCTCCTTTATTATTTAGTGTGGTTAATCATTTAAGGACGATCACTATAAGTCACGACACAGTAAGACCTAATAGAGAAAGTGCTCAAGAAGGCAGGCGTTCCAAGTGTGAATAATAAAATGGCGAATTTGAAACATGGATGAATGGGAATAAGCTCAAGAGTTTGGCCAGGATCCTACAAAGCGACGATCGGTAGTCGCTGGTTACCCCAATAGTGACTAAGGACGTGAATATATTGTATGTATGTATTTACCTATGTTTTTGCCACTCAACTTTTGAAGCTCTGCCTACCCTTTTAAGCGATTTAAAGACGGAAGTAAAGGTGGTGGTGGAAGGTGGGTGTTTTTCCAAATACACGTACTCTTTTTTCTGCACTGAACAAAAACTTGTACTAACTTTACTGTTGTAAAACAAAACTCGGTAATCTTATATAACCCCATTTTCATTTAAAAACAAAACCTTTACAGTAGAATTTGCCAAAGTGCGGGTCGGCTTACCTGTGAAGGGTTTCGTAGTAGCAAGAATAGGTAAGCGAAGAAATATACAAAAGTATAAAGTTTTGAGCTAACTTTGTTTTTCTTAGTATCAAGACGCACGGCAGTGCGTCAAGCCAAGCCATTTTATTTACTCGTACATTGTACAATGCACATTTACTCTTTCTTGTTTTAAAAGTTAGAGGGGGTAGGGCACACTTTACCACTTTGGAAGTTTATGTCTTTTAAATCTCAATGTCCATTTTAAAAGCCTTTTTATAAATACGAATACGTACAGTTTTATTTTTTAAAAAAGGTCCATAAATGAAATGTCGCGCATTTTTTTATATCTTTTTTCATGGTGTTCACATCTACACGTCTTAATAATTTGGAAAATATATTGCTGTGAGACATGACAAAATTAGAAGTGTTTATTATTTCGCCATCCGGCCACGAAACCCTAAAAAAGCAGCCAACAGACCCTCGTGATCATAGATCGTTCCAAAAAGGTCTAACGCCCGACCTCGAATAACGTTGCTTCGTAATTTATTCATCTTGTTCACAACACAACGGATGTTTTGCTCGCCCCAAACAGATAACTACATTATTCAGCGCCGTTGACCACGTGACCTACAGCCTCGTACTTGACTGTTTTGTGGAGCGATTGATGGTGAATCTTGGACGTGCTTTTCAGTGTTTAAGATGTTTTTACTTTAAGGTTCAATACTTACTTTCATACTTACTTATACTCACGCCCATTATTCTCATTGGGGTAGGCAAAGACTATCGATCGCCACTTAGTACGATCTTGACAAACCTCTCAAGGTTCAATATAGCTTATAATTGATATTACTTATATTATGTGAAGAACATCAGTTCTTACTAGGACTATTTGTGTAACCTTTGGGTGACTAAGTGCTAAAAAGTGCCTTATTATATGGAAAACTATGTTATAAATTTTATTGATTTTTTATTCGCTGTTCACCAACCGCTAAACTACAGTAATTACATAAATAAATTTTGATAGATCAGTAGGAACACCACCGATTTACGTACAGGAGAAATGAGTTCAAATACTGCGACGGACCTACATCAGTGTGTCCTTTTAATTCATATGTGTAGTTAATTTATAAAGACCGTTAACGATGAGTTAAAACATCGTGAGGAATAAAATGTTGTATTGTGTTCGTAATAAAAGGGCGATACACTTGCCCCTTATGTCACTGTTCAAGAAAAACGTGCATACTATGAACACCAGTTGACAAATATGTCACTCGATGTTCACTGGTATTAGTACTTTTGCAACCCTTTCGCGAATTTACGGCATTGTATCGTAGTTTGAGGATTATCTAATTAAAAAAGTTGCGCTACTGGAAAAAGGGCTTCATTGTCCATAGTTTTTAGGGTTCCGTACCAAAAGGTAAAACGGGACCCTATTACATCGCTGTCTGTCTGTCTGTCTCCAAGCTGAATGACATAAATTGTGATAGCTAGAAAGCTGAAATTTTCACAAATGATGTATTTCTGTCGCCGCTATAACAGCAAATACTAAAAAAGTTAAAAAAATAATCAAGGGGGTCTCCATACAACAAACGTGTTATTTTTTCGTATTTTTTTGCTTCATTTAATATTAATAGCGGTAATAAGTAGATGCTTCAAATTTTCCCAGAATATGAACTTGTATATCACCTTCCAAAACAAATAATTAAATAACAGTAAAGTGAATATCAAAGGGAGACTCCCATACCAAACACATAATTTTCTATTATAGATGATAGTTTTGCCATTCTTAGTTCATAATCACTTTCACGCAACTCTGTCAAACAGACATCCATGAACAAATTGAAGAGCCATGGAGAAGCTACACAACTGTCGCTTCTCGGACACCTCTAGAGATTCCGAACCAGTCAGTGTTTTCCCCGTTTACTCTTACACACGCACTAGAATCCTCATATAGTGATACCAATGCACGTAAAAGTTGAGTCCCTAAACCGAACTTGGATAACACCTCCCATAAACACTTTCTTACCACCCTATCATATGCGTTTTTAACACGCTTATATATTAGCTTCACCTTTTTGTATGTAGGTATGTACGTACGTATGTAAACGACTCCTTTAAACTCGTTTTTGAACCACTTTAAACGGACCGATTGATTTCAAAATTTGAACACTTATCGAGAATCAGGGACAATATAATAATTTCAAATGTTCATTCCGCTATCCTGATTAGGGTCGCCAGGATTTAATAATTTCAAATAATTTAGTACTAGAAAGCATGGGTTGCCCGATAGGGGAAAAATATGGCACAGAGCGTCCCACGCTTTTTCACACCAGTTTTTTAGTTTGATGTGCTTTAAAAGCGTGATTTTTAGTTTTTTTATTTAAACCATATTTAATTTTGTTGTGTGTTAATTTGCGAAGCGTTAATTCTGCGTGAGGCCTGTTTGAATTAGTTGCAGACATACCTATAGCTGCTTAATAGTAAGGGAGGCGAAGCGGGGATTTTTGAAGTGACTCGAGCATACCAGATTATTATATAGGGAGAATCCTTGTACCCTTTGATGTACATCTGTCGAGTATGAACCCGTCGTCGTATAGCGGGGTATGCTGAGGGGAATCCGTCAAATTAGTAAAAAAAGACAATCCTCCAAAAAACTCCAGCGCTTCAGACTAAGTAAAGGTAGGTTAATTACATTTAGAAGAGTGTATATCTGGATAATCTGACGATTTGGTCGTGACGTTAAGAAATAAGATGGTCAAGAATCTTCAAGCGCGTGATGCGGGTGACGGCAATGTTCCCGCGATGGTGTTTTGGTGTAATATTTGTGCAGGCGTTAAGACTGAACATTGTTGTTAAATTTCCTTTAAAATGGCCAGAATAACGACATCCCTTACATTAATCATCAGATTAATATATAATGGTTATCAGAATTATAAATCGCATTCATAATGTTAATGGCTGACGCGCCCAAGTATTGCTATACTACTATTATTATTTTTTACATTTTTATAAATGTTTACACGCTCTCTCCCCCACTAAAATATAAACTTGTAATATTTATTCTTTTAATTGTTTGTTTTTAATTTATTCTTTTAATTTTGGAACATGAACTATCAAATCCAATAGGTTTCTACGATGCTCGAGCAACTGCAAATTTAGCATCCAGGCCTCCCCCTACTAAAAGGTTAGCGCGCTGTACCCACGTTAAACAAAGTTATTTCATCCAGTGAGTCAATCCTGTACTTGTGTCGAACCAAACCACACCAAATAGCATATTGAAGTGAAATGCATAATTTACAAACATGTTTAAGTTCTGTTTTACGTCCGCCTAGAACTTTTACGTTCAAGCGATTACTTTCGAGTACCAACTCGTTTATTCAAAATGTTTTATTCCAGACGAGTGGTTCTTTATTTATTCTTGAGATGATTTTATAAAAGATTGTTATTTTATGTTATCTTATATTTTCAGCTCGTTTCTTTTTAATTAAGTAATCATATTCTACGAAGATTTTCGTTTATTGCAATAGACTATAATAGATTTTTTTTTCATACATTACTAGTGGATAGTCCCTGCTTCGCGCGCGTAGTGTTATACTTTGAATACTGTATTGCTATTGAAGGCTGAAGGTGACTTTCATTGAATAAAATATAGGACCAAAGTATCCTATGTCGTAATTTTCAGCCAAATCGGTCCCGCTTTTCGTGATTTATAATAAGTGTAACTATTACAACTTTCTTTTACATTATATGTATAGATAGTATAGTATTATATTATCTGTGGTATAGATTAGTTAAAGATAAGATACAAATATAATATATATATATATATATATATATATATATATATTTGTCCCATATATATATAGTATCCTGTGTCCTTTTCCTGGTTCCAAGCTGGTTCTTCACCAATTTTCAGCCAAATTGGTTCAGCCGTTCGAGAGTTATAGTAAGTGTAACTATTAAAACTTTATTTTATACGCATCCATACTGTTATTATTTCGGAAAACATTATTATTTAATTTTATAAATGCGAAAGTAACTCTGTCTGTCTGTTACGCTTTCCCGCTTAAACCTCTCGAACGATTTTGATGAAATTTGGGAAAGTCAATCTTTAGACCACCAGAAAGAATATAGGCTATTTTTTTATTGCAAAAGTAAGCAATGAAGAGGTTAAAATAGGGGTTGAAAGTTTGTACCGCATTATTTAATTTTGAAAGATATACCCATAATTTTTTTTATTTAAACACTTGATAAGAAACAAAAAAAACATTTGTTCTAGCGTTTTTGGAATTACACCCTGTGAGGGGATGAAATAGGGGTTGAAGTTTGTATGATGTTCGTCTTTTTTTTTTAATTTGGGCACTAAATAAGAACCAAAAATTCGTTTGTTCTAGCATTTTGTAGTTTTGACCAGTGTGGGGTGAAACAGGGGTTGAAAATTTGTATGGGTGTTCGCAATTTATGAAGATAAAATCATGTAACTTGGTCCGTAGAATTACCGAAATTCGAACAAGATGGAATGGATTCGGAACGGGAACTACGAATCCAAACTTTTTGTATACTTAATATGGACTGCACCCTATCACGTGAGTACACTCTGTCCAAGCAAAACGTGGGTACTCTGAACAACTGGCAATGTCAC